>JAOYMU010000077.1:71187776-71208450 GCA_025802295.1 Psammodynastes pulverulentus
TATTTATCGCCATGTATATAATTAGATGGGAAGTATAGAAGCTGTGAATAAAGAAAGGGCATATTATAGAAGGAAACCAAAGCAACCTTGGATAAATATATGAATGTTGGATTATAATGTAGGGTGCTTAAGAGAGGATCAAAGATTTTCATTTCTACCCTGTGCTACAATTATTCTCCTTCAAAGTGTTTTCATTTAACCACTAGATGGCAGACATAGCTGGAATAGGGAATTTTCATTGCTTTTTAGAAAGGGGAGAAGAGGTTAGAATTAAAATCTACAATTCCTTTTGTCCACAGTATAAATTTACTGTTTCAAAGCAATGCATTGGTATCTATACACTCTATTGTGGTTGTAATTTTTCCGACAGCTAGGATTTTCCAAACCGTCAATATCTGGCAAGGAAACCCCTTGACAACATATTTAGAAATAAAGACAATGACAATTAACACACTTTATGTCTTTGTACACTATCTTCTGAAATGTCCCAAAGGTTCCTTTTCAAGAGGCAACTGGACTTTCTGGTTTTTCTTTGAAGTGGTTTTGCTTCTCATCCAAGAAGCTTATGCAGCTGTGATGAAGGTTCTTCAGCTCATCCTTGGATGAGAAGCGAAACATCTTCAAAGAAAAACCAGAAAGTCCAGTTGCCTCTTGAAAAAGAACCTTTAGGACAACCATGACCTATCCATGATCATAGATATCTTCTGAAATAAACACTTAAAACTAATATCTGTTTATTGTCTGTCATTAATCTACTTTGCATTTTGCCTAGTAAAAGCCCTTTCCCCCCATTTGGTAGCCATTTGCTACCAAGGGTATAGTGTTGCCAGTGGCAGATTCAGCTCCAAGTTTGAGAAAATCCTGGATTGCTTCATCTTGAGGCACAAATCTGAAAAGTTTCCTTTACAGCTGTGTGTGCAGCTGCAGCAAACGTGCATATGGATTTAACCATTGTTTCAGTGTATTGAGATAGTGCTATAAAAAAGAATTATTTGCGTGGAATTGTAACTAAATTCTATTCAGTACCAAAATCTCCCTGCTTTCCCTGCCTCCCCTGGTTGCCAGAGATCGACAATGGGGATAAGAGCTGGGGACAGATATTTGTATGAGCAGGAAGGTCTGGAAAATGACATTTGGAAACGAACAAAATTCTGTGCCTTTTCATTAAAGGAGAACCATTCCTGTCAAGATCTAACGCCAGCTACATCTGCCAGTGTTAGGAATATATCCTGATAAAATATATCTCTGAAGTTTTAGAAAAATCTTTCTCCCACCTCTTCATGGTTCTTCTTCAGATACAGAAGTTCCTCATTCAGGCTCTCAATCTGCAACTCTAGGTCTGATTTACCCATGGTTAGGTCATCCAAGACTCTGCGTAAGCCATTGATATCACTCTCCACACTTTGGTGTAGGAACAACTCATTTTCATACCTTTAAAGTTGATAGAAGAACGACATTTTAGCAATAGCACTTAGACTTATATACTGTTGCATAGTACTTTACAGAAGTTTACAGAGTCAGCATATTTCCCCCAACAATCTGTGTCCTCATTTTACCGACCTTGAGAAGGCTGAGTCAACCTTCAGCTGGTCAGGATCAAAGTCCTGGCAGTGGGCTGAGTTAACAATGCTGCATTCTAACCGCTATATCACCCCAGCTCATTATCATTTACAGTCATCATTTAATGAATGCAGATGGATTTATAATCAAGGATGATTTTAAAAACTGAATAGGTGGCTGTTTGGTGGAAAGTTAAACACATGTCTTTTCCTTTCCTTTCCTGAGTGAAATTGTTTTACTTACTTAAGTTTGAAATCATCAGCAGCTAGTCGAGCATTATCAACTTGTAATACAATCCCAGCATTCTCAATTGTATGTCGACATATCTACAATCAAACATTAAAAAAAAATACATTCATTCCCCGAAATTCTGGGTACTTTGCATCTAAGATTGAAAGAATAAAAAAATATAGGCATGCACACAGATATACATACACATGCATACACACAAGCACACAGAAACATAGATACACAAGAATCATCTTTACTCTTGCTAAATTATTTAAATTCAACACAACACACAAAACATACATGGGGATAGCTAACCTATTTACGTTCAGGAGTTAAGTTCAATAACTAAATTGAAAAGTCTGAATCAAAATGTACTAAACCATGCCAGCACCATATCCTCCAGCAAGGCTTCCTCCACCAAAACCCCCTCCACTATAACCTCCAGTGAATTTGGAACCACCACTGAACCCTACACCACTTGACAGTCTAACAGATCCCCCACCTCCACCCCCCATACTATAGGAGGAAATCTGCCGAGAAGAACCGGATGTGAGGACAGAGAGAGCTGGATAGATAGATAGATAGATAGATAGATAGATAGATAGATAGATAGATAGATAGATATGGATATATATATATATATGGATATGAATCTATTCATTCTGGAACTTGATTTTCACACCATAATTATCAATAAACTAAGTTTTATTTTAAAATGGCCAGGGTAGGACGGAGTGTGAATGAAATGCTGCAAGCATTTAATGATGTATAATTCTCCTATTGCCCAACACAAATGACTTCCTTGAGGGAGGTGGGAAGCTTTACTAGTTATAATTATTCCATGCTGAAATAGAGAATCCGTACTGTAATGACTTAATTAAGAAGTGTAAAAAGGTGGAAAGTTATTGACAACTTACTGAGTCAGGAAAGAGTGTCAACTGAAGTTGGAATACTTTGTGAAAGTATTTGAGCTACTTACCTGGTTCCGAAGATCTTCAATGATGTTAAAATACTTGCTGTAATCTCGATCGGTGTCAGGGGTGCTGAATTTGGCATACCATTCCTTAATTTTGAGTTCTAGCTCAGCATTTGCCTCTTCAAGAGCATGCACTTTGCCCAAGTAGTTAGCAAGGCGGTCATTAAGATTCTGCATGGTTTGCTTCTCATCGCCTGTGAGGAGACCTCCATCTCCTCCTCCCATGCCAAAGCCACCACCAAAGCCACCTGCAAAACTGCCACTGGCAAAGCCACCACCCATGCCAGCACCATATCCTCCAGCAAGGCTTCCTCCACCAAAACCCCCTCCACTATAACCTCCAGTGAATTTGGAACCACCACTGAACCCTACACCACTTGACAGTCTAACAGATCCCCCACCTCCACCTCCCATACTATAGGAGGAAATCTGCCGAGAAGAACCCGATGTGAGGACAGAGAGAGCCATAGTGTTTGAGCAAGAAGGGTGGCCTGTGCTGTGCCAGCAAGCAAGCTGATTTAGAAAGAGTGCCTTGGCTTGGTGGGCTTTTGAAGTTTATATATGAAGCTAATGGGGTGTATTGTTTCCGCCCCATCACTGCAGAAAGGATTCCTTGCCAAGTCAAAAGCATAACGTCCATGACCAGATAATTATTTTCTCTAATTAAAAAGTGATGTTATCAACTTCAACTTTTCAAAAATATGTCCCCTTGGGTTATTTGTTGTGCCAGCTTTCTGGATCAGGTGGGATGGAGAAGAGCCAGATCTGTTTTACTTTTCTTTTTATCCTTAAAATTTGATGAGCTACTCTTTTTGTCTTTTGCTCCTCAGCAACACTTTCTTTTAACTTTAGATTGCATTCTGCTCAACAGCTCCAGCCCCCAGGCACAGCTCTTTTAACTGAAAGGGGAAGCCAAACAAAGCTTCAAGGAACGTGTATGAACAACACCAATAGTATTCCATTACACTTGGTAAGGATTTATTTCCCTCTTCTTTTTTTTAATCTAACAGAAATACAGATCTTAAATACCTTGTCATTAGTTTGGCTCAAACCTTCATAGCTGATATTAAAAATCTTTGATGTTATATTGGAATTCGTAATTTGATGTGCAGCCTGTCTTTGCAAGTTCTTAGAGATGGGATGGGAATTGAGATTAATAGACTCAAGAATTTGTCTTTCACAAGAACTCTTAAGATGGAACAGAACAAGTTATTTTAGATTTGGATCACCAACACTTTATTTCGACTAATTCTTTTGCCGATACTATTTTCAGCATTTTCCAGCAGATCATGTTTAATGTTGCAGTTTCCTCTTTTGCTTTTCTATGTTATGTGTCTTGGTTTTAAAATGTTCTGGCCAGTATTTTAGAAAGAGATCTCATTTTAGTTGGTTTTAAAATGTTCTGGCCAACATTTTAGAAAGCAGATCTATAATAGATCTCCTATTCTTAAATTTCTCCTTTTTGCTTCACGTAAGGCTCTTACTTTGCTGTTGAAATCAAGCTAAACTGGGATATATACAAAAAGAGAAAAGAAGAAAAAAAACCCTTCTCACCCTTAAGGGTGGCATGTGTCTTCCTTAATCCTGACATCATGTATTAAAAACAGTTTAAATCATTATGGGTATTTCTACATTAGAGCTTCATTGTAGCATTACCATAACGGTTTACTTTAAAGGGGCTTCTGATCTTGTTACCTTACATTAGGAATCATCAAGTGTCTTCCTAGCCCTTTGTATGTTTGTTTACCAAACTTGGAAAAAAATGGATGGGAAGGAAAGACAAAATATCTACATGTTTGTCAGAAAATAGTCAGAAACCTCTGGAAAGGTATGTTTTTCAGCCTGTTTGTCTTGAGATTTGAAAATCCCACACTCTGAAGTATCACTTGTATCTAGAGACATTAGGAACGATGTGCTAATATGGTATGAATTAAAATAGCAATAGGACAATATGTATCTTGTTGAACTTTTATGCCCATCAGCTCTAGCCATCCTGGTCAGTTGTGAGGAATGATGCAAGCTGCAATCTAACAACACATGGCTCATCCATGGCTTAAACAAAACATGCTGTACTGTGAATATTACTATATTTTCCTTAAGACTGTTTTGACTCCCGCTCAAAGTTGAAATTGTGGGAAGATATAGGAGATAAATAAAGCAAGATCTCTTAAAAAGTCTCTTAAAAATTTCATCCACAAGCATCCCATCTCTGTAGCAGATATTTCTGCTTCCTTGTGGAGGAAAAAAGTTAGAGGCCTGCACAATAGTTTACTAATATTCCTCTTGGTTTGTGGTTTCTTTGGCCTGCCTCAAAAATCACATTTGGTTTCTCTCTGATCACTTTCTTCTTTTATATTCAATATGCAGGATTGTGTTTGAGTAAGATGATAGAAGCTCTCTTTAATGGATTAAGTGTTTGTCGCTTTCCATTAACCTTATTGTTGGAAAAAAAACGGTCCACTCCAGAAACATGTATAGCACTTACCTACTTCACTACTCTCCTTACAAGCAATCTTGGCCATTTATCAACTCTTTTCCTCAGCTGCATAAGATCAAAGCAGAATTTGAAGCATCCATCAGGCAAAGAGGGGAAAGTGACACCCTTTTTTCTTATTGTGTGTGCCTCCAGTAGTGTTGAGTTGTAGCATGTTGCATCATGATTCTTACTTGTAAAGAATGCCTTAGAGTATAAAACAAAAAACTTTTTTCTCAAGGGCCAAAGAAACTGCTGTATGTCTAAGTAATTATTATTTCTCCTAACTTAGATTTATTCTAGGTATACTTTCAGCCTTATGCTGAAGATATTTTGTTCTATATTAAAATGCAGTTCCTGAGAATTATATACTGATTAATCTACCTATGCATGTTGATAGAATTATAAATGTTTACTATTTATGTTAGGTTTCCTGCTTCATTTGGTCTTGGAAATGGAAAAGTCAAGTTATGTGAGATTATATTTATACAGTAATTTGCACCATAAAGTTTAATTGATACACTGAATTTTATGAAGCTGTTTATTTTCAGAAAATGTTTTCTGTAACTGTGTGTCCCTAATATCTGAATAGATCGCTAAATGTTAAAGTGTTTGCATGCAGTATTGTGAATGTGAATCAGTTCCCAGGGGTATCTTCAAAACAAGTGTGGTGGTTAAAATGTGGAAGAATCTATATTATCTATATTATCTATATTATCTCCTGCTAATTGCAACATTTCCTGAACTGGAAGCCATTGCTTATACTCACTTATGTCTTGGTCACATCCCATTTGGATTACTACATGGTGCTGCCCTTGAATATTACCTGAAAACTTCATCTGGTCTAGAATACATAAGCAGGCATGTTTCCCTTGGTTTTCCCATGTAATACCTCTGTTGTGTGAGCTACACTGGCTTCCAGTTTCCTTCCAGGTGCAATTCAATATGCTGGCCATCACCTTTAAAGCCCTGTATGGCACATGGCCAGATGTCTCTAATGACATCTACCCATCCTAACAGATTAGATAGGCATACTCTTAGTCCCTTATTTCAGGCACTGCCTGAAAAGGAAATATGCCTTTTCTGTGGTAGCCCTTGCCCTACGAAATACTCTGCCCCTGAAGTTCCACAGGTCTCTGTAAACCCTGAAGACCCAGCTTTGCCTCCCTCAAGTTGGGATAAGACGTTGACTGCACATTAGAAACAGGATTGCCATCAGGTTTTGTTCTTACGTTTTTGGCTTTAATATGGTTTTTATGTTGTTTTAATTTTTGATTGAGAGCTACCGGAGTTTATTATAAGATGGGTAGCTATATATATGAAATTAATCAATAAATGCTAGTAAGAACAGATATTCCTTTGAACTATCGGAGTGTTGGAAGAGAGCAGATTTCCAATAGTAGATTATATTAATTGCTCAGGATTGCTTGTGGATTCACGTATTCTCTGAATGAAGCTGTTTCAGGTGAATCAGTGTGTGAAAGAGCACAGTTTGCTAATTGTTTCTCTGCAGCAGTTTGACAGCCAGTCTTGGTTGTGGTGTGATTTCATTCTGATGATTCCTTGATTATGATATTTTTTATCTTCTTCTCTGATTATTTATCTGCTGTTTCTATTTCTCTGGATGTTTGATGCAAATAAATAATCAAGGAAAAAATGTCCGAATGTTTGCAATTTAGATGTCAATCCCACTAGATATCATATACTAGATCATGAAATCAAATCCACATGAAGACTAAAACTAATTTTATTGAGATTTGACTCTGATAACAGAATTGCTCAAGTCTGATTGTGCTGTACTTCTTCCTGCTTCTTAAAGTCAAGTGAATCATGGAAATGTCTGCCTGAGCCATTCCAAAATGTTGTTTTATTTTTCTGCAACCAAAAAAATGTTTCAGCCCCTTTTGCTTACCTGACAGTTATTGTATATTTCTTGTAATCTTTCTTGTTCTTTATATGGACCCTGCAAAAATACCATGAAACCTTGCTACCGTGGTGCCTTTCATTATTTGCTCAGTTTTGTGCAACAGCAAAGAAATCATAGCATAAATTATAATCATTGAAGAATGTTAGAAATGGAAATATGTCAGATATCAAAACAGGTTAGGTGTGGCAAGCATAGATTTGAACTGAAACGGTTAAGAATGCTTTTTTGGGGGGTATGCTACAGTCATACTATATTTTGTATAATTCTTGCAGCAATGACATTTGTTTTCATATTTCACAATTACAAGCTCTCCTCTGCTTCAGTGTGGACAAAATTATAAGATGTATTTTAGAGGAGATATCAATTTGCTGTTCAGATATCCGATTAGACCAAAAACAGGGAACCTACAGTCTTTCAAATATTGCTGAATTACAACTCCTAATACTATTGGCTATGTTGCCTATTTGCCGTTCATCCCCACTTCTATCTTACTTATTATTTGCCTTTGGAAACCAGATGTCCTATTTGTTAAAATTGCCATAGGCTTTTGGATTAGCATAACAATTCATAGAAATGAGTGATAACTTTCTAGTAAATATGTGGAGTAATATGTAGGGTTACAGTGGCCATATCCTAAGCGAGGCTGGGTTAAATCAGAATCTCCCAGTGCTTTTTCATAGTCTGATTATTCTGAGATTCAAAGAGTGCCTGGACACGTCCCTGTATTTTTCTTGGCAAGATTTTGGAAAAGGTTTACACTGCCTCCTTCCTAGGGCTAGGAGAAAGTGATTGGTCCAAAGTCATCCATTTTAAGGCAGAACTTGAACTCATGCTCTCCTGGCTTCTAGACTGATACCTTAAGCGCTACACTAAACTGAATTTCACTCAGAATGAAATTAGTCTAGATTATTAGAAAACAATATGAACCTTTTGAAATAAGAGATATCCTTGGAAATGTATGTGGGAGTGGGTAAATAGTTGCAAACTGCAAAATTAAATTGGAAATACCTTTATGTAATAATAATCAAGTGATTTTACATGTAGAAATTGCACCATTAACTGAGAGACATTAAGAAAAGCATCTAATCTGATGTTGCCTCTTCCATAATTCTAAAACCTGTATGTTGATTAAGGGATTATCAGAATTAAAGTCAAACACACCAGGTGATCAAGCGATCACATAATAAAGAAAGGAAACAGTTCTATTGGAATATTATTCTGCTAATATAAACATATGTTTCTTCTTTTGCTTGCAGCATCACCTGAAGCCAAGAATGTTTTTGAAAAAAAAAGTTGCTGTTCTTTTTTTATCCCTGAGTTTCTTCAACAGACTGGACTTTGGAGGAAGTCACTCTCCCGTATTCATCTAATTCTTCAATTATTGTTTTAATGACTCTGGTTTTCTTTATCTCTAAAGGTAAAATAAAGAAAAGAAAAGAAAGTATATAAAAAATGCAAATGGCAAAATTATTTGCTCAAGAAATTTCATTAATAGGAAAAGAACATTTTTTAGGCTACTAAAAATAGCTGTATCAGAACATAGAAATGTACTTGTCATATATAACAAGTTCTGCCTTAAAATCTGCCAACTGATCTTTCTTTCTTTCTTTCTTTCTTTCTTTCTTTCTTTCTTTCTTTCTTTCTTCAAATTGAGTTAATTTCTAGGTTTTGCACTTGGCTGGTAGGGGCTGTCTAGGGACAGTAGCTATACATAAGATACTTCAACTTTTTTCCTTCTCATTTGAAGTAATTTAACATGTTTAACAGATTAACAGAGTTGGAAGGCACCTTGTAGGTCATCTAGTCCAACCCCCTGCCCAAGCAGGAGACCCTACACCATTTCTGAACCACACCAGTTCTTTTCCAGTCATCTCATAGTTCCCCAGTGCTCCAGGATCTTTGAAAGATGTGGTACAGTGGTTCTGAGATGACATCTGCTAGCTCCTTTAGAACTCTGGAATGTAATCCATCAGGTCCCGCTGATTTGTATTCATCAAGATCATTAAGATAATTAAATAATGAACTCTTTTGTTTAATGTAAGAAACTATAAATCATGGATTTTAATAATGTTTTCAATCGTGCTAAATAATGCTGGAGGAAAAAAAAGAGGTTTCTGTACAATTTCTGGAAACTATATTACATAATTTTATAAATTTCATTTTTCATTTTGAAAATGAGACATAAAATCTATATTTCTTACCTTCTTGGAGAGATAGCTGCATTTAAAGAAATTGAAGAAATTTCTTAAAAAGTTTAAGCACTTGCATATTTCCCATGTTACTATAGATATAATTTTGCTCTGTCTTTAAATTCTCATAATAAAATGATTTTTGTTTTTAGATTCATACTTGGGAGGCAAATTATTAAATTTGGGTCAGTTACACATTATTCATGTTCTTTCACGAACTATGCGTTGCCCAAACAATGATAATTATTTATCACATGCTAAATGTACATGGTAAATGGAAGGACAGAAAGAAGGAAAAGAAGTATTCTCCATGCAAATGCTACATTATTCCATTGGTAGAGTGCGATATTTGCACATGAAGATGAGTATTAGAAAAATGAATCCATTAACAATGAGTCTTCAGCATGTCATGACTTACTGAGTAGAATGAGAGAGAGATTGTGGATACCTCAGGATTTTGTCTGTATTCCCCCTTTGTCTGTCACTCTGCCTGACCTTTATTGAAGGGGCTGCCAGTATCAGATCATTTCCTTTGGCGTCTCTCATCCCAGAGAAAAGATCACATGCTTTTTGACAACCTTGCTTCTGAGGTTTTAAACTTTTAAATTAATTTTAATGCTGTACACTGCTCAGAGTCACTGTGTGTGAGTTGGGCAACTATACAAACCTACCAAATAAATAAGTCAAAACAGGAAAGAGGGGGAAAAAAGAACAGTCTTAACTCTAGGCCTGGAAGAACAGTCAGATTGCCCCACCAGATCCTCAGGGAAAACACCAGATTCCCTTGGAACTGGCTGATCTATCTGGCCTTCTCTTCGGATGACACAAACAAGCTAATAAACAATCAGATCACGACAGATGGTGAGGTTCCTCAAAGTGAGATCATATTGTGACTGTCCTGAGACAAAAAAAACAAAACAAAACAAGTCTAATATGCAGTGCCTACTACATATGGGGTCCATAATGATTGTAATGGAGATCACAAACTCCTGAGCTACCCCAGACTTAATGTCATCATGTGGTAAATTGAAATCCTCAAGCTTCTATGGCTTTGAGAGCTATATTGCCAGTCCTGCAACAGAATACAGGAACTCAAGCAAATGATAATAGCAGTTTGGAGTCAATACAATCCAATAAACAAATCCAATAAACTAATACATAAGCTTCAATCCCAACTGTTCTATAGAGCTAGCGTCATCTGCTTATCTGCAGAGCAGAGCCTTTGAAAACCCACATCACCTCAACGGTGACATCTGCTGCCACCTTTCTTCTCTCCTGGAGCCATGGCTAGTGCCAGATCTAAAACACAGATGGGCACATTTCTGAGAGGGGAATGATCCTCCCTCCAGCACCACTCAGGTCTTGCTAACAAAAGTAGTATGTTTAGGTACTATCCTGTCCATATAAAATATTTCAATTTTTAAATAGTAATTTTATTAATAATTATAACTGCAACAGTAAAAACATACAAATTGTGGGGGAAAAACTATGTTGTTATCACTTGTAACCCTTAATAGACTTTTGGACTTATCTACAAATAAGAGATGAGATATGGGAGGAAGAAATCATTTACTGTATTTTAAGAAAACGATAAGGTCTGTGCTGGATTTCAACAAATTTCTGCACATTGGGAAAGACTATAAGGCAGGGGTGTCAAACTCAATTTCATTGTGGGCCGCGTATCATGGTTGTGTTTGACCTTGGGAGGCTGGGGTGGGCATGGCCAGCTTGATGTTACTTATGTTGGGGGGGGCACCTGTGGCCCAAGCGAAAACGGGCTCCCAAGCTCTGTTTTTGGCCACAAATGCCTCCTGCAACTCTTTGGAGCTTGGTGGGATTGCACACAGCCCTCCTGAGCTCCATTTTTGGCTGTGACGGCCTCCTGCAGCCCTCTGCCAGTGAAAATGGAGCTCCCCAAGCTCCATTTTTGTTGGCAGAAAGCTGCAGGAGGCCATCATGGTTGAAAACAGAGCTTGGGAAGGCTGCCCAAGTTCTGTTTTCACTGGCAGAGGCACTGTGGACCAGACTTTTGCTGTTTCCAGGGTGGCCCCGTAGGCAGATCTAAGCACTCCATGGGCGAGATCCGGCCTGCGGGTCTTGAGTTTGACACCCCTGCTATAAGGAGTCATTCAGTTTAGAATTCTAGAAAAAAAAATCACTTATGTACTGAGGTAATAGAAGTAGAGAACAAAAACACTGCATTGAATCAGAAAGTCATAATAATTCTATTGAATTGCAAGAATATTTACCTTTATCTTTGGTAGTGGATTCAACGTTTCTGGCTTCACTTTTTCTAGTACTGGTCTCTGTGCCAGTCTTTGTGCTTCTGCTATCAGAGCCTGAAGCTCTTAATCCTGAACCTTTTTCAGATCTCAGATTTTGTGATCCCAGATCTTTGCTACTTCTTTGTACAGATTCACTGTAATAAGCAATAGTTTGACCATGTTACCTTTAGGGAATTGTATCGCCAATATTATTAATAGAAACTCTATGCATAGCCAATAGATCTTTATGAGATTTTCATAATATTAATGTGAACTATAAAAATTTTAAAACATAAATTTAACCCCATAGAATGCCATAAATTTGATCCCATGTTGTTCAATTGGAATAGTAATTCTGCATTTTTGACAATCTTGAATGGTTTTCATGCATGAAAATATGTGCTTGTGTAAAGCCCAAAAAAATGACACAGTATCCTACACTCAATCTGTAGTCAGAGTTGTTACACTCATTTAATTTGTTTGTTTATGTTTGTTTGTGAATCAGTTACTCTATGGATATTTCTAATCTAGGAATTCTAAGCCTGTTTAGCTAAAGCTTCCAAGATTACCACTAATGACAACATTGAATTGTGATATACCCTTTTTTGCCTGATAGTTCCTTCATTCCTTTTCCTGATGTTTCTCCATCAATTAGGTGTCGATAAGTTTCAATCTCATTCTCAAGACGGATTTTGATGTCCAGGAGACACCTATAATCTGCATTCTGACACTCCATGTCTTCTCTGATTTGTTGTACTTGGCTCTCCACATTGCTAATCGTCCCTTGTATTTGCAAGAGTTGGGCACAATATTGGCCTTCTGTCTCTGCAAAAGTGCTTTCAAGGGATTGCCTCTGAAAGGGAACAGAGATGCAGGTCTTATTTCTGTACAATCAATCCTTCAACAGTTAAGTGCCTAGGTGGGGAGTACCTTTGTACAAATCTATATCGACAAGAAATGTCAGGCTGTTCACACCTAAGCACTTTGAGAACAGTGATTTTTGGGCTGTCTGTCATATCCTGAACCAATGCCCTTCACTTTTTAAACTTCAGGAATAATGTAATGTTTATTTGAACTCTTTGTAAGAATTTCAAGCCTGAGCATGATTCACCAACAAAATAAAGTGGTACAATCCTTTGTACCCTATTCTGTTTTATAAGGCTTTTGTTTCTAAAACCATATGTATGCCAGCATGCTGTTTGCATGGATTAGCCTCCATCTCAATCTTGTTGAGTTCATAATCTGAATTGCTATAACTAGATTGTCATTTTGTTCTTGAATGTTTAGGAGCATTCTAATTGAACAAGAAGAATCATATTGAGTATATCTAAAGCTTTACTTAAAAAAGCAACTTGACGGTCCAGTTTGCCTTTCCTAATGTGAAACCATCTAAGAAATGTATCTGGGGTTCTCCAGAAATTCTATTCAACACACATCTGATAAGCAATTGGCTGCAGATTTTGGGCATTACAATCTCAGCATATCTAGAGTTGAGGTAATAATGCTAATGCCAAGTGTTTGCTATTCAGTGGAAGCTGGATGGGGCTGTGTAAACCAACCTGCTGCTTGATGTGTGAAACCCAAGGCTAGAGTATTTCCAGCCAATGGGCTCTCCAGCCTCTGTTTGAAGTCATCCAACAAGGAAAACCCCTCCAGATAATTGGTTCATTGTTGAGTTACTCTTAAATGTTGACATACTGTATGTTTCTTCTGCTTTTCCAAAGAGATCTGTCTGCCTATACATTTTGGTATCAATTTTCTGCATAATACATAGGGAGTGTTTCCTGAAAATATTCATTTGTTTGATCTTTTTATTCTTTAAATTTGAAAATAAACCAGGAAGAAATTTAGGAGCTATTATTCAAAAATAACCAATATCAAATTGCATTAATAGCTTTAAGATCTATAGATTTCAACATCCAGAATTTCCCTATGAGCATGCTGGCTGTAAAATTCTGGGAATTAAAGTTCATACATCTTAAAGCTGCCAAAACCAAAAAACACTGTTTTAACTATAGCATATTATAACTTTCTTAAATTTTCTGTCTCCCCAAGTATTGTAATTCAACATCCATAATTTTCAATTAGCATTAAATTAAGAAAGAATCAATCTTTATAATTAGAATGATTTATTTGGTGATAAAGAATGTCCTTACCAAAGAAAGCTGGGTTTTTAGGTCAATCTCCAAACTCTGTAGAGTATGTCTCAGGTCTGCAATTTCTTTTTTGTTAGTGGTGGTTTCTTTGGCATTCACGTTGATTGTCATATTTAATTCTTTACTCTACAGTCATTCAAACACAAGATTACAATTGAAATGACTGAAACAAGCACTGAGTCTTTGATTACATTTTTTCCATAAAATCTGCCAGCTGTCATCAGACGTAGCATCCACATGGGTGTCAAAACAAACTATTTGGGGGAAACACAGCATTGCAATGGAAACCCCACTGTATTATATATAAGTAGGGTGAAGTTGATAGTCCCTGGGCAATACCGCTTTAAAGCTCCAAATATAAATATATTATAGATGTTCAAAACGTCTTAAATGCTTGTTGCTGGTAGTAATGCCATCTTAGTATGCTTGAGTCAGTTAGGAAAAGTTTTTTTGGGTGCTTTCCATGCATGCATTTTTACTACACTGAATTATTGAATTAGAAGGTATCTTGCAGGCCATCTAGCCCAATCTCTTCTTTAGCACAGGATCATTAAGTTGATGTGACAGATCACCACCCAGCCTCAATTTGAAGGCTTGCAGTGAAGAACTGGCATCATACTGCTTGTTTCGGTGGCTAATGGCCTATGTAGTCATAATGTTCCTTCTGATCTATAGCCTGAAAACTTTCGTTTAACCCACTATTCTGCTTCTACCTTCTAGGAAAACAAACTCCATTCTTTGTGACAACACTTCAGAGATCTGAAAAATAAATTTTCTAATTGAATATTTTGAACTGTGGTACCTGGAAATAGACATATTATTCCTTGTGGGGTCAACAAAGAACAGGGTAGAACAATCACTTCTTGTGAACTGGATTTGTTTGATGTTTTTATTTTGCCTTTTAGACTAAGTGGCTGCATTAATTCAACAATATACCATACATATAAGACTAAGAACTTGGTGGGCATGATGGTTGATGGCTATATGGACACATCTATACAGTCTCATTGGCCATAAAATTACATAAGACAAAAAATAGTTAAAATATTTGCAACCAAAACATCAACATATCAAGAAAAAGCTATGAAAAATGAAAAGATATTTAAATATATATTTAAAACACATCCATGCAGGCTAAATTATATTGTCCTGGAGTTAGCTGGCTACAGCTAGCTACAACTGTTAATCTAATGAATGAAGGTACAGTTCCCTGCAGCAAATTCTTTTGGGATAGGCAGTCCATTTGGTCTCAAGGCTTCTAAGGTACCAGTTCTTTGCCACTACTAGTTTGTGCTGATAGAATATTTGGGAGGCTGCCTAAGTTTCTTTCTTTGTAGGTTGTGCCCTGCTGTGCCATCTGTTATAGCAACCTAACTATAGGTCATTGTAGCACTTAAAACACTGATGGTGTATTCTTGTATAGTAAGAATAATAGCTTCTCCTGTGTGATGCGATGATATCCAGTGAAAACATGGGTTATCTCTGTACTCCTCCTAGCTCTAGACCCAGTTCGTCTCTGTCTCCAAGCATTTTAATAGACAGGTTTTTGCTGGCTCTTGGAGCCAGTGAGTGAGTGAGTGGTAGATTTCTTTGTTTTGTTTAATATCACAGGAAAGGTTTGTGGAGCTTTTCCAGGAGGATTTTACAATTCTCAAGGCTGGCTGTTGCCTCCCCTACCGCTTGCTAGCAAGGGGGGGGGCGCTATATGTTAGTAAGGCAGCCCTGCCGCAGAAGAGTGCATAGAGTCTGTATACGAGGACTCTGCACCTTTCAAGACAAGCAGCTGTCTCCCCTACCGCTTGCTAGCAAGGGGGGGGGGGCGCTGGAGAACAACAGGACGACTTTTGTCACAGGTACAGCCCTACCGGCTTGATAGCTGTGGGGGGAGGTCCGTGTTTTGTCCTCAGCGGTTCGAGTTCCTTGCTAGGTAACTCACCGCTGCGGAGCGGTTCCTACGTTAGGAGCGCTTCTGTGCTTTCCGGACACGAAGAGGATCGGTGGCTGAGACGGAGCGAGCGCGAGCGCCTTGTGAGGCAGCCCACCGCTTCTCAGCTGTTGCTACATGAGCGGAGGTTGGTAGCGACAGCAGTTTCGGCATCCGAATTTTGGCGCGCTTTCTGGCGGCCGCCATTTTGAGAGGCTTCGGGGCCGGCCGCCATCTTAATTCACAGCAGCGCGGGCATGCGCAGTATCACCGGGCCGGTGGTTTTTGCATTTGGGAGCTTGTAGTCGAGTGATACGGCCGCAAGTTTACAGCGAGTTGAGTGGGCGGTGAGTGAAGCACAGCTCCGCTCGGAGTACGTTCGGGCTTCCGACCCGGTATAGGTGGCTATTGAGTGGAGCATCATCGCCGCCTGGTGTTGAACTCTGAGCCATTAAGTGGCATTTCTTCTGCCCTGCTTTGTGGTCCTCCTGTAAGGGGCCTTTTTGCGGTATCATGGAACCCAGCAATACCTCGGAGGGGGCTGGGGAGTCAACGAGGCCCGCTAGAGTTGCCAAGGCCCCAAACCCCAAAGGCAAAGTGGGGGCCCAGGCCAAGGGTGGCAAGGCCAAGGCGAAGACAAAGCACTTGGACCAGCAGGTTGGTGAACCTGGGCAACAGGGGCTATTAATTATGACGGAACCCACGGGGTTTGGGGCCAACCCCTCATCGCCTGCGCCAGGCTCTTCACACCCAAGGGCCAGCAAAAGAAAATCCGGGCCGGATCCTGCTGATCAGGCTTCCAAACAATTGCTTTTGACTATTGAGGGCTCCCTTCATCATCAGACTGGCAACCTCTCACCGGGCCTTTCTCCGGGCCCTTCGCCAGGGACCAGTTCCACTGGGGCGGCAGCCTGGCCCCCCGAAGGCATCAGACATACCGCTCCCGCCACAGCCGGGCCTTCCTTCCCTGCCTTCTCGCCAATAGATTTCCAGCCCTTGTTCGCCGAAGCCATGAGGAAAGGGTACGAGGCGTGTATGCAGCAGCACCAGCTCCTCTTCTCGGCTCAGGCTGCAGGGCCAGTTTTGGGGAGTCCTAGTCAATTTCCCCGGGGTGTCTCCCCTCAGCCTGACATGTTGCAGGGTTTTGCTGCCACGGAGATGAGGGAGTCAGCATCACCCGAGGAGGAAGAGGAGGAAGGAGAGTGGGATGGAGAGCTATCTGACCAGGAAGGAGTGGAGGAGGACCTTCCTGCTTACAAGGGCCTTTTCAAGCCCCACATGTTTCGGGCCCTGTTGGCCAAAGCCAAGGCGGTCACGGGTCTGGGTTTAGAGGTTCCAACCGACCCAGGGACGCCGCGAGATCCGGCTGGCCTCCTATTCGCTGCACCGGCTGACCCGGTGGACATTATCCCGGTCTCCAAACTGTTTTTACAGATTATTGGGAAACAGCTGGAGGCTCCAGGCGCCTATCCCAACCCGACGGCCTATGATAAACGTTTTTTCAACGTTTCTTCAGAGCTGGCCGATTTGCTGTCCACTCCTCTGGTGGATGAGCCGGTTTTGGCCCTTGCTACACCATCGGCATCGTTGGCGGAGCCAGATGAGGTGCTGAGACCGGAGGACAGAAGGGCGGAACTTTCTCTCCGCAAGGCTCATCAGGCAGCTGCCTGGGCCGTCAAGACAGCGACTGCTGCGTCCTTTTTCTCCAGGGCCACCATTCTCTGGCTGCAGGGGATTCAGAACAAGCTGCCCCCACAGGATGTCCGCAGTCAACAGGACCTGGTGAAGGTGATCGCCGCCACCGAATACGCGGCCGATGCCACCTTCCATGCCGCTAAATTTGGCGCTAGGGCCATGGCTTCGGCCACCGCAGCAAGACGGCTTCTGTGGTTGAAGCAGTGGCAGGCTGATGCAAAGCGTAAATGGAGGCTCGCATCCACTCCTTGCAGGCCCGGCAAGCTGTTCGGCGAAGCGCTGGACCCCATCCTTGTAGAGTCCAAGGATAAGAAGAAAAGGTTACCTGCTTTGTCGCGGAGGGGTGAGAGGCTTTCTCCTTCGCGTTTCAGGGGCTATTCACCTAGGCCCTCCTATTCTGGATCTTCCTCCCAGAGGCCCTTCAGGTCGTCCTTTCAGAGGCCGGATCCCCCGCCTTTCCAGGCCTACCGGGACCGTAATAGACAACAACACCAGTCCAAGCGGCCCTTTCGAGGGGCTGGGGGCCGGCCCTATCGTCGGTCCCGCTAATATTGATCCGGAGTCCCCCATAGGAGGCAGGTTGGCTCTTTTTTGTGAGGAGTGGGATTTATCCACTTCAGATTGCTGGGTTCGAGACACAGTTCGCTTTGGTCTCAAGTTAGAATTCCTGGCCCAGCCGCCTAAGAGGTTCTTACGTTGCCCGGTTTCCAGGAACTCCGCTGCCAGGTTGCGTATGCGGGAGGCTGTTTCTCACCTGTTGGCCATTGCGGCCATTGAACCTGTTCCAATTAAAGAACGTTTTTGCGGTTTTTACTCCTCCCTTTTCTTAGTGCCTAAGTCGTCGGGGGGCTGGAGGGCTATTTTGAATCTGCGGACCCTCAACAAATTTCTGCGATACCGCAGGTTCAGGATGCATTCCTTGTCCTCCATCCTGGCGGGTCTACGGGGAGGTGATCTTCTCACCTCCATTGACCTTACTGAGGCGTATCTACACATCCCGATTTTCCCTGCACACCGTCGTTTCCTGAGGTTCTGCTGCAATAACCAACATTTTCAATATAGAGCTCTTCCCTTCGGCCTGGCTTCCGCACCCAGGACGTTCACCAAGGTCCTGGGAGCACTGGTGGCATCCTTAAGATCTCGTCCGTTGCGGCTTCAATGTTATCTGGATGATATCCTGATCCAGTCGAGTTCCAGTTCACAGGCCCTCGCAGACCTACAGTTAACCACCAAGTCTTTGCAGGAGCATGGGTTCTCCATTAACTGGGCTAAGAGCCATCTAACCCCTACTACTAGACTTCAGCATTTAGGGGCTTTGATCGATACTGTGGAGTGCAAGGTGTTTTTGTCGCCTGAGAGGTTGGCGGACATTAGGGGACTGGCTCTGCACGCTCATGGTGCAAGGACAGAGTCCCCGGCTTTTCTATCCCAGCTATTAGGGAAGATGGTATCCTGCATAGGAATTGTACCTTGGGCCCGGTTGCATCTACGTCCCCTTCAGTGGTTTCTCCTTCCTTTTCAGCGAAGCGGGACGGCCTCGAGCAGAAGGAAGGTGAGGCTGGATGCGGACCTTCGTCAGTCTTTCCTTTGGTGGGCTTCCAGCGCCATGTCCCGGGGCTCAGTGTTCCACGATCCACCCAGAGTATCCGTTACCTCGGACGCAAGTCTGTCGGGTTGGGGGGCCCATTGTCAGGAGACGGTCGCTCAGGGGCTCTGGTCTACGGAGGAGCTCCACTACAGCATCAACTGGCTGGAACTACGGGCTGTCCGCCTAGCTTTGGTCCAGTTTCTCAGCAGGGTGGCTCATTCTCATGTACTGGTCCTGACGGACAACGTGGCCACCAAGGCCCACATCAATCGACTGGGGGGAACTCGTTCCAGGGCAATGATGGAGGAGGCCAGACTGCTGGGGCTTTGGGGAGAGGAACATCTCTTGTCTCTCCGAGCAGAACATATTTCCGGGGTCCAAAATGTTCAGGCCGATTGGTTGAGCAGGTCCAGGGTGGATCCTGGGGAGTGGCAACTGGACCACGTCCTGTTCAGCGAACTGAGGGACCGTTTCGGCTGCCCCCAGGTAGATCTGTTTGCCTCACCACAGAATGCTCAACTGCCCCGGTTTTTCTCCCGTTTTCCGGCGGCAGGAGCCGAGGGGGTGGATGCCTTAAGGCACCCCTGGCCGGAGGGGTTGCTTTACGCCTTTCCCCCCATCCCCTTGATTCCGGTGGTTATCAGGCGGGTGGTGGAATACAGGGCGGAGGTTATAGTCATAGCCCCCTTTTGGCCCAGACGGCCCTGGTTTGCGGACCTGGTCGGCCTTTCTGTGAGTCGACCTTGGAGAATCCCAGCGGACCGTGTGCGGCTGTTCCAGGGTCCGGTCAGTCACCCCGACCCACAGTGGCTCCAGTTGGCAGGGTGGAGATTGAGCGGCACAATCTGACAGCTGGACATTTCTCCCCAGAGGTGATAGACACGATTCTTGCAGCTCGTCGGCCGTCGACAATTCGTATATATAACTCCACCTGGTCTACCTTTTGCACTTGGTGCAGCAGGGAGGGTCTGCCTTTCAATTCCGTCCCTATTCCCCAGTTGTTAAGGTTTTTACAAGGGGGACTCAATAAAGGGCTGTCGCCGAACACTTTACGTCGCCAGGTTTCGGCCTTATCATCTGTTCTTTCGGTGGAGGGATGGGATTCTCTGGCTCAGATTCCCGTCGTTAGACGTTTCCTGCGAGGGGCTACGAATTTGAGACCTCCCCCGGTCCACAGATTCCCGTCTTGGGACCTGCAGTTGGTGCTCCAGGCTCTGATGGGGGCTCCTTTCGAACCGCTTCAGGAGGTTCCATTGGAGCTGTTAACCTTTAAGGTTGTGTTTTTGGTGGCTATTACGTCCGCCAGAAGGATTTCGGAGTTGGCCGCGCTTTCCATGAGGAGTGAATTATGTGTCTTCTGTCCGGACAGGGTGATCCTCAGATTAGATCCATCCTTCATTCCCAAGGTCAATTCCCGGTTCCATAGATCTCAGGAGATCGTGCTTCCCGATATTTGTTCGGACCCTTCCCAGGAGGGGAACCCTTTGTGGGTCAAGTTGGATGTGAAAAGGGCTCTCCGGATTTATTTGGATAGGACCTCTACATTTAGGAAGTCGGATGCTCTGTTTGTATCCTTTTTGGGGCCAACTAAGGGATCTAAAGTCTCGTCCGCTGTGATTGGCCGTTGGTTAAGAACGGTGATTGCCAGGTCATACGTCTCTCAGGGGTTACCGGTGCCTAGAGGTATTACA
>JAOYMU010000077.1:71225726-71239867 GCA_025802295.1 Psammodynastes pulverulentus
GAAATGGCGCGGCGCCCTTACAGCGATAGCGCGGCTCCCCAGGGAGCCGCGGCGCACAGATTGGGAACCACTGGGTTGACCCCTTTCTTCTTTGTGGCAGCCCCACAAATATTGAAACACTTTTATGATGTCACTCCAAGTCCTTCTTTGCATTAGACTAGACATAACTAATTCCTGATACCATTCTTCATACGTTTTAGCTTCTAATTACCTAATCATTTTTATTGCTCTTCTCTGTACTCTTTCTAGAGTCTCAACATCCTTTTTATATCATGGACACCAAAAGTGGATGCAATATTCCAAGTGTGGTCTTGCCAAGGCATTATAAAGTGATACTAACTGCTTCACATGATCTTGATTAATACTGATCTTGATCTATTATGAACAAGATTAATGATAATTAAATAAATCGTCTGCTGAAATTACATAACTCTAGCAAAATTAATATATTTACATTTGGATTCTTATTAATAAGGAATTAGAAAAGCATGAACTAAACAAAGCAAAACAAAGTTGGGCTACCTCAAGAACATGAATTTGATTACTAAATAACCCCATTTATGGATTCTCTGAAATCCATAAGGACAGCTTTGCTAGTTATACAGTATCAGTGTTGCTTTTGGCATGCTGGGAGGGGTTATTTTGGACTGGAGAGATCAGAAAGGGAAAAAAACCAACTCACATTCTCAGTTCCTAGTTGCATGACTGATGTTTAAACATAGCTCTCAGACTCACTCCATTGTTGAAGAGACACATCTAGCAGTGGTTGAAAATGACATGAAAAAATAAGCAAAAGGAACATATGTAAATTTTGGGAGTGGAAAGAGAAGGCACCATGTTTAGTTTTGTATTAAAACCTTATTTTAGCCTCCTGAGAAAAAACTATGTCATGTTTTTTTTTATATTTACAATATATATAGAGAGAAATAATTCAACATAACAATGTTTATCACTTATTTAATTCTCTCATTCAAACAGTGGCATTTTCAGGACAGGAGTTTGGGAGAAAACTCTAGTCCCATTCAACAGAATGAGAAGACCCCCAAATGCAGCCGAATTAAGCCCGTAGAAGAAATGTGTGCATGGCAAATGTCTCCGATGGGACCCTCCCTAATTTCTTGGGCTGTAAAGTCAATGGATGAGAAATATACTTTTAGGCTGCAAGATTCTGTTAATGTAACCTTAAAGACAGAACTAGAACTTCTGGGTATGCTTCTTGACCGGACCACTTCAGAAGGCTGACAGAAGACAGGTAGAAGAATTTTAGAATAATCCTTCTAAACTGCACTACTTTCAATTGTGTTAGATGTTGACTTCAATGGTCTCATTTGTAGGGTTAACAGTATTCTCATGTTAGCTTCTGTTAGCTGAGAATGAATTTTTGTAGATCTGCATGACATTCTGAAATGATTAGATTTCATCTAAATGACATATATGTGAAATAATGCTCTTTAAAATATTGATGTTATTATGTGATCTAAACCACTTTCCAATGATACTATCAATATTGATTTTAATGGTTTTACATAGATAGCTCACATCATTTTAGCTCCCAGTCAAGCTGAATTTCATTCCATAATGTTCTGAATGTTCTACAGTAAGGAACAATGAGATTTTGAAACCAATCAAAGCTTTCTGCTTTCAACTGAAATTTCCAAATATGCATGCATCAACATAAATCTCAGAAATGAATACTTGAATCAAATAGTCCATCTTTGTTTTTATTTATTTCTTTATTGATTAAATTTTAATGTTTTGCTTTCTCAAACACCCTTCAAAAAACCCAAAACCAACATGAACTTGTTCCACCTACTTTTGTGAGTTCAGGATAACAATGTAGGGAGCAAAGACTTGTTTTGAATTCCCTCTAGAAGAACATTCAAAAAATTTCAATTTCTTTCTGTTGGAATATAAGACGCTTGAAGCATAAAGTCGCATTTTAATTGGGGCTGTTACATTTCAAGCTCAGAATAAAGTGTCTTGTGTACATACCTATTACTCAGACAATAAACATGTTTACCTCTAGAGCTAATTTTGGGTTTGCAGCCAAGAAAGTTTCACAAGATGTGAAAATTATGAAATAACACTATGATACTGGTTGGATTGTATATACAAATAGACTGAATCCCCTCTCACCCTTTCCTTGATAAAAAGGAAGAATTTATATTATGTAGAAAGGATAGATCTGTCTGTCTGTCATCTTCCACCTCCATCAACTTTAGAAAAAAAGCAGGAAGGAACTAACAAATAGCGGACTGGAACATGTGGTTCCTGTGTTAAATGTACTAATTTAATTATATTATTCATGTCCATATATTTCATTATTTCAATCAAAGCAATCAAAAATGGTCCACATCCTGCTTGGCACAATAGAGAACAACATTCCTTTGGAAAAGAAAGTTGTACAATGGATTAGAATGCTGCTACCTCTCCCTATATTATAGTATGATATATCAGCCTCCCTATATTATAGTATAATATATCAGCCTAGCACTTCTGGATAGGATGACCAGACCCCAGAATTCTCAGCAATAGACATGTTGAGGAATTCTGGGAATTGATATTTACATGTCAACAAAGTATTCAGCATGTGGAAGGCTTATATCACATATATTTCCAATTTGTTCTAGTGGTTAAGGCACCAGGCTAGAAACTAGGAGACTGTGAGCTCTAGTCCTACCTTAAGCAAGAAACTTGGTTGGGCGACTTTGGGCCAGTCATTCATTTCACAAGAGTATGGTTGTAGAGAAAATAGAAGGAGGAAAGAGTATTAGGTATGTTTGCTGCCTTGAGTTATTTATAAAAATAATAAAGGCAGGATAAAAACATCTAAAAAGGAATAAATATAAATAAAATTGATGTTTAAAAATACATGAAATGCAGTAGATTTAAATCTTCTAGATACAACTCAACCCAACTCGCAATTCATATCAAAGAATAAATTATTGAGTTAAATTCAAGGTATGAAATAATTCTATGAGCATTTCCTCTGCCTTCACTAATGCAAAAAGGGAAGCAATATACAAATAACTAGAATCCCATATATGATTGACATATAGCAGTCCATTTTGACCACAAGGAAAGATGAATACATGGCAAGATATTCCATGATGAAGAGTTATTGAAAACTTCTCTTTTAATGATGACAACATATGGTCCCATTAATAAAAAGTCTAATAAATTATATTAGGTGGTAATGCAATGAACAGATCATCAAGAGTACTACCGTGTTTTATAGATCTGTCTAGATCTATAAAAACATATGGGTATGATTACTGTTTCTGCATGTAACATATATACACACCTATATATAAACTTTGCAATGTTTTTTCACTTCTTGTGTTCCTCTTAAGCTCAGAAAGCATCCTAGAAATTAGATGGATTATGTTAGATAAACTGCAGGATTTGAACTCATTTGTATCCCAGAAATAAGTGACAGATATTTATTATTTATACTTCAGAAACATCTGCAAGATGGTAGGTTACTCAGTTAAGTGTTAAGTATAAAGTGTCTACCATCATCCTTGCTACATCATCTCTGACTGGAAGAGTAAAGAATCTCTTTTGATTTAAAGAAAAAAACTAAAACAACAATTCTTTTAAGTAATGATATAAATGCAGCAAAACAAGGAAACTGTAAAAGTTGCAGGTTTTTTTTAAAACAGAACTTTTCACTTTATGAACAGAACAAATAACATTCACTTTGAAAAGATAACTGCCTGAACAACAGCTTTTCTACACAGCTTTTAAACTGTACTTATTTATAGAACGCCAAGTATATATACACAGAACTTAAACTATGCTCCACCACTTCAAATGTTAACCCAGAAAGTAAACCTACTGAACAGTGACATGTCTTGGTCTATATATTTAGGAAAACTGACTTAGTCACATTCATTTCAGTAGTGATGTTCAGCAATTTTTAGAAGGGAAAAAAGTATCACAAAGGAACAAAGAACTCTTGCATCTGACAGCCTCTCTTTGCCTCCACTTCCCCAAACTTCTTACAGATAACAGATAATCAGAGTTGGAAGGGACCTTGTAGGTCATCTAGTCCAACCCCCCGCCTAAGCAGAGACCCTACAATATTTCTGACAAGTGGCAGTCCAATCTCTTCTTGAAGGTCTCAAGTGAAGATGCTCCCACAACTTCTGAGGGCAGACTGTTCCATTGGTTGGTTGCTCTCACTGTCAGAAAGTTTCTCCTTATTTCTCCTTTGCAATAGGAACTGCCCGAGGTTAATGAACATTAGAAACCACTCTGGCTCATAATCTCCTAAGACTAATGTGCCATCACCATACAGTAAAAGACAAAAAAGGTTTATCCTACTAAACTTCTTTCTTTTCTTACCTGATTCCTAAGGTCGTCAATAATGGCATAATATTCACTATAGTCTTGTTGTCCCGCTTGGTTTCCTGCTCCAAACATTTCATACCATTCTGCAATTTTGCTTTCAAGTTCACTGTTTGCCTCTTCCAGCGCTTGGACGTTTCCAAGATAAGTTGCTAAGCGGTCATTAAGGTTTTGCATTGTTTGCTTCTCACCACCAGAAAGAAGGCCACCTTCACCACTTGCAAAGCTACCAAATGCTCCAGCTGAACCAGAAGTGCCCCATCCAGCACTTGAGGTCCTTGATCTGCTGCCTCTGCATGCTAGGCCACCAGAGCCCAACTTGCCCCTGCTCTCTGCCCCTCCACTGAAGTTGCACATGCCCCGTGCTCCACTGCCACTGCCACTGCCACCACTGCTGCAACCGCTACCAACGAGTCTGCTACTTGATCTACTACTAAAGCTGCATGATCCACCACCAGATACTCTTGTTCCTCCTCTGCTACTGCGGGAGGAAGAGGCTTGTCTGGATGGCTGGCTCAAGAAGCTCATGATTCCAGGACAATAGAAAGGATCTTCCTTGTGCACAAATGTAGCTTAGGTTGTCCTTGGACAGTGGTTTTCTACCCTTTTATATGTCAGTTTAACACTGCATCATATGCCCAAATGTATGATAATTTTGTCAACAGATTAGCCTAGCCCATCATTAAATAATTAAAATAATTATTAGATAATCCTAATACATATATTTAGGCTTTCCCCTTGATTATTCACTTGTTGAGATGGAAAATAGGTGGAGTAGTCTGGGTCAAACCTTTCATTATAATTCAAGCATTTTTTTTACTAAAACTTGCATAAAAACTTTTCTTTTTGTAACTTTGCTGCTTCTTAATGTTGTACAAGATATGTATATTCAAACTGTTCATATTAAACTGTATTTTTATTTTATTATATGTACTCTTCCAATATAACGTTACCACATGTTGCTATGCTTACCAGAAAACCAGTTGAGGTATAAAATTTCTGTTTGACAATGAAAGTTCTATGTTATATTAGATTGATCTCTAATAAATGAGGCAAATTGTTTATAAATGTAATCATATTTAGGGATAATTCCAAATCATTTTACTATCATTAATAAGATTGTATTGTTTCCTAGCATAGTCATTTTTATTAATATATTGGAAGTAATGTTCTAATGTAGTGAATAAAAGGACAAAAAGTAAATTTTATTTCACTGACCTTCAATTGAAATAAAGCATAGTAAATATATTTTATGTTTTAATTACATTCTAATGGGAGTCTATTCCATTCAAGATAGCACATTAACACCATTTTGCATTTTCACACCAGTTACACAGAAGCTGGCTACCCTAAAAGTTGCATAACATAAAATTCATCTGATTTGCCTGAATATTCCAGAAAATGCAAGGCTAATATATTTCATATTGTTAGTTATGAGTTTAATCATTTTCCTCTTGTGCCCCATTAAAAATAGAATTTTAAAGAGCTTTTAGAGATCTTTATTACTATGGAATATCATATTGCACTTCTGAACAAACATATGGAGTGTTATACATATCTTCCCTTAATTTACAAATCTATTAACACAACGTTCCCAGCAATCTTTTGTCAGTCTTTTGAGGTAGTCAAGGTAAAAAGACAGGAGTTTCTAGAGAAATGGAAGGTACTTTGATGTGGTTAGACTAATGTAACAAAATCTTGAAAGCCTGTCAAAGACCCTGTCAACTTCAAATTATACCTAATAGAGCCATGGTGCAGTTGTTTTGATTTTCTTTCTCACACTTTCGACTTTCCTAGTACTCAGGTATCTTTTCTGTAATTATTCTATTCTATTCAGTCCAGCACACCTTTAGAATTCAAATGTCCTTGTTTGGTCCTTAATTTTTGCAGTTCAGGTGATTCTATTTTCCCAATTAATATATGTTTAAATACAGGACCACTATTATTTGAATATAGTTTTTAGGAACATATCTTCTTCATTTATCAGAATTTTTGATTGGAGAAAAATGAATCCTCTTGAATTCCTTTAAGTCCTAGTGTCCAATGCTATTGTGAGATCTAGTGGAAGGGATTACGGTAATTCAGTTCACTAGTGGTGATTCCTAGTACTTAGGAAGAGTTACACTTCGTTCTGTATTGTTGCGTTAATCCTTTATTAATCAAAATTAGATTTTGATTTTGGATATTGAGCATCTCTTAAGTTTTTGAAAGTAATGGGATAAGTCATAGGTCTTGCTGCAAAGATTTAAGAGTAAATCACAGAGGATAAAATAAATTTTTAAATTTTATTTGACAGAGAAAGTTTATTGGTTATTTGACCATGACATTCTATAATAAAATAAAATGCCTTATAGGCAAATATATTGCCCAGTTTCAAGGTCGAAATATTATTTATTGACAAGTAAATATTGCTTCCCACCTCCCACAGATTGATTATGGATGGCATATTAAAGCATGCTACAAAACCAATTAAAAACAGTGAAATGAGTAAATAAAAAGTAGACCACAAGCAAGAGAATATCACATATAATAAATTATTTTGATTCAAGCACAATTTTTGCTTAGCAAAGTACTTTTCTGTTCACTGCCCTGTCTGATTGTGCTGTCGGTGGCCAGTGACTGCTGAATTATCATGACACACTTACTATATACTGGCTAATTATAACTGCTTTCAGGGAGCAGATCAGGTTGTTGTTTTTCATCCCACCAATTAAGTTGCAGCCAGAAATGACTGTTGATTACTTAAATCTCATTTTTCTATTAAAATAATATTCTATGTAGTGGTTTTTTTGTTTTGTTTTTGGGGACAAACCCTGAAAGATAAATTCATGGCTTTAAACCTCAAAAACAAGTTTTTTTAGCCTATTAGTCATCCCTCAACTGTGGTCATCACATTTGAGAAAAAAATGAGTATCTTCTGTGTAACGTCTGCCCCATTTCACTTAAAATCTGACTCTGTCAGCTGACTAATAGGTTCACAAGGGCTAGGTATAGCAGCACCTATAGTGAAAGCCATGTTTAACAAAAGAACCTGCGTTAACCCTACTTATTCTCCAGATTCCAGTTCATCAGCAGCATATATATGAGAGTTGGTTCAATGAAGAGATGCAGATATTCTCTGTTTAACAAAAGTAGCAGGCTTGCAGCCCCTTCCCTTGTATGACCATAAAAAAATGAATGAGACTTTTTCCACTCTAAATTGTCCACAGATATTAGTGCTTTATCTGAAAATATGGTGAAACTCTTACGTTAAAACCTAAATTTTCCTTCCAATAAGTACATTACCAAACAGAATTCTGAGAGACTTATTTTTTGGGGTTAACAGTTTCCTATCCAGACTGCTAAAGGAGAATATCAAATATGGATCAGCATTTTTGCTGATTTTATATTTCAGCCTTTTGTGGAATACAATGTATAATATCCTGTTATATTGACCTAGTACAGTAGTGATGGATTCATAATAAATTATTAGAATATTCTTGAATTTTAGTTCTAAAGTTAATCTAGTTCTAGCTTTTGCTCAGCACAGTGATTTTACAATGACAGCCCACAGGTGTAAAGCCATTTAAGTAAATACATTCAGCAAAAATCGGTGTATCTCTTGAGTACTAGAGTCAAACATTTCATGCTGTTAAGCTACTGTTCCTGAAGTTTAGGCTGTTCAGATTTTGAGATTAGAGCCCTCTCCCCATTTTGGGTGGGGAATATCTAGGTCAGCAGGTTGCCTTGTAGAGTTGCCACCAAACAAGAAACCTTCTATTTTAAATAAATGGATGCAGAGTTTGCACAGCTTTACTCCTTTAATCTTCATTTCCTTTTCTGAGATCTTTTAAAACAATTAGATAAGATTTGCAGGCATAATTATCCTTTGTTTACCAACCTCCATTTAAATAAGTTGAAAACTTCTTGTGCAAATAATTTTTTACCAATGGGGAATCATGAATTTATACATAGACATATACCCTATATCGGAAAATCTCCATCTCATAGAATTATAGGCATGGAAGGAACTTCAAAGATTTTCTAGTCCAACTTCCTTCTATGCCTACAATTCTATGATTCTGCATAAGGAGCCTTATTCCATCCTAGGTATCCTTGCTTTAACAAACTTCTATTTATTACTTCTTGTCCTGTTGTCTCGTGCCTTAGGGAATAACTCAATTCCCTCTTCTTTGTGACAGCCCCTCAAGTATTAAAAGACAGTTATCATATTTCCCCTCTCCCAGTCCTTCCCTTTAAAAGACTAGACATAACTAGCTCCCTCAATCTGTTATCATATGATTTAGATTACAGATCTTCTATCATCTTTGTTGCTCTTCTCTCTACACTTTCCAGGATGACAACATCTTTTGTATTGTGGTGATCAGAACTGGACATAGTATTCCTAGTATGGTGTCACCAGTGTAGTGAGAAACGGTACTGTCACTTTTCATCTTGATGTTATCCCTCTGTCTGTTGATACAGCTTAGGGCTGCATTGGTTTTTTGGGCAGCTGCAACATATTGCTGGCTCATACTTCAGTAGTTGTCCACTAAGACACCTAAATCTCTCTCAGTTACTACTGTTGAGCCAGGCTACTTTTGTACTCATGCATTTGGGTTTTTTACCTTCCTAAATGCATGTTAATTTCCTCATCACTGAACTGCATCTTGTTCCTTAGAGTCCAGTATCCAAAGTCCTTGTGGATCTTGAGCCTATCTTCCAAAGTGTTAGCAATTCCTCCTAGCTTGGTGTCATCTGCACATTTGATGAGCTCCCCTTCTATCCCTTTATAGATCATTTATGAAGATGTTGAAGACTACTGGCCCCTAATCCGAATTAAGAGGTTCCCTGCTCCATGCTTCTCTCCATTTAGAGCTAGTTCTGTTACGGAGTATCTATTGAGATGATTGGTTAGCTAATCACAAATCCACCTGGTGACAGCAATAGCACTTATATACCACTTCTCAGTGCTTTATAGCCCGTTCTAAGTAGTTTACAGAGTCAGCATATTGCCCCAACAATCTGGGTCCTTATTTTACCGACCTCAAAGAATGGAAGTTTGACTCAACCTTGAACGGTCAGAATTGAATCCCTGGAGTGAGCAGTGGCTCACTGTGATGGTACTGTCTCTATCCAATATTGTTCTATCTTACTAAGAAGTAGATTATGGCTTGCTTTGTCAAATGCCTCGCTGGAGTCCAAGCATACCATGTCCACAGCCCCCAAAGGTGCTTTTCAAAAGTCAACTGGACTTTGTTTTTTCCTTGAAGACATTTTGCTTCTCATCCAAGAAGCTTCTTCAGTTCATTCAGCTTTTTGGATGAAAAGAAAAACATCTTCAAAGAAAAAACAAAGAAAGTCCAGTTGCCTTTTGGAAAACACCTTTGAGATAACTATGACTGTGATGATTGAAAATCTCCATAGACATACCCTCAGCATTTTGCTGATCCACTAATGTAGTTACTTTTTTTTTTAAAGGCTATAAGGTTTACCTGGCCTCATCTGTTTTTAACAAACCCATGCTCGCTTCTAATAATCACTTTATTTGTTTCTAGGTGCTCACAAATTCTCTGCTTTGATTATCCTTTCCAGGATTTTCCCTGGTATTGATGTCAAGCTGATCAGCTCTTAATTTTCTATATCCATGTTTCCCCCTTTTTGTAGATTGGAACTACACCAGCTGTATATTTCCCCTGTGCTATATGAGCTTTGAAGGATTACATTCAGTGGTTTTGAAATTACATCTGCCAGCTGCTTCAAAATCTTGGGATACAAACCATCTGGCCCACGTGATTGGCATTCATCCAAGGTGGTTAGGTATTTTCTTACCAATTTTGTGCCTATTTTGACTTGTATACATGTTTTAGCTGCCTTGGTGCTACTTTTGATAGGTTATGCTATTTCTTCCTTTTTAAATAAACAGATGCAAAAAAGGAATTAAGCAATTCTGCTTTCTGTTTGCTGCCTGTCACCTCCTTGCCATTAATGGACCTATTGTTTCCTTGACTTTTTTCTTGTTCCTTACATATTGAAAGAAATTTTTTGTTACTACTTTTGGCAAGTTTAAATCATGAATGTTTTTCTTCTACTCTTTGATTGCAGATTTCCTTCAACCTGTTTCTCAAGTTCACCAGCATTGGAGTCATACAATGCATTCTTGATGCTTCTTGGTTCCTTTGTTAGTTTCAGTTTGCATTTCAGTTGATGATATAAAATCCATTAATTCCCATATTGTTTTGTGACCAATGTCAATGAAAATAATAATAAAAAATTATAAAGAGTTCAGTTGATAAGCAACTTGCAGAATTATAAAACTCTAAATGAATTGATGTTATTGTTCCGAACTGAATTAAATGAGAATCAATGCATTTTAACTATAATTCCTACTATCAGCACAGTTTTTACAAGCAGAGTCTACCTTGTACACTATTTCAGATCAAATTACTCCAAATGCTTCCCAAGATTATTTGTGGCACTTTGTGTCAGTATCCATTTTACTTCATTTTGTAAGGAATGCTTTGTCCTGAAATTTCAAGAAATAAAAATAAAAATGAGGATTAGGGGTGACATGAAAGCAATGTTTCAATATCTCAGGAGGTATCACAAGGAAGAGGGAGTCAAGCTATTCTCCAAAGCACCTGAGGGCAGTACAAGAAGCAACCAGTGGAAACTAATCAAGGAAAAAAACAATCTAGAACTAAGAATTATTATTTGCACATCAATATCAATCAGATTGTTATTCTATAATACCTGGCATTATGTCTGTTAAATTTCTTAAGTATTGGAATCATAATGCTAAGTTTCTAGCCTTTTTGGATATAAATTGTATATGTGCACCCACAAGCCTATCAACTGTGGGACCCAACAATCCAAATTACTTTTGAAGAGTTCAGCTGGAAAAAATCTTCCCCAGGGCTACTATACTATACAGTAACTCCTAAATTCAATATTGCAGGCCTGCTGCTGCTGCTGATTAAAAACTTTTATTCATTAAACATGAAACTCGGTCAACTGAACATTTAAAAATGTATCACAAATATCATTGACTGGCTCTGATGGTTGATACGGGTTGCTGCCCGTATCAACCATCAGATGTATTATGTATTAACCAAGATGTATCTTATGTATTAACCAAGTATCTTCTTAAAATGTATGTTGTTCCGAGTAGCACAGTCTTTTGCAGCTCTGCTGGCGCTATAGCAGGAAACTGCAACTTGATGTATTTTGCAAAATTCTTGGACATGGTACCAAGTGCCTTGATGACAATGGGTATGACTATCACATGTTTCATCCATAATCACGTAGTTTTGATGGCCAGGTCACAATATTTCGTGATATTTTTTCCAGTTTTTTTTCTTTGATTCTGGCATCTCCTGGTACAGCGATGTCAATAAATTGTATGCTTCGATTTTCAAAAACTGTGATAACTGGTGTTGTGTTCCAAATGATGATCTGTCTGTATTCGAAAGTCACACAAGATCTTCACCTTATTTTCGACAACCTTTTCAACTTTATGTTCCCATGACTTTTCGGATACAGGTAAGTCATATTTTTTTACATAATGACCTGTGGATTAATTTAGCAACTCGATCATTTCTAGCTTTGTAATCAATCTGTGAGATTTTGCTGCACTCACATGTTAAATGTGAAACAGTTTCAGTTTTGTCATTGCAAAGTCGGCAGTTTGGATTGTCAGTGGATTTTTGTATCTTCACTTTCATGGCATTAGTTTGTAGTGTTTGTTCTTGAGCAACAAGTATTAAACCTTCCATTTCTTTCTTGATGGTTCCCATCTTAAGCCATGCCCATGTAAAGTTGTTATCACATTTTCCTTCAATGTTTTTCAAATGCTGTCCATGTAAAGCTTTAGTTTTCTATCCATTTAATCAGTCATCCAGCTGTTTTTACTTATATTCTGCTTTTGTTTCTGTTGTTTTTATAATGTTCTCCGTTTTCACAGCCTGTTTTTCTGTACTTTGGTTCACATAGTCATTCAAACTTCTTCTACAGTTTGATGGATTTGCAATAGCTCTCTGCCCCCTATTCTTCTTGGCAGGTACAACTTGTCGATGTCACTTCATGGATGTATGATACATATTTAATAGTTTACATGTTTTCCAATCCAAGTTTTCCAGTTGTTGTTGTTGTTGTTGTTGTTATTGTTGTTGTTATTATAACAGTAAGGTTGCCGCTGCTTACTGCTTGCCTCATTTAGTGACCATTTGAAGTTATGATAATGAAAAATAAAAGCTTTGCAGCCAATTTTCGTATTTACAACCAATAGTTACATCCCGCACTCACCATTCAGGTGCTTTGCAATTGGCATGCATTTGCAACTCCACAGAATCCCACAGTCATGTGATTACCATAACTGGCTTGAGACAAGCAGAGTTAATAGAGAATACAACAGTAAGAGCGTAAGTTGCAGTCATGTGATGTTTCATTTAATAACCAAATGGGAAGTAAGATCATAAACCTATCATGGTCATATGATTTTCCACTTAGCAACTGAGTTGCCAGCCTCAATTCTGATCACTAAATGAGAACCACTTATATGCCTGGATTAGTTTCATTTGTCCATTACTTCACAGCTTTTATTTATTTTATGGATTCATTTTTTTTCTTCAAATTTTTAGACTGCTTAGCAATTCTGAAAAAGATCAGCTTCTCAGGCTGATCTGGCAAAAGAAAAGATAAACTATAAAAACTTCCCTCCTACAGTTCTTAGGTCTTACTTATGAATTCTGATTTGTAATTGTAAAGTGTGATATATGATTTCTTCCTCTTTTGCTATTTATCTGCCCTAGAAACATTGTTATCGGTTCTTACCTTATGCTCATTCATGTTTTTACCAGAACCTTATTTCTACTCTGAATTCTTTGCTAATATGTGGTTCTCTGGCCTATTTCCCCCCTTTCTGTGAAGAAGGAAGTCTCTTTAAGACTCCTACACCTCATTTCATTTCCTTCTCCTTTCTTGTGCCTTAGCTTTTATGAGCATAACAAAGTATATTTATAGATCTGAAGTAAGTCTTCTTAATATAATTTAAATACAGATGATCCCAAGTATGTTTAAGCAACAATTACAGGCTGTAGGAGTTGTAGAAATGAAACTATGGTCATGTATAGGATCCTAAACCATGCTTCCAAAATACCTGTAACATAAGCCACACTTCAGTCAAGGATAATAATTGTTGGGCTTTAATGAAGTCTTTGCCTTCATGAATACCATTTTATCCATGCAAGTAAAGGCCTAATTTTAATTTGCCAGTGTGCCCAAAACCACAAAATCAGAACAAGAGAGATTTCAGTAGGAAATGAAAAATTTTGAACAGGTGTTTTCTGAGTAACCAGGAGGTGGCAGACTTTCACTCCAAAGCTATAATTTCTACTCACCACCACTGGAAATACATATCGAAATACTGTTGTTTTTATTTCTTCCTTATTTCTTTTTGTATCGATCTAAAAGTTCATTGTTTGATGAACCACAAATCCTTGAATCTTCCCATGAAGTCTTCTCTCTGTTCCTGGTGTGGTTGGTATCCTAGATCATATTAAAGGTAATCCTCATTTACCGATGGTAATTAAGACCTTCTTTGTAACCGATATAGTTGTACAGTGTGATGTCACATGTCTGTGCTGACTTGAAATGGCAATTCTGGCAGTCTCAGTTGTGGTTATTAGCTGAACCTTGTGCTATTGAGCCACGCTGGTGCAGTGGTTAAAATGCCATTTCATTTCATTTTCATTTTATTGGATTTCTATCCCGCCCCATCTCCACACGGGACTCGGGGCGGGTAACAACAG
>JAOYMU010000077.1:71293928-71306125 GCA_025802295.1 Psammodynastes pulverulentus
TATAAAAAGATCTTCACTCTCATGATATATTCACTTCTAACATTCTTCTTGACTTCAGTGTGCTTAATGTTCCCAACTTGAAGGATGCCCATGTATTTGTAGAGATTGTGATCATTGTGACTCTTGATATCATTTCCATATGGCATCTTGATTTCTTCTATTTCACTATTTTCTCATTAATGGTGAAGGTGATACAGTCCAGTCCAAATTCCATTGCAATATATTAGCAGTATTACATATGGACAATGTTGAGCAGTGATTCTATTTTGCATAATGTTTTTCCATAGAGTTCAGATTATTCATATAAAGTAGATGGAATAGCCTATGTTTTTGATAGGCATTGCTTAATTTATTCAATATTGTTGACAGAGAAATCTGTGCAACACAACAGTATTAATGAGAATGAAGAATTGAGCAGACATCTTCAGCACAGCACATGAGGGAATGTATAAATCTGCCATTCCATGATGATTGCGGAGGCGTTCTTTTTATATGCCAGTGAATTTTAATGTTCTGGCTAGAGGGTCCTCAAACAGCAAAGCACAGAACAGGAAGTCAGATCAACAATCAGCACACAGCACACACCTTTGCACAATGCAATTTGAGAGGTGTGGGCATTGGCCCACCTGAAGGCATTTGCAATTTCTGTTTACCCATCAACCCCTTTGCAGTATAGGTATGTGGCAATGGCTATGGGCAATTGTAGGCAACTCTCAATAAGCCATGAAAGATTCTTCTCTTGATATTAAACTCTCCCAATGTGTTCATCATTAACCAGTAACTCTGTCTTCTATTGTGGCATTGATCTTTGCACAAACCTTTTGGTGTTTTGGTGTTAGGCACCTGATTATGCATCTTGCAACAGTGAGTCAAATGGCTTCTTGTAATAAATTCAAGCCACATTCAAGTTGGTCTCCTCCTCCTCCTCCTCCTCCTCCTCCTCCTTCTCCTTCTTTTTTCCTTCTTCTTTTTTTTTGGGGGGGGTGGAGTTTTCCAAAACCATTTTGTCAATTAGGGCCTGTTAGAGTAGTGATGATCACATCTCAATCTGAGAAATATGCATCACTTATTTGAATAGGATGTAAAGGCATCCTAAAAACATGTAAATTCTACATTTAAGGACTGCTATATATAGGGTGGTTTTGAGTCCTAGACCCTGTAGTAACTATTTACCTTTGTTATTAAAGGCTTTTCTAACATCTTTAATGAAAAGGCCATGACTCTTCCTAAGCAAGCTTTCTAGTTCAGGTATAGGTTTGAAGACTGATTCATATATCTCTACAGCAATGTTTCTCAATCTCAGCAGTTTTAAAATGCGTGCTCTTCAAATCTTAGAATTCCTCAGTTAGTCATCCTTGGAGGAGACTATTAAAACTAATCAGGTCTAAATTAGGGATAATTTAGCTGTCCTGTTAATTTTATGGATCTATTCTGCACACAGCTAAATTTGGATCTGAGTCAGGCTGTTTGTTTTCAAGGGCGAGGTTTCAAAAATGTCAGACAAAAAAATTGAAGAGAAGGGATGACATGAAGGTATGTGATTTGGCACACAAGGAGACATTAACTGGAGATGCCTGTAATGATGAGGATGACGCACATACCAACCACATGCAGAGTCACTATGCCAGGCCTTGTACAAGCAAGGCAATTGGATGAGAAGATCTGAAACAGAGAGCGTAGGATGCAAGAGTGTACTTCTTTCTGCTGGATGTATTTCTGTTTGTGAAAGAATACTAGGGTTGGCCCAGAAGTATGTTGTGTTAATTACTTGATGCATAGTTAAGTCAGCCTTTGGAAGTCCTGAATACTTACTGAAATAGAATTTGAATATTCTTTTTTTTGGAGAAGGAAGACTTCCTCTTCTCAACTGAAAATGTTCCTTCTATTTAGATTGTCCATTTTACAAAAATCTATGTTTCTATCCAGAAAATGTAAAGGTTCTATATAATTACCAAAAGAGCAGCTGGATGAAAACACCTAATTACTATGTAAACAATCTAATTATGAGGCACGCTAAACTGGTTTGGTGAAGTTCTCAGCATTGCAGTATCTCCCCAACTGCTACTTGAGGAAATGAAGCTGTAATTAGTGAGTTTTCAGAATGCCCCCAAGTTCAAAGGCACTGTCATAATGAGAGGAACCAACTACAATCTTTTAGAAATATTTCTGAAGCACTAAATAGCATCAGCTCTTGAAACACTATCTCTTACTTATTTTCTGATTTTCATGGTGCTCCCTTTGGAAGATAGTTGTGGGATTTAGCATTAGAGTATCAATGGGGCAACTAATGTATTTCATCTGTGGTGGTTTATATCAGAAACTGTTCCATTTGGAAGAAATTGTTCCTCCATATCCAGTAAAGAGGCATTGGCATTAATTTTAAAAGTCTGGCATTTAGATGAGGACTTTGTAATAGTATGAGTTAGCTATAGTACATTTTTGAAATATGCAGCAATGATCTCTTGAGAATGAAAGCGCCAACAGCACTGTGTACTTATGTGATCTCAGCTTTAAGTGGGTTATCATTTGCAAGTTAAAAGGAAATTAAATGCAGTAATATGATAAACAAGCAACAAGTATGTGATAAACAGCACCTTCCTTACTCCCAAATTTTGTGTAGTTTATGGAAAATGGATAGGGATAAGTTCTTTGCTCCTTCATATTTTAAATGTTTTTCTGTCAACAAATATCCCATGAATCTGATCAATGGAAGATTATTTATCAATAAAAAGAAGTCATTCTCATAATAGCCGATTGTGCTATGGCCACGATGGCAAACCTATGGCAAGCATGCCAGAGGTGGCACGCAGAGCCCTCTCAGTAGGCATACGCACCATCGCCAGCTGCTCTTCCGGTTTCTGGCACATAGGCCGGAGCACTGGAAAACAGCCCGAAAATCAGCCAAAAAACAGGCTGTTTGGGCCGTTTTCAGGCTGTTTTTCAGGCCAAACAGCCAGAAAATGGCTGCAAAAATAGCCCCCAAAACAGCCAAAAAGTAGGCATGGGCACACCAGCCAGCTGGTCTTCGGTTTTCCGGCATTCCAGCATGCGCACGTGCACAGGCATGCGTGTTCTGGTTTGGGCACTCGGTGCTGAAAAGATTCACCATCACTGTGCTATGGAATTCTCTGCACCAATATCCCATGGTGGCTGATAACAAGTTTAATTTTAAAAGGAGGTTAGACAAAATCTTAATGAGTTCAGATTATTTCTGATCTTGGAAGACATTTGCTGAGGAACCTAAACAGAAAAGTGCTTTAGATTCACATCTCTTTGGCTAGTGTGGGAAAGAAAGGTTGAATGAGATGGGCCTTTTGCGTGATTCATCAAGGCTTTTAGCCTATACAAACTACAGGAATGCTGTGCTGGCTTATACAAGCACAATGAAAATTCAGAGTGTTGGGATTGGCAGAATTTAAATATATTAAGCATTTGTCTGCTCAGATGTGGTTAGAGTTACAAAACTAAGTGGTTCTAATCCTTGCCGTTTTAAGTAAACACTTTATTTCGTTGGCAACCTATATATTTTTAGATCAGCTTAAGAAGTCTCAAAACTGCAGTGATGCTTTTTGGACTTGAGAGACAAAATTCACAAAACAGAAATTATATTGAATCATAAACTTTAGTCCTCAAAACAAATTAAATTAATATCCTCTGACTTCACTAGATTTATTCAACATTTATTATTATAACTTTATAATTAAAATGAGCATGAACTATCAAAATTGGTTTCTACACAGAATATGAGATGGTCAGGATTTTGGTAAGGGGCGTACATGGCTGGGAGAAAGAGAAGAAGCTTATCTTACCGTCTCATGTTCTTTTTTTTTTAGTATGTGTTCTTCACGCAAAGCTTCGATTTCCATTTCCAGGTCAGTTATTATGATGGTCATGTTGTCTAGCTCCTTACGGATGTTTTCAACATCATTTTGCACATTTTGCCGGAGAGCTTTTTCAGCTTCATATCTTAACCAAAGAGAAAAGTAAGATAGTTGAATGAAGGAGACAACAATTCCATCTTGGGATGGAATCTACAACTTTTAGAACTATGGCTTGCTAATGCTTACTGTTTCTGTCTCCGAAGCATGTATCTTCCACCATTTACAAATATATTGACATTCATATTTCACTGCATTTCAATGAATAATTTTCATTTATTGAAAAGTACAATTATGGAGAAGCTTGCTAATCACATTTGAATACTCAGCTGTTTTCAGAAAACAACAGTTAGTCCCAAAGGATCGCTGAATAAATGGAGGTGAGAAGGTTGGCTGTATTATTTTATTTTGGACATTAGAACAATCATGATTTCAAAAGTATTGTAAGAGTTGCTTTCCAGACTGATAAGGATCCAGGAGACAGCTATATAAACACTTTCTCTCTAATCGGTACAGATACTAGCCTCCTTCCCAGATCTTAGGGCAGCCAGTAGAAAGAAAATCAGAATAACTCCATCTTCACATACATGACGATATACTGGTTCTAAATTGAAAATAGTTCAGTTACTGGAATTCTTGTAACCCCACCTCTTTTTATCTCAACAGATCTTTGAGAATTTCAGAACTATACTTAGAAAAAAATCAGTTTTCGTTGTAGGTAGCTGCCAAAGAGCCTGACAAGTATTGTATGTCATGCTATTATAAACTTCCATTCATATAGAACGTGAAGTACACTTCTCATGACAGATTAATATGATACGCTGCAGCAGATGGATATACTGAAAAACACTGCCAGTCAAAATAGATTAATCTTTGATAGCTCTCCAAAAGTTTAATATATAATATATAAATATTAATAACTGCAAACTTTCTTCCAAATTTATGTCCATATTATATAACCTATTTATTTGAAGAGCGGCCTCGCATAGTGCATGTAATCATACATTAACCAAAAGGGCTGTACTTGTATATTAGGCCAAGCCAGAAAAAAAAGAGGACAAAACAGAAACAGAAAGAAAAGGAATGTTGTGCAATTGTAAACATAATGTTTTTAATTGACTTGTCTAAGCATATTGTGTAAATCTAACCTATGGTTGTATGATTCTCAAATATATCATCTTAATACTGTCAACATGGTTATAATGATGTTTCACCTTAAACAAGCAGTCATTAGCTTGTTTTAAGAAAAGAGGAAATGAGAAAAGCAGGCAATTTGTGTTGCCTATATAATTCCTGACAACTCCCCTGGTATTTCCCCTGGCATCCAGGAAAGATAGCATAATTGTTCAAAACATCCACCTTCATCATCCATAGTGAGTAAGAGGAAAAGAGAGAAGCAATTAAGGTACCTCTCAACCCAATATTTTGTTCCAGATCAGCATAGTTGCTGGCCGTTAACTTTTTATCTTTTAGACTGTAATATCAAACTACAGATGGTATAACTTATACTACTATCCATTGTGATTTTAATCAAATTCAATCTCTTGAAGCATAAATCTTTTTCGTCATATTCGGATTGTTAAGAATCACTATCAGGTTTTACATTTTTGTCTGCATCTGCTTCCAAGAATAGACGAGAAGCTCAAGAAGAGACTTACTTGAGCCTGAAATCCTCTGTTGCCATTTTGGCATTGTCAATCTGTAGAACAAGGCCTGCATTGGTAACTCGTCCAGTCTCAATCTGTAAATAACAAAATATTAATCTTACTGTGGAGGTAGACTAAAAGTTTCATGATTTGTTGTTTTGGTAGGCTAAGAGAACTACATTTCTTTTTCACCTCTGGAATACATTTGAGGGTTTATTTAGTCAATGAATTGGCCCAATCCTTGATTTTGCAAAATACACTGAACCAAAGTGTAACCAAACCAGCTGGATGTGCCAAACACAGCTAGCTGTAAAATAAACATGCTAAAATTAATTAAATTGCACATTGGGCAATGTAGTCATTAGATTTTTAATTGATTTGATTGTGCACTGCTACACATAACCATATCAATGTTAAACTACAATAAGTATTTTCTCAATTTTCTATTAAAAATGAAAGAAAAAAATGAGAAAATATTACTTGCTTAGAATCTGAAACTCAAAATGCAAAACTGGGATGTATTAGCTTCTTAGCACTTGTTTTGCTTTTGGTTGGCTTCAGATGTGAATGTTCTTCTTCCAGCTGTCAAATATTCATTGTAATTTCAAGGTAAACATGTTAATTACAATTGCATAATATTATATTCCACCATAAGAACAGATGAAAGAAAGCTTGCAAGCAACTGCTAATGTTCGATTGGAATGTGATGAACATTAAGACATTAAGAATGTTCATGTATGCTTTTCAATAATCTGTTTTTCCATGAAGAGCTTTGTCACAAAATTCAGTAAAGCACAAATAGTGAAGCATAACTATACAGAGTCCAATAATTGATTGTATTAGGGATACAATATTTCAAATATGTTCACATTTGTGTACTGATTTGTGAAACACATGCTGGATAAATTCATATTAAAATGAAAACATAAAAGATTTGAGAAGGATTTGTGAAGGATGGAAAGACGGAGAACTTTAGGCCTGTTGATGAGAAGAGAAATTAAGGAAAATTGTACCCTTGTAATTTTAGTCAAGCCATAATCCTAAAAACAATAGCAGTAACCAAGAGAACAATTGGAAAGCAGGTGAAACACTGAGCACTGGGACAGCACTGGCAGCAATGTAGAGGCATCTGCAGGGTTAGGGTTAAAGTACCAAAATGGGGCAAAAGCATTGCTGTCACAATATAAGCTCCATCCCTCTTACTACATGCATTGTGATGCTGCAAGTAACTATGAAAGAATTGTGATATTTGGATTAAAAAAAACATTATATCTTGTCTCAAATTTACATAGAGCAAAATTCCTGGCTACCAGTAGTCTGATTGTGAGTGCCAAAATAATAATGAAAATGAAAAAATATATTTTTAAATGATCTAAAGGAGATAATCAGGAGATTTATTAGTTTTAAAACTCAATATATTGCAAGATTTCAAATAACATAACATTTAATTGTCTGCTGAGATTTTAGTCCTATGAATCTCTCTTTTAAAAAAAAAATGTTTAAATTTATTTGTAAAATCCTGTAAATGTTTCCTGGCAGAATAGCAAATGTGACACACTTACAGAGGCTGTATTAGAAACCCCTGCAATGTAATGATTGTCAAAGGCTTTCAATAATTATATATTATGTCTATTAAAGGAAAAGCTTGAATTTCTAGTTATATAAATTATGGGTAAGAATAGAAGTTACCCTTGACTGAAAGCATTCTCAAAATACCATAGATTTGAAAGAATCTCTACTGGAAATACATTAACCAAAGGAAAGATACTTTTTAGATAGGCAAGATACACTTCAATATAGGAGCCCCTAATGATCAGTATTGGTTCAGAAATGAGGTTAGTAATATTTCATTCAAAACTTGATATACTATGAATAAAATGGCGTGGCAACTGTAACTTTACAAACTATATTTTTTGGATCCCAGGTTGAGGAAACATCTATTTTTTTTTTACTTAGGCTTATATATGGCAAATCATACTAGATGAAATTCCTTAACTGAAATGTCAAGTTCTTATATTTGTTGCACTGACATACATACAAATTACGTTAAAGACTCACTTCATGTGTTTATCTTTTTCTCATCTTAATACCACACATATTGCACAACCAAAAAAAAACAAAACTTCTTAGGGAATATTTCCAGTGGAATTAAACAAAGCTAAGGATTTTAGGGGTCTTTCCTCTTGCTCTTCTCCTTCCCCTGATTGACAGTGTCACTAACCATTTTGACCTGGGGAAATTTCTTTCAGATACCCAGATGGAAACAAAACTCATCATGAATCATATTAAAAGGAAATTGGGTGGTGTTATGATTATGGATAGTTTAGAGTGATGTTGAGACAATATCTTGCCAAACACTTATTATGTAAATCCTCTGTGATGTGTCAGAGGAAGCTGAAAATCCCTCCAAGAGTATATTGAAAGGTGAATATCTTCTTAAGACAAAATGACTCACTAAAATGGAAATCTTGATTCACAGAACTCTGTCCTGGATGAATTAAATTCTTTACTTCCATTAGTGTGTTTGTGATGGACTGTTTATCCATTAATTCAGATTCCCTTCCCAGAATAACAGTAGAAGAAGATACTATACATTGTCATATCACAGATTCTATCCACAACACCACTAAACACAAACATGCTAATATTTGAAAAGGCGGCTATGCAATTGTTTCTTGCACCTGTCGTATCAAGATGAGCCACGTCTTGGGTGTATCTAATTTTCTGGAATTGTTTCTTAGTATTTCCTCCAGGAAATTCATTGCGTAGCCAAACAGGAAGGGTCTATATTGACATTCAGTCAAGGAAAGACAGGAACTGATATCCTATTTACCGTAAGTAGTATGATTAAGTTTATGATGACACAAAAAGGAGTTTTTACAACTAGGATGTCCAGAGCATATATTTACTGGCTCATGACAGAAAGAGTGGTAAGACTGGAATAAAGGCAAACTAATTTTTGAGAACTTCTGCATCACGTGCATGCAGTTTGGTTTGCAGAGGTGTACAAATACCACAAAACACATTTACATAACCAATGAATAAATTGATTGATAACTACATTATTAATTATTTATGCACCATCCAGTCATTTTTCACTCTTAGTAATCATATAGATTCTCATGACAGGTCTACTAACCTAGTCTTTCAGTTTTTGCAACCATTGACACTGAAACTTATTCTGTGCACCTTATTGCTGATCATCCCCTGTGTGACTTATTATCTTGCATTTTATCACAGGCCAGAGACCACTCCATCTAACAATGCAAGTAGATGGGTCAAAACCATAGTCACTTGACAGCAAAATAAAAGACTAAGCAAGGAATGTCAAGAAAGGAAGATTTAAAGCTGGAAATGTTTTTTTCCCTTGGTTCCATCCTTGACATTGGATGCATTTGCTGTGTCCTGAAAATTATTTTAGGGTTTCCCCAACTTGAAGCTGAAACAATGTCCAGCCCTCTTTTTGAGATCAGGCGACCTTTTTGAACCAATGGACACACTGAAAAATTTAGATGGGATTGCGGGCATTCTCACAAAATGGGTACAGCTATTCAAAAACTTCCATTTATCAGACAGTAAATAATTGTTTTCAACTATCCCCACTAGCTTTCCACCCCCCATAGTCTTGACTTTTTTCCCCCTGCACATCAGCTCTTTTCCAGATAAAGCAGTGGGTTGCTTTAATTTTATGAATATCTATGGGACTAATTGAAAACCCAAGGGATTTTTTAAAATTATGCTGATCTAATTATGGCTTGGTAATGTTGTCACAAGAGACACCTACATTGTCTTGGTATGTATGGACACTATTTTTCCTACCCAGTTCTAATCCCATCAAATAAAAAAAAAAGATAAGGGGATATCACTTTGCAGTTGAAATTATTTAGCCCTGGTTGCAGTGTTGCTGAAATTCATGTTTCAAAATTTTTTCAAATGACTTCTGTTTTGCCTTTCTACTTCTCATTACTAAACTGCAACTTTATGCGAAGACCAACTCATCAGACACAATAAAGTGAAGTTAAAAGTCATTATTCTAATTAATTATAGAGATTATTATCTAGCTGAAAAAAGTTTTACTACAAATCTTATTATTAGGCCTAAGCTTGGAGATATGTGAGGATATAAGGAATTATATATGTTCCCTGTCATTTTTTTGTGAGAACAAGGACTCCTTTTTAATGATAACGATGTCAAACATTTGCAGGAAATGTTCCTGTATGTGATTGCTATAATTAGACTCCATTTGCCTCTCAAATATTCATTTTGGGAATGTCATTTTCCTTTGTTAAGAAAGGCATTTGAAAACATTTTCAAAAATAATCTTCCTGTTACCAGTTTGTTACAATTTTCTTAGTTTCATGTAACAAAAATATTAAGAACAAAGTATACAGCACATTAAAAAATTGCCACTCCCCCCCCCACCAAACTGCATGCTTGCCTGTCCACAATCTCTTCAAAGTCTGATAAGTTTTTCAAAACTTCTGTCACATAAGAATAAATAGATCTGTCAGTTTCAGTTTTGCTAAGGTTTTCATTTCCACATAAGTTCATGTCCACATAAGTTATAGTTGGTTTTACCAAAGTGTGCAAAATCATTTATATGTGTTTTCATGTGCTCCCAAGATACACATTTGCACATTCTTTTTTAATGTTGAAAGCATTGCATTTTTGTACTTCATTCTTCCAATTATTTTAACTCATTTGCTGAAGAAATAAATCTCAATGTTTAAGAAAATATGGATTTTTTTTTTAAAAACCAGCTTTGTTCTAGCCTGCATCTATATCCAGGAAGCATGAATGATGTTGGTGGGTATTACAGTGTAATAATCCAAGCTCACTTTTTCTTCTTGCCCTAATGCTGAGTGAATTAAATGTTATATCAAAGCCCTTGCATCTTAAAAACTTCATTTTAGCCATGTTTTTTAAAACTGTTTTCACGTTACAAAGAAGCAGTATGTTGAGGAGAACAGACACATCATATGTATGCATATAAAAACAGAGACAGAACAGCCCTAAAGCAAAGACAGACAACAGTGATAAATGACAGATGAACGACTAGTTAAAAAAGAAAAAGGATATCCCAGAATCTGTGAATAAGGAGAAGCAATAATAATAACATGGGTGAATAATAATGGTAATCCTTTGACTGTTATTACCAGAAGAGGTGATTCATTTTTATTAATAGGGTACCATTCAAATTAGGTTGGCATTCAAATGATGAAATGTCTTCCTATCCTAACATCCCTAATATAGATAACTGTTGGACTTGGGCTTGGAGATAAGTGAGGATAAACTTTGGCACTTAGTTTCCAGTGAAGAAGGAATATTTTTTTTAAATGGAGGAACATTTAGTTCTGAAGTATGCAGCAATTTGCTTGAGATGTATGTTTGTGCTACATTCAGAACAAGAGGTAAGAATAGTGCAAAGGAATAAAGAAACTGAGGCAAAGGCAGGGATGTCTACCAAGAGAGTTTAAATTGTTGCAGCCATGCAAAAAAAAAACCCCTACCTGCTTTTTTTACAGGCATTGCAACATCTTTGGGCAAAAGACAAGATGGACCTTCTCTGTATTAAAGCTGCTCAGAACTGCAGTTGTATCTTATGTCAACTATAATGATGGACTAAGATTTCCCTCTTCAATAAAGAACCACTAATTAGTTCATGGGTGCAAAGCATGAACACTACTCCTCTGCCCTCCAACCATCATCTGCACTTCCTATTCGCTCTGGCATCTGGCACCTGGCACCTGATGCAGCTAATAATTATACCTGCCTTGTGGTGTGAGACGGGTAAAACAATGCTGAACTTTCCAGTGATGATTTAAAGAATCAATTTTTTTTGTATTTTCCCAACACAGCTTGCTAATATAATGAATTGAGCAAGATAATTTCCAGTGCAATACATTTCATCCGCTGGATTGCTTTTTAATTTTCCTGGAATGTTTCACTACTGTTTGTCATACAGGTTGTTTGCTCAAGACACTATTCAGGCATAATGTGTATTTGAATATGGCTAATATGGATGTGGCTGAATGTATGTATTCTATCACAGTTTTCACAAACACCTTATACTGAGTGAAGAGATCTGCAGTGGGCTTCTACTTATATTATGAATAAGCAAAACACAGGAGGTGAAGCACATGTGTCCTGTGTCCTCAGCCATAAAAGTCCCACAGCCTCAGTTGCCTTTGCCTCTAATCAACAGATCAGCGTACTGTAATTAGCTGACCAGTAGAAAACAAACCATTACTTATGGTTTATATTGTTCAAAATCATTGGTTTCTTACAATGGGAAAGAAACAATATTCAAAGGGAGAACTGTGGTTTTTTTCTATAATCTCAGGGAATCTGCTTCAAATCACTAAATTGGGAAGTGGCCCATCTTTCTTTTTCTCACAGTAGTTCTATTTAAAACTACTAGGAGGGAATGGGATTTTAAAAAATCAGTGGATGAGTACATACTGAGATTTCATTATCCCTGACCTTGTTAACCTTTAAAAAGACTTTGAAGCCCCAAATGTCCCCTCTGTTGGAAAATTAGATTGGCTCATCCTTGAGCATAGGTGCTTATGCCTCTAGTGCAGAAGAAGAAAACACTTTATTGATTTAGTCAATCAACGGTATCACAAATATGCTACAAAAATGCAAATAGATAACAAAGGAAACAAAACTT
>JAOYMU010000077.1:71360005-71372915 GCA_025802295.1 Psammodynastes pulverulentus
GTGGCCACTGTAACTTCAAAAACAGGTTGTAAGTAGTTCTGGGGAGGACCATCATATCTTTGAACAATCATTAAGCGACTGGTCTTAGGTCAAATACTACCTGTAGTCCCTGGCTTTTCTTACATCTATATTCTAAATGCTCTGAATGCAAGTCTGCAAAATTACTTTTCACTATCTTCTATTATTCATTCTTCAAATTTTCTCCCTCCAAAAGAGATTGGTATGTTGGAGTCTCTGATTCTAGTTGACTCTTGACAGAAGGCTTTCAAAAAAAGATTGAACAGCCCTTTGTGACTAATAGCATCGGATCTCTTGCCTGAGCAATGGGTTAGATTGGAAGACCTCCAAGGTTTCTTCCAACTCTGTTTAACCCTTGTTTTACATTTTATTTACAGGTCCTCTAACTGCATTTCTGTGTTACTGATCATTTACTGAAACTGCTCTAGCTGGGTGCTAAGGAGAATTTCAGTTAGAAGGGTAGATTTCAAGCAAAAGATAATTGGAACTGGAAAAATGTTTAAAAAGGTACAAAATGTATATAGTTGTGCAGTAATGTCACGTGCATATTGGTTTAAGACATGTATACCTATTGTACACACAATATTGAATATGCACCATATAGAAAACCTTTTTTTTAAATTTTGACATGTACATTAAATTTTATAATTTTCTTGGGTGGGAGAAACCTACAATGGAACATCACTGAAGTACATAGGACACAATTAGACAAAGTTTAACTAAAACTATGTTTCTAATGTCCCCTCAGCTTGCAGATATGCTGAAAAGTTGAGGCCCTGCCAATCTGGAAATGTCATTGTATTCCAGACATGCCTTCTCCCGCCTCAAAAAAATGAAAATGTTTCTCAGCCAAAAAAAATTGCCCATCCCAGTACAGGAAGAATTCTACCCTTAGTAAATTATGATCACTGCAAGACCTGATTTGTAAATTTCCTGCTTCTTGACCTTCCCATTTATTTGTAGAAGGCTTCAGATTGAATACTCTATGGGGATTACAGAAATTATAGATTGAAATATCAAGAGAATGCCAGGTTTGAAAAGAAATATCAATGGGTTTTGTTACCTTTATAAAATGCAATCTAGGATGGTTGGACGGGTGGGTGGAAGGATGGATAAATAGATATCAGAATATTCGTATCAGACTCTTAAGAATCTGGGTCAATATTTTTCAGTGGTGAAATAACTATCTATAATAATCTCTATATTTGACAGTAAATATTTCCTGTGAAGAATCTTTCAATCCATAGAACTTTTCTCTCTTTTATACCACCACAGACACAAACAATTCAAAACAATTTCTAGAGGTAAAGATTTTGATAAAACGTATGGGGAAACATTCTTACTTTGTTCCCAAACTGTAAAGATAGCCTAACAAATTGCTTTCTCGCAATTTAGGTAGTACCTTGTTTGTGAGATTGTATGAAATCACAACTGTATCAATAAAATTTGCATAATGAGAGGCTTTGTATAAATTCAGCTATTGATATTCCCACCAAAGTTTCATCAGAACAGAGGTCTTCATAGTATTTTACATTCATACTATTTATCTGCCTTTAAGATAGGGATCAGCAGCCAGTTTTACAGACATCCACCAAGGTGTCTGCCACTCGATTTGAATGCCAAAAATAAATCCTGAAAGCAAAAATATAATATAAACCTGGTGAACTGCAAAGCAGAACGCCAGTTTCTCTCACTTTTATTTCCATGAATGCTTCTATGGCTTATAGGAGGAGAATAAGGATGGGTGATGACATCACAGTGCTTTATCACAGTGCTTTATCTAGGAGCATCCACAGTGCTGCCTTCCTCTTCCCCGCCAAGATGGCAAAGGGCCAATGTGTAGGAGAAAACATTCTGAGCAAATAAGCATAGACTTGGATCTTTGCTGCTGTTAAACTTAATTTTAAATGTCTCCGAGACAACCTGTGACCCATTGGGTCATCCTTACAGAGATGTTTCCTTACCAGGATTCTCAGCACCTTCAACAAGGATGAACATTCCAATGCTGATGCCTTCACTTGAAAAGCTGGGCATGTACTCAGAGATAGTCCCTATTGAGGGATACTATATAGTATTAGTCAAATGACATCAGAAGAAATAATTCATGACATGTTGCATTATGTTGTAATCTATTATCTAGCTGTGGATGGGTGCTAGGTGTGCAACCCCATATATCTCAGAGCAACCGTGTAGCTTTGAATATGAAGGGTTGTAAGCTAGAAAAAGAGATCCTAAGTGGTCTCAGATGTGTCAGACAAAGTCTGTTGAATCAAGGAAGGGAAAAAATGAATCGTGAACACTTCAGGGCAAATTGGGAATTGCTTTCTTCTGTATCCATCTATTTAAAAGTTCATTAATCTTCTTTTCAACAATATTTATTTTCTTACAATGTTTTAATGCGTTGTGTTGATTTCTATTTCATTCTACAAAACAAATAAGATTATTCACCCACCCATGTTTTTATAGTTGACTTTTGGGGTTCTTTTATTCTAGGATCTCTACTTCCCATTTACACCTTTTAAAGGAACCATCTATGAAAAATATCCCAGTTATAAGAAAATGGAGAGATTACCAGATCAACTGTTGGAAATGGTTTAGTGTGTTCACACAGTTATTGCCTTGTTTATCTCTTGAGTTCAGACTCTGATCTCAAAAAGGGAATAGAATAGAATAGATATAAGGAGCAAAAAGAGTTTTGCCTCAAATATATCTTGAAGCAGGTTTCGGAATATTGCCTGCCCACACCCACCCCAAAGAACCAATTGTGGAATGAATACTAATCAACAATAATATTTGATTAGTATTCAACAATAAAAAAATCACAGAGGCAGAAATTAGTTTGTTTTTTTAAAAATGCTTGTAATGGACTAGATATCTTTTATGGAATTTGTTTAACCTTTAAAAAGCATAGTGCCTTTCTAGCAGACTTCTTGCAGAAACACTTCTTAATTTCTCTAGAGTTTCCTGAATGAGCAGATGGTTATGTAATGTGGTGTAATCACATGGTCACTCCAGAATGCACTAACAAAACTGCAATAGCTTTCTTAGCTTTTTGTATATTCTACGAAAAGAAAGCGGAACATTCACCTTGTCCATTAGATCTGGTGAATATTTCTTCAGATATCTTTTAAACAAAATTAAACATCTTGAATGTGAAAACTGCAGCAATGAAGCAAATTTTTGAAGATCATAACTTTCCTAAGGGGAATTTCTTTCCATATGCTCTTTTTGTTTGTTTGTTTGCTTGCTTGCTGTTTTTTCAGACACAGTTTTCTATTCAACAGACATGCCTAAGTCAAACTCTGAAGAATAATAAACACCTGTGGAGCAAACAAGAAAGAGGCCGAGCCATTTTTACTTGCAAAATCAAGCCCAAAGAGGATTTTTATTATGATGAGCAATATAGAATGAGAATTGGCTAAGATGAGTGAGGCAAAGCTGGAAAGGGATTGCTGTGAAGAAAGTAGCCAAGCCGAGGCATACTTCTGCAAAAAGAAGGATTTTGTGGCGGTGCTGAAACTGCTTGGAAGGAAGCCCATCCAATAGGTGAATGCTTTTCAGGAGATTCAGAAGTTTCCAGAACGCACTTTGCCGCCAGTGGAGCTAGTGCCACCACTGCTGTAGCTGCTGCTACTGATGACACCACCACCACCACCGCCGCCGCCGCTACTGACGCCACTACTGTAGGCGATTGTGCTGCCTCCTCCATAGGATGCTGTTATAAAGACAGAAAGTCGATGTAAATAAATAGTAGAAGGCCTCTATCTCTCGCATACTGCATTGAAAGTTGCCCATGGCCATTCCCATTCAGTCTTTGAGGCATTTCTCATTCCCTAAACAGGGTGTTTCAGTTCAGAAAGAGCAATTTCTAACTGATAGCTAATAGTCCAATGGTATAATCCTGTGTTTGTGTGTGTGTGGGCCCTGAATTGTGCCTATTCCTTTAACCAAGCTGAATACCAACCAAATTAGCACTGTGCAAATGCAATTGCTAACTCTGCCTGATTTGGTTTACAGTGTTGTATGAATAAAGTCATAGTAATCTATAGATCATTTTTACCATGTTATTTGTCTTCTAAATATGAAAAATTATTTGGAATTAATGAGATGTAAGATTATCAATGAGTATACTCTAAATTGTGACATATTTCTATGATTTCAATGAGAGCCCTGAGTATTTCACAATACATCAGCAAGGAGGCAACACAATTTTACTTGACAAGGAGTTTTGCATTGTTGTGAACCCTTCATCGCAGAACCAAAGTAATTAGAATAGGCTTCTGCACAGAAGTTGCCAAGTAGTTGCAATGCAACTTCCAAGTAAAGTTTTACCCAGACTATAGTCACTGTGAAACATTCCTTTGAACCTTTCTATCACTCAAATATTTCTGACTTTAACTGAAGTTTTGCTTACCATCTTTTGGAGACCAACCTGGGAGTCTGTAAAGGAAAAAGAAACAGTTGTGATGGGGTAGGACAAAGGCAGTCCTGGATTAGCCATTAAACAAAGTAAGTATGTGCTTAGGGCACCAAGCGTAAGTGGACAGCATAGATTCCCCCTTCTCCCCAGCTATTGACAGCCACATTTAACATAAAACTGAATTTTCATTTATAGTTTTATTGAGCCTTAATGTGTTGCCAGTTAAGCAACAGGAAGGCTGAGGAGCACTATTATTGGGATGTGCCTAGGGCATCAGTTGGCCTCAACCTGGCCTTGAGCAAAGAACTCTATTTACCTAGGAACTTCTGGCCTAAGGAATAAGCCGTGAAGGGCTGGTGAGATTGCTAACTTTGTAACCTACTAATCTTTCTGACATTCTAAACAGCATAGCAAATGGAGAGGGTTTCTTTTTAGATTGTCAGATGGTTAGATTCTTTTTAGATTGTCAACAAGTTTGTGTTGACTCCTAGTGACTGCCTGGACTGTTTCTTGCTAACATTTTCAGAATTGATTTCCTCTTCCCTTCTTCCTAGGAGTGAGATTCATGGAATGATCCAAGGTTTCCCAGGTGGCTTTGTGTTTAAAACAAAACTAGAACTCATAATCTCACTGTTTCTAGCCTTAAACCAAACACAAACTAACTGGTTATTTGATTAATATATCTATATTTTCAAAGTTTACTAACTGAAGCAGACTTTTTGTACTGTAATACTCAGCGCTGCTTATCATGATTATTTTGAATTAAATCCAGAATTGAATGAAACTTATTGAAATCAGACTTCAGTTGTGTCAATTACTCAGTTTACTCAAAAAGTAACTTTTACCATATTTGATTAAACACAAATTCTAAATAACAAAATAAATACACCAAACCAGATAGAGATTTACATAAGAAATATTTTAAATTCCGTTTTTCTGGTTTTCCATAGCTACTTATGTCCAAGGAACATGTGAAGCAGCTAAGAAATGGATAACAAAATCCAGTTCAAGAAGGTATTAGGGTTCTGAATTCATACTAAATAAAAATATGTACTTTTTATTGTTGCAGAATAAAGATGAAACCTAAATATTAGAATTTTTAGAGAATAAAGAAGTTTATCTAAACCCCAACACTCCCTAGGTTCAGAAAGGTAAGCTGGCACTTTCTTTTATCTATGTTAAAGATGTTTTGATTGATTATTCTATCTTTTATATATGCCAACAATGGCAGTCTTTTAGCTGTTTGCAAACAAACTCTAAATTCTTTGAAAAAGAATAAGGTATAATGTGAATAAGGTATAATTTACTGGTATGAACTAATATTCTGGAAAAAAATGTCTGCTTTCAATAGTCACTTGATCGTTTATAGTTTTATGTATAATTACACATTAAATTTTCAATTTTATTTGAATTAACCGATCAGGAAAGGACTTCAAGGAGGCATTTTTCTCAAGTGCACTTAGAGTGGCAGAATAAGAGTATTGTTTCCATAGTCAATCAAGATGAGCTAATGAAAACCTCACTAAATTCAAGAAAAATCTTTTTACATTACTAAGTTGTTTTCATTGTGAATCAATCACATACTTTGAGTCTTGACCCTCCAACAGGCTTCGGTAAGTGGCAATCTCCTGTTCCAGCCGTGTTTTGATATCCATGAGCATCCTGTATTCATGATTCTGGCGCTCCATTTCATTCCTTAACTCAGCCAGCTGTTCTTCTACACCGGTGATAAGGTTTTGGATTTGTCCTAGCTGAGCACAATACCGTCCTTCTGTTTCTGCTAAACTGGTTTCCAAGCCAGCTTTCTAATAAGGGAGAAAAATAAGGCGATCTAGCAATTTGAACAGCTACCAACACTGAATTGCAGAATCTGATCTCTATCATAAAGCAGTTGGTTTCCAGCTCTAAGAACTTGGATAATACTTAATGGTACCAGTAGCGTTATGAAATGGAGGCAGATAGTACTACTGTATCTTGTAATGTTACAATTATTTCCATCTAACCTGGAATGCTTTAAAAGCTAGTGTATTTTAAATTGGACAGATATCTTTACCCATTGAGGGATGATAAATCTTGCAATATCACTATTCCACAATTTTTCATTTTTCTAAACCTACTAAATTTCTGTTTCCTGTTTTTCCATTAGGATCATCCTATTTCTATACTCAATTGAGATGTTTGCTTTTAAAATCATAGTAAAATGTGTATGCATTTTTAGCATATTTATCCTAACATTATTTGTTATGTTATTTTCTGGAATACAAGTATTTCTTGGATGTGCACCATTTTAAAATTTGCATTGTAAAATTCAGAGAATTGTGAATTTCAGTGGATAGCTGAATCTTTTTTTACTTATTGTTTGGAAATGAAAAGCTACAAGTTACAAAAATATTTCTTAATCTGATTTATTCCCATTTAAAATTTGAGGAAAGCAACATACCATGCTAAGCTGTGATTGCAGCTCAATCTCCAAACTCTGTATTGTACGTCTTAATTCTGAAATCTCAGTCTTGCTGGTCTGTAGTTGTTCAGTGTGGGTAGCAACTTCACGATTCAGTTCTTCGGTCTGGGTGCAGGAAGAATTAAAAACAAATAAAATATGCTGAATAATGTTGCAAGGCTTTGACTAGTAAATGCCTATTAATTCCTGGTAGACCAAATATACATAATTAGGAACATTCATAGACTTACCTACAGTACAATCTGAAACATGTTTGTACAGGGATATAGAAATAATTTCATCCCTTACATGTTACACTGAAGCTGTAACCCAACACATATCTGAAATACTGTATAGAAGGGGATATCCTGAATTTTTCCATTACTTCTACTTTTTAAAATTTCTTTTGGAGGAAAAAGGAGAGGGAAGAATATTCTGTAATTTTTTTATTAGTAGCATGAAGAACCTTTTGAATGAAAATCACAGGATATTGTGGAAAGACAGATAATTTCTGGAAGGGCAGTGTACCTTGGTAAAGAACCAGGCTTCAGCATCTCTGCGGTTCCTCTCAGCCATTTGTTCATATTGTTCTCGCATGTCAGCCAAAATTTTAGTGAGATCAACTCCAGGTGCAGCATCCATCTCAACATTGACCTTTCCAGTTAGCTGAGTACTATATTCTTTTATTAACTTTGGGCAGCAAAAAAGACAGACAATTAGTTTTCTCTCCACATAGTACCTCTTTTCTGTCATCTGCAAGCAGCAGTTGTGTTCCTGAAGGCTTTAATGCTTAGAGTAATCTTCTGATGAGTAACAGTAATCAACACTATTGATTGTAGTTCTATATATTTTTGTTAGGCTTAAAGGTCAACTGGCATTTCTAGTAGCCATGAAGAGCTGGTTTCCTACTTCCAGCTCTACAAAAAGAAAATAATAATATTCAATTCCCTCCGCCTCAATCTTTCCTAGGGAAGAGGATTTCTTTTGGAGAGAAATTACATGCAGGCTGTACATTTATGTAGATGCTGTTTCCAGCAGCTCCTTCCAGCAATCCACATAAGTGCCATCTTGCTATAAGATGGAACCTGGTACCATTTGAAAGAGGCACAACCTCTATTTATGTAAAGATGACTAATCTTTACTCAGTGCAATGTGTGGCCTCCTTTAGAGTGTCAGCCTAGAATTCTCCCAAAATTGTTATCTTACTGACTGTGTTGAATTAATAATTTGAAAATATCAATCAGATTTCACTTCCTATCCATATTTTGTCCCCATCCGGCTTTTTTAAAATGCAGCCATCCGCCATCTGCTGATCAACTTTTTTTACATAGAACTCATAAAACAATAAGAGTCTACCTATAGATGAGAATGGATAATTTTATACTGTCTTCTCAATGTGTCTGCCATGGACTTCTCCATTTTCTTTTTTCCAGTTACCCACCTCATCATGGTTCTTCTTGAGGTAGGCCAAATCTTCCTTCTTCTCTTCGATTTGCATTTCCATGTCAGATTTAAACAGAGTTAGTTCATCCAGGACTCTGCGCAGACCATTGATGTCACTCTCAACACCCTGGCGGAGATGCAGTTCATTCTCATACCTGAAAACATACCAGGAAAAAAGTTCAAGAACTCCAAATAGGAACAAAACACCTTGTAACTAAATAGTCTTTCATAAGTTTTGCTATCCCTATGTATTGACAGATAGAACATCTCAAACATTTTTCCATTTTTTCCTCATTCCTTCATTAGAATGTTTTTTTTTCCCTTTAAGGAGGTCACGTACCCACTTTACAAAAGACAGTATTATATTTAAGGGCCTTCCCAGTGTGACTCCATTTGTGAAACTGCTGATCAGCAGTTAGAACTTGGATAACATACTTAGCAGACAAACTAATCACCTCCCATTTGACCCATTAAGATGAAATAGTTTCAACAATCATTTAAGTTATTAAATTTGCATCATATATATAACTCAGCATGTACATGCTATATGCAGGTTAGCATTTCTATCTGTACTCTTTCCCCTTTATTTTTGACAGTGGATGAGAAGCTATCTTACTTTATTCTGTTTATGTTTTAAGCTCATCCAGACTCATTAAATGCTACATATCTTAGGTTTGAGGGCCAATGTTCTTTTCAAGGGCCCCTGTATGCTTGACTAACCATTCGCATCTTGTCATTTTCTTTATTGCTATTGCTGTGCTTTTTTCACACAACTAACAATGAGCAAGCCTTTCCCCTCCTTTTCTGATTATCCATCATTGTTTGCTCAAGGCCACCAACCTGCTAGTATTTATTCCAGGCTTGGATAGGGCTAACTAATGGAGACATAGACGTGTATCAGAGGTGATATTCAGCAGGTTCTGACCAGTTCTGGAGAACTGTAGCGGATATTTCAGAGAACCAGCAAATACCACCTCTGACTGGTCCCATCCCATCTATGCTCTGCTTCCTGAGTCCCAATTGATCGGCTGGGTCTTCTTTTGTTGCCCTGCACAGGAGAACGGAGCTGGAAAGCAGGTTAGTGGGGTGGGAAGGAAATGGGATTTTGCAGTAACCTTCTCCCTGGAGTGAGGTGGGAATGGAGATTTTACAGTATCCTTCTCCTGCCATGCCCACCAAGCCACGCCCACAGAACCGGTAGTAATTTTTTTTTAATCCAACCACTGACGTTTATGTACAGTTTTAATGGGGCTCTGGTTCACTTTTATCTGAAAATTTCTATTATTTTTTTCTTCCTTTCTTTAGCTAAGAAGGAGTCCTTGGGAAATAGAAAAACAAACTGAAAAAACTCACTTCAGTCTGAAGTCATCAGCAGCCAATCTAGCATTATCAATCTCCAAAACAATCCTAGAATTGTCAATTGTAGTATCATGAATCTAACAAAGAAGAAGAAGAAGAAGAAGAAAAAAAAGGGGGGGGGCATAAATATAGGAAGAATTTTTAGTCCTTGAAGATGCTTTGGCTTAGTCATTAAAACATGTGGAGGGCAATTTGTATGCACTTTCTTCTTTAATTGTTTAGTGTAGGAGGCATCTAGACAACTTTGGAGAAGATATTTAGAAGCTGTTATGACAGCTAAAGGTGTAGAAGCATGTATTAAACCATTATTCCATGGGTTATAAGAGAGAGGGAACATAAAAGACTTTCAAGATGCTGTTATTATAACCTGTAAATAAAGTATAGTTTTAAGTTTTTCATGATCTGGACTATCTCTTAGGGCCGGCATCTAGGATTTTTGCAAGAAATACTAGTTAGTCTTCATGTATAACCGAAAGTTTTAGGATGATATAATCTGGTTTTGCAATGCATTATGGGTTTGCCCAGAAATCATATTCAGTCAGCCAGTGGAAGCTATCTTTCCCTTGCCCCCATCATTATTACAATATGAAGTCTTTTGTAACAACTGTCTGCTTTTTCTTGACAGACAGCTAAGAGGAGTTCTTTATACTGTACCAATGTATTTACGTAAGCAATACATCAATTCTAAATTTTAAAATTAAAAAAAAATAAATAGCAAAGCATGACTGGAATAATTTAGGTGGTGCTGAGGAACTGACTGGAACATTACTTAGCATCACTTCCAGTCATCCAAATATACATATTGGATAGGATTCTGCTCTTAGTAAGAATTTAAGCAATCTTTTAGGTAACCTTGACATGTATTATGTTATGATTACCTGACAATGTGGCTTAGTTAATATAAATATATTATCTAAATGTGTCCTTCTTGGCTAATAGTCATCTCTTATAAATATATTTACATTGATTTTTTTTTACATGTAACTTATTACATATTTATGCTAGACATCTATTATGGTCTTGGTCCTATAATTTTTTTTTCTTGGATCTAGAAGATACAAGTATGGTTTCTACATTAAAATCTAATATGGATTTAATAGTGGGAGCAGAATGAAATAACATTTTAAACATTACAGAAAAGCAATACAATGTATGTGTGTGTCTATGTGTGTGTGTGTGTGTACACATACGCATACACAGAGATATACAGAGAGGGAGGGGGAAAAGTCAGTATACACACACACACACACACACACACACGCACACACACACACACACAAAGATGTTTGTTTGATCTAATTTTTTGAAAATTCACAATCTGAAAGCATAATGCTATAAGAGTTATCATCCAGAATATGAGAATAATCATAGTTGCACTTTAGAATAAGGGATAAAAGTACTGAGGAGGAGGTAGAAGAAACTTTCAAAACTTGATCTGTTAACCTCAATGTAATTCTTTGTTCAGGATCCTACCTTGTCACGGAGATCCGAAATTGTCTTGTAATAATTGCTGTAGTCCTTGGCTGGGCTAGTGGGTGCCTGCTTTAGATGCCAGTCTCGGATTTTGATCTCTAATTCAGTGTTAGCCTCCTCTAGGGCTCGCACCTTATCCAAATAATTTGCCAAGCGGTCATTGAGATTTTGCATGGTGATCTTCTCATTTCCAGTCAGAAGGCCTCCATCACCACCACCACCACCACCACCACCCAGCACAAAGTCAAGACCACCACCATAACCTCCACCAACTCCACCACCAAAGGAACTTCCATAGCCACCACCGCCTCCAGAACCATATCCAATCATACAACCACCTCCTAAGCCACTTCCATATCCATAACCGCCTCCATATCCTGAACCAGAAGATATAAACCTAGCTGAAGAGGCAGATACACGGCCACCAGCTCCCCCATGGATACTGGATGGCCCAAGGCGGACAGAAGCAACACGGCCAGAACCTCCGCCGCCGCCGCCACCACCACCATAAGAAGAAGAGGAGCTTTGATAATAGTATGTAGACATCGTGAAAGAAAGTTCAGATGCAAGACTGTTACTCGGCTTGGTTTAGAGTGAAGAAGCTAGCATCTGCAGTGTTGCCTGGCTCCATTTATAGTCCTCAGAGGGTGTGCTCTGTTGCATGACCCAAAGCATACTCTGCCAAGACACACCCTGATGGGAGAGGCTTAGTGAAATAATCTGCTTGCTTTGAAATGTAACAGTTCCAACTCAGGTGAGCTGTATGTATGTGTACTTCTACAGCCAGCAAAATAAAATATTTCATCCAGGAGAGCCTGGCTTATTTTTCTCTTGATGCTGGAGCCCTTTCATGTTGTTACATTTCTTTAAACATTTGTACAAAATCAGAATGGGGGAATAGAGTCTTCTCAACTCCTTTCTTCATTAGCTAAAAAGCCATGGGTAAATGATTGAACTGCAGTGTCCAAAATAGAAAAGCAAGTTCCTTTGTCGGAGGATCCTATTTCGCTCAGTTCTCTCTGTTCCAAGCAAAATATTTAGGAATTAGTTAATTGAAGATGCCCATCCTGCCATTCCTTCACATAGGCTTCACTTATTGCTCTTTTTACTCAGAACTGCCAGGCACAGCCCTCTAGGGATGTCCTGAGCAAAGAAGCTCCATTTCAGAGACTGAAAATGGTCAGGGCGACAGTCCATTGCTGACCATCCCATCTTCTTGCTCCTTGCACTTCCTCTCTATCATTTCTCTCCAAGGCATATGAGAATGATACATTGGAGTTGATATTAAAAGCGAATAGTGAATGTGTGTGCAAAGTCATATTTTAAAAACTAAAGGGAGAGTAAAATATAAGAGTGTGGGGCTCATTTAGGTTTCTCATGCCTTTTGATTTTTTCTTCTACGTTCTCCTTGTTAACAATACATTAAATACTTCCTTCATGAATAAGTGAAGGAAAACTCTTGCCCAGATCATAGACTGAAAGAAAAGACACATGAACCCTAGAAAAAAGCTGATTTTTGCCAACATGTACTATTGGCATAGCTGAACAGTGGCTTAACAGCCCCTCCTTACCAGGACTTTCCACATATTCTACCTCTGTGTCATGTTCTCCACAAGTGCTTTTTTTCTTGCTATTTTTCTCCCATCACTTCATTTTTCTTTTTTTTTTCTTTTTTTTTTTAAAATAGATTTTATTAACAATATTATAAAAAAGACATACACAGACATACAAACATAAAAAAAGAAAAAATATAAAAA
>JAOYMU010000077.1:71467054-71478415 GCA_025802295.1 Psammodynastes pulverulentus
AGCCAGGTTGGCTGGGGAATTCTGGGAGTTGAAGTCCACAAGTCTTAAAGTTGACAAGTTTGGACATCCCTGCCTTAGTGTAATGCTGCACCTGACCCTGCCTCAGAAGAGTTATGGGGCTAGTAGGAAAGAAGAAATATTAGAAAATCTATTTTTTTAAAAAAAGATTGCTATGGTATACCTACCTAATATCTTGTTGCCCTTCTTCTAACAAGGAGCGGTAGGTCTGGATCTCCTGTTCCAAGCGACACTTGACATCTAGAAGTTCTCTGTATTCTCGATTCTGGCACTCCATCTCTGCCCTCAACTCTGCCAGTTGCTGTTCCACACAAGATATCTGGTTCTGTATTTCAGCCAGGTGGGTATTGTAGCGACATTCAGTCTCACCCAAAGAATCTTGCAGTGATTCCCTCTTAAGAGTTAAAAAGTAAAGGTTATTGATAGAAAAACGAGGCTAAAAAAAAAATCAAGAATGTATCCTACATGCCAATTTTTTTGCAAGGAAAAGGATAATCGCTGGTACTTTACAAACAATGCTTTGATTTTTGTACACGTGAAGAGATGAAATGCCCTTTATAGAAGTCATTGGCAATTACATCTATACAAATGGTATGGAGAATAACTTACAGTGTAGCAAGAAATCTTTTCCTTCCCTATCCCATCAGTTACTTTTGATATTCTTTTTGTTGCAGATAGATTGTTGGTCTACTTCTTCTTTGCTTCTATCTACCCTCCACTTATTGCCTTCAAATTCAACTGTCCCCTTGGTTACTGCTGGCCCAGGGATAATCACTGTCTTGTAAAATTGTCTCATGAGATGACTGGCTCTACAGATCTGTAGGTTTGCCTAAAATAGTAATTTTCTAGAATTGCAATCTTTCATACTGTAGAAAAGTATTAAAAATCTCCTTTCTATCAGTATGAACTTTACACTTGCTATGGCTAATAAGTAGTTCATGAAAGAGGCAGATCAGAAACTAAAGTCTATGGTATAAATAAGAGAGATGCTTACCAAGCAAAGCTGAGCCTGCAAATCTATTTCCAAAGTTTGCAGTTGACGTTTTAGGTCAACAACTTGATTGTTGCAATCCTCAACTTCTTTGCTACTGATGCAGACCTCCTGATTCACTTCTTCCATCTGAAAAGACATTAAAAATTAGATGGGGAAATTGAGAAGCAATTTCTTTACTGAGGAAACTACTGACATCAAGATGAACCTTGGAAAAATTTAAAAATTGATAAGGGGAAATATTTTTAAAAACTAGAATAAGGGCATGCTCTAAGTTGTCTTATTTGTTAAAGTATGCTGAGGAACAATCAGTTTTAATTATTAAAATAGGCCTATATTCATAGCAAGGATAATAGAATGATATGAGGGTGATAGTGATGATACCCAGTGGTGGGATTCAAATAATTTCAGTTCTCTGCCCTAATGACCAGCTGGGTAGGCGTGGCTGGGTGATCATGTGACTGGGTGGAGCTCAGGCTACAGTAAGTCTGGGCATATTGCCAAGAACCTTTAGTTGTTATATGGGTTAACCAAGAGGCAGATTCTGTAAGCAGGGCAATAAAGATTAGGCTAGAAAAAGCACCAGGATGTTTCCTTCCTGTTTTCCTTACAGGATTAGCTTTGTAAAGTGGAAAAAAATAAAAGATTTTTTCCAATAACCGGTTCTCCTAACTGTTTAGAAAGTTAACAACCGGTTCTCGCGAATAGGTGTGAACTTGTCGAATCCCACCACTGATGATACCCCATCTTTATTTTGTACAACTCATGGCAGCATAAATTATGTGACATGAATTGAGCTGAGAAAGAATAAATGGCTCAAATCTTTCATGCCTAAGGAAGACTACAATGTATGAACATTCAGTTTTGAGTCCGGCACCTTAAACACTGTTCCAAACTGGCAAGTAGAAAATTAAATAGATTTTCATATTTATTTTAGGTCGTTAGGGTTAGCAGCTCATCTGAATAAATGCATTTACTTACATTCATAATCTCACTACTAATTACATAAGGAGTATTATGGAGAATCATTCTGCCCATAGCAGAAGATCTTTCTTTACACTCTGTTACAAGGATCTCAATGTATTACATTTTTGTTTCATTTCCAGCTTAGACTTGTCCTTTCTAAACATAAAAGGCACTTTGAAAAGTAAGCATGGTATTCTGGTCTGGCTTTCTCCATTCTAGATGAGTGATATGAGGATAGATCCATTTAGTCTCTGGTAGGTCCAACACATAACTGGAGTTTTCTGAAAGTAGCTGAAAATATCCCACAAACACTATTCATGAAACACACTCAAAATTTTGACTCTGTTCCTTCTGATAGGTTGCCATGCCCTCTGCAATCTTTGGAAGCCAAAAAATACTGTATGTTTAATAGTGTAATGATGTTCAGTCATTAACCAAAACAATTGTGGACTTCTAAATGGGAGGGTGGTGACAGATCAAAATAGTGCAGTATCCTAGTCTGAGAGAAGTAGGATTATCTTGCTTATTCTCTCTCATTGCTCTATAAACAATTTCACAATATAAATAGGAGGAAGAGCTGAGAAATTATCCCTAAAGGGGCAGATTTTAGCTTAGCACTGCCCCTTGATAATAAGGGAAGCATATATCCTACTTTTATTGATATGCTGTATGAAGAGGTGTTCTATTCTAAGTGTTGTAGAATGTATCCTTTATTTTATGTACATGGAGAACATAGGCACCAAGAAAAATTCCTTGTGTGTCCAATCACACTTGGCCAATAAAGAATTCTATTCTATTCTATTTAAAACTAGAAGGGAGGCAAATGGTTTTGAAGTTGCCCCTCAACAGCAAAGTCCTCAACATAATTTACTTGGTCCAGTTATTTTTCCTAATGAATATGTGGCATTACTTCAGTGTGTATTTATTGCACTGAAAATCTGTGCAGTTATGAAAATCGGTCTTCCTTCTTAAGTGGTGGTTTTCCTTCAGAACTGCATAAGCGACTACTCAGATTGCCAGCTGTTGCAGTATAAACATGACTGTGTAAACTCTATTTTACTGTAATTGGGAACAACATACCTTGTGTTCATACCACTGCTCAACTTCTTTGCGGTTGTTCTCAATCATGGTTTCATATTGACATCTCATTTCTTCCAAAACCTTCTTCAGATCTGGACCTGGGGAAGAATTAACTTCCACACTAACATCACCACAGGTCTGACTCTTCAGACTCTTAATTTCCTGCAAATGAAGTTCAAAAAGATGTGATGCTCAGTCAGAAGATAGGGATTCTTTTCAGCCTCACTCCTACCAAGAATAATAGAAATGTGGGGAAGGGAAACTCACCTCTTCATGGTTCTTCTTGATACAGCACAGCTCTTCCCGGAGGGACTCAAGTTGTGCCTCCAAATCAGATCTACAGAGAGTCAGTTGATCCAGGACCTGGCGCAATCCATTGATATCAGCTTCCACATTTTGGCAAAGAGCCAATTCAGTTTCATACCTGCATCATAGTTAAGGAAGGAGAAAAAAAGCACTGTTAGATCTATAGAGACAGTTTCATTGTATTGTTCTGGAGTGGAGTGTTCATTTGCGGACTAGTTGATAGTTATCCCTTATGGAAAAGGAAATTTTAAAAGGAACTTGTTTCATGGTTTATTTTTGTTTTTTATATTTTATTGGTATTTTTTTATATTTATTGGTACTTTCCTTGTTGGAGTGTTGTGAGCCACCCAAAATTGCAAGAGTCATACTATATACATGATCATGTGAAATCAGAGCTATCAGTTTTTTAGCTGGTATTGGTCTTTATACAAATCAAATTTTTCCAAGAATCTAGAATGACATGTATTGGCATAGTATGTGTGTGGTTCCAAACTGTGTGACCTTTTGTAATTTTTGTAATGGTTATTATTATGTGATTCAAGTGGGACTTACTTCAACCTGAAGTCATCAGCAGTCATGCGGTTGTTATCAATATCCAGAATAAGCTTACTATTATCCACAGAGGCACAAACAATCTGCATTAGGGAAAGAATAATGTTGTTTGTACTTTGCCACCTACTACTTCTTAGTTATCACAACATTGTACTTGAAATCTAGCTTTTAGTTTTACTTTCCAATCTCTTTGCGTTCCTTACCCAGAAGGGATATACTGAATTTATTCCATGTTTTCCTTTCTCAGTCATGATTTTCTTCATTCATAAAATCCTTGAGGCTCTTGCTCTCTAGCTTTGGGCAAGAACCATTTCCCAAATAGTACTTCCCAACCTTAATGCTAATTCTAACCATCTCCCTCCTCGAATAGCCATTCTGTTTCTAGTTAATGTAACATATATTTCTATATTAAATTCCAAAGCATCAATGCCTAACCTATGACATGGCTAGAATGATAATTATTATTATTCAAACTATAAATGTACATTAGAGGAACAATTTTCATACCTGATTCTTTAATTCTTCAATTTGTTGATAATAAGAGCTATAATCCTTTAGCTCAGATGGTGGACCTTGTCGGTCATACCACTGCCTAATTCTGGTTTCAAACTCAGCATTCTCCTCTTCAAGATTTCGCACTTTCTCCAAGTAAGAGGCCAGGCGGTCATTGAGATTCTGCATGGTCATCTTCTCATCACAGGAAATCAAGGGGGTTTCATTGCAAATCCCAAAGCCACCACCAATTTGCCCAAAGCGGAAACTGCCCCCAGAACCATACATGTAGCTCCCTCCAAAGCCACCATCAGTGCAACTTGCCCCTCCATAAGAGACTCCACTGGAAAAGGTCCTCCCAGATACCCCACCTCCAACACTACTTACAACAGAGGAGGGACCTCTCCCAGAGACTCCTGAAACTACCCTTATTCCACCACAGCTACTACTGGAGCTTCTCCCCTTGGTGTACATCATAGTCTGTTTGGACCTGCAACTCATATCAAATGAATTTTAGAAGCAAGATCAAGGAGCTGGGAAAAATAATAAAGCCAAAGATGCACAGCTTGATGCAAAGATAGACTGCAGATGAAACACATATACGCAGGCACCTATTTATACTTTCTGCCATATGGGTGTTGCCATAAGGGTGTTACTTTGTCTTCCATAAGGCTGGCTTGTCTGGCTTTCCCTAGCCAAGGAAAATTATTCTGAAGGCAAATTTGCCTTCAGAAATCTCAGCTACACTCAGCTCTTGCGAGATGTCAGCACATTTCTTTCCCAAATACATCAGCCACAATATCAAGTGAATCATCCTCTTTGCTCCATACTAAAAAGTGTCATAAAATAATACTACTATAAAAAATTCAAGGGAAAGAAATAATTACAGCTTATTGCAACAAAAATATCTTCCACTATTATTAGTATTATTAGTAGTATTAGTATTATTAGGGATCATTTGTGTTGATTTCATCTTGATTTTATTTTGCTACAATAGGAAGGATAGTCTTTTATGAGTTTTCCCCTCTTTGGGCTCATTTGGAGTTAAGCGTGTAACACCTCTGAAATCTTGGCAGGTTTTCAAGTCCAGGTATATTAAATAGAGATCTTTGTCTCTAATCTTGAAAGCTGTCAAGTACATTTGGTTATTAAATAGGTAAGTGATTACGTTTTGAACCTGAATCACATGAGAAATTAACACTGTGAAATAATTCTAATTTGAAAACAGTAGGGAATATGTTTCATTGGAATCCCTGGGTGAACAATTGGATCAATATTTTAAATAAATATTGAGAGCCTGCATTTTGATTTATTCACCAAATTTGCTTGGCAACATACACAGCTGAAATACATGCTGAATAGTCCAGATGCTTCAGCAGAGCATTAGCTGAAGAGAGCTGCAATTTTAGGTTCCTTAAGAGACAGAATGCTCGAAGAGAAACCAAAAATCCAATTTTATCAAGAACATCTGAAAAATAAAAGTAAAACATTAATTATAAATATGAATTTGTGGAATAAAGAATTGAACTATCCAAATTTGGAGAATAAATGAGTCCAAGTGTTAAGAATATTGCATTGTGTTGAATTGCATTGAAACCAGTAGATGTTAGATAGATAATTTATTTTTGATAATTAGTCCTTTTTTTCTTTTGACACATTTAATATATTTTAATCAAGATGATCAATTTAGTTTATTTCTTCATAACCTTTCATTGTTAGGGTTGTAATTTAAAATAAACTAGGCAATCCATTCCCTGTTGGGTGATTGTTTCAGAGGTATTTCTTTATCTAAATAGAAAAAACAAAATGAGTAAAAAAAAGTTGCTGTACAACTCTAGGCACCCTGGCTGGGGAGAGTATGTGGTACCACTTGGAAAGGGAAGATGTGAGGAGTGATGGGGTTCAGGGAGGGTGCGTAGGGGTGCATCAAGATGCCCCACAGATCAAGGGAGTGTACCTGGGGTGGCATGGCCTAGAACGGGATTACGGGGGTTCCTTTCTTGCTAACTATTTCTGAGTGGGGGAGACCGTGAAAAACTGAGAAAATGGCTGGGAAACCATTACAAAGGTTTTTAAATGAGCATCATGTGTCTGCAGCAACAGCCTGGCACAATAGAAGTGGCATCAGATCAGCAGCATTAAAGCAGCCCACAACTTTACCCAATTTCATTCCTTCAGGAGTAATGGGTCCCAGATTTTGGGTGCATACTGTAAATTTTTGAGGTACATTGGTTCAAAAATATATAATTTTCCTCAGTTAAATATTAGGAAACCAAGAAATTTTGTAGTATATAGATTAAAAAAAACAATCAACTGGTTCTCCTTTTTAAACACAAAAATACAAAGGCATATTTTGGCCAGGAAACTGAGTCTGGGCAAATAAGTCAAAAACTCTGAATGTTTCTTTGAAAAAGGCACTTCATTAAATTTATTAGGACTTAATTCTAAAAAAAAATATGTCTTGTGGTTTTGTTTATGACTCTAGTATAGATTGCCTCTTGCCATCTTTTTTCTCCTAAACCACCTTTCTTTTCTCTCTCTCTCATTTTAACTTGAATATTGGCTTAGCTGGGGAGACCATTCTTCCTCTAATAGAGAATGTACGGTCTTATATGAGTCCAATGAATAAAATAGAAAGTGAGCAGGATTTAATTCAATGTGTAATTAACTAAATGAGTTAAAATAGTTAATGGGATAACAACCTATATATTTATCCAGTCAGATTCAGGTATTGGGTTAAAACCTGCAACTTTTAGAATTGTTATTGGATTAGAGCCTGGCATAGGATCTTCTAAAGAGAAATTTAAATGAATAACCCCAAAATAAATTCAACAAGTTTTAGAAGGACTTTGAATGTTGCATTTTAGCTTTAAGGGTTCCATATATGACCCAAGGAAAAGAAGGTAGGGGGGCTTTTTTCTTAAAGTCAGCATTCAATTTCCTATCACAGGCAAGAACTTGATTTTCACTGTATTTTTCAGTCCCTTGTCATCCAGGACAAGTCACAATGAGACAGTAATCAGATGACAACATGATACCACACTTGTTTTTTCAATCCTTATTCCATATTTTTTTTAAAAAAAATCTTCTAATGTTTGTAGTATTTCACACTTGTGGGAGGCATTCTATAATGAACAATTCATTATTTCAATAAACAAAGCAAAATTTAAAAGGAAAAATCAAAATAAAATAAAAACAATCCATTAAAACTGAAATATTAGTGCAAGTTAATGACTGCAGAATCTCACCGTAAGGTAGATATATTTTTAAAGATGCCTAAAACAGATCAGTGTGAGCTCATATTTAAATGAGCCCCAATGAAAGCAATTGAATATATTAATCCTCCATTCATGTCACTGATTTCACATGGCTGCTTGAAATATCATGAAATTTGAATCCTCAATATGTGAAGCACCTCAAATACTAATTGAAAGATATAGACTACCCCATTCCCACTCTCCAAGCTGTCTGAAGCATCCTTAGCAGCTTAGAAATCAGTACCACAAAATTGTACTGTAACAAAATTAACAAATTAAGGTACACCCAATGTACCTTCAAGACATGATTTTTTTTTCTTAAAAATATATCTTGAAGCCCAGGGCATTTTTTCCTCCAAAGTTTCCATACTTTGTTAGTAATAATTGATTTCTAATTTAGATCTAATGCTCCTTTAGGGGATTATATGTTAAAATGTGTCATTATCGGCTAATGTTTCCATATGGCAATAAAGAAAGGTAATTCACAGTGTAGGTGAAACAAAACAAGTGAAGGCAATTACATTGTGGTTGCAAAAATAAAGAATTATAGAATTATAAAGAAAAATAGTTTCAATCGGCAAAAAAAAATCCCCATATCTTATCTAAGCATCCCTAATGCTTGGATTATGCTTTTGTTACCAAGGAAGACACAGCATTTATAATTCATGAGGTTCCTTGGGTGTTTTTCTATAGTAGAACATTTTTTGAACCAATCCACACAATTCTCACAAAGGCAGAGAAATTTCCTTGGAGTAGGATTGGGCAATCTTTGGGTGACTAAAGCTGCACTGAATGTTTGGGAGCAACCCATAAAGATATAGTGGGCACAGAGATAGATAAAACTGTTTCTTCTTCAAGAATGAAGACAGTCTTTTGGTCAATTATAATCTATCCCTCCTCCAAAAAAAAAAATAGCTGAACCTAGAATTGTTGCTTTTGTTTTCCTGAGTTTGGGAGAGTTTTAAGATTATAGTTTACCAACCACAATGGCTGAGTACCTTATGGAACATTCTTATCTCTGAAGTTACATTGGACCCACTCCTTCTGACCTTCCATAAGGACTTCAGGAGCTGGTTTTGTGACCAGGCCTGGGGCTCTTGTGGAACGAGATTTTGCTAGATGGCTCCAGTGCTGCATTTGGGGGCTTGGGGGATATTTATTAGTATGTTTTTTATATATATTTGTAATCATTGTTTTACACTAGTCATTTATTTAATTATGCACAGTTATGTAGAATATATATATTTGATCTGAAATTGTATGTTGCAGCTTGTTACTTAGTTTGGATAAAAGAGTAGATGTTTGTGAGATATAAAAGATTTTAGAGTTAGGATATGACCTGCAATTTGGGTGGCATGGTACAATAAAGGCAAGGTTAATGTAAATTTCAAAAATAATTATTTTTGATGCCATATGGAATATGGAATACATGCAAATCTAGGCTGTGCTCATAAGCATTTTTTATAATTCTCAGCACAAAAGCATTTTATACATGAGATACAATAGTCCTATGGTTTTTAACTGATCTAACAAACATGTAACCAGCTTGTTTAGTTCCAATTCATCACCCTCGAAAGGCAGGTGACTCCTAAATAATGTGATAAGTCAAGACTGATGCATTCAGAAATGTCTTTTGCACATTGTTTTATGTGTTTTCCCCTCCCCTTTCAAATATTTCAGCCACCCTTGAGTTTATAGAAGTGGCTACTTCTGCCTAACCAAAGAAGGAAATGCATCATCAAAAACCAAGGACAAAAACAATAATTTGCAAAATAAAATTACTCTGGCAGACATTTATAAGAGCATCCATGCATATACTGTATCTAACCAAAAGGGTAATGTAATACATGTCCTCATAGCAAAACACATGTACCAGATGCTGAAGACTGGAATGCTTCTCAGTTTGCTTTTTAAAGGGCTGTTTTCAAACAATTTCAATGATCCAACCCTCCACTAACTCTCCCATCCATGCTTTTGACATGCTAAATATAGGAAATATGATTTTCCATCAAATATGAATGAACAGTTGTCTAAAAACCCTCATCAGGCAAAGAGTTGGTTTTAGGCACTGGGATCACATTTCTCGGTTTGTGTACTCTGACACTCAATTGGTGGAGGTTCATGTTAATATAGCTACTACAGCAATGGTGCTCAGATTATTATTTGCATTCTTTTAAGTTGGGCTTTGCCACCAAGAATCAGTCTTTTTTATTCTCTTTTCAAATTAACATTTGAAATATAAAGATAGTGCATGGATTTTAGAAAATATTGCTCTCTTTTTACCTCGAATTGGGAGGAAACCTTTACCATCAGAAACCTTGCACTTTCTTATTTTCCTTTTCTTTTTCTAAATTAATGTCATTGACAAGTGCTATAAGTTGTGCACCACTTGCTTGATGTCAATAGTTTGCTAATAAAGATCTCTCATGAAGTACCAAGATACTTCAAGCGCTATTCAGCTGCTTGATTGTCTAAAGCACTTGAAGAGTCTGGTAGTTTAAATAAGATCCTACAAGGAAATCAATGCAGGAGCAGAAACTCTGCTGTACAGACAATTCCTGAGCTTTGCCGCTCCCTTAGGAAAATACTCAAATCATTCCACAAATACAAACTCAGCAAAGATCAGCCAGCACTAAAATGAAATTATGGATGAAAAGATCCTCTGGGCAAGGAAGGGAGAGTCTGGGAATTATAATTGGTGTAGAGGAGTGGCTGTATGGAAGGACAGGCACTCACCATAATGCTTTTCTTTGCAGTAAGCCACATCACTAGTGGAATTGCCTAACTGTTTACAGGAAACCACTTGGCTTACATGACATTCCAGGTTCCTATTCTCTAGGATTGTTGTCCTTGTAAATATAAACATTGTCACTTAAAGGCCACATTATCTCCCAAATTATAATATTATACCCATTATTAGGTCTTGAGCTGTTATGTCTCCAAAATTTCTTTCCTTTTATAAATACCATTTTACCCATGTTTCCTTTTCATGGCCTCTTCCTTTTCCTGCACTTCTCTATTTATATATTTATCCATCCATTCATCCACTTAGCATTTGTACCTACCTACCTTTTTAAATAGTTCTCCTAACAACTTTTAGCTTTTCTTGTACTCCTTCACCTTCTGCCCTTAAAAATATAATAATGATCTGGCAAAAAGAGAATCAAGTAAGATCCAACTACCATAGCACTTTGTTGCCAGCAAAGACCAGATCAAAATGTTCTTTCTCTCTTTTTTCACCTACCTTTCCTCGTTTTCTATCTTATGCTATCCCACTAAATGAAATACGATAAATAAATGATCAGATTCCCAGATTTCTATGCATGCTCCCTACTCCAGAGAGAAATTGTTAACATGTTCATTTGGGTGAGCCAGGTTTTCTTCATCCCCTTCTTAGGCTATCCAGAGAGTGCCATTTTTGAAGCAACATCCTCAGTGATAGCAATATTTCTGATTACTCTTCTTTCCACCCATCTCCTCCCACTTATGACTGTAACAATGTAACTTTGTGGCTTGTAGTGTTATGATTTTTTTATTGACTTCTCATCCTTCCTTTCACCCATCTCCTACTACTGTTTTTTTAAAATATATTTTTCATTGGCTATGTGCTAGCATGATTTGATAGGCCCTAGCTTACTATTATGTTTGCTAGTATGATGTGATTGCTTATTTGTACCCTAGGAGTCTAGGACTACAACT
>JAOYMU010000077.1:71479093-71500751 GCA_025802295.1 Psammodynastes pulverulentus
AACTTAAAACTGGCCACTTGCTCCACTCGGTCTCCATTGATAAGCAAGGACTGGATGTCTGATCTATTCCTTCTATAGTCCACTATAAGCTCCTTGGTCTTATTGGTATTGAGGACCAAATTATTGTCTCCACACCATTTAAGCAACTGGTCCACCTCCTCTCAGTAGGCAGACTCATCCCCCCTGGAGATGAGTCCCACCACTGTGGTATCATCTGCAAATTTAGTAATGGTATTACTAACGTGAGTGGGAATGCAATCATGCACATAAAGAGTATAGAGTAAGGGACTCAACACACAACCCTGTGGTGTATCAGTGTTAAGAATAAGGGCCGAAGGGGTATGATTACCTGATCTGACCCTCTGTGAGCAGCCAGACAGGAATCAGGCAGTGAATAAATGTAATAAATTATTATTATTTTATTAGGACTGCAGAAGCTTCTCATCTTGCTGTTTTTCTCACAGGAGTCTGAAACACTTTTTAGGGATGCATTCATTTTCAAGACCATTTAAATGACTTCCACAGACATAGCTGATATAGATGGCAACTGAAAGCTGTTCTATCCTCCTTTGTTTTCCACCTGCTTTGTTGAATGATATTCCTTACTGATTATTTGAGCAGTCTATTGCTCCTTTTAAAAAACACAAAAGGTGCATTGCAAAACAAAATTAGTCAATTTTTACTTCATTCTATGACCTTGGGGTTTCTAGAGACACCAGAAATTGCCTTGGGGCCAATAGCCAGCTCTGGTCATGGATGACTCATAGATGACCCACCTTTGTTAGAAACGAAACAAATGTAAAAGGGACCAGAATTATAAATGTTAAGACTTAACTATAAAGTGTGGCATTTTGTTTTGCTTGGGCGTATGTCTATTCATGATATGTATAATTTTGTATGCTATTAGAGATAAGAATCTTTACTAATCCTTCTGAGCCCATAACTTGAAAGGGTATGGTTAATCATCATTCTGAATTAAAGCATACAGTGCTATCCCTGCCTTTAAATCAAGTGAGTCAGTTGCTTTAGCTGAGAAATGTTGGGAGGTAAAGTAAGAAAAGTTGGGCCCCATTCCATTGACCTGGAACCTCCTAAACTACCCACCAGTTTTCTGATGCAGTAGAGGGTGTCTTCTGATCCCCAAGTTTAAGAAAAATTAAACTACTGGTTCAGTTAGCTTTTTTACATGCATCGGGGAAGGATCCTCTTGGCATTTGCCTTGGGAAACAAAATGTTTGAGATCAAAATGTTTGAAATCAATTCTCTGTGCTTTTTCACTTGGTGTTTAACTATCTCTGGGTGTATAGGAAGAAGAAAACAAGGAAGTATTTGATCAGTTTGTAGTATGTTATTCTGACCAATAAAATTATGCCTTACCCAGTATTACTGTACCTATGAATTTTGCTTTCTGTCCAGTTCTATAACTTTGTATTCTGATGGTCTTCATTCAGAAGCCATCAGTTTCTGTGCTAGAGCTACTTCTAATCCCATAATTCCTGCAATCTTTACCTTAGATCCATTTCAATAAGTGTGGGCAACCCCCAAGGATTCAAGTAGCTCCAAACATTTTGCACACCTCAAACTTTTGAAATTTGGGAAGACATCTTATATGTTAAGCTGTAATATAAAGCCAAAATATGCAAATCTCATGCTATTTAGTATTCTGATGATAGGAAGTGTTTTCTGTTAAGCCAACTTAGTGGAACAAGCCTTGATTTTTCCCAGACGTTCTCCAAAGTCATAAGAATTTCTTGTTTTTGCCAGCACTTGACTTTTTTTTCATTGGCATAGAGCAAAATGTGTGATATACAAACTCCAAAGCTAAGTTACATTTTCTTGTGTCATTATAAACTTCATCCAAAATTAGTTGTATAATAAACTGCTTTCAAGTATGATGCTGATTACTTTCCTATTCTCTGGATACCTGAGGAGAGATGAGAATAAGGGGTACATGTTAATTTATATGCATTTATGGCCCATAACAAAGGGGTTGGTGATGATGATGATAGTGACAATGATGATAACAATGAAAATAATGATGATGATGAGGAGGAGGAGGAGGAGGATGAGGAGGAGGATGATGATGATGATGATAACGACGATGATGACAACATGCTGATACTTATCTTGCTGGCAAGTTTGTGACCTAAATTTAGGGTGAATGAAGAATGCCATTTTGTAATGCTTATTAAATATACTTTGTCAGACAGCTGACACTTCAGTATTCCCCCGAATTGACTAAATTACCTTTCAGGTTAGGTCAGCAAAGCCTTTATTAGAAACGAAATGATTTGATTATTCAATAGCTAGAAGGATTTGCATAACCTGTAAACTATTCTGCTTCCTTCATGTGTTATGCAATATAGTATTTTAATGCTGTACAATTCAATTGCCTATTTTTTGTTTGCATACTTCATACTTAAAATGGAAAGCTTATGATAAATAGCCGTAAGTGACGCATGGTAATTGCAGGGGTAGTCTTCAAGATGAGTTTAAATGATTAATGTTATAGTTGGGAACCAGTTTGTCTGAAAAGGATGCAACAGGTCTCTGAAGCACCATAACTTCATAAAAAGTAAATATAGTTTTTATTTCAGATTGCAATTATGTTTTTTAAGCTAGGAATTCCTTGCCTAAAAGCTGCACCCAACCCATATGAATGCCTCAAGTGGAATCACTCACCTTCATTATCCATTATCCCTTCTACTCAACCTTGAAAAGCTGTTCAGGGTATAAGGTTGATCTATACAATTTTTTGTCCCCTCCAAGAGTGGTGAAATGTCTGCAGGAAGTTCCAAAAATAGAACAGGATAGAATAATGGTCAGTTTTATTTTTTTAATCTTCCTTTTATGATTCCCTACAACAATATCCTTAGGGGAAATCATAATTTGCAAATGCTAGCTACTGTATTTAATCAGCATCACATACATACCCAAAAGGGGCAGAGCTGAGGCTGTGACCACATCTCTTCTCACCTAGATTGTCACACACACACACACACACACACACACACACACACACGAACATCATGGAGTCTCAGCACTGACTCTGCCTTTTCACTGAAATCCTATCTTGCTCAACATTTGTACTGAATAAGCCACCTATGCCACAAGATTCCATCACCTCAGGAAATACATACAAATAATAAAAATATGTAAAAGTAGGAATATGTTTTGTTTCAAATTACATTATTTCATATTTATCTTGAACTATATTTGCCATTTCATTCTCTAATTTTGGAGTGATTCCTATAAAACTTTCTGCTGCCCCCTTTGACGGTATACAGTGATATGTTATGTGACCTTAAATCCCTTTTTTCATCCTTCAAACTCCCTATAATAATGTAATGTACACAATAATGTACACAATAGTTTCATCCATGCATTCATCAATCAATCAATCCTCCCCCAAAAACTATGAGTTCACTATTAAAGAAGCAAAGGTCTACTGTATTTGGTTACTTGGCTTAATAAGTAGTTAAGAAGATAGAGTAAGATCACTCTGTCATTTTGGATTTTGCTCAATTTCACATTCTCTCTTCTTGAATTAATGTCATTCTTTTTTGTCATCAGTTTCTGAATTCTTTCTAGGAGTCTACATGAAAATTCATGTAGACGTTTTCCTTAAGGCTATTATAGTTAGATTGCAAAAATGCAGATAACCACTAAATGGTATCAGATACATAAAGTTCTAATTCTTTGTTGCCATCTACCGGTAATCTAATTTTTTTTGCCTGGCTTTCAGGAAATGTAAATTACTATTTATACTTATACTGTCAAGAAATTACTATTTGTGAATCAAACACAAATGAGGAATGCATGCAATAAAATATTTTCAGTGTTGGTTCCCAAAAACAGGGAATGTTGGTCCCCTAAGGACTGGAACTGAGAGTTACATTGCCCCTAATAATCAGTTTTTGAATACTTTTTGTTATTTGTGGTGCCATGGAAACATTGTAGCAACCCCAGTTTTAGTTCCCATCTTCATATTACTTGCTTTATCTTATTTCTAGGCATGAGGAAGCAAGCAATTAAAGACATATTCCAAAAATTCTAAAATCTTTCTCTTCATTCTGCTTGTTTGGGAAAATGCACCTATAACTTCTTCTAACTTCTTTGGATCCAAAGTTAATCAGTGAAATCAATGGGCTCCAGTTATTCAAGATTATAGTCAGTTATTAAGAACTGTTTGCACCACAGATTTAACTGGATGAAAAGATATTTTTGAACAACTAAATCCAGTCAGCAGATACATACCAGATAGGTGGATTAATTTTAGATCCAGTATCTCCAAGGAAACATACACCAGATGGTTAACTAAATATTCCTGCTGCTAAATATTTGCTCTCTTTTGCTAGCGCAAAATCTTACTGTCCTTAGTGTTTAGTGTTCTAAACAAAATCTGAAAATCTGTTACTCTACACATTTTAGAAGGTAGTGGTGTGAAACAAGAAAAAAGGGAAGGAATGGTAAGTGCAATTTGTTGCATCTGCTGTGGTGTTGACTTCAATATGGCTATTGTACATTTGTTTTTAGCCAAATTTTAAAAAAGGATGAAAAGTCAGGAAGTGATAACTTTGCAGAAACCAGAAGCTAACAGGCTGGTCTCTGTTTTCATCAGGCATCAAACTGTAACCTCAGGGCCCAAGGATCAGTATTTCAACCAGAATAGTTTGAAAATGAGATAGGACAAAGAGCCTGAGACCAGAATGAACCACTATAGTAACAATAAATGGATTTCAACTTCTTGTCCCATCGAAAAACAAGCAGCTCTCAGCCCATCTACTGCATGGGAGGTAGAAAAAAATATAAGTCTTGAACCTTTTTTCTGCTACGTACATGATTTGTACATTACACTTTGCACTTGCTAGATTTCTTAACTAACACCTTTTCTAGTATCTGTAGTAAAACTAGTTTATCAAGGGCCATGTCATTGAATCTCTGTCTGGAAGATTTACTTTGAATATCAGCCTAGCAGAAGCATAAAAGATAAGTCCTGTTTCCCAGTTCTGAAAACACCGCGAGTACATGCATGGAAACCAATTGATTGTATTATGGCATTCTGTCCTATGTTAATGGACATGTGCATTCTTCTAAGTTTCTTGTTAATTTACAAGATAAATGTCCATACATTTTGTACAGGTGCAAATATATTACAATTTATATCTTTTTGTTACTCTTAGCCAAGAAACTGATATGCTATGCAAGTCTTAGGCTACTTTCTTTTCTTAAGATGACTTGGTGGTTGGCCTTATTAACATGCTTTACTTTTGATAAGAAAAGACACATCTAATACACACAAGCCTTTGATGTCAACAAGAGCAAAGCAGATTTATTTTGGACAGTTTTGTTGTTTTCAGTGGTCAGGGATAGGCAACCACGGCACTGATACTTATTAGGTAAAAAACAATGCTATGTTGCAGAAAAATGGGAAAGACTCAGCAGGAGATAGTGGAGTGGACGCCCTCACATCCGCTTTGAAAATACCACGGGATAGTAAAGCGACAGAAGGTTGGAAGAACTATCAGGAATGCTTCATTGGTGGGCAAGGGACCCTCTGTCCCTCCTCCTGCAGTTGTCTGAAGATAAAGAGAAACAAGATGAAATTACTAGAAAGAAAGAGATTCCAGTGCTGCTGTATATAAGTGCTCAAAACAATAGAATATTTCAGACAGTTTAAATAACATACAATATATTTTGGAAGCTCCCAACATTCATGCAAGATTCAATTGGGTGTGTCTGGGTTGAAGTTGTTTTCAAATGCTGTCTTCCTTGGTCTTGATATGTTTCAGGAAATTTACCGAAGAGAGTGTTTTCATGGCTAGTACATTGTCCATCAGTTATTCAGTTTAGTCAAAGATAATGTTACAAACAGATGGGAGTTTTAAAATATCCAAAAAGCTAGAGTGGACAACGCCCAGAAAGGAGAAAGGAGGTGTGTGTGAGTGCCATCTCATTCACCATATAGCCCTTACTCTTATGGCCTGTAGGCTTCCTGCTTCCCATCTCTTAATGGAACTCTTTCATAGGGCTTTTCCAGTTATGTTGCTATTGTCATAGCTGGAGTTGATGAAGGACTTAAAAAAACCACTTGTGTTTAAGAACAATATTTCAAGTCATTCTTATGAGACCCTCTCACTATTTTTTAAGAACACGTGTTTATATTTTTCATATAATTTTTCAGACTTGTTCGTTGGGTTTCCCCTTTTCATTGTATTTCATTCTTTAGACTTGAAAAAGAAACTGTCTTGTTGCATCTAGCAAATTGAATCAAGTCTACATTGAATTAGTAAGAATGAGTGCAGAGGCTCTAGTTGTACTGGTATACAACTTGCTGTAGGAAATTTTCCTGCTTCAGAAATGTGAATGAAGAAATTAATTAAATTAAATGATTAATTCCTTGCTGGTCTTCAAATTTATCTTCCATGAAATAAATGAAAAATAGGTTTTAGTTTTGAACTGACTGAAAGCCTTCAGATGGGAATATTTGTGTTTATAGAGTAATTTACAACCACAACCAGAATTTCCATTGCCAAACAAGGCAGTTGTTCAGTGAGTTGCACCCAATACTATGATATTTTTTCCCATGATTCTTAAGCAAATCACTGTATTGTTTAGTGAATCGTGTTATTTTTAAGCAAATCCAGCTTCCTTTATTGGCTTCATTCATCAGGAGCCACTGGGTAGGATGTAATGGTAATCATATGACCCTGGAATATTGCAACCATTGTAAATTCATGCTAGTTGCCAAGCATCCAATTTTTTTTTCAAGACCATGGAGATTCTGTGATAGTTATAAATATAAGGTTTGCTTATAAGTCACTATATATTACTGTATTTAATTCAACAAGAGATTATAGTTATGAATTATTGCATTCAGTTCTGGATTTTCAACTAGATTCTTATTCAACCTGCAGCTCAAATTTCTTGAGGCTTCCTCTCTGACATTTTACTCAGGCCTTGACCTAGGAGCTCCTAGACATTTGTCCCAGCACATGAGATAGATGTCAAAATACCACCACGTTTTCACCCTTTTTTCAGACAAGAAAAAAATGCTTCTGACCTCATATTCATGTGATCTAGTGATGCAAATGGGCTGCATGGCATGAATGGGTCACATAAGTGTGGGATGTCCGAGCTTCACTGGATCTTGTACCTGATGTACTGCTGTTTCTATTGACTCCTCCTCCACCACTGTAGGGGGGGGAGAAAAAAAAGATATTATCTTAAAAACAAATCATATGCTAGAAGCCAATATTCAGCAACAGACACCCAACCAACATCTTGGCTATCAACTATTTTCAAATCTAATTAAAGAGATCATTAGGTGAAAGCAACAATTTCCTGAACTTCTTATCATCCACTAAAAGAGGATGATAAAGTACATTCTTTTTTTCTTTCTACAGAAACTTAGTCAACTAACAACTCCAGCTTACAAAATTTGCCTTGTAGTCTACTGAAAACTTCATTTTCATTGAGGAATTTTGTCAGGACACTTGTCCAAGGAGTAGAAGCAAAATACACAGTATCATGTTTCAAAGCAATGTCTGTAGATTTATCATTCATCTCTTGTTGGATCCATTATGCCAGAAACCAAAAATAGAATCACAGAATTATAGATGGTAAGGATTGGTAGATATCTTAATCCAAGGGTAGTTTCAAACTGTATAGAAGCTGTTCAGCTTTGTTACCTATAACTGTGGAAGAAGGCATTTGACCTTGGTGAATGGGAATAAAGACAATAATGGCAAGATAGGGATTATCAATGATAACAGAAAATTCTAAGCTGCTGGTAGAATTTCCTGCTCTTTCACAAAGACTGAGCAATATTTTCAATATTGCAAAAATCAAGGGGTTGGTTAGCTTAAGAGAAAACAGGCTGCCTAAGATACATATGTGAATAAGAGTAGAAATCAGGGTCAACAGCAGTGGATTGGTTAAAAAACTGGATTTGACTATATGACTATCATCTTGATTTTAGGAGGTCCCCTTGTCAATGCTGCTAATTGGAATCTATACATTTTCCATATCTAACCTGCTTCCCAGCCTAACAACATAATAATTTTGTCAGGCACCAATCATTCATTCTCAGAAAACATTTCCAAACTTTAGAAGAAGGTAAGTATTCTAGATTGCGGAGTAGGAACCACATTGACCCCTGAAAAGAGTAAAGATGAGGAGATCTCACTCCAAAAGTATCTGGATCCAAGACAAAGAAGGAATAAGGATCACATTTAAGCAAGTTATTTAAATGTGAGTCTTACTGTATTTAAAACTATAGCTAAATCCTTCAAAGTTAAAGCAGTTATGTAATATCTTGTAGCATCAATCATTCAGCAGCAATTTCCCTGGTTTTGGTGGCCATATGTGCCCTGGGCACATTATGTAATCTTGCTATAAATGGAAGAATGGTAATTTTTTTCTAAAACAACAGTATGGTACAGTATGAAATTTCCCAGTTTATAGGTAACCCTGTGCTAGCCCTTCTAGATAAAGAACGCCAAGTGTGAGTATACATCTCCCAGGAAAACCTTCAGGATCCAACCTGGGTCAGTCACTGAGACCAGGGGTTAGTCATCTGAGCTTTCAGACTCCTGTTGGAGCCCATCTTCAGGGAACTTCTCTACTAGAGAGAAGATGCTGGAGCCTGATGATGGGCCCCAGCATGAATCTAAAAGCTCAGATGACTAAACCTCTGATCCTGGTGACCCAGATTGGATCTTGCAGCACAATTCACCAAGGGCCAATCATCTGGATTAGTCTTCTATTTTATTTTAACCAAAACTTCCATTCAAGGGTTTATTGGGAACACCATCATTTCTGGATGCCACTTACACAATGTCATGTTGTCCCCCTTCCAGCAAGCCGCGGTAGGTGGCAATCTCTTTCTCTAAGCGGCTTTTGACATCCAGGAGCTCTGTGTAGTCATGGTTCTGGCATTCCATCTCTGACCGCAATTCTGCCAACTGCTGCTCCAGACAGGAGATGCGCTCCTGGAGTTCAGCCAGGTGACTGTTATAGCGAAGCTCAGTTTCACCCAGGGAAGCTTCCAGGGTGTCCCTCTGACAAATGGAAGAGAACACAATCATTGTTAAAAGGGGGGGGGGGGGTCCAGAGGGAATGATTTAATGGAATGCTGCGAGTTTGCAAAAGTACATTAAGCGGAATGAAAGGTTTAACCTGTTTCTTAAGGATCAAAGAGAGCCCAAAGGGCTTTTTTATCACATTATGGATGCAGCCTAGCAATTGCTTCGATTGTGATAATATCTGCAATCTCCCACTTCTGCTTTCACCATCCTCCTACCTGCTTTCTCCATTTTAGCGGAAATGAAATGAAGCTATGGTTAATAATTCATTGACTATTGCATTTATGTCTCATTTTTTCATCTGGCAGGTCAAGGCTAGATACTTGAGAATCTAGTTTTAGCACAGAGCCTGGGGATTAGGTCCCACAGCCTGGGGATGAGAGAGAACAACTAACATAAAGTGGGCTTTGCTATACATGATGCAGCAATGCTCTGTCTGCTGCAGTTCATTCCATCCAAGTGCCTCCAACTCTACAGAAACTCTTGATCTCTTACCAGGCTGCACTGGGCATCATACTCAATCTCCAGGGCCTGTAGTTGGCGTCTTAATTCAGTGACCTTGTTGTTGCTTTCTTCAATCTCCTGACTGCTGGTGCAGACATCACGATTCACCTCCTCAATCTGGAGGGCATACAATTAAGAGAGATACATAGCTGAGCAATATATATACTATTTAACTCTTGAGTTAATCCTATCAAAGAAAGTTTCACAAAAAAAATTGAAGCAGATTTGAAGCAGACTGACTGACTGACTATTATCTATCACAATCATCATCATCATCATCATCATCATCATCATCATCATCATCATCTGTGTGCTAAGAAGCTGTAAGAGTTTAGATGGGGAAGAAAAAGTTCAGCTTCAACCATAGTGGCTTGGGGTTCAGGAATCAACCATTTCCAAAGATTTTCTGTTTTGATGGGGTATAATTTCCAAAATAGAATTGGTTTACAATCTGGGAGTCCTCATCACCTCCCATTTGGACTTCTGCAATGTGCTTTCTACCTTTAAATACCACTCAGAAACTGCAGCTTATCAAGGCATGGCTTACCTTGGTAAGACTTGTGACACCTCTACTTTTCTAGTTACATTATTTACTATGATTTCCAGATGCAATTCAAAGTGCTGATTATGACCTATAAAGCCTTTCATGGATTAGACATGGTTATTTATAGAACCATCTTTCTCCAATTAAGACTTAGGGTAATTATTTTTTATTATTATTGCAACCCAATCCAAAAAATTCTACAAAACAATGCTATCTTATACGACCTCAGAGATGTTGGGATTCAATTCCCATACTCTTTGGTGAATGTGAGAGTTGGCCAATCACACGGGATATGTTCCAGATTAAGAAAAGCTGATATTTCACTTACCTTGGATTCATACCATGCTTCTACTTCTTTGCGGTTTCCTTCAATCATTGATTCGTATTTACATCTCATCTCCTCCAGGATTTTCTTAAGATCTGGCCCAGGACAGGCATTCACTTCCACACTGACATCTCCAGAGGTCTGGTTCTTCAGACAGGTAACTTCCTACTCAAATAAAAGAAAGTGCTTGGCATTTGGACCTTTCTTTTTCTATTCAACTCATCTTAACCGAAGCGAACTTTCCAACAACCTGGTTAACCAAAATTGATGGAGACTATAAAGGGCAAATCAACTTCAAAGTGGGAAGCTGCATTGCTTCTGGGGCTGTAGTAGTAGTCCCCCAGTTTAAAGTGTATCGATAGCAATGGTGATGCAAATGAAAGGAAGATCTGCAGATAATTTCCCCAGGGATATATTGCTGTTCAGTTGAAAAGGAAAGATTTCCTTCAGTGATTGAAAAGCTGTCTAGCTGGCCCACTTTTGAACTAAGGAAGACATGTGATCCTGTAGCCCTCCGGTTGTTGTTGGAATGCAATTTCCATTATTGTCCCAAAGGTGCTTTTTCAAGAAGCAGCTAGACTTTCTGGTTTTTCTTTGAAGCCATTTCGCTTATCATCCAAGAAATTTCTTCCAGCTGAAGAAGCTTCTTGAATGAGAACTAAAACATCTGCAAAGAAAAACCAGAACATCCAGTTGCCTCTTGAAAAAGCACCTTTGGGGCAACCATGATTTAGTTGACTGAGAATCTCCATGGAAATTTCCATTATTCTTTCTACTGAATGGCTGAAGTTGACAGGAATTAGTCCAACAACATCTCCAAATCTCTCCTTTTTTGTCTTGAAACACACATGAACACAGACATATAAACACAAAATATTGTCCCCTACCCCAACCAGTGTATCTGTAACTGTGTATGTCTATGTATATTAATAAATTATCATCATCTTCCCAAATCAGTCCATTGCGGAGTAAAGATTGGTAAAAAAAATAATTATTTTAATGAGAGCTGAAAAATTATGACTAGCCCACAGTCTCACAGCTGGCTCCTATGCCTAAGGAAGAATTAAAATCTGGATTTCCCCATCTTGTAAGTTTTGTGATATTATTCAGTGCCAAAGACAGTGGCTAGAAATCTATTCCAGTCCTGCCTATTCCACTTAGTGTAGTTTATAAACAGACAAAATTTGACTGTATTGCCAAATATCATATGAGATTATAGAAATGTCAAGTGGGAGATCTTTTGAGTTCATATATCATAAGATCTCATTCAGGAATTCCAAAACCTAATAATTAATTTAACAACCTTTGGCTTTTCTAATTTTTTATATTGTACATTTTATTTATTTGGAGGGGGAATACAAAGATAATTTTAAGATGCAAAGAATGCAATGTTATCACCAGGTATCTTGTTGCTAATTGTTGAAGTACACTGATCATGATATTAAATAGTGTACAAATATACCATATTAGTGAAATGGCAATATCTTTAGTTACCATGTCCTCATTAGCAAAATTGATCAAATAATAATTTCAGAGGTTTTAGTTAATGTTCATCTTTACAAACTTCACTTAATCATTAATCTTTGTAATATAGGCATTTTTGCTCGGTAGAACTCAGTAAAATTGTCTATTCTCCTAGCATAGAGGTAATGAAATTGTGGACCTCCATACAATGCTTAACTTGGACATTTGAAAATGTATAGACTTCAACTCCCAGAATTCCCCAACCAACCATTTTGTCAAAAGTCCAAAGGCTGAGAAACATTGACCTAGGCTTCCCACCCTGACCTAAGAAAAAGTCTATTGACTTTTCTAATAAAGTAATTATTATTTTCCAAGATGCATTTAGATTTTATTGAATGGGGAAATGGTCACCCTCACCTCCTCATGGTTTTTCCTTAGGCAGCATAGTTCATCTTGCAAGTTCTCACACTGTATATCCAGATCAGATCTGCAGGCAGTCAGCTGATCCAGGATTTGGTGCAATCCATTGATATCAGCCTCCACATTCTGACGGAGGCAGCATTCTGTCTCATACCTGAGCCATAAGAGAGGGGGGGAAAGGAATGAAAGTTTTGCTGGTTGGCTTGTAGGCCTGGACAAGAGAGATTTGAAGATTTTATCCAAGCAGTTCAATACTACAGAATTTCTTGCGTTTTAAATATCAGCCTCCCCATATAATGGGAAAACATATCTCATATTAGGCAAACTTAAGATAGAAATAAAGGAAGATACCGAATAGTCAACAATATTTCATTGATTATAACACTGCTAGAGTCGATTGTGTTCTTATTCCAGGCATATTGAACTGTATTTTCTTTCCTTGCCCTACAGCAGCCTTTACCAACTCTGATGCAACCCAAGTATGTGAATTTCAGCTCCCAGAATTCACAACAATAATCATATTGTCTATTCTGGAAATTGAGCCCCATAAATCTGAAGCATTTCCAAGTTAGAGAAAAACGCAGTACAGCAGAAGTAATACCCCAAAATAGAAAATGGCAAGATCCTTCTCGCCTTATTGCCTGAAATAAAAGACATTCTTCTCTAAAAGTCTTGACTTACAGTGCCCATCAAGGCAATTCCATAAGTAACCCTGCACTTTCAGTAAAACAAATATTTTTAGTTCACCTACACTTAATTTACTGAAAAGTACTCACTTGGATCTGAAATCATCAGCAGTCAGTTTGCTGTTATCAATGCACAGAAGGAGTTTGTTATTCTCCACACTTGCACAAATAAGCTGCATGAATGGGGAAAAATGCATTGGTGAATCTACTTTGAATTTGCCATACATGTAAAGTTCTAGCATTAAGATTTAGCTACCCATATCAGATGATCATTGAACTAACTTCATTGCTTAGCTTATGGATACATGCTCATTTACATCTAAATTATTATTTGAAAGCACAAAAGAATAATTAAGCAAGCCCATGAGTGGGAATCCTCTACAGTTTGTAAATGATTGGAAGTGGTGACCAAAATGGAGTTAATTCATAGCTAATCTTCTCCTTTTCCAAAGGTTGACTTGTATAATTTGGGGATGCCTTTAATTTTTCCCCATGGTGATTGCTTCCATGCAGAAAATTGATTAGATATTGCATTTCATGATGACTTTGTAGCATGCTAGCAAGACAATCTTGAATTACCTAAAAGTTCACCAGCTCAGCATGTCAACATAATACAATACGTAGGAGCGGCATCTATAGATAAACTTAAGATAAACTTAGAGTCCTACCTAATATAAATAATCCTTTGCTAGCCTTTGAAATAAAGTTTGCTCATTCATTTCTGCATTCATTTGTAGAATCCAAATGACAGGATAAACATCACCAACCCTTACCACCATTATTTTGGGAACGCAGACTGTCTACCCAGTTTAGAATGCAAGAACATGTTTAACAAAATTTAATTGGTTCTTTTTTCGTATATGATGATCAGAAGAATAAAATGATCTTTAGAAATCATCAAAATAAATTTACAGCATTGCGAACTTTAACTAAGCAGGAATGCTTATTAACTGCAATTGTCCCAAACAAAAGCATGTACAAATTACGGAAAAAAATGATTGATAATTGGCATCTACCTGGTTTTTAAGATCTTCAATTTGCTGATGGTAATGACCATAGTCCTTTGGTTCACACAGAGGGCCCTGCTTAGCATAAAATTCTCTGATTCGGCACTCAAGCTCAGCATTTTCCTCTTCCAGGCATCGAACTTTGTCTAGATAGCTGGCCAGGCGATCATTGAGGTTCTGCATGGTCATCTTCCCATCCAGATTAGAGAAAATACCTCCGCAAACAGGTTCTCCAATCAATCCTGCAACTGCTCCAGGATTAGTTACCATACCACCCATGCCACCAACAACACCTGGATGAGCCATGCCACCTACCATGCCAGCAGGGACAGCTCCAACCACTCCACAAGGACCACCTACCATAGTAGCATGAGGAGCACCAACTACACCACCCATGCCATTAACCACAGCAGTTGGTACCCCACCAACTATGCCACCATGGGCACCACCTACTACACCACCAGGAATACCACCTACCATACCTACATGGCCACCACCAGCACCACCTACCATACCATTTCTAGCAGCAGAATTCCCCATGTGAGAGGTGGCCACAAAGCTACCATTTGCCCCAGCATGTCCACCACCAACAAATGCCCCACTGCAGCTGCCAGTTGAGAAATGGTTTCTCCCCCCAAGATGGCTCCGTCCAGAGAAACTAGCTCTTTCATTGCCTAGCCCACAGGTAGTATATCGCCCAGAGCCAACAGAAGAAACCCCCACTCCAAGATTGCAGCTCCCACTGCTGTTTCTCCCAGCTGTTAGGACCGTGTGTCTTGGACCACAACTCATAGTGGCAGAGAAGTTCTTTAATGCTAAGCTGAAAGCAAGAGGCACCACTTGACGTAAAGTAAGACTGCTGAATCCACTACCCACTTATCTCTATTTATACTTTCTTCAAAGGGTGTCACCTGTTCCGCCAGAACTCTTTTTCTGGGGTTCTCCCCACACCCCCTTCTAAACTCATAATACAGGATGCTGTAATTATTCAGACCAAAGCTAAATTCCCAAAGGCAAGATGCTGGCAGATGCAATGGGATTCAAAGAAGACGCTGCATATGTCAGCAGCTCTCTGGGAAAAATAATAGGAAGATAGTGTGTGTGTTTTTTTGTGAAGTATAGTTGGCAACAAACAGAAATGCTGCAATGAATAATAGCCTCTTTTGCCTGCAAGAGGAAACATAGCTTTCCGGATCCAACCTCATTATTTTCCTGAAATTAAAATGTAGACTCATGCCATTTAAGCCTGGGGTAAAATTCAACTTGAGCGAAGCAAGAAGTCCTCATGACCTTCTCATTTAAAAGTATTGCATGCTTTCAAAGCCCCCCCTCCTTTCCTTTCCTTTTTCTTTTTTCTTTTCTTTTCTTTTTTCTTTTGCACATTTTTGACATTTCATGAGAGGGCCAGCATAGCGTAGTGGTTAAGATGCTGGATTTGGGCCAGAAACAATCCAATTTAAATTTGGCCATTGAAATTACCTTTGGGCCAGTCACTTTCTAAAAGTAAGAGGCAGCCTTGGATTACTCCTGATGCTCTAATAGAACAGACATCAGTTCAGGACATGAATGATGCATCATTGTCATGATCTCTAAATGAGGCAAGGATCACCTAACTGTTTCATATTAGCATCTGCATTCTGCATTCTTCATTTACAATGTCACTACACCTAGATGTAGTATACCCAGTTATATAGTTCCCACTTCTCATACTTTAATACTCCTTATCTTGTAATGTATTTTCCTATCTAATGATGGGACAGGGACCTGCATCAGAATCAAATCTGGAAATCTTACTCTGCCAGAGCAGATTATCAGCTGCTATCGCTCACTAGTCAGGTATCCAACTACAGTATTGATCCCAAATAATAAAGCAAGCTATAAAAGAACTAAAAAATAGCACAGAGTGCCAAATATCATTATCATTTGTTTCATGATCAGTGTAAATAATATGGCATTATTCATGTGAAAATACAATACTTATCAAAATATGAAGCAGAAAATTTTGTAAGAATTTGAAGCAGCAAATTAATTACAGGTATATTTCTGTAAATTATCTTTGATGGGAGTGATATAATCTTACCAGCTGCCCAACTAAAGTTAGAACCTACTCACCTATAAAACAGCTTGAATGCCGTTCATTTTGTTCCTTATCTCGGTTCTCAATTTATTCTCATCTTTAATTTGAATCTCTACTAATAACTCTTCTTGTTCATTAAAATAATTCAAACATCAACGTTTTGTGGTTTTGCTTAAGATGTATATAACTTGGCTAATATAATTTGACTCTCAAATGTGTTTCTTAGTATTGATGTATTTGATTTGGGCAAAGTCATTACCTTGATATCAATTTTATTTTCTGTATGAACGTTATATCCCAACAATATTATTGCCTATATGATTTCTCAGATGTTCATAAACTTTATGAAAGTCTGGACAAAAGAAAGTGCAACACTTTCCTATTACACCATGAAAGTTGAAAAGATAGATATTTGTCCACTTAAACCATGATAACGAATCCACACTCTTTGTAAATTGATTTAGGAAAGTCATGTCACAAAGTCCAGGGGTGCAGCGGGGCTGAATTTTGTTTTATGATTGCCAAAAAGGCAGTCAACTGAGCTTTCCACAGCAAATTGCTGAGCAACATCCATGGAGGGAAGATAGCCACGGGAGCAAAATGATCAACTTCAACCTTCTCTGAAAGTCTCATAACTTGCATTGTGTTGATTTAACACTACTTTTGTCAAAAAGATGAAAGCAAATCCCATAGGGAGAAGCTCCATTCCTCATATTTCTGGGCAAATGAAAAACAGGTCATCCTGTTAATCAAATATTGTTTGGAAGTATCTCAGATGGGAAAAATGGGTTCTTCTGTTCTTGTCCTAATTGGTTCATATATTACGTGCAATGAGATTATTGTTGATCTGTTAGTAACCATGAAAAAGTCCTAGCTGAAGGAAATTATATAATGGATCAGATCCTCCATAGGTCATAATGGGATCTTTAAAATAGAACAGATTTTCTTTTATTCCAGTGGAATTGACTGTTTTTTTTGTTTTTTTGTTTGTTTGTTTTGGTTTTTTTTTTGCAAAATAATGTGCTAGTATTAAAATATGAAAACTTTTCAAGAAACTACATTACATCTCGTGAGCAAAACAATTCTAAAGAAAAGCAAAATTTGTGATGGAAACTGATAGTGGGTGAAATGCAACATGAGTTCTTTATCTAAGCACACAATGTATTTGAATCACAAAGCCCAAAATAGGTCAAACTGGTTTTCTATGGCAACTGGTTGATGGAATCTGGGAAAATGACATGAAAGTTCAATTACATTTGGCATGCTTACTTTAAGGGATGGGCCTGTACAATTAGTCCTTTTAAAGAAATTACTGTTTCTAGATGGATTGGAAATAGTTGAAAAAGGAGACCCTGTTGGAGTGTCCTAGCATAGCTCCTTCTACTACAACATGACAGAATGGCTGCTGCCAAGGCATGATAGAGGGAGCTGATTATATTAATAGAGCATTGTCATTTGCATTTTAAGACCCACTATGTTTGGGGGAATGTGTATTTCCTTTTACTAAGAATAATAAAGTAGATTCGACTTCCGGGTCTCAGAGGCGACAGAAGCTGGAGTGGCGAGCTCCTGCCCCCAGCTTCTGAAAACCCACCGTCCCGGAGGCCCTTCGGGGCCAGGTGCCCCGCTGGGGTGCCTGCCACTTTAGGGCGGCTTTCACCAGGGGTCCCTGGCCCTGGAATTCCAGGGCCGGGTAGCCAATACTGGCGTGCCTGAGGCTCCGAGAGGTGAGGTGGTGTCCGGCGGCCATTCCAAGGCCGTCGTGTGCCTCTGTGCCCGGTAGGCCCGGGGCTTGCTTCAAAATTTAGCAGCTTTACAATGTGATCTGAAGGAGGATGGTGGCCAGAGGAGAAGGAGATAAAAAACGACAGAATTGGTAAGCGGCGAAGCTAAGCTGGGCGTCCTTGGAATGAGAGGGGGGTGGGATCTTCCCCCCCTCGCAGCTGAAGAGGACACTGTAGTTGTAGGAGAGAGGAAAAGAGAAAACAAAAAGACGTCTTACCTTGGTGAGTCCTTGAACAGAATGGCTGAGGAGAGATCTAGGAGAGAAGGCTGAGGCCTCTGCCCCCACTGGAAAGCCATGGCCGAGGCCTGACTTCCTGCTCCACTATGGAAGATTGATGACATCACCTACCTTCGGTTTCCTGTTTGACCTACTCTGCACACCGGACTCGTTGCTCCTGTAAGCGCCCCTTGGTGGATCCTGAGGAAATAGCAAGGAATTTAAAAGAACATCTTTTTTTTCCTTTGGATGCTTGTGCTTACCTGAGGACCTTTCTTCTTTCATTACTGCAAGATGGCAAGAGGTCAAAGACCAGCGGCTAGTGATATGGAAAGAATTTTGGAGAAGTTGGGAAAGTTGGACATAGTGGAAGTGAAACTTGATAAGCTTGATGACTTGCAAAGAGGACAATTAGAAATAAAATCTGAAATCGCAGCTATTAAAAAAGACCTAAATGCTGTCCAACAGGTGACGGAGGACAATAAGAAGAAGGTGGAAGGTTTGGAAGGAGAGGTGCAGGCAATCCGGAGGAGGGAGGAGATGAGGGAAAATGCAATGTTAGCATTGCAGTTGGATAAAATGTCTTATTTCCTCAGGTTTCAAAATTTGGAAGAAACAGACCAAGAAGACTTAAGAGATGTGATGACTAAGTTGTTGGGAGAATTTACTGGGAGAAGTTTATTTGTGACCAATAAAACTTTTTTATGATAACAAAGACTATAATTTGCTTTTCTTTGTGTACTAATTGCTCCTCTCTTGATCTGTGTAAAAATTCATCCCTAATCAATTTTTTAATAAATTTAACATGGACTTCTTTTGGAAGGTTGTGTCTCCTTCCATAATTCATTTGGACTTTGTATATCTCATCCATTTCTTGACTCATTTCATCCTTTTCCATTCCAAGTGCTCCCGCTAGCAGTTCAGCCATTGTATCAGGCAGGTCTTCTCCTTTTTCTTCTGTGATGTTTTGAAAGCATAGGTATTGTGCTGGTCTCTCTGCCTCCAGGGAGATTACCAATGATTCTAATTCCCTATTGACTAAAATTAATTTTTCATTTATCTCCATAACTTTTTTTGCTTCTCTGTCCATTCTTTGTTCAACTTCCAGTATTTTCTTTTCATTTTTGGAAATTTGTTGTTGAAAAAATTCAAATTTTACGTCCATTACCTGTATTCTTTCCTTTAATTCACTTGTGTCACTTCTCACTACCCCAATGTCTCTCTTTATATCTTCATGATTGTTAAGCATTACTTCTTGTAGGGACTGTAGCAACACTTCTAAGTCTTTGAAGGAGTTGGATCTCTCCTTCTGTTGCAGGTCCTCTGTCGATTTCTGGTTCAAAGGGCTAACTCCTTGTGCAGTATTTCTTTTCAGTGTTCCGATCTTCGATAAATTTGGGTTGCTCGCCATGTTTAACAAACTTTTCACAAATCTACTATTTAACAATAAGGACCACTTTTGAATTTCACCTTTAAACCTTGCCACTATCAGGCTTTCTATGCAATTTTTATGTTAGTTCTCTATACGGCCTATTGCCAAGTCCCTATTGCCACAATTTGAATTAATAAAAATACCTACAACCAGATTAGCCGCAATAATGCCTATTGCCACCTATGTTAGTGTTGCTTTGAATACTTATAAGTTGTTTAGTTTATAAATAGATACTTTACATATATAAATTTATTCACAGTTTTTACCCGCAATTAGTTATATTCTATACTAGAGGAAATTCTATATCTATATTAGAGGAAAAAGGAAAGTGAATTTTGCTATATATAAATATAAGGCTCATTCACCATTATAGTTCATTAAAGTATTTCACAATAACAATAACTTCCAAGTCTTTCCAAATGGCCTTTTGAGTAGTCTTTATAAGTCTTATAGATCTATAGTCCAGGGATTTTCCCTTCACTTCCAACTTCTGTTTTTTTTGTCTTCTAACCCTTTACCAGTAGATGTCCCAATCTTCAGTTATCCACGTTAATGTTAAGATTGCCAAGTCATAGTCTTTACTGCAACTCCATTTTGCTACTGCCATTTTGTCACTTTACCAAAGCTCTCAAATTCCGTCTCAAACTACTTGTCCTGATCTCCCTCTGTTGCACAATTCAACCTCCAGTGGCAAAATAGTCTTTCTTCTCCAAATCTTCTTCACCCTTCACTCTGCTCCTATTGCTTTCGCTTCCCAATTCCCCTCTGTCTGATCTTTCCAAACCTTTCTGTTGTCAGTCAGTCTCACCGCTAATTCACAAAGCTTTCAGCAATCTCTCCTCTTCTCGGGTATCTCTCCAATCACTCCTACATGCTCTCTTTCAGCTTTACTTACTAAAGCCTAGAAAGCTTGGTCAAGTCCGATCCACTGTTGTTCCGCCAATTCTCAGCTTGCTTTGTCCAGCTGTCAGATTCTTCGGGTGTCCATTGCTGGCGCCTTTTTCTCAATCTAGTCGAGATGGGTTAGCTCCAGGTTTGTGCCTTCACCCACTGCCTTCAGACACTCCTCTGATCACCCCCTCTTTTTGAAGTCCCTCTGAGACTTCTATCGGCTCTAGAAGCCTCCCAGACACAAGAAAACAGTACCGGGACCCGAAGCTCTGAATCATTCAACCGCTTGCTCCAACAGCTGGCCACCCCCCCAAAGGTTGTGCTTTACCTGGGGGGTTGTTATTGTGTAGTGGACTTCAGTAGGCAAGAAGCAGACCAGCATAGTTACAACAGCATTTATTGACTCCAAACTGTAACTTAGGAACAGCAGGCAAATGCCTGTAATTTATACTCTAGGCCCACAGGGTTTTAACCAATCATAATACTTGAAAAAGCCCACCCAAATATTAATGTTTTAAGTTTCCCTCCAAAACAATTGGAGTTAACAGTTAGGGTCAGTTAAAGGTTAGTTTCACTTTAGCAAGGCTTAATACAGTCATATATATTCAATATATAACAGGTGTGGCCAGGATGGGCATGGCAGTTAGATATCACTCATGTCAGGGGCACCTATGGTGGCCCAATGCATCCCTCCCAAGCTTTGTTTTCACTGGCAGAGGTTGCAGGAGGCCATTGCAGCCAAAAAACGAAGCTCTAGAGGGCCATGTGCAACCCTACCAAGCTCCGTTTTTGCTGGCAGAGGCACTCTGGGCCAGATCTAAGCATCCCATGGGCCGGATTTGGCCCGCAGGCCTTGAGTTTGACACCCCTGATCTAACCTATGAAATGATATCTCTTAGAATACTGTATCCAGTTTTGGTCACCTCACTATAAAAAATATGTATGAAATTAGATGAAGAAAGATTATTGCTATGTATGAACTAAACATAAAGATGGTCTGTAGCTACAAGTATGCCAATATAATCAACAGTATTACAAATAAGGTAAAGGTAAAGGTTCCCCTTGCACATATGTGCTAGTCATTCCCGACTCTAAGGGGCAGTGCTCATCTCCGTTTCAAAGCCAAAGAGCCAGTGCTGTCTGAAGATGTCTTGTGGTCATGTGGCCAGTATGACTAAATGCCAAAGGTGCATGGAACGCTGTTACCTTCCCACCAAACG
>JAOYMU010000077.1:71533690-71544377 GCA_025802295.1 Psammodynastes pulverulentus
CCTTTTCGGAGTCCGGATCACGTGGTCCATCTCCACCAATCGCGCGCTATCACTTCCGGGTTTTTTAGCGCGACGAGAGAGGGTGCGTTCCGGCACCTTTCTCGGAAGAAAAAAAGCCCTGGATAAAGCACATGACTGCAGAGTTTATCCTCATTGGATACAGAATATGGATTAACTTGGCACAAAATATATTCAAAAAAGTATGTACCAATTAGAGATTCATATACCTAAGAAGTTTTTGTCATTGTTTTAAGCACACATTAACACCATAATAATGCAAAAACAGTCTACAGTTCTCTATAGAGTATAAATACATACTGGCAATTTAGATTTCTACAAGGATTGCAAGAGGCAAGGAAAAATTGTGACGAAGCCACGTAGGTGTGAATTATTCAACAAGTACACAGAGAACTGTAATAACCCAAGTTTTTCATTTGCATTGCAGTGCAGAGAATTAAAACAGCAATCAACAAAAGACTTTGAACATCATATTTGTTTTTTCTAAATTTATAAACCAGTATGGTTTTGAATCTTTGAATCCCAATTTTTTTTTCTGACCTTAAGAATTCATTCCTACACCCAGACTGGGAAATTTTTTCCTTCTAATAGGCATTGAGTCATACCTTGCTCTTCAGATCTTCAATTGTTCTGAAATAGGAGCTGTAGTCATGGTCTGGAGCAGGTCCCTGCTTCTGATACCACTCATTGATCTTAATTTCCAAACTGGTGTTGGCTTCTTCTAATGCCCGCACCTTATCCAGGTAGTTAGCCAAGCGATCATTGAGGTTCTGCATAGTTTGCTTCTCACCTCCAGTCAAAAGGACATCACCACTGACTCCAGAGCCTCCACCAAAGCCCACACCAAGATTTCCACCAAAGCTAGTGCCAAAACCACCATAGCTGCTACAGTAGTTGCTGCCCCCATAGCCACTACCAAGGGCATTGCCAACCCCAGAGACATAGCGAGAGGAAGAGACAGAGATGCCACCAGATCCTCCATAGATGCTTGAAGTTCTGCATCCTCCACCCATAGGGACAGAGGAGAGACGGGAAGACCCCCCACCAAAACTGCATGAAGTCCCTTTCTTACAGGAAGAGGAGGAAGTGTATTGCTTGATGGAAGTGGTCATTTTGCCAAAAAATGGAGCCACACAATACAGACTTCCCTGCTAAATTCTAAAAGCTTGAGAGGGATAGTAGCACTTTCTCTGAATTCCTGCCTTATATCTAGGATGGAGGTGTTGCTAAATGCGCAAATATTTGGCATTCCCTCAAGATTTCATCACACAAACACCCCCACACCCCCAGAATCAAAGTCAATTTCCAGGACTATCCTTTTTCCTCTATGAATTTAATCATGCCGATGTCATGTTCTGGCATAAAGATTATGCCTTAGGAGAGGGTGGGGTTTTCTTTTGATTTTTCTGCTCTGTTTTTCCTCCTAAGTGCATCATCATCTATTATTCAGAGAAAGAGATTCTTTACCCAGGTCCCAGGAGAACCTTTTAAAAATGTGAAGGATGTAAGAAAGACTCTTGAATGTTCTTCCCTTATACTTGTAACAAAGGTCTTTGTGTAACTTCATTCTAGGACTTCTCACCTTCTTCAGATTTCTTTGGAATGTAAACTGAATGAAAACTCTGCCAATAAAATAATACCCAATTGCCTCTTGACTCTAGGACAATGTATAACAAGCTGTCCTAAATAAATATGGCTTGGTAGACTTTGCTTTCCTCTTAACTCTACAAACCTCAATGATAGGTGTAAGACCAAAAGTGTTTCTAGCACAACTCCTTTTTGCAGAGCTTGGTCAGAAGTAGGCACTGATGAGGGTCTTATTATCACAAAGCTTCTCCATCGTTAACTATTATGGATCTGTTCATTTTATGAGTGATAAAGAAGGTTGAACATGGCTGAGAATTTTGACTTACTCCATCGCCAGAAACATGGGCTAATATGAGAAACCTGGTTTTTCCTGCTCAAGAGTTTCAGTTTTCAGACAGCCCTTTTGAGAACATATGATTATAAAACTCAAAAATTATGTGGCTGGTTTTCAATCCAAATTTAGGTGAGAGAAAATGAGCTTTAAGAGGTGATCAAGCTGATGTATTCATTGGGATGAATGAATCTTTCCCTTTTGCTTTCTCCTACATACATGTTTCAGCTCTTAAATTCCTTGTCTCCTGCTTATATACAAATGTGCACATTCTGGTAAGCTCTTATTTTTAAAAAGTCCAAATACAGTTCTCAACCATCTCCATCAATTCCAAATCCAATAGATAAATCTATTTCTAGAAGATAGAGAACAAAGTTCTCTTTCTGATAGTATAGTGCAGAGAAAAGACCTATCAACCTTTGTTCCACATTGTGAATCTGGCTGAATACACGGATGCAAAGTCACATTTTTAAGAGTTGAATAATCCAAATCCTATGCTGGATTAACACATTTCATCAGGTTTGATTTCTCCCACATTCTCAGGTCTCTTCTATCTAAAACCACTTGTACCATCTTTATCAAGAAATGTGTAAAAAGTGAAATATCAGAAACCAAACTAAACAACATTTCCATTAATTTCTAATCCAAGAGTGCTGTTTTTCATGTCTGTCAGTCCACGTTTGAGTTCAAACTTATAACATCAAAACATTTGTTAACCAGCAAGGACTGGAAAGTATACTTGCCATAAATTTATTTGACATTGTTGGAAAATGCTGCCAAATATTATGCTTCCATGCCACTTTGCAAAGGCAATATAATACCCAGGATTCTCACATTCTGCACTGCATATAGACCATTTCTGGGAATAGAGCAGAAGGATCCTGATTAAAAAAGAGGAAAGTGCCCCATGTTTTTCATTACGACAACGTCAACCATCCACTTTGTTCTAATACTTGAAGCCATTTTATGGAGGGAAGCCAGAAGCTTTTATTAAGACCATCTGATAAAGCAGCTATATTACAAACCATGTCATAAAGGGAGTGGGATTTGGGAAATTCCTATGATTGAAAACCTAGCCAAAGAAGCAGGAATCTCTAGTTTTTTTCCTTATTTGTTTCTACATCCATTATAACTAGAAATGTTCCTTGATTTTCTTAAAAAAGAGAGTCTTATTTCCCAATTTATTTTGGTAGCTGATGTAATGCACAGATTACTAATAGTCAATATAAAGACCATTTATATTTATCCACATGTTAAGTGTGACATTCTATAGCATAAAAGACTTGGTGGCGCAGGGGATAGAGTGCAGTAATTGCAGGATACTTCTGCTTACAACCAGCTGCCTGCAATTTGGCAATTTGGCAGATGGAATCTCACCAGGCACAAGGTTGACTCAGCCTTCCATCCTTCCGAGGTGGGTAAAATGAGGACCCAGATTGTGGGGGCAACATGATGATCCTGCAGAACTGCTTAGAGAGGGCTGTAAAAAGCACTATAAAGTGGTATATATGTCTGTGTTATTGCTATTGCTATCTGCCAGGTTTTACTTCAGAGATCTTTTTTTTTAGACTTCTTTAGAGGTCTCCTGATTCCATCCTCCATTACATACATCTATGAAAGACCAGGCAAGCATGTGCGAATAGTGCTCTATGAATGTTCTGCCAATGCTTTACTGTTTTCAAAAGCAGGTCCAAACAATTCCACCCAGCAGCTACAAATAATATGTGCTGGTTCCTTCAAACGGCAGGATCTCTCTGAGCAAAAGAAAAGCTGTAGCTTGAAAAGTCTTTTCTTAAAATTACACATCAAGATACATGGATTGAAACAAATCTTTACAATCTCGTTGGGTCCTTTTTAGCCAATCATTGTACCAACAGCATGTACTGAATTATAATTAAGCTAAACATATTCTTTTTCTATTAGAATTATCAGCTCACTTTTGAATTATTGATTGCTTTGCTTTTGAGAACAGTTGAGACATGTTCTAACTATAAATCACATTCATATCCAGCAATTCTTTTCACCTGATTTGTACTTCAGCTTGAAAGTCTCAAATCTCCTTTGATGTTTACAAATACTTACAAATCTATAATCACCTTTGGAAGAAAGTAGAGAGGGTGTTGCTATGTAACATCTTTGAAAACATCAAACAAAAAATGAAAGAGACCCTATTTTGGAATGACTTCTAAAGTAGCATGATTCCAGTTCATTTGCTTTATCTGTTTGCTGTAGCCTGTGCTTCTTTGTGTGGTTGTTTTAATCTGTGTTGTTATGTTTTTGCATTTTTTATTTATATGTTTACCCAACATCAACTTAAGAACTATTGTTGTAAGACAAAAAATTGCAGCATGGGATCCTATGCCCACTTCCGTTATATTTTATATCTTGAATTGCTTCAGTTCAGCACCAGCAAATTCTGACAAAACATTGGCAGTTATGAGTATGATTTCTCATGATTCTATTATTTTAAAATTTTGAACATTACAAAAAGCTTTAAATGTTTTTTTTAAAAACATTAGCTACTACAAAATAACGTGCAGAAAATTGAGAAACAAGTTTTGAAAAACATTTTGACAATTGAAAAACAAAGAAAACTATGGCTCCAGCAACTTGTACTGTGCTATCTTACTACTCTGCCTCAGATGAAACTGCTCCAAAGAGCTAAAGAAAGAAAAGGTAATACTTTGAAAATATAGCCCCTGACCATGAACAATTTCTTGCCACTCCTATAAAGCAATTAGAGTAATACAATTAAGTTTTGCAATTTTACAAATGAATCTTAATAGCTTGGTTATGAAAGTGGTTTGGCTGAGAGACAATCTGAAATCATCTGCAAGCTACTCTTACTCTACACTTATTTATTTACACTGGAATTTCATTTATTAACAGAACTAAATCTCATTATGTTTGGTTAACTTATTGACAAGTGTCTATAACTCTGCAGCCTTAAAATTTCCTTAAGTATAAAGAATGTCAAGAATGTTAAGCTGTAACAGAAAAGAAATTTGAGTTCTGAGAAAGTAGAAAATATTAGCAAGAAACTCAACTATCCACTGTGATTTTGTTGAGTATGTATTGATGTAAAGAGAAGTTTTGACAGCTCTTGAGGTTCTGTTACAATATTTAAATGGCAGTAGAAAACATTTAAGACTCTTAATAACTCTGTTTCCTGAACTTGCCTTTCTTGAAGGACTGATATTAAACATCACTGTATTCATATAACAATTCTGTCCAAAAGGAAGACTTTAGTAGTAGTTTGCAGAAACCATACTTTAAAAAAAGGCTCTAGGTGCTAACTTTATGATAAAAGAATCACAGTGTAGTTTTGTACAGAGATATAAATGTTATCCTGTGAGAACATTTGATAACAAATAGTCCTTCTGCAGCTATCTAACAAAGACTTCATGGAACTAATGGGAAGAAAAATAATTTTATAAAATACATTTATAAAACAAATAAATTTGATAAATAAATAAGTAAAATCACTCATGGACAGGAAAAAAAACATTGACACCAGCCCATGACAGCAACAGTGGGAACTTTTTTTATATATATTTCTCTTTGCGCCATTTACAAAGAGGGCATTTTTGACCCTAGCCTCCATTGGGCTGGATGATAGTCTCTGTTTGATGGGAGGATACCAGCTTGAGGAATAATATTTTAGACCAATATTTTTCAAACCCTGGCAAATTTAAGTTGTATGGACTTCAACTCCCCAGAATTCTCCAGCCAGATGATTGTCATTCCATTTGAGAAAAGGTGATTTGCTTTTTGAATTGTAGCATTTTTTTTTAGAAAAAAGAAATTTCTAATGCAATTTGCAACAGGATTTAGTAGTTTTGCCCTTCTTTGGTGATCAGGTGGTTAGTCTCCTCTCTTCAGCATTCTGCAGTCTACTCGTTTCAGTTAGATTCCAAGCAAAATATTTTGAAACAATGACTCTCATTGAGCTTTTTCAGTGGCGATATTTCTGTCACTGTACCAATTCCACCAGACAAGGTGAAGAAAGTGCTGGAAAAGCTTCTCTTTCTCCTGGAGAAATGTTTTCCACAAATAATCTTAGCCAAGATCTCCACCCACAAAATTGCTTTTCAAAGGCCATTGGAACCCATCTCTATTTACCTTGAATCCTAGCCAATAAATATATTTCAACCAGACTGCAAAGTGCAAATTATTTTGGACCATAGGAATGAATCATTCTTTCTGTTTTCTCCCAAAGCACATTAAAAAAAAAAAAAGACCTGCATTGACATGTTGACAAGCAAAGTTTACTTCAAAAAAATCCAACAAGATCTCTTCAATCTACACATTATAGCTCAGAAAATATTAGCCTTACCCCCACTTGCATACATTAATTCATCATTATTTGATAATGTATATTGCTAGTAGTACACCAAACATCTAACTCTGTGGTCTCTTGGTATCCATTCCATTTTCTTGGACAAGTTTTATAATTCCTATTTTAAGTGCTGGAGTCTTTCAAAACCAAATGCTGTTATGATCATCATCTAAATCAGGGGTGTCAAACTCACGGCATCACATGACATATTGTGACTTTTTTCCTCTTAGCTAAACTGGGCATGGGCATGGCCAGCGTGTGATGCATCCAGCCCACAGGCTGTAAGTTTGACAGCCATGACCTAAATTAAGCCCCTCAGTTTCTCTCTTTTTGTGGGGATATTGAGGCCAGAAATATCCATTATGATGAATGGTGTCTCTCCAGGAATTTAGCTACTACCAAGACAGAGTTGGTCTCGGTATTATGCTAACTCAGATAGTGTGGCAAGAATATGTGTAATAACTATGGGGAATGTACCATTGCTTCAAGCTAAGTAAGCCTGGTATATGACTGTAGTGGTATTATATTTCAATGTGAAAGTATCATTTTTATTATGTTTATACTGTTTTTAAGTTGCTCCGGTCTAAACCTACAATAAACTAAGCAAGCTTTGCCATTTTAGAAGGACTTAGTTAAGAGTGGTACTGTAAGCATTCAGTTTGCAAGCAGTTGGCCAATTTGAAGATTACACCAGCTAAAGCAGTCTTTACTAACTGGTGTCTTTCCATCTGTGTGTGCCTATAGCTTTCACAATTCTCAGCACTTATGGGATAGATATAGATTTGGAGAGCACTGTTTGGGTGAGATAAACTAAAACTTTAAATTGATGAAATGCATGGCAATGGTTTTAACTGGGGCATTTTTGGAAAAATATTACCATGGTTATGATTCTGGTGTGTGTTGCAAATAAGAACATATAGTTGTCTGTTTCATTGTCTCGCATTCATAAATATTTCCCTGCTGGTTGTTTTCCAGAGTCATCAAGAACTTTATGTCAGTGTCATGATAATCAATGAACTAAACTTAATTATGGAAAGAGAGCAGGTAAAAGAAGCTATAGATGCTATAAATACATATAATTCCTTGTACCTTTTAGTTTTAAAAGAATGAAGATGATACGATATAGGCAACAATGCCCTATTAACTTTTCTCCTTTGTAAAATCCACTTCAGAGACTCTGTTTTAGTATTTTATTGTCAGTTACTTTAAAAGGAAGATCTTTAAAAACCTAAGGATTTTGTTAAATCAATCATTTTCTTTAAAAGAAATGGATGAAAACAAAGCTTTATTAGAGCTCATGCAGTAAACCAAAGGAAGTTCAAATTGTAGATGAAAAAGAACTGAGCAATAATCTAGTAGTAAGAGGAGCTTCACAAAGAAGGAAAAGCTGATAAGTTCACGCTGTGGGTTTAATTCCCAGAGACATGAACTTGTTCACGGGACGAGATCACTTTTCCATCTTTTATCTCCTCAATAATTGTGCGAATCTGACGGGTAGTTTTGGATCCTGCAGGGAAACAGAGGAGGAATCAAAACTTAATTGCAAAAAGAAAAATAGAAAAGCAACAAAGAATTCCACCATCCAATATTCTCTTCTTCAGCACTCAGCTAAACAGGATTTTCAGAAGAAAAAAAAAAGGTAGCAAGGCTAATGTTTCACCTAAGTAATTTCTTTTTCAGAGCACTTATATTGAATGTTCTACCATTTGGAAAGAACACAATGGTCTGCGCTGATTCAGAGCTCATTGGATGTTAATTTCAAGAATAGTGCTTTGCTTACAGAAAACGGAGTTGGTTTCTTCAGCTTTTATACTGTTATTTGATAATTAAATAATTTTTTGATACGTTTTCATCTCTAGAACTGAGATTGAGTAGTTCAGCATAATCTATTTTCTTGCAAGGGGAAGAAGTAAGGCTTCATCTACCTATTTGCTTTAAGCAGCAGGCTTCTAGACTGGCAGTATTTATACCAGGCTGTTTAATTAAACAATTAATAAAAAATAATAAGGAGCTGAGGCTGATTAGACTTAGCCTGTTGGATCCAGTGAGAACAAAACACATATATTCCCAGCAATGCATGTTTATAAATGCAACAGGCATTCATCTTATTCAACTTTTTCCTAATACGTCTCCCCCACCTTTTCTTCTATTTTTCGCTCAACCTTCTATATTTTTTTAGGCAAAGCAATCATGTCATTTTTGCAGAGTACTCCAACTCTTTTCAGTTTCTCAAAACATCTCCAGCATCACCTCAAGTGTTCTTTGTATTAAGAGGATCACGAAGGATTTGATACAGTCTGTCCCCCTTCTTTTTCTTCTATCAGAGTCAAAGGGAAAGGTAAGATAAATCTAATCTGAAAGAGGGGATTCAAAGATAGAAGGGTAGATGACCCTCCGGTGCATACTTTTAGAGGCCATAAAATTGTGCCTTTACAATCATAATTAAAAGAGTAAACGATAGTAATTGGCAAAGTTGTGACTCAATTTATGTTGCAATCTCTTTTCAAACACATAAAATTTAAAGCCATTTGAATGCTTTAATCAACTTGGGATCTTTCCATTCCCCCAATATCCTTTCCTTCTATCCTCAAATTAGGTAACCTATTTACCAGTTGAGAACACTTGCTGTACCTTAGAAATAAGATCAGCAAAAGTTTGTTTGCCTGCAAGCATGAATCCCTCATTAAAAGCCCTCCATGGCTGCCTATGTTAGCTAGAAAGTGTGACGCATGAATGCATGGATCAATAATAGCAACTGCAGCTGTAGCCTGATGGGCAGACCTTCTGCTGCAGCTCACTGGTGCAGATCACAAAGCCCAGAGTCTCCATGCTGTGAACCTTTAGAAGTTGCCAATAGGAATTTCTACCACAGCAAAAAAACAAAAACCATTGGCTGCCAAGTGGGATGATAATATAAAAGCAGAAATGGGCATAGTTTAACATAGCCCTATGGCTGATGGAAGTAGGCACATTTGCCTTCCTTAGCTGCTCTGTATGCAATAAAGGATATTAGCCTAACGATTGGGAAATGCTAGATTCCTTGTAGATTACCCTTTTCCAGACTCAGCCTGACTTAATGGTAGGCTGGCCCCAAGATATAGAAAATGTTGTGATGTGTATCTTTCACCAATGGAAAGGAACTCAATCTGGAGCTGAAGCAGGGAGGTGTGGATGAGGAGATATGGGTGACCCATTAGTTTGGTCGCAACAACTGAATCATCATTTTGTCTATTCATTTTGCAGATCTAGATAGTCCAAGAAGGAAATTTTTAAAACTAGAATAGATTCAGGCAACAGAGTAATTAAATTTCAACACTCCAGTAGATCCTTACCCTCTATGGGTGATGAGTACTGGGGAGCAATACTACATGAAAAGAAGAAAAACAAAAAAAGACCAATTAGAGAAACATAAAAAGCAACAAAAAACAACAAATACAGAAGTGATTGTCAATGTTGCAAGTCTTTAATAAGAAAGAAACAATGCCACTTGATCTACAATAAGTCTGATTTAATTGATGATAATTTCTTTATAATAAAGTTACAGGAGCTACTTTAGAGTTCTGGACCACTTTAGTCATAATCATTACATTTTCATCTATGGCCCAGTACTCTATTGATAGACTAGTAAAGGCAAAAGATAAAGAATAAGATCTTGTTTGAGCACCACCTTGTCATTAATTGTATTTTATTTACAGCCATTGCAATCACAATAGCCCAAGTTCATGTATCAACAATATGCACTAACAAAAGTTTGAAATAATCATTTTAAATAATTATTGTTAGTCCTACTCAGGCATTAGAATATATTTCAGAAACCCTACAGTTTGGCAAACCCTTCAGTGAAATATTACTCTGATGGACCTCTGACCTTCGCCATTTTCCCAATTAGTCATTTTGAGTACAAATGATGGGACGTACTAAGCTTCCTCTCCCTCCAGCAGACGACGGTAGGTGGCAATCTCTTGTTCCAAGCGTGTCTTGACATCAAGGAGAATCTTGTACTCATGATTCTGGCGTTCCATGTCACATCTCAAGGTAGCCAGTTCCTCTTCCACATTGATGATCAGACCTTGGATCTGGGCAAGCTGAACACTATAACGAGATTCTATGTCTGCCAAAGTCCCTTCCAGTGCTGCTTTCTGGGAAGAGGGAGGAACGAGAATCCATGTTAAAAAGGAATATAAACCTTTATATTGGGCAAAACCAACACTAGGTTACAAACTATGATTTATTGAGGCAAATGGTTGGGAACACATATTATTGGAAGCCAAATGTAAATCAACCTCATAATTTATTTATTTATTTATTATTTATTATTAAACTTTCTATACTGCTCCATCTCCGAAGACTCGGGGCGGTTCACAACAAACAACATCAACAATTTAAAACAGCCTATAATTAATTTCTATAAT
>JAOYMU010000077.1:71547794-71562185 GCA_025802295.1 Psammodynastes pulverulentus
CCATTCTGATCACGCGATAAGGATTGTATTGTTTTGTTTTTAAAGTTAATACTTAATAAAAATTATTTTAAAAAAAAAGTTTTGGTGAATTTTCTGGATTCAAAATTAACAGAAGATTTTGCACAGAAAAAGTCCAGATGCCAGATAACAAAAAGTGAAATATCTGGGATTGTTGCAATAAATATATATTTCAAAATAATTATAATAAACAATGGAGAGAAAATTTTTAAAAATATCCTGCCTAGGAAGAATTGTGACTCTCAAAATTAACATATTACCCAAGATATTGTTCAAATGACATACATTTTAAACCAGCAAAGAAAAATTAGTAAATGTTTATGCAGTGGGGAAAAAACAAAAATAAAATTCAAAAATTTACAGGATTCAAAAGGCAAAGTTGGGTTTGCTTTTCCAAATTTCAAATCTTATCAGAATGCAAGCTGTCATGAATAATAGAATGGATAAAACCCCGAATAGCAAAATGTCAATATTAAAAGGAACCGGCCTAGCTAACAGGATTTAGATATTCATAGGGCTTCAAGGGTATTTATGATATAAGGGAACAAAAGAAGATAAAAAATCTAAAAGGGCATATTCCAAAAGAAAACTTGATGAAAAGTTGGAACTCTAAAAAAAAAAAACAATTTCACCACTAGCTTCTCCACTAAAAGTGCTTTTTGTTCTGGTGATGACTATAGCAAGAAACCTATAATTACATATACACATATGGTACATTCTGACTCCAGAAAAACACATACCAAGAATTATTCAATTAAAGATGGGCTTTATCTTCTGGTATATTTATAAAAAGCAGAAGAATAAAAAGTTATTTCAGGGAGAAAGAAAGAGGGACTTTAAGAAAGATAACAGAATTGAATCTCACAGAATTGAGGCCACCTTTAAGGAAAAACGTCCTGGCTTTTTCCTTTTTCCTTTTTTTCATGTGAATTCAATACTTGATTAATTGCTTGTGAACAAGGTGATACAGATAAAATAGAATGAAGCGCAATGCATTCAATGGCATCAGAACACAAGTAGTCCTTGACTTACGACCACAATTGAGCCCAAAATTTCAGTTGTTTAGTAAAGCATTTGTTAAATGACTTTTGCCCCATTTAACAACCTTTCTTGCCACAGTTGTTAAATGAATCAGTGTGGTTGTTAAGTTAGTAACACAGATGTTAAGTGAATCTGGGTTCCACATTGACTTTGCCTCTCAGAAGTTCACAAAAGGTGATCACATGACCTTGGGACACAATAACAATAATAAGTATGGGTGTTGTCAAGGGTCTAAACTTTGATCACATGACTATGGAGATGCTGCAAAGGTCATAAGTGTTAAAAAATGGTCATATGTCCCTTTTTTCAGTGTCATTGTAACTTTGAATGGTCACTAAAAATTGCTGTAAATCAAGGATTACCTGTATACACTTGAGTTGCCAAATCAAGTAAAGAAGAGTCAAGAGCAGGCAAATCAAATGTAGCATGTTTATGTGTGAATCAGGCCAAAGTCTTATTTTGCAAAAAAAAATCACATATCCAAAGACCTGTATGAACTCACCTTTCAATAGCTGTGATGCAAACTTCTCAATGGGGCACTATCTGCTATGACTGCAAATATGTTATTGGATTACCATAAAATATAAACTAACTGCAAGTTCAGTGGGATATCTTACCTCTTCATGATTCTTCTTCAGGTGAAGCAACTCCTCAGTGAGAAGTTCAATATTCTTTTCTAAGTGAATCCTGGTTGAGGTTAGATCATCTAGAACATTGCGCAAGCCATTGATGTCAGATTCAACACTCATGCGCAATGCCTGTTCTGTCTCAAACCTAAAATCAGAAAGGATGAGTGAGTGATGATGAAAAACGTAGAAGAGACAATATTTGTTCCCTACATGATGATGGCCTTGATGGCAACCCACCAAAAACTTACTTGTTTTTGAAATCATCAGCAGTCAGTTTTGCATTATCAATCTGCAAGAGGACACCAGCATTCTCAATTGTAGCAGAAAGAATCTGAAAACAGTATAGAAATAACTGATTGAAATCAAGTTTCGATAGGAATACCTTCACATTTGACATGTCTGTGCCTGCAGTTGTCTGCCCCGTCACCATAGAAAGCGATAATCCTCAGCTGTTTAGGTTGTTGAGTAGAGTTTCTACTATGATTGTAATGCTCCAAAACAACATCGTATCTTAGTAAAAGCATATCAGCACACCAAACTATTGAGTTCATCCACTACTTTAGAGGAAGCACACTGAAAGCAACCATTTCACAACATTTTTCCTGGAGCTGAAAGACTAATGCCACCTCATTTATGAAAATGTCTCATTTGTTCTACCTCCCACATTCTCAGAGTTGACTTTCCCTTTAATAGACAAGACACGGTGATCCTTGGAGTTGAATTAATAGAGCTGGATGTGGAGAAATCTTTACCACTTGTCCAATATGATTTTCTTTTAAAAGGAGCTTATAAACAATTGATCTACAAAATGGATAAAATGCCCTATCCAAATGCAAGATGCTTTTAGCTTTTTCTGTAGCATAAAGCTGAATATCCAGAAGAAGAGGGAGAGAAGAAACATTTGTCCATTTTTTTTCTGCACCACATTGATTCATCCCACAAAACAGCATTTTCCTCTGCAAGGCCACTGAACCTTTGCCAAAGTGTATCAAATAAATGTTCCTACAGCATTGTTCCTGTGAAAGTGTCACATAAAGTTTTTGAACTGAGTAACAAAACATCTTAAAAGGTTTCAAGTTTAAAACTTAATGGATCATGGAAAGCTATCAAAGTTAGCTTTCCATTTTAGCAGATTGTTTCAGGACAAAAGTAATTCTCATTTAATTGCCTGTACTGAAGTCTACAGTAGATAATCAAGACCTACACTCACAAAGTAAGATTTGTTCACTTTGGGCTATCTATATTTACTTATAAAGATGTTTGGTCTCATGTTTATTTCTACTCTGCTTTTGTTTTTGTCTTCACTCTTATCTCTCCGACATTTAGTTGACTTTAGATAGAAATATATTTTTACCTTCCCCTATGATGAACAAGGATTATTTGTTATGCTTTTCTAAGCTTTCCAAAATGTATTTTAAAATGTTGAAATATTTTTTAAAAAATATCTGCTGTTAGCATATTGAATAGGAATGAAGTAGAAAGCTTTTCAATTTATGTCCCATGATATACACACAAAGCAAATATACATGTAATCCAAAATGCAGTGCTGTATGAAAATATGTGCATTTTGGGATTTTACACGACAGTTTGCAAGTCCCAAAGTATTCACAAACATGGGTACATACGGTATCTGGAAAAAACAGGCACAAAAATGTTTATAGAAAACGTTGATCTGAACAATATTGCATCACATTGGGAAAAATGTTACAAACATGTTATAAATGAAATAAACACAAAAGCACAAAAGCATATAGAGATAATTGTTCATATTTCACGTAAATCATCTCAGTGTTGATTGGAAAAATACTGAATCAATAATTATGGTACAGAATTATGGTAATATTTAAATAAAGACAATTTTAGATTTCACAGTTTACAGAGACCCTAACATACAGTGGGATGAACAGGTCATGTCATTTCTGCACAAAGTCAACCTTTGTCAAAAATATTGACTCATTCATAATACCAATTGAATGTTCATATACACTTAAAAGACTAATCATTTAACATCTACAATGGAAAGGAATGTTTTGTTCTGAAATTACAAGAAATAAAAATAAAAATGAGGATTAGGGGTGACATGATAAGGCAGTGTTCCAATATCTAGGAGTTGCTACAAGGAAGAAGGAGTCAAGCTAGTCTCCAAAGCACCTGAGGGCAGGACAAGAAGCAATGGATGGAAACTAATCAAGGAGAGATGCAACCTAGAACCAAGGAGAAATTTCCTGACAGTTAGAACAATTAATCAGTGGAACAAATTGCCTCTTGAAGTGGTAAATGCTCCAACACTGGGAGTTTTTAAGAAGAGATTGGACAACCATTTTTCTGAAATGGTATAGAGTTTCCTGTCTGAGGTGAGGTTGGACTAGAAGACCTCCAAAATCCCTTCTAACTCTGTTTTCTGCTCCACTCTACTCTACTCATAAGAAAAACATTAGCCCTCTCACATAGCAATTAAATTCTGATCCCTTAAGATCAACTTAAAAAAGAGGAACCCATCAAAAGAAATTAGCTTTTGCTAATTTCCTTGTCACCTCCTACATTACTTTTTTTTAAATGTACTGTACTCTGCCCAATGCTGCTGCTAACAAGTGCTTGTAGACACCTGTTGCTTACAGTCAGAGGGTTAGCCTTTGTTTTTTATGGTTCCCCATAAAATTTCCTTGCCATACCTTGCTCCTCAGGTCTTCTATAATCCTGAAATAGCGGCTGTAGTCTCGGTCTGGACCAGGTGCCTGCTTCTGGTACCACTCCTTAATCTTGACCTCCAGGCTGACATTGGCTTCCTCCAATGCCCGCACCTTGTCCAGGTAAGTAGCCAGGCGATCATTGAGGTTCTGCATGGTTTCCTTCTCACTCCCAGTCAGAAGAATATCGCTTCCACTTCCACCCACCAAACCACCAGTTAATCCTCCTCCAAGGCTTCCACCAAGGCCACCAGTAAAGGTGCTGCAGTAACTGCTGCCCCCATAAGTACCACCCGAGGTGTTTCCAACCCCAGAGACACAGCGAGGAGTAGAGACTGAAATACCACCAACTCCATCATGACTGCTAGGGGCATGGCAACCTCTACCAAAATGGACCAGGTTTTCCCCACTAAAACCTACAGGTCCTTTCACAGAGGAGGAGGAAGTGCTAGTATAGTGCCTGATGATGGTGGACATCTTGCCAGAGAATGGAGCTACCTGAAAAACTGCTCTGTTAAATTCTGAAAGGACTGAAAAGCTAAGAGTTCTCTCTCATTCCAGGCTGCTTTTATTCCCACTGTGGGGGCGTTATGTCAAAGGCCTTTTCTTTCCCGTGCATTCCCCAGAGCTTTCATCATCTCAGACATCAAAGCCAAGTTCTACAATCATCACTTTTTCCCCTCAGTGGCCTATTCATGCATTTGTCTCTTTCCTGCAGATACACCTTGTCCTATAAAAGGTAGTTTTGTGTTTCCCCCTTGGTCCCCAAGTGAACATTCAAGTATGCTTCAGAAACAGGACTAGCATTGCTCAAGGGGATAGTTGATTGAACATGATGGAATTTTTATGTGAGAAATGCACCCAGGGAAAGACAATGAAAATGCAGTCTTGCTAAGGGGGGCTATTGCATCAGAAATGAGTCTCTATAGAGACCCTGAGGCTTTTTGTAGCTATTGTACAAAATCTGGAACGTTGACAGTTCAGAAGGCTACTTTATAGATTGCAGATTTTACAAATTGCTTCTTTACTTGTATGATATATGACAAAGTCATATATGTTAGTTGTGCAATTGATCGTTTTCTTTTCAAGGCAAATAACCATGGAAATTGAAGCAAAGAGCTTCTAAGGCAGGGATCACCAACCCTCACACTGGGCCACAGCCTGTTTGAAACCAGGCCACGCAAGCACAGCTCTATTTGCACAAGGAGTGGATGCTCACATTCACACATGAAGCTCAATTTGTGCAAGCAGCACCGCATCTCCCACTCACACAAATGGAGCTGTGCATGCAAATACACACACACACCTACTGTTTGCACGGAACCACCCTCTCTTCCCCTCCACTCCCCAGCTGGGCCAAGCTGGACAGGTTGGAGATTGCTGTTCTAAGGATCATAGCTTATATGTAGGAAGGAAAAAATGGTTCTACATCAATGGTTCATTATTTTTCAATGGTAATTCTTAAATATAGGAAAATAATAGGATTTGAGTTTGCCTGAATAGGTTACATACTTTTTACCAATGGGCAACCACAGGCTATATTCAGATATTCTGATAAACAGAATATATTCCAGAATCTGATCTCTAGTTTTGCTGAAGTAGAATGTAGACTATTTCCTGACTGGCCCAAACTTTTCAAGATATCTATAAATGTTACATTCTTCCCTATTTGTGAAAGCTGCATAGGGATTTGTTAATGTACTCAGAGTTTGACTAGATCTATGTTTCTTAATCTTGGTCATTTTACATTAGGGGGACTTCAACTCCCAGAATTCTCCAGCTAGCATGCTGACAGAAGAATTCTGGGAGTTGAAGTTTGTACATCTCAACATTGTCAAGGTTGAGAAACAGTGAGCTAGATGATTCATCAAGTGTCTTCTAACGCAAAGGCCATGGCATGAGCTGTTCAGAACCAAGCTGTGGAACTGGTGGATGAGCACATGCATGCATGTATGCATCCCCACTCGTGCAAGCAGAGTGTGAGCGTGTACACGCTCATTTGCACAAGCAGCGGATGCATATGGCTGCCACTCACATGGAACTATCCCCTTCCCCCACACATACCAGTCCACAAAGCCAGAAAGGTTGGGGAACTCTATTCTAAAGCTTACATTCTATCATTTTAAAAAGTAACTGTTTCCAAACTTACTTTTAACAATAAGGAAAGTGTAACAAACTGATGGGGGAAAATAAAAATAATTAGATATTTAAAATCCCTTTCCATGCGTAAAGTTTCAAATTTGAATACTATTATTTAAATAGGAGCCTACAACCAGATATGTGGAGTATTGCTGATGGCTGTGATGGATAGAATTGGTGGGAGTGCAGTTCTGTATACATGGAGAGCCTAGGCTCTTTGATTTAAAACAGCTTTTTTCAAAATTGGCAACTTCAGATATGTAGATTTCAAGTTCCAGAATTCACCATCCATCCTGCTGGTTGGGAATTCTAGAAGTTGAAGTTCATAAAGTTGCTGAAGTTGTTAAACATGACTCTATAGATGGTAGACTACTGAATGGAAATGCAACCCTCTCAGACCTTAGTTCACCTGTGATGGTCCTGTGTTTATCTCTGGTCCCTATAACAGTAATGTGTGAGATCTGATAATGCTTTTTAATGTAATTTTTAAAGGGGGTATCCAAACACAACTTTGCATAATACTTTATAATGATGATCATGAAGAGACCATCAGTCCTTGCTGGGCTGATCCTTAATTCAGAAAAGAGCACAACTAGATAAGGTAAATGATTCTTGCATTATTGTTCACTGGTGGGAAATCATATCTTTATATTCAAATTATTTTCAGAAATAAAAGGTGTTGCAGGGAAGTGATATCTGTGAAATCAGTGGCCGATATGTACAAATATGAAGTGGGATGTGTGGAAAATGCAAAGCAGAATGGATTGCTCAAACTCATGATAGCTGTGATAAGGAATATCCATCATTACCACACTAAGCTTCTATCTCATCTAGTTGAATCACATTTAAAAGGTGAGCCATATTGGCTTTATTTACCGTTTTCTGAATTCTTTCCTTTGCAATAGCAGCCTCTAGACTCGTGGTACAACACAATGTGCAACTCAGCTTTTGCTGGAGAATATGACATCCCTAATCCTGAATCTTGCCTTCTTAATTGCACTCAAAAATGCTTGGGGACCAACTGGGAAAGAGATGAATTCTGAACAAAACATTACAGATTTCTTTTATCAAGAAGGGCAAGATTCCACCGAAGCAGAGTCTGCTGCAACATGAAATTCAGTGCTGAGCAAATCCATCCCTGATCGTTTTTCTCAAAAAACGTGCTCCGAAACTTTCTTTGTTTCTGAAAGATAGCTGCAAAAGATCTCAAAAAAGTGTACACAATGATTGGTATACTTTCAGAATGAATTTCTGATTCTGTAATTGTGAAAATAATCTTGCGAGACTGGGCTCAGGGACTCTGCCTAAGGAACAGTCGGATAAGAAACAGCATATTTCACAGCTGGATACTGGGCAGGGACCTCCCTAATTTCTCAGGGAGTAAAGGAGACAGGGGGACAATTGTACCTGGACTTGCAAGATTCTGCTGATGTAGCCTTATCATACAATAGGATTAGCTCATTTGGCCATATTTTCTGTCGGACCCACCTGATAGTACAATTTACATTGAAATAACTCACAAAAGGAAATCAACAATAATAACTTCAAGGAAAATTATGATAATATAAAGGAGGGGAAAATTATATTACAAATTATATAAGTTGTGGAAAGTTTCGTAGAAAAGAAAATTGCAAAAAAGGAATTTATTTTTACAAATTGTTCTTGTCATCATCAAAGACATGACAGAATTTTGTCCCACTCACAGAGACAAACTGAAATCTATGGGATTTTTACTGATTTGCAAATCACTGCTTATGCTCATTGAATTCCCAATACTTTTATCAAAGATTTGTATGTTTTTTGAACTTCTCCTTCTGGCCCAGGAAATGTAGAGACAATTTACATTGAAGAGTTTTATTCAACCTCGCTCCTTCCAGGCATGTTGAATTACAATTCCCATTTCCTCCCACCAGTATGCAACTGAAGGTCATCAGTTTTAGTTGGCTGTCTTGGAGTATCAGATCAAGGCTAGGGGTCTTTGGATTCAACTCCCCTCATTGGTGAAGCTCCTCTGTGTTATTGCATCAACCACTGATTCTCAGTGTGTACCTAATGATGCCTATCTTATGGAGACCCAAAGGAGGAATACAATGGATTCTATTTATTCTTTGCTTTGTGATTCTAAAGTTTGTTTCAATATGAGGCATGTTCATAAATACTGCTCTTTTATCATATCCTGGCATATGAATCTTCATTTAAAAAATGGAATGAGAAACAGATCTAGAAAACCAGGCATAATTGATTTTGAAATATAGGTCCTATTACCAAATAATCATATCCATGGGGGTCTCTGGCCCTCATCTGCCGCTTTGACTGAAAGCACTGCAAGTATCATATAAGATGGATGAAGGCAAAGTGCCTGATTACACACCTTGGGTAGGACCATCTACTCTGAAGATTCTAGCTTCTAAATCAGAGGTGTCAAACTCATGATAACACATTGTCATCACGTGATGTATCGTAACTCTTTCCCCCTTTGCTAAATTGGAGGGGGGCATTACCTGACACATCTGGCTCACAGGCCATGAGTTTGACACCCCTGTTCTAAATCATCTGACTTCTGCAATCAGAGCTGATCAATGCAAGCTAAGTTGAGAATTTAGAGCATACAAAAATCTACCTGAGAAGAGACAGGTGGCAGCTTAGCCACATTTAGTACGTTCATGTCTTGCCCAAAGGGTGCCAGCCCATGTAAGTGAACATAGCAATTGCCTAGGGTACCAAATTAAGTAGTATGCCAAAGCCCAAAAGGAAAAAAAATGAATAAAATTACATACTAGGGGACAGCAATGATTGCATGGTTTCACCTAGAATGCCAGGTACTCAAGGCTGCTACTGGGCTGGACTACAAAGCTATATTTGGCAAACTCAGTGCTTCTTATGAACCAGACAATACTTTCAGCTCTGTCCATTTAGGTTCAGCTGCCAGAAAGAAACTTTACTCATTTGAAACTTGCCCTGAAATCTCTCCTATTGATTTCAATGGTGAGTTCCTCCACTTGCTGACTATTAGTGACTTTGTAAAGTTTTGTCAGCCAGAACACCTGCAGCTATTTTGGTCTATAGCAGGTGTGGGAAATCTGCAACCTATCATTTCACATGCACATAGCCCCCAAAGCACTCTCGGTTCAAACTGAAACCACACATTTCCAGATGTGCTATCTTCCTCATTCGGTTGGCAAAGGAAAGACCTAAATAGTAACACTAGGTCTCTGGAGTATTTAACATGCTCATTTTGCCCCTGAAATCCTTTAATGTGCTGGAAAATTCCCCTTCCCCTTCTTATCTCAGAACCCAAAGACAATTAAAAATCCCAAATGCCACTCCTGACAGCAACAAGATGTTAAACAATGGTTAGATTTACACAATGTGCAACCCTTTGAAGTGCTTAGCCATGTTTCTTTTTTTATATATAGAAAAAGTTTTATTGGTTTCAGATGTAAAGTACATTGTTTACAATATGTTGAATTTTCTTATATCTTATCAAGTAAGATATTTAATCAAATTTCCATCTCACAGCAAGACCAAAAAATTTTGCAAAAAGGAGTTCGCTGGACCAGAGAAAACCCATAAGAAATTTTTTTATCTGAATTCCACACTGTGTTTCAATCAATGTGATAGATATAGGATTTGAAGATGAATATTCAATTAAGTGCCAATATATCTTACGTAATGAAGCTGGCCTCAGACATTGTTCTGAATTTGTTTATTTCCATTATGGATTTCCTTCATTATTCAATCTATTTGAGAGATTGCCCAGGGAATCAGCCCTTTTATTGCTCACTTAAAAAAAAATGTTTATGCCACTTGCAGTGATATAACTGGCAGATTTTTCACTTTCAAATCCAAAGATGAATATTATAAATAAGATCATTTACTTAAACAATAAGTAAATGGGGAGTAGATAATGTAAGCCAGGGCCATGGATAATTTGGGAGAAAGCAGTTTGAAGAAAAATTCAGATATATGTAGTCCTTGATTTAGTACCACAATTTATAACAGAATCTCTGTTGTTTAGCAAGGCTGATGTTAAGTGAATTGTGCCTGATTTTATGACCTTTTTTGCCACAGTTGTTAAGTGAATCACTAGAAGTGTTAAGAGAATCATCTGATTTGTAAGCAAACCTAGTTTTTCCCCATTGACTTTGTCTGTTGGAAACCAGCTGGGAAGATCACAAATGTCAATCACACGACACTGGGATGTTATAACAGTTGTACATATATGCCAGTGATCAAGTGCCCAAATTTTAATCCAGGGATGCTGCGATGGTTGTAAGGTTCTGTGCCATTGTAACTTTAAACCTTTGCTAAATGAATGGTTGTAAATCAAGGACTGCCTGTATTTAACTTGCTTTATTTCCCTTTTCACTGGTCTTTTGTGAGTAAATTATTTGTTTATTAAGTTATTTGTCAATATTATTGTACAATTACTTGGAATACATTTATATCAGTTTTTCATAATTCAAAGAGAAGAAGAATGACTGTGTACCTTGTAAATGCGCGTACCCATAGTTGATAATAAATGGATGAAATGGATTTTATTCTTGTACAGAGAAAATAATGTACAGAGAATTTAAAGAGTGTAAGTAAAGCAATAGTGTGGCCAAATCTCTGAAAAGTTCATTGAGACCTTCACCATAACTCTGATAGCTCTCTCCAAGGCTGAGTCTTCCTGACATTTTTACAGCTTTTAGTGTTGTTTGTATGTAATGAAGATGTATGTGAGAGTTGCCTCTGACTACAAAACTGAATGCTTACTAGCATGACAGCTCCGTGCGGAATGGCTTCCCTTGCACATAGTATATTATCGTACACGAGCCTTAGTTCCTTGTGGAGACTTTTTCCCCCTGTGGGCTGTTAGAAAAACTGCTGTGGATATTCCTGAAAAGCAATATTGAGCGGCAGCAAATAACTGAATGCATTCCGGTTTGGGGTTTTTGGGAGATTTTTTGCCCTCAAAATCCCTTGCGGCCAAAAAAAAAAAAAAAAATCTTTACAAAGTGCTTAGGAGACATTCTTTCCCCCACACATATCTCAAATGCACTCAATCATCTATTCACTAGTCTTCAGAAGATTCCATAGCATTTTTAAAACATGTATAGCATTAAAGGCTGGGCGTGTCCAGCTGATACTCAAAAGCCCCACTTTTGATACTCAAAAGCTGATACTCAAAAGTCTTTCTCAGGGGTGTTTGTTCTGCTGCCTGAAAAAGTTTGAAAGCCCCATCCATAGAAGACATGGTAAGAGAAATTGTCTTCCTTGGAAGGACTATTTATGCTGCTCTTACCCATGGTTAGACTGAGCCATTCTATGGCATTCTTCATTCTCTTCCCCCCATTTCTGCCTTCAGGTTTACAGTCCTGTCTGTGGCTAGTGAATGAGCTGGCACAGTTTTCATTGGCTTACTTGAAGGGGTGGAGTGTGCAGTAGGCTTCTAAGGTGCATTAAAAAATACTTTGATTTTTCTAGAAACTTTTTTCCAAGAAAGTGAATGTTTTTCTCTTCTTTCTCAGCGGTGCTTGGTTTGGTCACTGCCATGGCAGGACTTAGCTGTGAAGTTTGCTATTAGATCGTACAATGCTCTCAAGTTTAATAGTCAACTTGATTTATTTTTTCTAATAGAAAAGTATATTATTAATAAAAGTTCATTGCTATATGCCTAAATATTTCAGGCAATATCTCCATTACAAATGGATGATAGGGAATCACAGCAATGTAGGATGTGGAATAGGGAGTTTACTAACTAGAGCTCATTAAAATTAATGCCTTTTGTTTATCTGAATAATTTTTGATGATGCTTTAAAAAACCTTCTTGAACATTGCCCCTTGAAGTACATTAATGTTGATGACATTTAGATAATAGACTAGCCACCTTTTGAAAAAGCTTTTAAGGATTAAACTTTATTGTCAGATTTTCCCAGGAGCAACAAACCCTGAGAGGAAACTAGTTGTTGGGTAAACCTGTGCTGTGGTCGTGAATATAGACCGATCGTCTTCCTAGCCTGTTTTATGTAGTTATTTTTGCCTCACTGAGTTTGGAAATTATTTACTGGATTTTCAGGTATCCAAATCACGATGAATGAATATAAAGTTTTGTTAAGATGGATCTATATCTTTACAGTCATGCATAAAGTGATCTTGACTTTTTAAATTGCCAGTTATGAAGAAAACGGTTAACCTTTTCTATTGACTTAACAGAAATAAACCTCACAGGCTGCAAACATAAGTATCATTGAACCTTGTGCTTAAAAAAAATAAAAAATCCCAGTGTATATTTTCCAGGAGGGAGCATGCCATATACTGTTTAAGGGCGGTAGTAAAACAAGAAGTCATCTATTCTTGCTTTCTTTAGACAGCTAAAGCTTTGTGCCTTGACTAGTTGCTGTGTTTTAAGAGCTTGCTCTGTGTAGCAGAAATAATACAATAAATAGGTTTAACCACATTTGTCTCAGCTAGACATTCTGCTTTGTCAAAGATTGCTGGTACAACATAAACAAATTATGTGTTTGTAGTGCTATTCAGTGAAAGCCTATCTAACAGTGGAGATTGTGTTTCAGCAGCTGTAGATTTAATCTTCTACCTGTCAGTTAAAACAGGCATTTCCTGAGCAGATAAAGGCTGGCTGTAGTAGTCACAGCTGGACAAAAGTTCATTGTTACTGACAATTCTATGTAGATGCAGCTATTTTGTCACAGGAACTACAGTCAGAATACAGATGCATGGAATGAAAGCTTTTCTTAAGTTTTTGGCAAGTCGGTGGAAGAACACAATACTGTGCTCTGATTCTGAAGTGAAACTCTCAAGATACTCTCAACAACTCTGAGCAATGACAGGGCAGCACAAGCACCACTGTAGGAGTGTCATTAAAGTCTTTACTTAAATAGCCATAAATAACTCTTGGAATATCACAGATTCTGTTGTCATACTCTTCCATTTTGGCAATATTATGCAGGAAAAAATAAGACTCTAAGTAACTGGACAGTTTACATTGTTTAAACTAATGGGATGATGATGTGGCATGGAAAGGATTGTGCTGTCACGCTATCAGTATACAGGCATATAGGGTATTCAGCATAAAGGTTTTTTTTAATCAGAATGAAAAAAGTAGTGGAAGATTCAGGTGCAACTTCCTTTTAATCCATATTCAGTTTGTGTTGCTCTAAGAACCCTTACAATGGAATAGAATTCAATAATATTGAATGGATTGGCCATGAGACATCCTCTGCTCAGGTCCAGCTATAAACTTAATTTCTTGCTTATTGGTGCTTTGCTCCCTTTGTGAAATAACTTGAATGCCTGTCCTAGAAGTTAGGCTCATTTGGATACATCATCACTTCTGTTTGCATTTCTACAGCTTTGCCATTCTGCGCTGAAGTATGTGTAGTCCTTTATGTCTGTCGGTTCAGAGTTGAATTAGGAGGCATTTCATGATTTCCAGCAATCTTTCAGTGTGGGTTTAGGAGAAAAAAAGTGTATACATGCATCTTCTCACCATATTCTTAATTATAGTTATTTGGCTGTAGATTACAATTGATTCCAGAAATTAATTTTAACGTATTTAAAGTGGTATAAATGTTATCCACATAGTATACAGAGAGTTCTTGATTTATTTAGTGACCATTTGAATCTACAATGGCACTGAAAAAAGTGACTTACGACAGGTTTTCACATTTACAACTATTGCAGCATTCCCATAATCATATGATCAAAATTCAGGCAGTTGTAACCGTTATATATGACTCTTCGGGATCATGCAATCTCTAGTTGTAACCTTCCCAGCCAGCTTCACACAAAGTAAAGTCAGTGGTGAAATTCAGCCGGCTCGCGGCACCTCGCGCGAGCCGGTAGCGCTGCGGAACGGACGTTCCGGCGTTCCG
>JAOYMU010000077.1:71599609-71612911 GCA_025802295.1 Psammodynastes pulverulentus
CTGTCAACTGATATTTCAGCTAAATAATTGTTTTATTTACTTATATTTCACATTTTTGAACTACGCATCTTCCTCAGAGAGGTAGTGTTTTTATTCCGGTTATGTTTTCAGTTGGGATTTTGAAATGAATGTTGCATATTATTAGAGCCATGGTGGTGCAGTGGTTAGAATGCAGTAATGCAGGCTACTTCTGCCAGCTGCTGGCTGCCAGCAGTTCAGCAGTTCAATTCTCACCAGCTCAAGGTTGGATTTAGGCTTCTATCTTTCCAAGGTCAGTGAAATGAGGACCCAGATTGTTGACTCTAAACTGCTTAGAAAAGGGCTGTAAAACACTGTGAAGCTGTATATAAGTCTAAGTGCTATTTCCATTAAGAATCACACTTTGTACAGGGTCTGCTTTATACCACAGTCATAGTTCATAGAATAACAGAGTTGGAGGGGACCTTGGAGATCATCTAGTCCAGCCCCTTGCTCGAGCAGGAGAGTTTATTCCAAATATTAGCCTCTACCTAGGATCAAACTCATAACCTCCTGATTGTGAGGCGAGAGTTCCACCTCGAGGCCACCGCACCTGCACTTCAATCTTGTTTAATTTAAATATAGCATATCACATCTTTATCAGAGAGGCTTAACCTATACTGGAACTAATTCTATTCCAAATATTCACCATCTAAAGCCACCATAATCATCATATTGAATTTCCCCATTATTAACTCTGTATTCTCAACCCAGTTGAGTTCTGTTTCCCACAGAATCTATATATCTGTACATGCTGCTGAGCCCCCAACTTTTCCATACAGCTGTCAATCTACATTTATGATAACAGGCTGCAAAAACTACATTGTATAAATAATAGGTAGTAGGCATTACCAACTATCCACTTGCTGGACATTTCACTACAGACACATATGCAGATCTCTATTTTAGCCATTCACTGAAGTTCTTTTGAGAATCCAATCCACTGTGATTTATTCATGTTCAGATTATTTTTAGAAGAAATTTCCTCTAGTTAAAACTATAAAGAATCCATTATTATTTCATTGAATGAACCACTTCCTCAACATATAATCTGTATCAAAGGTAGATACAAATCTTTTGATATATTCCTACAAGAATTTGCAATCATTTCCGACTATTTTTTATTTAAACGCGTCCTCTTCTTTAGTAGTAGTAGTAGGAGGAGGAGGAGGAGTATTAATAAATAATAATAATAATAATAATAATAATAATAATAATAATAATAATAATAATAATATCATCTTCTTATCTAAATTAGGGAAAAAAGAATTTTAGTGGAGGCTTAATAATTGACAGACTTAAAAGTAAAAAAAAATGATGACTGGTTCTAGCACTCCAAAAAAAATTGTCATCGAAATTATTTAATTCTATTTCCATATCTTTTGCACCCAGTTCTCCTAATTTTTTTTAAAAATCCTACAAATTGAAATCTGTTACTTTTATGAGGATCTAGTAAAATAAAATAGCCCTATCTTTTGGCAAGGATGCTCCCCAGTTATAATGGTTCTATGATGGTCAAAGACAATATGATAATGATAGAAAATTTTTATCATTAGGTAGTCTTTGGAGACTATATCCCACAGTTAAAATTATCCCATTATAATGTCTTTGAAGACTGACACAGTGTGGGATGCTTTATTTACGTCCCCTACTGATTTTTCCACCAGTGGTTTAAGAATGTGTTTGATTATTCCACATATATCATACATACTATTTTTTACCACTCATTTGGTATATTCCAATTTAGCCTCCTTTTAAAGATAGTGCCTGCCATACACAACTTTGGGAATAGAACCATGTTCCATACCAGAGGTCTCCAACCAGTGGTCTGGGGACCACTGGTGGTTCGCAAGAAATTTTTAGTGGTCTGCAGTGCACCCAGATGGAGGAGCTACTCCAGGATGACCAATGGGCCAGTCCTGTGACTAGAGCTCTGGAATATGAGACTGGCGAGGTAGCTCATGGTGGGGCTGGAAATCTCTGCCACAGAGGGAGGCACATTCAACTTGCAACTTTGCAGGAGGTACAATGTGCAAGGAATAGCGCAGCCCTCGCCAGCTGGAATGAGGTAATGCTGCTGTTGTGGCAAGGGGAGGGTGGTGCAGACAGGCTGAAGCAATGGGTGTTGACCACCCATGGTTCTTTTGTCCCCCTGCTGTGGCTTCCTGTCGGCTGAACCCACCAGTGGCTGGCCCTGCCCTTCATCCTCTCCTCCTAGTCACTCCTCACCTGGCCTGAGAAGGGAAGGACGGGAAATGGAGACTTGTTCTATATTCCAGAGTGGGAGTGAAGCTTCATCTCTTGCTGGGTCTCATGGGCATTCCTTCTGGCCCTTGTTGGTGCTCCGTGCACCTTGGTCACAGGGGAGATGCACAACTTCCCCTCTGCCTTGAGACACTGGCTTGGCACAGCTGTTTCTCTCTGCCACTGCTATTGGTGCCTCCATGGCCGCCCACTGCTCTTGCAGCACAGTTAAATTTAGCGCACTTCACAATGCGGGAGACCGAAGAAGCACCCACAAGACCCAGAGAGCGCTGGAGAATCAGAATGAATGAGAGAGAGAGAGAGAGAGACAGACAGACAGACAGACAGACAGACGGAGAGAGAGAGAGAGAAGAGAGAGATGAGAGTGAGAGTGAGAGAGAGATGAGAGAGCAAGAGAGAGATACAGAGAGAAAAAGAGAGATAGATGAGAGAGATACGAGAGAGATGAGAGTAAAAGAGAGAGAGAGATGAGAGAGACAGAGAAACAGAGAGAGAAATGAGAGAGAAAAAGAGAGATAAGAGACAGCGATGACAGATCACAGTGTTTTGTCTGTGGGAAACAGGTCCAAATGGCTCTTTGAGTGCTTAAGATTGCAGAAACAGGTGGCCAAGCTAAGTGCCTGAAAGACCCCATCCTGTCACTGCGAGTCCAGACACTTCAGAGAGCAATGCGCTGGATTCCCATTAGTGATCCATGGGATTTAAAATTATGAATTTGATGGTCCCTGAGGTCTGAAAGGTTGGAGACCCCGATCTATACAACATGTGTTCAAATTGCAATTCATCCAACAAATACTGTATCTATAATAGCAATAGCATTTAGACTTATATAATGCTTCACAGCCCTTTATAAGTGGTTTACAGAGTCAGAATATTGCCCCCAACATTCTGGATCCTCATTTTACCAACCTCAGGAGAGTGGAAGGCTGAATCAATCTTGAGACTGTGAGAATCAAACTGCTGGCTTGCAATACTGTATTCTAACCACTGCGCCACTATAGCTAATAATCATCATCACTAGCAAATAATCATGGGGAATGGAATTTTGTGTCAATGCTGAGATCTTTAGAGGATTCTTTCTTTAGGAGACATGATAATTAAGTAAGATTGAAACTAGTTTAAATTTAGAATGTAAGTATGCCCATTAATCTGCAGGATCTGCGAAAGATGAGTTGGGCATAACAACGCCCAGTAAAAAATCATTGCTAATTTTTACAGTGTGTGATGTAAAAGTAATACTCAATAAAAGCGCTAAAAGTTGAAGTCCAATACATCTGGATGACACTAACTTAAGGAATGCTATGATAAAGTCTGAGAACTGCAGATGTGGAAACTGAAAGTATAATTTGCACCATTTATCATGTTAACTGGGTTTGATAGAATTTGAGCACAACATTGGAAGACCATAAGTTTCCTGCCATTGGTTAAGGAGAGGTAAACTGGGATATCCAAACCCTTGCAAGACTCATTCAACTCTAGAAAAGATTCAGTGACTAAATGAAGTTTTCTTGTTAATGGTTTTCTTGTTATAGGCCTGCATATAGGCCTCTGTCTAAAATTGCTGCAGAATTATGCACTGATTTTCATTTTTCAGGTATGAATGTAGATTCCCTAAAGAGCAACCTCAATATCAAATTATTTAGCATACCTGGAGAAGTTGGTGGTTCAGATTCAGACCTAAAAAAAAAGAAAAAAAGAACTCCAGTTCTGTAAGCAAGATTCTGGTTACCAAATTCCCTAATAAAGAGTTCATGTGTAATAATATTCAGTAACTACTTGAACCCCCATCCATTTCCCAAAGGAATGGCTCATGCCAGCTTAGTATTTTGGGAGTTGCAGTTTCAATGCAAGTATAATGTTCCAAGCTAGAAAAAGTTGGTTTACAATCACATTACAATTAATAAGAGTCTTCACAGTAAGCCTCTTTTTTTTTTGGCTTTAACCCCTAGGCAATATGTGTGTGTGTGTGTGTGTGTGTGTGTGTGTGTGTGTGTGTGTGGCTTAATTTTTGATGTGTGTGTGTGTGTGTGTCTTGTCCCTTTAAGCCCTCTCAGCAGCACAGATAAAAGCAGCGCTGTGAAACAGCTGATGATATATAAATGGGAGGAGAGATGGAGGAGCGTTTGTGTGTGGAAGTAAAGCAACCTAAAGCAGTCAGAAAAGAATGTTCTTCTCTAGCCGCCTGCAGAAATAGAAATAGCAGGAACAACGATAGCAGAAGGAAGAGTAGCAGTGGGAAAGAGTGGAGATAATGAGTAGGGAATAAGAGTATGTGAGTGCTTGTATGTGTTGTCTACGGACCTGTGTTGTTGCCTAGTCTTTTGGTGTTTGAGCCCGCCAAATTAGGTACAGATTAAAAGAATTTGTCACCGGGTGATAAAAATGGAATATCCAAAACAAATGAGATATCCAACATAAGACGGTATCCACCCGGGTGAAATTGGCTCAAACTGGAGGAGTTCATTAAGTACTCTGTATCAAAAGAAAACAAACCTTAGCTACAAAAGCAAGAGAGTTTGGCCCTTGCAGGCCTCGGACTTTGTAGATAATAACTAACATCCTGACTTCAGAAACGAAACTCTTCACAAGAGTTTACACTAAACAGAGATGGAAAAAAATAAACCAGCAAGATTCTCCCTTAGACACAGAAGAGACTACTGCTTTGTTAGAGACAGGTATCTACTTCATGTAACTAAGCCAAGAAGAAAGTAGGCCAGCCAGAAAAGGAGCTAGGCTCAGATATTTAAAGCAACAGAAAGAGAAAAAGTTTGTTAATTAAAAAAGAGAAAGAAGAGCAGCTTTGGAGTAAGAAAGAGGAAAGGTAGGCAAAAATAAGGAAGAATGAGAGGCAAGAAAAGAGTTTAGGGATCTGATAAGCTTAAAGGAGTCCAATGAAAAGGGGCATATTCACATTTAAGATTTTCAGAACATGTTGAGAGGGAAGGTGGTCCCAAAGTTATAAAGATCCCTAACTTAACAGAGGAAGAAGATATAGAAGCCTATTTTACTTTGAAAGAGTTGCTACCTCTTGTAAATGAGAATAAAACTGAGATTGACCTGAAAAGTTCTAAAGGCCTACAATGGTCTTTCAGCTAGTGAAATAATGGATTATTATTATATTAAAGAGATAGCTCTATACAGATGCAATATAACTCCTTATAGGCAGAGATTTAGGAGCTATACATATGACAAACATGAAGGATTTTTGAATTATGAGCAAGTTTGAAAGAAAATGTATGAGGCCAGATGAAAGGTGCAAAGTCTGGCATTTTATTTTTATTTATTTATTAGATATCCTGCCTTTTTTTATGAGTTTGAGGCTTGCATTGCATATAACATTTCCTCTCTCAGCTTTTCCCACAAAAATAATTCTCCCAGTGGCAGCTGGACTGAACAATATGATTATTCAAAACTATCCACTGGCTTTCCATGGCTGAGAGGTGATCTTGAAGCTGGATTTTCCCAATCCTAGTTTAGCAATTTAACTACATTGTCTGGCATTCTAATCTTACAGTAGCCAACCAGATTTCATGGGGAAGCTCAAAAAAACATGAGTACCGTAGTTTCCAATTTAATTTCTTCAGCCACTGATACATTGAGAGCTATATTTGAGACATCTGTAATTATCATGACTAGTAGCCATCAATACCTTACTTTCAGGAATTTATGTAATTCCCTTTGAAGTCATAACTATTATCAAGCTCTGTTGCCTCCCCATTGTTTGGTCTTTTAAAAAAATCTAAAAAGTCTCTCAAACTTTAATACCATGTGGTGAGTACTAGCCAGTGTTAAACAAAGATGTTTTTCTGTTCCATGCCACGTTCAGCCAACTAGACTTCCTCTGGGAAACTCTATTTCATCCCCCTCACTCACCACCAAGTTTCCTTTCTCATTCTTCAATTGTCAACCAGCAATCCATGGCCATCAGTGAATGGAGGAAGAAATCTCTCTTAGAGATCATTTGTTTAAAAAGAAAGTCTTCGTATTCATTCAATCCTTTGCAAATCTCCTGATATTTCCCAGTTGAATGCAAATGTTGCTGTTTGAGTTATATAAATATCAGCACTCCCCCCCCCCCATTTAAATTGTAGGAATAGAAATAAATGAATCAACAAGTTAGACAGATGGCACTCATCTTCCCCACTCCTTACCCTTCAAGAAGGCTCTGATAGGTTGCTATCTCCTGTTCCAGTCTGTTTTTAATATCCATCAGTTGCTTGTAATCCTCAGCTTGGTTCTGGGCATCCGACTTCAATTGCAGCAGCTCTGCCTCCCGGGCAGCCACAAGATTACGTAACTGTGACAACTCCAACCCATAATGGGATTCCACCTCAGCCAGGGTCCCCTCAAGGGCTCCTTTCTAGGAACAAAGAAAGATTTTTGTTTTTGTTTTTCTGAAGACGCTAATTCTAAAGATGCTTTGCAGGGCCCAAGAAAAGCAGAGGGTAGATGGAGAAAATAGAAACTTGAGTCCAGCTTGCAAACATGGCTTGCCTTCAAGGAGATATTATAGGAACCTACACACGTTTCATTGAGGATACCGACTAATCTAACCTGTCTTAGATTGTTTTTAATAAAATAATTTGGAATCTTGCCTGTTACAAGGAAAGTATCTTGTACATTATCTTTATTTAAAGGAATCTTTCAAGGCATTCTTAAAATAAAAAAAAAACAGGAAGCCTGAGTCTCATGCTCGGAGAAATGAAAGGCAGCATCTTAGATAAATGGGGCGTATATCAGCCTTCTAAGTAGTAAACTTTGTAAAAATGTTCATAACCTGCTCTAGAACTTCCAAATTTGTCCATCAGTCCCCAATATTGAGGCAACCCTTCTTTGGGCCATGAGAGAACTACGTTCATTTTAATCTTTAGAACTGTAAAACTCCTTCTGCATTTGAGTTTTTAGCATCTAATCCACAAATTTGAAAATGGCTGGAACTGACCATGCTCCAAAGAGACTGCAGCTCAATCTCCAAAGTCTGGGCCAGCCGTTTCAACTCCACCATCTTCATCTGAGCACTCTGTAGAGCTTCACTGCTGACAGAAACCTCTTGATTGAGTGCATTACACTGGGAAAGAGAGAAGTTACACAATAGATATTCTGACCATATTATCTCCCATACAGAGAGTAGGAATCTTATGGAAATTGTATGAACAGATGTGGATATGCCGCACATTGTTCACTTGTTCAGTGGTTTCACTCTGTCTAACAATTAAAAAGCTTTTGATCAGGATTCATATAGGTTATATTTGATCAGAGACTTCTGTTGTCTTCTAATAAAGCAGAATCAGATATCAAGGGCAGACCTTGGCTACTGACATTTATTCATAATTATAACCTGCCTTTCTGTTCAAACCAGACTAGCATCTGAAAAAGATGTGCATATGCATGTGCCTATAATTAAAATGAGTCAGATTAAATTCTCTACTAAGGTCATTCATCTTTTGAGGCAATCTGTCCAACATTTTTATGGTTTAAATAATCCAGCCTAATGCAGATGAATGCTGTGCTTGTTTATGATATAATTGGTTTGGCTTCTGTTGGCTATGAAGCAGCACAAGGAGTAAATACAGAGCATTGATTGCAAGACACTTAATTCTGCTGCCATTTATTGCCAATTTGCCCCTTAGCTGGTTTCCAAGATTTCATAAGTCTTATTACCACCCAAAAATGTTTGAAGCCTAATCATAACAGAAACATGGAGTTTTTGTTGTTTGAAGGAAATGTTTTTCAATATTCTGGGTTTGCAACGTAGAATGGGAGATGCTGCAGAAACAGCTCTTCCTGGAAACTGCATGTAAAATATTTGTCTTCTTAAAAAAGAAAAAATTTATACGACTTGGATCTCAAGGTTGTTTCCTGCCTTGTCAACTTTGGTTGGTACCTCCGCCCAAACTTAACAATGAAATGCACCTGAATTGGTATTTGTATTGGATACAATCTTCATCATCATTAGCATCATCATCATCATCATCATCCTATCATCCTGTATGCCTTCCTTTAAAAAGAAATAGATACTTGAATCTGAGTGAAAGTAACTAGAAGTATTACACGCAAGTGTGTACTTCATGGTGTCAGGGCCATTCTCATGACCAGCTGCTGCCTGAAGCAAGATAGCACAGCTCCCCCTTCCATTCCATATACCTAAACACAGACAGTGTTTGAGCAGTGAGACACCACTTTTTTAGTTATACCTGAAAGATTAAGATTGAAAAGGGTGTGAGGTGGAAAGTATTCTGGAGCCTCAGGAGGGATGGGCTCTTTCCCAGACAGCAGAGCTTGCAGGAAAAAAGAGGGCAAGCATTGACTCTCCCTAGCAATTCACAGAATATATCTATAGTTATGCAGATAATTGCTTTATTCTGGCAAGATTCTATCTATAAGTGATCAGCAATAACCTTTTTAGAAGTCATTCCATGTGTTATACAGATATTAGCTGGACTATTAATTACATGGCACATAGCAGTATCATCCAAAATCTCATTGCTACTCCTCGCATCTTGCATCAGAGGAAATTGTGCATGCATTTTAAGCATTTCATTTCATTTTCATTTTATTTGCTTAACATACATGACAGAAACTTGTATTTTCCCTTATTTCTTATCAACCATATCCTCTCTCTCTGAGGACAAGTATGGTGTAAAAGTAGCAACACAAAAAGGAGGAAATGAAAGTATTTAGGGTGAAGTCCTACAAATGGTATAAATAAAAAGTCTTTACTATATCAAAGAAGGGAAATACTTGAGAATAGTTGGTTACTGAATGAGAATTCAGCCAAAACAAATTTCTTTTATTTTTACATCATGCTCTTTCTAGCTCCTGTAGATGTATATAAGCTCACATAATGTTTGAGTCCTTCCTCCCTCTTCTGAAAGGGGACAGACATTTTAGTATTTTGCTTTGCCAAACTTTCCTCACCTGGGATTGGTGCAAAGTTTCAGCTTCCTGGCGGTTCTTCTCCATGACACCTTCATACTGGTCACGGATCTCACTCAGGATTTTTTGTAAATCAGTGCCAGGCATGGAGTCAACCTCCACGTTGACAGTGCCCCCCAGATGCCCCTGGAGAGGAGCCACCTCCTATGGAGTGAAAAAAAAAGAGCTCAGAATTGATTAGTTCATATATGTATAGGAAACCAGCAAACTTTCACCAGGGAAAAAACTGGATGGCAACGGACAGCAACCAGCAATGTTGCAACAAAATATTAATTATATGAAATCAAATTAAATTGTCATAGGTGGGCCCTGGAAAAAAATGTTGCATTGGGAAATTAAGCAGTGCAGCAGCCTGACTCCTGGCATCACCACCTGCTTCTTCACTGAAGGGTTTCAAAGACTGGATATTGTGAAGAAATATGCATTCTCTCCCTCCTGAGAATCCAGATCACATGCCATCAGATAGTCATTTCTCTGGGAAGCTTTAAGGCTTGCTGCCCTGGAGGGAGGGTTGGACTAGAAAACCTCCAAGATCCCTCCAACCCTAGGATTCTGTGATTCTACAAAACAATCTTGATAGCATTCAGTCAACATGGCTTGTTTTATGCTTAATTATATTTAAAATGGGAGGGTAAGCAAGCAAGCAACTGAAAGCAAAGCAAGCAAAACAAAATAGAAAGAAAAATCAGGATTATACAGAGGTTCTGGAGCATTTTGAATTTGATTCCAAGATGCTTCAGAAACCGGGGAGGGGAGAAGCACAAACAGCAGTCTGAAATGCTTTAAAGGACTGCATCTTTTCCCTGGATCATGAAGTTGAAGCCGGCTGCCACGTGCAACTGAAATATAAACTACAGTATGTAATGCAGCTATGGGCTTCTTCACATTGCATGCTCAAGTTATAAAACTTCTATGCCTATACCATCTGGAAATGAAACTGGCTGTCAGATCTGTCACATACTAAACATTTATGAAAGAAAGACCCTCAACTTCATTTGGTTTAAGTGATAGGTTCTTCTACTAAAGACAAGCAGTCGCAGTGAAAGTAAAGCTAGATCTGAATATCCCCATACTAAGATTATATTATTTGCGTTTCCTTGGCCCTCCCCACTTGACCAGTTCAACAATGTACAATAGTATTCCATTTTGATGGGGCGACAGCTCCCTTGGTGCTAGGAAATTTAAGGGGGAGCTGTTACCTCAACATAAAAAAGTGAAAGCATGGTCCTCCCTTCTAGCCCTCCCTTCTAGAGACTAGCTCGATGACCAATCAGAAGTACAAATGTGAACATGTGACGTAGACTACATTTCCCATAAAGTCTAAACTACATTTCCCATGAAGCATTCTCTTAAGGGGACAGCTCCCATTCCTACTAAATATCTGGTCTGGCCAGCACACCGCTCATTGGCTCCTTATAATTTAAACTGTACACAACACCCCTCCCCTATAGGTTTGTTCCTACCCAATCCCTGGCTGTCTTTCTTACGTACTCCCGTAAGTAGGCAGGGCTGCAGTGGGTGCGACTGGACCTGCGCAGTTCAGTCGTTCCTGAAGGGGCAGCCTGTGCGGACAGGTCCACTGTCGCTCTGGACCCCCCCCCCTTGGAACTTCCTCAAAGGTTCCCTGGGGCGTGGAGGTTTCCATTGGGCTAGAGGCCTCAGAAGTACGATGCGGGCCACTTTCCACTACTGGTGAATACTCCGCCCTTCCCTTCAGGTTTGAGTCTTCCCCTGCGGGATGTGAGAATATCGACGGCCTGTGCTGTGCTCCAGGTTGTTTCCTAGGGACAGTGTCTCATTTTTGTGTCGGGTTTCCCCCTCTATCCCTGGGCCTGGATCTGAGTGGGCTGTTCATCTCCGGAGCTGGTCTATGTGCCTGCTCCAGAGCTGTCCCTCTTCTGTTTCTACCCTTTATGACCTGGGGCTCACGGTTATCACTACCTTGGCCGGTACCCAGTTCCCCTGTAAAACTTTTTGCAAATACTAGGTCCCCCGTGTTGAAACTCCTGACTCTTCCTTCTAGTTCTGGGGGGCTTCATTGGAATAATTGGAGTGCATTCTATCCAGGGTGGACGTTAGCTGTTGGCCCATTAGGAGTTTGGCTGGACTCCTGGTGGTGGTTGCATGGGGGGTGATGTGCTGTATAAATAACAGTCTTGCAATTTGGTCCTGCCAGTTCCCCGGGCCCATCTTTTTGAGGGTTTCCTTGTGAAATGGACCATTCTCTCCGCCTGCCCGTTCGCCTGAGGGTTTGCTGGCACGGATAGGGCAGGGCGGATTCCCCGTTCTGGTAGGAATCCCTCAAATTGGGTGGACGTGAATTGTGGGCCGTTGTCGGACACCAGCACATCCGGCAGCCCGTGGGTTGCGAATAGTTTTCCCAGGGCTTGGGTTGTTGCCTCAGTAGTGGTTGTGTGCATTAGCACGATTTCTAACCACTTTGAGTAGGCATTCACTACGATCAGGAATGTTTGTCCCTGGAAGGGGCCTGCAAAGTTAATGTGGATCCGGCTTTTCCCATGTCGGGGGGGCCTGCCGGGGGGCTGGTCAGACTTCCTGGCAGGCATTGCATTTCGTGACCCATTCCTCTATTTCCCTGTCCATCTCCGGCCACCAGACATAGCTCCTTGCTAGGACTTTCATTTTTACTATGCCCGGGTGCCCCTCATGTAGGGTCCCTAGTATTCGCCCCCTCAGTGCTTCTGGCATTACCACCCAGTCTCCCCATAGAAGGCACCCCTTTAACACTGCCAATTCTGCCTTTCTATTGAGGAATGGTTTCATTTCTGTCCCTGAGTTCGTTTCTGGCCATCCCCGCCAGACCCAATTTAAAACTCGTGCTAAAAGTCTGTCTTTCGCCATTGCTCTCGCGATCTCTGCCGACATCATCAGCCGCGGCTCCAGGGTTTCTATTAGCAGAATGGCGGTGGATGGTGCCGGGTCCTCTACTAGTTCAGGAGGGGGCATCTACTGAGGGCATCTGCATGGTCGATGTCCTTCCCTGGCTGATGTACCAGATGGTAGTTGTAGGCAGCGAGGAAAACTGACCAGTGAAGCATTCTAGATGATAATATGCTGGGTGTTTGTCTGTCACTGGCGAAGATGCCCAGCAAGGGTTTGTGGTCTGTGATGAGCTCGAACTCCTGGCTGTACAGGTATTTGTGGAATCTTTTGACTCCGGCTATGGCTGCGAGGGCCTCTTTGTCAATTTGGCTGTAATTCAGCTCGGTCTTGGACAGGGTCTTGGAATAATAGGCTACCAGTGCCTCCTGGCCGTCGGGGAGTCTATGGCTCAGCACGGCACCCACTTAGTGGGGTGAGTCATCACGGGTTAACAATAGTGCTGTATTAGATTAGCACACTGTCCGATGTTAGTGCCGCCTTGATCTTATGGAATGCGTTGGCTTCCAGTTTCCCCCAGACTCAGTCGACTCCCTTGTCCAGGAGCCTATGCAGAGGCTCCACAATTGTCGCTTTCTGTGGTAGGAAAATATGGTAAAAGTTAAGAAGCCCCAGAAATGCTTGGAGTTCTGTTTTGTTCTTTGGGCTTGGCGCTTCCTTTATTGCTTTGAGTTTGCTGGGTGTGGGGTGTATTCCTGACCCATCTATTTGAAAACCCAGAAACTTCACTTGTGGGACTGCTATTTGGCACTTTTCCCTTTTCACTCTGAGCTCTGCTTCTTGGAAACGGCCCAGAACTATCTCTAGCCTCTCGAACAATTCTGCCTTGTCCCTTGCTGACACGATGACATCGTCGAAGTATGGCATGACCCCAGGGATGTTCTGTAATAGCCTTTCCATGGTGCTTTGGAACAGGCCTGGTGCGATGCTGACCCTAAATTGCAACCTCCTGCATTTGAATGCCCCCCTGTGTGTGACTATGGTCTGGGCTTCCACTGTGGCCTCATCCACTGGCAGTTGCTGGTATGCTTGTGCCAGGTCGAGCTTTGCGAAGATTTTCCCTCGGCCCAGGGAGTGTAGAAAGTGCTGCACTACTGGCATAGGGTATGCCAGGGATGTCCAAACTTGTCAACTTTAAGACTTGTGGACTTCAACTCCCAGAATTCCCCAGCCAGCATGGCT
>JAOYMU010000077.1:71621114-71637288 GCA_025802295.1 Psammodynastes pulverulentus
TCTCTGCCTTCGTTCCTTCCGTCCTTCCTTCCTTTCTCCCTCCCTCCCTCCCGCCCTCCCTTCCTCTCTCTCTCTCTCTCTCTCTCTCTCTTTCATTCATTTGTGTTCTGTCCATCTCACTGCCCTTCCTTCTTTCTTAGTCAAAGTCAATCCTGGTGATATCTTTCCTTGGGGATTTAGTTGAAGTATAAGAAATCAGTAAGTCTGCAGATTGCTGGACAGATAATGGTACTGTGAAAGACAGTAGGTTTAACATATATCCAGTGGCCCTTAACTAACCCTCCCAGCATTGAGCTGATGGTTGGTCTGTAATTCTATATTTCCAAGTGTCCCACATTCCATTCATCTGAGATTTACTAAATGCCCCCCCCCCCCTCATTAGAAGATGTTTCAAACTCAGTGTCAACTAATTTAAAGAAAATATTTCTTTGTGTAATGGTAGCTTGTTCCATTTTGCGGTCAGAATTTGGTTGTGTACAATTTGAATCACTGTATCATTGGTTATACTTTAATCAATATTTAATGATTCATTTAATTTAACCACTGTTATGAGTTACTGTATGCTATTTCAAGTGTCAGTGAATCTGTCGGTAAAAATGTATCATGATGTTGTTTAAAGAATGACCAAATCTGATCATTTGCCGGATTACTTTTATTCTAACAAAAATATGTAGGCTTTTGTGTGTGTGTGCTAATCTAAATTCCCGATCTTGTAAAATTCCCTCTTTGTTGTATAAAAGTTATATAAAAGCGGATGCAAAATGTAACACACATTAACAAAAAGAGAAGCTTTCAAAGTTAGCTGTATAGATACTCCTCAACTTATGGATGTAATTGAGCCTGGAATTATGATTATAAGTCATGTCAGTCATTCAGGAGTCACCATCTGATTGTGCTGGTTTTTATTACTTTCTTGTGACAGTTGTTAAGCCAACGCAGTGGTCATAAAGTGAACACTATAGTCATGAAGCAAATCCATTGCCTGCAATGGGCATTATTTTGTCGGAAACTGGAAATAAATTATAGTTTCCAGCAAAAATGTCAAATATGATGGTCACGTGACCACGGGATGATGCAAATAGAGATAAATATGGACTAGCCAACAATGTGATCGTTTTGTGAGCTGAACCCTGATAATAGTGTGGAGGAAAATAGATTTAGCAAAGATGTGCCAGAACACACACATTTCCTCTGCAGCATTTTATTCTAAGCCTTTCCTGCTCAAAATGTTTTCCTATCAGGACTGTGATTGCTCCTCTCTAGCTTTGTGTTATTATTCTGTAGAGTTAAATTTTTAATGCCTCCGGAATAAGAAAAAGAGGAATAAACTTTGAAAAGCAGTGCCACCAGAATGTTGCATTAAAAAAGAAAAGAAAGAAATCCTATTTTTCGAGGCACACCATGGGACTCTCTTCCCTTGGTAACAATCAGCAGAAGTTCTCATTAGAAGGAACTTTACAGCAGTTGCTGATCTGCGAAACAGCACATGACTGATGTGGACATTATTTGCATAATTGGTTTGGTGCCTAAGAGGGCCACACACTGGCTTTAAAATATCCCCCTCCGTGTGTTCATTATATCCATCTCTCATCCACTCTGCAAAAGACATTTATAGTTGTTCATTGCTTTTGGTTGTTGTTGTCGGAAAACCAATGAATATGCAGTGCCATGCTTTGTGTCTTAACAGCCTGATATTAGGAAGGTATGAGTTAGTTAGGAGAAAGGGAAGAAGAAGAAGTTACCAAATTGTTCCATGATTAAGGGCCTACAAGTTTGACACAGCCTCAAGATGCATTTATTTTCCTTTGCATTCAAAACAGCTATTCCAGACAAAGGGAGATTTACTTTCTGGCAGAAATAGTCTCAATTCCATAAGGTAGTGATTAAAGACATGTAAGTCTCCAGTTGCTATGGGGCTTGAGTCTTTTGTATAGCAGCAGAGCATAAATGAACTGACAATTTCTCCAGATGTTTCTAAAAACTGCCCAACAGTATCAACCATTGTTATTACCTCTGACACAGCCCTAGAGGAGGACTTAATATTAGCAATAATTTATAAAATTAATATGCCACCCCATTCTCAATGACCTTGAGTGGCTCACAACAATCAAAAAAATTTGCAATTAAATCAATCACAGGTAGAAGATTAAGATAAAAGATGGCAAATGCAGTGATATGACCGGCTCACTCTCATTAAAGTCCTGCTGAAGAGTCAGATGTTTTAGCTCTTCTGAACAACAGCCATCCAGATCTTAGAGGGTACCTAGTTCTAGTTGGCAGATGCCACTAAAGCCAAGGTGAAGAAGGTGCTGCCTCCCAAAACGGGCCACGGAAATTGATGTATCTTCTAAGGAACTTCTATTTAGAAAATGATTTGAAAGATGAAATAGACACCTTGCTGTATTGGGGCCTAGTCAGTTTTGACACAACTGAATTTATGTCATTACGCTGCTGCCAAATGATTTAGACAACATATTGGACGAGAAGAAAGAACAAATGTTAAATGAATCAAATGTGAAAAATTAGATCGGTTTCAGGAGCCAGAGTCTCAAGGTTTAGATACAATACTTACCTCAGTAGTTCAAAGCTTGTCATCTGGTCCTCCTTATCTGGATTTAGAAGCTATGCAGAGTTAAGCCTGGAAAATATTTGGGTGGAAATATGGGGTGCGGGAAAATAACCCAATCTTGGAGGGTACCTAGATCTGGTTGGCAGATGCTGCTAAAGAGAAGGTGAAGAAGGTGCTTCCACCCCCGCATGGCCCATTTTCGTCCACCAGAGTGCTGCAGGAGGCTGTGGAGATTGAAAATGGGCTGCCGAGGGGGGCTCATGAGGCCCCCGCGCAGCCCGTTTTCAGCCAGCAGAGTGCTCCAGGATGCCGTGTGGGCTGAAAACAGGCTGCACGGGGAGATCGCAAGGCCTCCTCATGGCCTATTCGGCCAGCAGAATGCTGCAGGAGGCCATGGAGGCCAAAAATGGGCCATGGGGGCCCGTGCACAGCCTCTTTTGGCCAGCAGAGGACTGGCCCTTTTGATATCTCCAGGCCGATCTTGTGGGCCAGATCTAAGCAGCTTGTGGGCTGGATCCAGCCCACGGGCCTTGAGTTTGACACCCCTGCATTTAAATGACTGTTGGAAATCAAGGATTACCTGTAATTCCGTATTGTTTCCAATTACATATCATTCTCAATTGGGTTGTTATTATTGTATTCCCTGAATTTTTTGGGTTACTATTCTTGCAAGAGTGAAAGCAGCATGAGGTTTTCCAGACAACAACTACAATATTAATTCTGCTTCATTCCATTCTTCCATTATGGTCTTACATTCAAGAAATTTCCTGCATTCAGAACCCAGATCTTCAAACGGAGGCATATGTAACTGTTTCACAAAGCAAAAACAAAAATTCATAGAATTTAAGCTTTTAGGCTATATTCTGTCCTCCAAAAAGTACTAAATTAAAATGTCATTTTATTTTAAACAGAAACAGCATATTTCTTTTCCAATTTATGGGTGGTGTACATGAAATTATTTTATATTCTGGCTGCCACTGCTCCATCATCAAATGTTAAACTTAATAAAAGGATTGTACATTTGATATTTGTGGCATTTCTGTTCCCTCCCCTGCACTTAGGTGGTGAGAGATATAATATCACATCTCTCATTTGCTCAGGGCTGCCGTTGATCCTGAATAATTAAAACATTATTTAACAAGATCAGTGAAGGAAGAGGCAGTATAAGAGCACACTGGGGCAGCATAGATTAGCTACATGAGCAAAAAATCAGGAATAGTCTGGTAGCACCTATTTCAACTAATTAATTTTATTTAAAAGCTTTCATGGACTTGCACTCATTTTATTTTTAAATTGTATTGAAGCACCTACAACACAGTATGTAGTGCAGATGACATCATTGCAATGCCATTGTTTGACCACAAGAGGGTGACTAGTGCCCAGGGTTATCTTATAGGCACTTTTCGTTTCATGTTTCTCAATCATCCAGGTCATTATTGTCCCAAAGATGCTTTTCTAAAAGGCAACTGGATTTCCTTGTGTTTTTCCTTGAAAACATTTTACTTCTTATCTAAAAAACTTCTTCAATTCATTGGATGAGTAGTGAAACCTTTTCAAGGAAGAAACCAAGAAAATCTATCTGCCTTTTGAAAACACCTTTGAGACACTTTATAGCAATGTTTCTTGAACTTGGTAATTGCCTGAGGAATTCTGCAAGCTGAAGTTTGTGAAACATTGCTTTATAACTTTAGGAATCCTAGAGTGTGATTCCGGAACTCAACATTATTTTAATATAGGAAACAATTCCTCTGAAAACTCCAAAGGAATCTGGTAGCACTTTCACAACTAACATATTTTAATAAACTACATAAGCTTTCATGAGTTGCTTTTCATCAAATCCCATCAAGCTGAATTTGGCCCTTTATGTTATAAACATTGTAAAAGAAAAGAACTGATAGTCAATAATACAATACACAAAATCAAGATTTCGGAAGCATCTTTTCAAATATACAGCAAGGTTTTATAAACGGCAGTGAGTTGCAGAAATGTACAGCTGAAAGAAAGAACAAAGAAAAATAAATAAATGAATACTAGAACCAAATTAGAAGAAATTAGATATAAGAGAATTAGACCAGAAAGGCTGAATCTATTCCATCAGATTAAAAACAACCAAAGTTTGGCAACAGCAAAAGTTCTAGAAAATTCACTTCACTTTTTGTAATAGTGTGAGAATGTTTCATTGTGGTTCGTTCATTGTGCATACCTTACAAATTCAGAGAATGCTTTTGTCATCACTTTGAAAAGGAAATAGATCATTCTAGTGAACTATGCTTCAAAGCTCTTGACATTTTTTTTCCTGGTTGATTTCCAGCTTTAATAGCATTTTGCATGATACATAGAAATTAGCAGAAATTAAACTGACACATTTTAAAGGTTGCTTTCCCCATCATTATCTCCTACAAATTGATGCTTTATTTTATTATGGGGGGAAAATATTTCTAATGTTCTATTAGTATAGAATGCATTAATGAAATGGTGTAGGAGTTGATTACCTGCTTGTTGTGCTTTCAGTCTGAGAGAAAAGGTGGCAGTTTTATCTCTACTCCAGAAACTATTAAAACAAAAAAGGACATCCAGGTGGAAAATGATAAATTGAACACAAATAGATGCATGTTTTAGTTATAAATTCTGCACATCCTGGTCATTTGGTAATGGCAGAATAAATTGTTTGTGTTCATCTTGCGAGAACTGAACAATCTCTGATAAGTATGAAATGGCCATTTTTCCATCTACTTGCTCTTTTCCTTTAGTATTAAATTCTAATTATTCCCAAGTATGAAAGGACAGCATGTGTGCTGATGTGTGCTATACAAGATGGTAGAAGGAAGAAGTCTTAATGTTACTTAGGGTGGGAAAAATGAAAAATACTAATCTGTGTGGTTGTACATGTTTACAGAGCAATATCTGCGGTTATGGGGAATGGAGAAGAAAATCATTTTGCTACAGCTGTGCTCAACTTACAATCATAATAGAGTCCTTTCATCATAAGTCATGACGGTCATAAGTTGAGGCACCCATGAGACCAACTCAATTTTATGACCTTTTTCTATGGTGGTCCATAAGTAAATATCATGGTGATTAAGCAAGTCAACTCCTAAGGGCATTTTTTCTGGAAATTGGCTTAAAAGATTGGTTTCTGGCAAAAAACAAAAATAATAATTCACAGCACTCATCAATAAATCACTGCAACTGGTGGTAAAAGCAAACCAGTTGCCCAGCCCTGAAATGCAGTCATGTGACTGCAAGGTGGTTGCCCCCATCGGAACTCTGGAACTGGGTTGTAAGTACTTTTTTGGGGGGGGTGTCTATTGTAACTTTTAATGGTCATTAAGTGAGGCTACCTGCACCATTCACCATCTTCTCATTGGCACTCTAATGCCTCCTCGTATCAGGAACTATTTCTAGCAATGATTTAAAAAATGTTCTGATTAGACTGATACATGCTAGGCATTTTTTTTAAGAGAGAGGAAAAAAGAGAGAGACAGAGAGAGAAAAGAAAGAGAAATCTGTTTCTATAAAACCAACTCTTTGGAGGGGACAATTTTAGATAATTAGGCTTCTTGAGTTCTATAGCTATCAGGTTGGTTGTTAAATCTTTAATAACCAGTGTGGTTAAATCAAAATGGTAGTTGTGATGCAACCAAAGTTCACCTATGTTTACATGTGTTGTAAGGTAGTGTTTCAGTTGTATCATTGCAATTACCATCTTGATTTTTTTTTAACATACCTGTAGACATCCCTGGTGGTTGCTATTCTTGGATGAACCAATGAAAAAAGAGATCAATGATGATGAAATAAACAAGATTGGGAATCCAACAACTGAAACAAGTCTAAGGAACTGGTGAGCAGTTGAGCTAAGGCCTTGGTTTTCATAGCTGGTCCAAAATGTAACAACATAAACATAATATGACTTGTTAAATGTCCATTACTCATACTGTAATCTAAGGCGGGGAAGTCCACAAAGAGGAGCCAAGGCATCAAAATGACAGGCACAAGTGGGCAATGGGGACCTCACTTCTTTTTATTGATGTATGAAGTGTGCAACACATATTAAAAAGGAGGGGTTCTTGTTTATTTCAAAGAGAAAATTCTTGACTGAATCCACATTCTATATGAAATATCTTTTCATATTTGGTTTCTGTAATTTTTTTTTTTTTTTTAAACCTTTTGTTTTGCTATCTAGAATTTATTAGGATTAAAGAAGTTTATCGATTTGTAATAATAATACGATAAAAATAGAGTAGAGAAACCAAGCTGAATGAAAAAGCTCTAAGGAAGGAAATAGGCAAAACTTTTACAAACTTTCTTGAAAGTGATGCAAGAAGGGGCACAGGAAACAGCTGCTGCTGAGCTTAGTTCCTTAAGCTCAGATGATCCAGGATGGTGGGTTCACTTATGACTTCCTTACACCAAATGGACCAGGACAAATGAATACCTCCATGCTCCCTCAAATCCATTACACAAACAAAATTCCCAAAGGTGACAAAATGGAGAGGCTATAGCTTTTGTGCTAATAAAAAATAAAAACCAGAATGTTGTGTGCTATTTTTGGTTGCAAACAACTTTTTAGTTTAATGCTTCAGCCACACTGGATTCTTCAGGAACAAAGTACTAGAAGAGTCTGGATTGAAATCTGGTGTGCCATGCAAAGGACTGGAAGTGAAAAAAAAATGTAGAAGGCTGAAGCCATTATAGATCATCAGGATCAAGAGAAGATTGCATAAAAAGTCTCTTCTGAAAAAGCTCACTGCCATTGTGAGAAAAATGCCTACTTTCCAAAACCAAGGCCCACTGTGGCACTTCAGATCTGCTGAATGAAACTGGCAATTCAGCCTGGGATAATGCCCTATATTGTCTCTTTTAACTCGAGTGGTTGTATATAAATCATACCTTGTGTTTGCATCAGATACATCCATGGCATCCAACACTTTCATCGCACCATCACAACACAATGCAAACTCTCTTATATATATGTGTGTACAATAATACACACAATGCATGTACAAAATGAACTTTTGTAAATACATTGCTCCATTCTTCATTTGCTTCCCCTGCTCTCTGGAATCCTTTGATCTCAGCATTCAATGGACAGGGACAAATATAGTGGCTTATAGCTCTAATCATTCCATGGCAGCACTGTACGATTTGTGAATCCAGATTTAAGCTGCCGTAAAATCATTGAGTCATTTAGGCCAAGTCAATCTAGTAGAGGAAAACCACAGCATCTTCAACAAATGTCCATCCAACTTTTGTTTGGACACATGCAGCAGAGCAGTGCACTGTCTCTCTAGAGGTTGATTAATTTTGACTTTCATAATAAACTTGCAATGGGTTTTTTTTTAATCCAAGGTTTATGGCATAGTATATTGTGCAAGGGCTTCTATGGTTCCTTAAAAGAAACCATGACTTAATGCAGGCATGCATAAACCAAAAACTTAGGTGCACATAAAACCCCCTAATATGTCCAAATATTGCCACTAAATTATAAGGTTTAATGTAAGAGAATTTGAATGACTGGATAATAATTATATGATTAAATTTAACTTTAAATCAGATCATATTAATCCTGTCCCTATCAGCTACTTTTTAAAGTACAGTCCGGCATGCTATTCCATTCAATTCCAAATGGAAACCTGGTCAAGAAGAAGTTATCTTGGACTCCATCTGTCTTCCTATTCTATCAGCAAAATATTTTTGTATTTAAAAAAAAAGGAATTGCAGATCTACTGGTTTCAAGAAAAGTACTTTTAATTAAAATAACCCTGCTATTCTGAAAACAGCATTCATCTATAACCATTAAAGCATTGAGAAGAAGTGGGTGGGACAACATTGACATTAGAAGGTGTTGCTGGAGAACCATGGGAGGTTCTTCTTGAGTGGGTAGGGCCATCCCAATTCCTTGCTCTTTAAAAGAGCAGTTTGCAAAGTTGGGAAAAAGCAGAATTTGTGTTGCAAGTGAAGCACAGCTTGGACTGAACCTTCCCATAGGTAAGATAATGGAATTTCTGGATTAGGCAAATTGCCAGACTAAAAATTATAAGTCATACCATACTTTCTCTTGCTGTGTCAGGGTTTCTATCTTATTTCTCTACAGAAATGCTAATTTAATTTAGAAGATTCGTTCTTTTGGCTTATTAACTATGTTCATGAGGTTTTCTATCTTTTAAAGCTTAGGCAGGTTCATTAAACCGTACCAGCACGCACATTTCTATGCTCTCTTGATGGAAAATTGTGAACGAGTAATTGATTTTTTAAAAGCAAAATAAGACGGAATATATGAATCAGTTTTAAATATCATTCTATATTCCCAGGACAATTAGAGTGATGTTTAAATGCAACTTTACTCCAGCCTGCTAATCCTACATCATAAAATTGGTCATGCCAAATAAGAAAAATGGGAATTGTTGTCTCATACATACCCAGAACATACCAGATTGGGCAAATTTGATTTAAAGAAATAAAGCTCTGGAAGAAGAAAATATTCACAAGGAACAAGGAAAACAGGAAGAATATTGTTGATATTATAGACAGACAGACAAATAAACATATCTGCATAAATTATATTGTTTTCTTTGGGTATTTTTCCCCTTCAGAATATTAAGATAAATCAGAAATATTCTAGGTATAATATGGTGGCTCTAATCCAATAATGGACTGTTATTAATCTACTGTCTCACAGAAAATTGATGAGGACTTCAGATGTTGTCTTGTATTTGTAATTCTCCTATGCCTTCTTACCAGTTTTTTCCCCATCTTCTTTCTTTCTTACCCAAAAATCCATTAAAAAGAGAAAAATTAAATAGCCTACATTTATGTTGATTAGTAATAGAGGAAGCCACCATTCGTCTTTTTAGTCCAATATTATTCATATGCTGAGTGGCAGCGGTTCTCCAGATTTTAATTGGACATATTTCCTATTTGACACTTATGGAATGAAGAAGGAATTGTAGGCCTGTAAGGCTGGTGCTTTACCATTGAATGCAGCCCTACCATCAATATTCAAAACAATTAGACTTAAATTAATCAGAACGATTACCACTTGTTCCAATGGGACCCACTAACTAGGAAAAACTGAAGTGAACATGATCTTCTTTAAGGTGGCAGTATTCAACCTGCAATTTTTCTGAGATAGTTGAAATCCAATTTAGCTTTTCGCCTTTTCTTCAATCACCACTACTGATGTTTCAGCCTAACATATTCCACCAACTCACCTGCCCCCAATATCCCCAGTTCCCTCCCTCTGGTCCCCTTGATTCAGAATTACTGTTACTACTGGTACTGATTTCCATGCCCAGCATCATCCAAAGCCCCTTCAGCTTTGGCTTATTTTTATCTCCCTAAATCTGATTAGAACAATTACATTTCCAACTGTTGTTGGAACAAGACAATCTACTATTTGATGTATATACAAATCAAAACAAATTAGGCTTTCAAGGAAGGCCCCTTTAAATTAACTATTTAGTGCACAAAACTGTTCATGCCTTTTACATGTTTATGGGCAATAATATGGTCTGCTATGCTTTCTTCTGAATCTTTTGAATGCCATCTTCCCCAAGTCAGCCAAGCTCAAATAAGTGCTGCCATGCTATTAAAATAAGACACCTTCCTTCTGGAATAGGTCCAGATCATTAGTCCACTCTTATTTATAACTCCTTATATTTTTCTTCCCTCGTTTTTATTTTTGCATTAGCAGAACGAGCAACTAGCAAATACTCAGCCAGACTTTTTGTGCAGTGAAAGGAGGATTTGCAGACACATTTGAAATTCAGCTTGGTGATATAATAGAAGGGGCTACATAACTTTAAAAAAAATTCTTTATATGAATGAATAGAATAGAATAGAATAGAATAGAATAGAATAGAATAGAATGGAATAGAATAGAATAGAATAACAGAGTTGGAAGGGACCTTGGAGGTCTTCTAGTCCAACCCACTACTTAGGCAGGAAACCCTACACCACTTCAGACAAATGATTATCCAACATCTAGAATTAAACTAATTAGAATTAAATTAACTAGAATTAAAACAAAATTGCATTTTCCCAGGACACGGTTTAGAAAATCTTGGCAAATTATCATTCTGGAGAGTGGACTGAAGAGTCCTTTTGGGGTTACAGGAAAAAGACCGGAGGGGATGGGCCATTCAACAAACAGCATTCTTACTTTTTTTTCCCTAGACATGCATGCCAAGATGTTTGCTGGCCTGTTGCTGACCATTTTTCTCAGCATCAGCATTTTAACATCTAAATCTCAAGCAAAGGCTGTTCCAGGACCAGAAAGGATGCAAAGAGGTGTGGGACTTGTCCGGCGCGAATGGCCGATGCAGCTGACTCAGGATCAGAAGCATTTGATCTCCCAGTTCTTGCCTCACCTGTATGCCTGTAAGATAAATTGCACATCCCCTTTTCCACTGTCTTGGAAGTTCTTAATAATGGGTTGGGACATTCCTAAAGAGGGTACTTGGTAAGAATGGAGATAGGCGTTGCTTTTATTTTTGTATTAGCAACTCCTGAATTGCGAGTGTGGTTAAAAGTTTGTAGAAATTCTCAGTCATCCAGGTCATGGTTGTCCCAAAGGTGCTTTTTCAGGAGGCAGCTGGGCTCCTGTGTTTTTTCTTTTGAAGACATTTCATTTCTCATCCAAGGATAGTGGGGAATGGGAGGATTTATATTCCTTTATAATTTATATTTGTATTACCAGCTGTCTGCAAAGAATATAAATCCTTCCATTCCCCACTATACTGCTGAAGAAGCTTCTTGGATGAGAAGAGAAATGTCTTCAAAGGAAAAAACAGGAAAGTCCAGTTGCCTCCTGAAAAAGCACCTTTGTGAATGTGATTCTTTAAGGCAGTGACATAAAATCCGATTTTACAGATGAAATGATGGCTGGAGGATGGCTATAAATCAAATTGTTGCTCAGTTTTCAGTCCTTTCCCTCCTATCATGCTTACTCTTTGTATTGTATTTTCATGCATTTAGTAATTTATTAGGCTCTTGTTTTAAAAGGGAGGAGGGAGAATTCTTGCTAAGGTGTAAATATCCTGCACAGGAAGATTACAGTTGATCTCATATAGAGTTGACAAACAACCAGCTCCTGCTACTAACACTACTTGGCATTTTTCATTGCAACAGACATTCCTTCAAAAGTACATTTTTAATGGATACGTCAATCTATTTTTAATGCAGCTTTCTTAGTGTATTATTTAACTTGCCTGAGTAATTTTTGAGGGAAGGAGTTTTTGCCCCATTATTACCTTGGCAGGCAACCACATCTCTTATTAGTTTTAATTTTCAAAATCCCAACATTACTTTTGTCTCTTCAATCAAGTAGCCATGTGACCAGCAGATTGAGGATAATTCACTGAAGAAACTAAGTTTTAATAGCAGCTAATACCACTGCATGTGGTAAGAAAAAAATAGTCTTTCTTTGTGAAAGTTCCCCTTGAATTCCAAAAATTTACTTTGGAAACTAAAGCTCTTAATGACAGTAATAGAATAAAATATATGTAACTCAGGACTGAACTGTGGAGTCCTTAGTGCTCTTTGAGCTTGGATATTTGCTTGCAGACATTTCATTACCTAACTAGACAATACCATCAGTGCTCTAACAATTTTACCACACAAACAATCAAACCCAGAGAGCACAAAGACTCCATAGTATTATTTTCTGGGATATAGAAAATCAAGTGAATCATTCCAAAGATTCAGGGCAATCAGAACCATTTCACCTGCCTTCCATTAACATATGTCTATTCTCCAACAGCTGAACTTGCCGCTGTGGGAAATAATCTGAATGAGGACGATACACATGTTCCGAACTGGATGGATTTTGGACGACGAAGCTCTGAAGATCAGGATGGAGATGCATAACTTACCGTGGGGCAGGGGTAGCTTAAGCCCCAGGCAAATGTCCGGTAGACATAGGCAGAAGCATAAATTCTAAATAGTTATTTGATAATCATTTTGTCCATTTTCAGATAAAATGTTCAGGCCTATTTGTGCCAATAAAAATGATACTACTGCTACTGATAACTGCATTGGCTTGGTTTATAGATGGAGAAAGATGGGAGAGTTGTTGGATTTTTAAGCTCTAGTTTCATTCATCTGAAGATGTGAAAAGAACAGCAGTCTTAATCACAGAGCACACTAAATCCAATGTAAATTATATGCTACCTTGATATTATGTGTGAATCATGCCAGGCCTCTTGTTATTGGGGGTTAAAATCAGCTTGCACTATACACAAATAAAGTAGTTTGCGTCAGTGGTGGGATTCAATTTTTTTTACTACGGGTTCTGTGGGCGTGGCTTGGTGGGCGTGGCAGGGGAAGGATACTGTAAAATCTCCATTTCCACCAGTTCTCCATACTACTTAAAATTTCCACTACCAGTTCTCCAGAACTAGTCAGAACCTGCTGAATACCACCTCTGGTTTGCACGCATCCATGTGGGTAGGAAGAGCTTAGGGTTCTGCCTGGAAACTTGGCACTCAATATCAGTCATTTTTTTGAAATACAGAATTTGGAATAAAGAGAAGGAATCTAACAGATGGATCTTTCTTCTCTACTCCATTCCAGTGTTCATACATTTGAAACATCTCAGTTATAAAAGACAGTCATTAAAAGTGAAAAACTGCATAGAGAGTCTCCATTCTTTTCTGTCCCACGTACCTCCAGTTTAAAGATTGTTGCAGAAGTAAAATTACCAAAAGGTACAAGCTTCCAGTACCAACTCAGCTTTCTCACTTGATTTTCTTCTAAACTTTCCCACCTACAGTCTTTTCCCTCTATCAGTTTCTTCACAAAAATCCTTAGGTTATAGTATATAGGTTCAGTATATGAAGCTCAGCCCTAGTTCTCAGTCTGCTTTCTCATTCACAGCGATTCCAATTATGAATCTGGGGACTAAGACTGCTACAGACTGCCAGTCCCACTTGTAAATCAGTTTTGAACCAATGGGGAGGCAGATAAAGACTCACATACTCTTGTCCATCTGGTTCAAGCAGATGGCGGCCTATAAAACAGTTGCTATGCTTGGCATAGAGGGAAATGGAAAACAGTGGACAGATAAAGGGAAGAAAGTAGGTACACCGATAATACAGGACTGGTCTTGGAGAAGTTGCCAAATATTATAGAAAATAGATCAAGAGAGGGAACTGAGCCCAATACAATGGCATCTAATTAACAGTTTATGTATATTTGTATGGACCAATTTGTTATGATTGTTGCAGTTTAAAAAACTGCTATTTAGTATAAATTGTGAATCCAGTAAAAATGAAAGTTGGCCACATTTAACTGATTTACGTAATTATTGAGCAAGTGGTCTCATTTTACTATCTGCCCTTGAACTGCATGGTTCAGTAACATATATTCTCAGTTTGTTATAATAGCCTCATGGGAAGGCTATCGTGCCCCCCTCTTTTTTTTACATACACTATTTATGCTTTCCACTGGAGAAAAGCTGAATGCTGGGAACAATTGAGGGCAAAAGAAGAAGGGGACGACAGAGAATGAGATGGCTGAATGGAGTCATTGAAACAGTCAGTGTGGAGCTTAAATGGACTCTGGGGGATGGTAGAGGACAGGAAGGCCTGGAGAAACATTGTCTATGGGGTCGCGATGGGTCAGACACGACTTCGCAGGGCTTTTTTTCTGCCGGAGCACAGCGGAACGGCGTTCCGGGACCTTTTCGGAGTCCGTGTCACATGGTCCGTCTCCACCAATCGCGCTCTATCATTTCCGGTATATTTAGCGTGACGATGGGGGGTGCGTTCCGCCACCTTTCTTCGGCGAAAAAAAAGCCCTGAATAAATTTATGCTTTCCTGGTAAAACATAACACATTTATGTTGTTTAGACCAGTGTTTCCCAACCTTAGTCATTTTAAGACATAAGGACTTCGACTCCCAGAATTCCCTAGCCAGCATATGCTGGCTGGGTATTCTGTGAGTTGAAGTCCACATACCTTAAAATGACTAAGGTTGGGAAACACTGACTTAAAAGGACTAAACAAATTTGTGAAATACCGAAGATTCAAGATGCATTCCTTGATCTCCATCCTGCTGGGAATCAGAGAGGGCAACCATCTCACATCGATCGACCTCAGAGAGGCTTATCTTCATACACCAGTACACCCATTCCACCACCAATACCCAAGGTTTTACAGGCAAGCATCTACAGTACAAGGCCCTTCCATTTGGTCTGGTATCAGCGCCCAGAAATTTACCAAGGTGTTAGCAGCACTAGCAGCCTTTCTCCAATCGAAATCTATTCAAATCCAGTGCTATTTGGACGATATCCTAATCCAGTCGTCCTCCTTTCAACGGGTGGAATAAGACCTTCAGTTCACATTCAGGTGCTACAGGAACACGGTTTCTTGATCAATCTAGCCAAGAGCCATTTTACACCCACCACATGACTGCAACACTTGGGAGCAGTAATAGACATGGTGGCTTGCTGAGTTTTTCTTTCTCCAGACCGTTTGGCAGACATCATGACCTTGGCTTCTCAGGTGACAAGAACCAAGGTGGCGACCCTGGCCTCTCTTTTCCAGCTTCTGGGGAATCTCATTTCCTGCATAGGGATTGTTCCTTGGGCGAGACTCCATGCCAGGTCTCTGCAGTGGTTTCTGCTCTCGTTTCAGAGGTCAGGAAGGAATAAATCCATGACAAAGGTCAGGCTGCCACCAGAAGTTCTGAGATCACTCCTCTGGTGGTCTTCACAAGCAGTGACTTTGGGGAGCATGTTCAATGACCTGGGATGTTTCACTATCACAACAGACACCAGCCTTCTGGGCTGGGGGACTCATTTTCAATCAAGAGTGGCCCAGGGAGAGTGGTCCCCAGCAGATCTGAGAAACAGCATAAACTGGCAAGAGCTCCGGGCAGCTCATCTGGCCCTCAAGATGTTCTGAAGAAAGATTGCAGGCCATCATGTCCTCCTGCTCATGCATAATGTGGCCACCAAGGCACACATCAATCGACAGGGGGACACACACTCCAAGTGCCTCATGAGCGAGGCCCAGGCACTGTGTCTTTGGGTGGAGAAGAACCTACTGTCCATCAAAGTGGAGCACATTTCAGGTTCACAGAACATTCAGGCAGACTGGCTGAGCAGATCCAAGGTGGATCAGGCAGAATGGCAATTACATCCGGGCTTATTCCGACAGCTGTCCAAATGATTCAGCTATCTGACTGTGGATCTTTTTGCCTCACCAACCAATGCTCAACTACCCCGTTTCTTCTCCCATTATCCATCACTGGGAGCAGAGGGAGTTGACGCCCTTCAGTGCCAGTGGCCCCAGGGTCTACTCTATGCATTTCCCCTGATTCCCGTTACTGCCGGCGGTTCTCAGGAAAGTACAATCGGAGAAAGCAACAGTGTTGTTGGTGGTGCCATATTGGCCCAGGCGACTGTGGTTCACCAACCTTTCAGTCTGTCAGTTGCCACACCATGGAGGATTCCGCCGGAAGGAGTTGCTGACTGGGTGGGAAGGATCGTGAGAGGAGAAAGGTAAAGTGAAACTGTCTCCATTTCATATTGAGCTTCCAAGGCAAAGGGGAGGAGTTGCTGACTGGCTGGGAAGGAGAAAGGTAAAGTGAAACTGTCTCCAT
>JAOYMU010000077.1:71765808-71776620 GCA_025802295.1 Psammodynastes pulverulentus
CTCATGACATTCCAAAGGCTAGTAAAATCTCAGCTCTTTGTGAAAGTGTCAGATCGTGTGTACCAAAATATTTGTTAATTGTTTTATGATGATGATATTAACCACCTTGTATACCAGGTAGAGTTTCTTGGCTCTGAAGTAGTGAATTAATATTATAAATAACACTGAAACATGGAATCTGGAGTTTAGTAGAACTTGATGCTCTGAAGAGTGCTGTAATAATTGTTCCATTCTACAACTTCCATTACTTTTCTTCTTCCTCCAGGTGGTAGTCAGCAAAGCAGCTATGATTGTGAACCAGCTATCTAAGAAAGAAGCCTCACGTCGGGCTCTTATGCAGTCTGCTCAAATTGTTGCTGCTGTGGTGCGCACCATGCAAAACACCAGTGACCTGGACACAGCCCGCTGCACTACCAGCATTCTCCACAACCTGTCTCACCATCGTGAAGGGTTGCTGTCCATCTTTAAGTCTGGGGGTATCCCAGCCCTTGTGCGAATGCTTAGGTAATGTCACGAAGAGAAGATTCATGGTTTTAAGAACAGTTCTCTTTTCCACTGAAAGTATTGCGATAGCTTTGTCTATGCACTCTTCCTATCTATTTTATTCTGCCCTTCTCTTTTGGGTTCATCTTTTTAGGTTTTGTTTATTAGAATTTTTTAATGTAGTAAAATCGTACCTATTTAAAGAAATATTAGGGGAAAAATACAGAAAAGAAGAAAAAGAAAAGAAAAGAAAAAAGAAATGTAGAATTACTTCTGCACTTTCTATTGAGTAATTGCCATCTTATTTTTCCTCTTCCTCTTTTATCCTTTTTAATGACTAAATTAATAAATAATCAATTCAGCCTTTTCTTCTTTCAATACAAACCCATATAAGTCTTCCAGTCTTTTTTAAAAAGCGTTTATTGTTTTTTCTCTGATCAAACTGGTCAGCTTTGCCATTTTTGCAAGCTCCATCCCTCCTACCTAAAGGTTTGGACTAAGTAAATGCCAAACTCCTAAGCTTTCCTGAACATGGTGTATTTTGCATTGTCCCAAGCTGTCTTTGCATGTGACTACTGCTTCGGAAGAAATAACAAAGAAAATATCCCTATCCCTGAAAATGCATCATTTTCAGTGCTCTACAGTCAGTCTACAAAGGGCTACCAGAGCTGCTGTCTATTTTAAAATCGATTCAGAACACTCCTAACTATTACTTCATTGATTACAGTATTAAAAGTACATGCCTTAAAATCAGATTTTTCAACTGCACTTTGATTTGATACACTCCCTTGACTGGTTTTCCCAAAACACTGCTTCTATTATTACTTTATTTAAACCTTTCTTTTCCCCTAGTTCTGTTAGTTTCATTGAGAACTATTATCTCATATCTTCATTTAGTCTTTGTGTAGGGCTTCTCAAAGCCTTTTTATCTTGAGATTTGGGGACCAAAAAGGAGGAGGAAACTAGTTAACATAATTACAATAGTTAACATAATTAATAGCTACTCATGGCACATTAACATTTATTTACTATATTACTATAATGCCATACTTATGGAGAACCCATAGCAGTTTGCAGCTTAAAATAGCACAACAAATGCATCGAGTAAACAATATAATAAATAAAAGATGATTGTAGAATTATTCAAATAATTAAAATCCTTACTCTCACTGTTATTATACTCATAATATGGCAACCCAGTGACCATGATCTTAATATGGTCACCTGAACATCAGAAGATGGGCAGCATACAGGTTTTCGGAGGAAAACACTTCCAGAGAGTTGGTGCCAAAACTGAAAAACATGGATTCTAACTCTCCTTTATATCTCATACTCATTATGCAGGAGTGGGGTTACTTTACTTAGCATTCTTTACAGGCTGGATGGTTATATTGTACCTAATGTAGAGAATATTGCAAGTGGCAAGCTAAATAGGATTCTGTAGGTCGAAAACAACACTTTGAAGTGTACCTAGTGGTAAACAGTTCAGAACCTGCTATACTGCAATTATGTGTGAAGAGCACCTCTTACTAGTATTGACCAAATTTAATGTTCAATATAGACCAAGTGCATTTGTTTAATATATGCTGACACTAGCTATTCAGCGCAGGTCCAACGGGAACTTAATCTGTGCAATATTTCTGCCAGCTGTTCCCACAACTCTTCTGTCTCTCCTGCTCCTTTGCCAGGCAGATCTTGCTGCAAGTTCACACCCAGTTGGCACAAAATGGAGCTGATGAGCAGCTGCTTTGACATGGAGGAATTGGCTTTGTTGTGGAAACACAAGTCTCAGCAAGCTATGGCTGAGTCATGCTTACTCTTGCTTTTTCCTTACAGTAGAAAAAGTCTTACAAATTCCAGAGTACTACTTCTACACCACCATATTGGAAACCCCAGAAAACAAAAAGAAATTCTTAGTGACTGATTCATAATTGGATTAACACTTTCACAGTTCACTAACACCAATTTCAGCCTCAGTTTACCTTGACAAATGGAAGGAAAAATATATTAGGCGTGAGGGAAGGCATAATTAAATATGTAGAAGTGCTATGATTGCAAAAAACTTTATCCATTTCATCTCTTGCTTAGTGGCTTCCCATGTTGCTTCAGGGCCAAGAAAAATTTCTGTGGGAAATTTAGGAGAAGTATTCTTATGGAAGAGAAACAGCAAATTTTTCAGAACTTGACTGATTTAAAATATAATAACAAAATATTAAAAGCCTACTTGAGTATGTTTCTGTTCCTTCTTATGTCAAACAGATGCAAAGTGCAGTTACTTTGATTTTTTTTCTCATGCCTTCTCTTTTTCCATTACTAAATTTCCAATTTCTTTCTCTTAACTTGACGAAAGAATATAAGAACAGTTATCTCCATATTCCATACTCTTCTACAGTATGAATGTTCAACTTGGAGATAACTTTTTCACAATTTTAATGAAACAACAATTTTATATCCATTAAGTCCCAGATTTGATGCCAGCTATGATTTTTTTTTGCCAGACTCCTACTTTCAGTATAAATTAAGAGTAGTTAATTTTAGGGAATAATTTCCATGATCCTTAAGCATGTTGGCTGGACCTTTTGGGAGGGGGGGCATTATCATGTTACTTTCTGATCTAGACATTGTTAGATTAAAAGAATTAAAGGTAGTCCTCAAATTACAAACACAACTGAGCTGGAATTTTGGACATAATTTATTGCAATTGTAAGTTGAATCACCATGTGACCAGACTCAATGTTACTATGTTTTTACAGTGAGTCACTGCAATTGTTGAATAAATTACATGTTATTAAGCAAATAATGTCATAAACCCAAATCCAATGTATACAATGGGTGGTTGCTGGGGTTTTTTTGCCAAAAGTTGGCCAAAAAGGTTGTAAAACACAATCATGTGACCACAGAACCTTGCAACAGATTTATAAATGAAAGCCAATTGCTATGATATTGTGATCATACCAGGGGTAGGACACCAGTCAGAACTTTGAGGATGGGTTGTAAGCAGCTTGTTTTGAGTCTTCTGTAACTTTGAATGTTTTTAAGTGACCGGTTTTGAGTCGATAACTATCTGTGTTCTTTTTTGTTGTTGTTTTATTTGTACAAAATGCCATTTTCTTTAGCCTCTTTACTAGGGGTGATTTGCATTAGGGTGCATAAGTAGCTAACCAAAATAATGTTAGTTGGTGTCAGCTATCTTCAGTTGTAATTCATTTTGGCTGCCACACATATATTCATACAATTTGTTATGTGTCTTAAGTAACAAAAATCTTCTTTGTTGTCCTCCCACCTCTCAACCCATAGCTCTCCAGTGGAGTCAGTCTTGTTTTATGCCATCACTACTCTTCACAACCTACTACTCTACCAGGAAGGTGCCAAGATGGCTGTTCGCCTTGCTGATGGTCTTCAGAAGATGGTCCCCTTGCTGACTAAGAATAATCCTAAATTCTTGGCTATCACCACTGATTGTTTGCAGCTGCTTGCCTATGGGAACCAAGAAAGCAAAGTATGGGCTTGTATTCGGACCTTGAAATATTTTGGGGGTGGATGGGGAATGGATTCTGGTTCAGCAATTTAAATTTACCTTTGTTCCTAGAATACAGGCAATCATCCCAGTATAGTTAATCACCCCTGTGAGACAGATGACAGCTTATGTGTTAGTTTAGGCACACCTGTGTACATATTTCTGAGGAGCAGGTTTCCTTATTCTGCTGAGGAAGGGCTTTATTTTGGGGGTCATCAGCTGAAGACAGGAGTAAGGGAAGTATATGATTAAGACAATGAATTGCAATTATCTTGCCTTTGTCCAGAGAAATGAAAGAATGCTATTATCTATGTTTGTGTCCGCAGCTCATAATTTTGGCCAATGGAGGTCCCCAAGCTCTTGTTCAAATTATGCGAAGTTACACCTATGAGAAACTTCTGTGGACTACTAGCCGTGTCCTCAAAGTCCTGTCTGTCTGCCCCAGCAACAAGCCAGCCATTGTGGAAGCTGGTGAGTGGTGACAATGGAGACAGAACTGGGATGCCATCTGATGAGGACATGTATGATTAGCTTATTATGTAATCTTCTGTAGGGCAATTACCAGAATTCCCTAAACAGTAGAGCTCTTGATGACAATTCTATGGAGTGTAGGATAAGCAAATAGCTAGGTAGGGGAAAATTAAGATTCTGTTGCTTTACAGTATCATATACAATAATTTATCAATATTAGGTGCTAAATATTCTTTCAGTAACATATGTAAAACGTATTTTCCCTAACATTACAGTTACTTATGTATTTATTTACATAAATTAATTTGCCTCACAGTAAAACTGAACATTGAATAAATAAATACAAAACTATGCATAAATTGGATTAAATGTATATTTTAAAAGAGGGTTAACTTACATTACAATCAAAAGATAACTCGTTACATTATGTTGTTTCTTAAAAATATATGTTTTTCTACTTCTTTAGCTGTGCTTTTGTAAAAGCAGACCAATGACTAGTCATATAAATCTTGCTGATTACAGAACGTGTCACTAATCATACTTGGTCTTGCCCTAAAAACAGAAAATACATAATGTGTTATTATAATGGGGTTATATTCTGAAGAAATTTTTCAAACCAATTAAATTCCATCTTTCCCATTTTCTTTCTTTTGTTTTTGTTCAACCATGGTTAATTTTTTGAACTTTTTCCCCAAAAGGTGGTATGCAAGCTCTGGGAAAGCACCTGACTAGCTCCAGTCCAAGACTTGTGCAGAATTGTCTGTGGACTCTAAGAAACCTCTCAGATGTAGCCACAAAGCAGGTAAACAATGCTCTCCCCCACCATAGTCTCTTTTATTTAAACTTAAGCCCCACCCAGCCTTTTTTATCTGTTACCTGAGATTTCTGTTCAATAACTGTTTTGTTGGCGACCTACTTTATGAAGGGTTGTAAAAAGATTTATCCACCCAATATGTTCTGGCACATCCTGCTATTGAGCCTGATGGTGCTATTGAACCAAAATTAAGGACTGATTGTTCCAATAACTCCGTAGTGGTACTATCCTAGTGGATCAGTCTGGTGACTTATGTTGACGTAGCTTCTGATTGAGGCAATAATTCTCTGTGCTATTTATTGTCTTTAAAGGAGGGTCTTGATGGTGTCCTGAAGATTCTGGTCAACCAGTTAAGTTCAGATGATATCAATGTGCTGACCTGTGCCACTGGTACCCTCTCCAATTTGACCTGCAACAACAGCAAAAACAAAACCCTGGTGACTCAGTCAAATGGAGTTGAAGCCCTCATACACACTATTCTCCGAGCTGGAGACAAAGAAGACATCACTGAACCAGCTGTGTGTGCTCTGAGGCACCTCACCAGTCGGCATCCAGAGGCTGAAATGGCACAGAACTCTGTGCGGCTTAACTATGGAATCCCTGCCATTGTTAAGCTGCTTAATCAGCCCAACCAATGGCCACTCATTAAGGTACAGGCACAGGCACAGGCAGATAATACCTAAGTATTTATGGGCAGAAGTATGCATTTCTATTCTTTTTTTTTCCTTTTTTTTTTTTACTACAGCAGGCTTCTATTTCTGACTTAGGCACATTTCAGGGGTGATCACTATGTTCAGGGAAGTATATCATAATTTTGGAATTTATATCCATCAGAATGCTTATTGGGGGAGTGAGGATCATAGTGAAACTTCCCTGATAAAACTCCAGAGCAGGGTTATGGTAAATTTTTTCCACATAGACTTCTCTATGAGAAAAGGCCTTACTAGCACTGATTATAAAAGATTTCTTACCACATTCAATAGTTGTGAGATATAGTGGATAAGTCCCTAAGCTGCAAGCCAAGATAGCACTACTTTCAAATCACAGTTCAGAGGTGTAGATTAAGTAGCCTTAAGCAAGTTCCTTTTCTTTCACCAGCACTTATCTTTAATAGAGTTTTATGATAATACCAGCCACGATTGCATGCATGTAATAAAAATTGCTTACATAATTTACATAAAGTTCTCTAAGCATATAATTGCATTTCCCCCCATAAATATTTAGGAGATACTGCTAATGATAATAGTAATCTGAGAGGCACGGAGTGCCAAAATGATGATAGAAGTTTGAGAATCAAGCTGCTTTTGTGGAAGAAAAGACAAAGCCAGTGTGTGAATGAACCGGGATGGAAGGTTGGGGGAGGATAATTCTGTTTGCTAGTCAGAGATGTAATTTTACAATGATGCTCTTGTATTTTAGGTTTAATTTAGTGTAAAATATCCTGAATTGAATTGATCCCTGTCTTTCCTTGGTAGACCCAAATGTCAAAAATCACACACCAAAACTGATTAAACTATATGAAAGTTTGTTTAGTTTTACATCTACCAGTGTTTTGAGGACTTGTCTTCTCCTTCCTCCTCACAGGCTACAATTGGCCTCATCCGTAACCTGGCTTTATGTCCAGCCAATCATGCCCCACTACAAGAAGCTGCTGTCATCCCTCGCCTTGTTCAGCTCCTGGTAAAGGCTCACCAAGATGCTCAACGTCATGCAGCTGCAGGCACACAGCAACCATACACGGTAAGAGGAGATAAGCAACTTCTATTTATGATCTTAATTGGTTTTATAAGTTATTTATTTCGGATTCCTGGAGGGTTAGTTACCCAAATATTATTTGAACTCTTGATGCCTTCTGAGATGCCTTCTCTGTCTGAAGAGGAGATCTTTGGTTGAAATATTAGAAAACATAAGTTACCGTTTATATTTGTCTTGATGAAAGGGGAAGCTATTTTTTATGTATCGTTTTCTCTTTTTTCATTATATTTTTTATTTTCTATTTTTTCTTTGTATTTTTTTCTGATGTTTTATATTTTTCTTATATTGTGTTATTTTTATCATCTATTTTAATTTTTTTTAATTAAAATCACTATAAAAGGAACTGGATGTCTTCTTGGATATAGAATGCTAGCCTCGGAATGAGCAGTACTGTTTTTCCATTCTTTGCCTTATTTCTTCAGGATGGGGTAAAGATGGAAGAAATTGTGGAAGGCTGCACAGGTGCACTACACATTTTAGCCCGAGACCCCATGAACAGAATGGAAATCTTCCGTCTGAACACCATTCCTCTCTTTGTGCAGGTCAGAATTTCTGAATGGATGGAAGTTGTAAGGGAGGAGCATTCAAGGTTAAGTGTGGGTAGAAACAGAGAGTTTGATTTCTGCAGAAGTAAAATAGTGAATAGAACCAGAAGTCGTGAATTCTCCAACACTGGAAGTTTTTAAGAAGATGTTGGATATCCATTTGAAGTGGTGTAGGGTTTCCTGCCTAAGCAGAGGGTTGGACTAGAAGACCTCCAACGTCCCTTCTAACTCTGTTATTTTATTCTATTCTAGATACGATAATTGCTAAGAAGAACATGAGAATTCAACTATTTTTTTGGGGGGGGGGTAAACCAAGGCTTGTAACAGAGATGGGAAGCCCATGGGTTCCATGTGATTCTCAGAATACCTAATAATGTATTATTATTAATAATAATGTAATGCCTAAGTAGGTGGATAATTCCCAAAGAGTACATTTCATTTAATTGCTTTTCTGAATATTTAAGGTACCCAGGCGTAATTTGTGTATATAAATTGTGTCCATGAAAAAAAATACCCATTTTTGATTTCTTATTTGGCGAGAATCCAACCTTGGTGAGAAATCAGATTTATTGGGTTAGATTGACACGCATGACAATGCAGTGAATGAATATTCCTTGCATTGTGGCCTAACATTTGTTACATGGGATGATAAAATTTAGAAAAGTTGCAATACCTGTGTAATAAAGTTACTTCTTTTAAATAGCTTTGTTAAAATTTTAAAGGTATTGCTTACCCTCCTCTCAGCTTGCATTTGTTCTTAATAATTTTGGTATATTATGACCTCCTGAAGGAGACAAGCACTGCCAATACAAGACAACTTGAGCATAAGTAATTTACCAAGAGGAAACTATTTCCTTGCTTATTCTTATTCTTCTGGTTCATTTGGGGGAACAGCTCCTATATTCTCCAGTGGAAAACATCCAGCGTGTGGCAGCCGGCGTACTGTGTGAGTTGGCTCAGGACAAAGAGGCGGCTGATGCCATTGATGCAGAAGGTGCGTCAGCACCATTGATGGAGCTTCTGCATTCCAGGAATGAGGGCACAGGTAAGCATTGTAGACACATGTCCATGTATAACTCTTTTATGACCATATTATCACCACAGTTTAATTTAACCATTGGGTTTGCAGTATGTACCTTCTCACAGTACCCCAGGGAAGCTTCTTATATTTTCATACGTTTCCAGGATTGAGAAAAGTCTTCCAGCAAATGTTAAAAGAGTAAAATTATGTGAAAGGTGAGGTGGGGGAATAATATAGCTTCTGGCTATTTAATCGGATTTAAAGGAAACCGATTGCCTATATTGTAATTGAACTATTTGGTAGTAACAGAATATCACCATCTAGGAATAAGATTGTAACTTAGTTCTAATTAATTTAGAAATCAAATTTAGTTCTCCTTTATATATTCTTCTGTTAATGTTGGAATCAAGGGATAATTATTTTTATTACAGCAAAGGAGTTAATTATATAAGAATTGACCCGAAAAGCTCATTATCATAGTAATATAGTTTCCATTACCAGGGATTCACTGATTGTGTGTCCTCCAATACAAGAGTATTCTAACATACAACTCTTCTCTTAAAACCTAGAATGTGATATTGGCCAGAAGTAATTATACTGTAAAACTGGCCTGTAAAATGCATGCAGAAATGAAAAGCTTGTTTTATTATCAGAAATTAGTGGATTTTGTTATAGGACGGGCAAGAAAACTGGGAAATCAATGCCATTCACATACTTCTCAAGGTAGTCAGTGCAACAGCTGATCAAGAGCAAGCTTTTTTTAGCTAGCAGGCTAAAGGTCCCTTTCTTACTTCTCCAGCTACATATGCAGCTGCTGTGCTGTTCCGCATCTCTGAAGACAAGAACCCAGACTATCGGAAACGTGTCTCTGTGGAACTCACCAATTCACTCTTTAAACATGACCCTGCTGCTTGGGAAGCTGTGAGTTTTTCTGTTGTTTAGATGGCAAGGGATTAGTGTATCTGTTCCAAGCCTTTGAATTTAACCTGAGTTTGTGTCAGTCCCAAAACCAAGAATGACAGTGGCAATTCTTCCAAGCTGAGGTTTTTTTTTAATTTTTTGACACCTATAGACTGCCAGACCGAGGACTATCTGCATCTATGGTATACTCTTGTGAACTGCTAGGGTGGGGCTATCGTTATCGTCTTTCTTTCACACATGATATCTGGGCTGAGTTGGCCTCTAACTCCTCTGGAATGCAGCCCCTCCCTCCTAGAAATCTTACCCCCTTGCCACTGTCACCATCCATTTCACTTCAAAGGCAGAACTTGGGAAATATTTGGGAAGTCAGGCATTTCCAGATGATTTCAAACATGCCTAAGAGAGTTATTTTCAGTTCTAAGAGTAAAACCTTCTTGATTTTGTCTGTTACCATCTTCGTGTCTGTACATTTTTGGTACTAAAAAGGTAGAAAGAAGGATCATAATTCTTGAAATCTTTCTCTTCAGTTCCTCAGTTCTCTGTCAAAGCAGTTTATTCCTTGATTATAAGAGAACTGGCCATAATTAGAAGGAGGATTTGTGTGTCCTTAGAAGAACTGCAAATATCTTGAATTCTATCTAAAATAATCCCGAAAGAAAATTTCAGTCTTGGCGTATTTGAAGTCATAAAGATAAAACAAAATTTGTGGGCATGATTTCAAATTTAATTTAAATCACACAGTGTGCAATTTAAAGTCCACCTGAATCACTGCTGACTGATAGGTCAACTTTCTTTAAAGTAATGACTCTTTAACAAAGCGCTGAGGAAAACCATTTTAAGCCTTTATCTCATTGGAAGCAAATACATATCACACAAGATTACAATCCGACATCAGTTTTTTATTAAATGCAGTACTACTGGTGAATGTTGTAACACCTATACAAATTTTGTCAATGGATGGATGATAACTAAAGGAGAACTTGAGAAAAAAAAATATGCCTTGCCCTCATTTATTCATTCCTGTGCCAGTATCACTCCTGGGAAAGACACCAAGGGAGTGCCCTATTGGGATGAGCTAATTATGCATAAAAGAAGACTTAAGCCTTCTGTTCTGTATCCTTGCCTAAGTAAGCTTAGTATCTAAACCAGGGGTGGGCAAACTTGACAGTTTTAAGACTTGTGGACTTCAACTCCCAGAGTTCCCCAGCCATTTCATTTCATTTATTCATATTTATATCCCGCCCCATCTCCACAAAGGACTCGGGGCGGGTAACAACAAAGACAA
>JAOYMU010000077.1:71776720-71789217 GCA_025802295.1 Psammodynastes pulverulentus
TATGCTGGCTGGGGAACTCTGGGAGTTGAAGTCCACAAGTCTTAAAGCTGACAAGTTTGCCCACCCCTGATCTAAACCATTGGCTCTGGGGGTAGGTTTAACCATTCCCCGTGGATGGATCATTCCAGAAATTAGACTAGATGTCTCTAGGTTCTCTTGGTCAACATTTGGGATTGCTTGGCTGAGTTCTGAAATTTTTGCTATCCTACTTACAGGCAATCAGAGTTAATTAGATAATTAAGTTGCCATGGGAAACCACAGCTCAATTGCATAGGCAGCATCCTTCAGTAGTGACATCTTATGGCAGGTTTGATTAAACTTGCAGCCATTACAGGTTTCTGCCTTTGTTCTGAGAACAGTTGGGTTTCTTTCCACAGGCCCAGAGTATGATACCCATTCATGAACCATATGCAGATGGTGAGTATAGAGGGCTGGTCGTTTCAGGTGAGAGGGGGAATAATGATATATAACCAGACTGCTTTGCTAAAATTCCTGTTCTTAGGCTTAGCTATTATTTATTCTCTGAAGCTGCTCATGGAAACATGTATGGTAATTAAACAGGCTGTTTGGGGAACATGTACAATAGTTAAATTAAAAATCTGAAGCCTTGGTTTCCACATATTCCATGTATGTTATAAGAATTTTTTAAATTCCTTTTTCTCAAACCAAGCAGGCTTAAATCATTTGAGGTTGTATTCTGAACATTCCAGATTGTTTTAATTATTTGGGGACAGACAGCATGCAATGGAAAGTCATGCTCTGGAGCAGGCTTCACCACGTTGTAATTCTCATAAATTGGAACTCCAATTCTCAGGATGGCAGAGGCATTCTGAATGATATAATGATACAACTGGAACAAAACTGAAAGGGCTCATTTTGGGAAATTCTGGGGTGATTCTGCTTTAGAAAACCATTTTATTTTCAGTTTACTGCTTATCTTGCCAAATATGAGCGATATATCCCTTTCTTCTTTTTACCTTTCATTAGAATTGGATGGAGGATATCGTGGCATGTATTCTGGGGAAATCCCTATGGACCCCATGGACATGCACATGGACATGGATGGAGACTACCCCATGGATACATACAGCGATGGTGTGCGAGCACCTTACCCAGACCACATGCTGGCCTAATATGTCCCTAGGACATGTTGGGGAGGACTCAAGGTAAAAGCATCTAGTTTAGTGCAGTTGGGAATTGGCCAGTTAATGGAAATGAAAGATGAAATGAAAAAAAAAAGATAAAATGGACATTTTTGTTCTTTGTAACTAAACATCCTTCACACTGCCATTGACCTACAGAACGTATCACTGCTTCCGATTCCATGGGAAATAGATTTCTGTCTTGTCTTTCCTTAGTAAAAAAAAAAAAAAGTCTCAATAGCGATTACTCAATAAATGAAGGGCAGCTTGTAGATTAGTCTAAGCAAAATAAAAGTCATGCAGGTTTGTCACTGACAGAACTAGATTGTTGTGTTTAATCAGATCAAAAATGGCTCTTTTCCATCTTTCTGCATCTGACAATCTCCAATCATGTTGCTCATGATTTTCTGAAACAACCTGGTAAAATTGATGGGAAAAATATGACATTTTGAAACGGAACCTCAATTTTCAATGCTTATAAATGTCCTTTGTGTGTTCTACTAAATATTACTTCTCTTTTTTTCTTATTAATGAGTTGCTTCTAGTAGCTGTGAGTCCTTGTGGCTTTTTCTTATTAATGAGTTGCTTCTAGTAGGTGTGAGTCCTTGTGGCTGGTTTACACTTCTGGGTAGAATGAGAAAACAAAATGTATACGCCAATGCATGAAGTGTAGACACTAGCCAGTGCTTTAAAAAGGGGGGTAGAGGGTACACTTTGTTACTGAGCAATACAGACGAGCTGCACTGTTATGCTCACGCTAAAATAAATATATAATTTCTATTCATCAGAAAAGGTGGAGATTGGACCATTGCCAGTCTTGTCTTTTACATTATATATTATTACAATTCCCATAATTCTCTGCCAACATAACAAATATGGCCTGTTATATTTGGGTGGGCTGAGATTGGAGAAGTCAGAAGTGACTGTTTTTCTGCAGAGACCAAGCAGTCCCCCAGATTGGGACCATAAAAGCAGACAGGGCTTGTTAGATGGACAGTGGTCTGACCTGGTGCATTCAAAGCAGCTTCCTCCATCCTAAAGGGAAATCTTGCTTTCCTGTATATGGTGTAAATCTAATTTTCCCTTCCTTTGTTTTTCTTAATCAGCAGATGTTTCCTTAACACAGAAGAGGGCAGCCCCAGTGCTCAAGTTCTGGGCGTTCAGGAGACAGAAGTGCCTGAGAAAGATGATGACAAATTTCTTCCTTTCCCTTTGAGGCGGTTTTATTTTCATGTTTCCCTCCTGTGGGCTTACGGGAGCAATTCCCAGTCCATAATCTGTGCTGCAGCTAACAACATTATAATATTAGCAGTCAGCTATTCTTTCTGCTCTTTCCCGCAATATTCTTTGTTAACATTCACTATATTTTTTTCTTGCAAATTGGAGCACTATCCTTAAACTGCCATGAGATCCTGATAAGTATTTTTAGACCTATACACTAAAACTAACACACACTGATAATACAATGTAAGAGAAAGAAATGCATACATAGATTGTGTGTTTGCTGCAGAGTTTTTCATTCGATAGGATTTTATTTGCCTCTTTGTATTTTTAACACAAATCAGAACTAAATCAAAGGAAGAGAAAATGAGAATGTTTCTATTCCACCCCTTTCATTTTTTACCTATTTAACTTTTAAAAATAAAACAGAACCAGCAATTGGGTGTAAATTCACCAAGAAATAAACAGCTTTGCATTTGTCCAGTTTTTGTCATTTTTTAACCCAACAGGTACATCTTTGGATTTGTGACCTCAACCCAATCAGCTTTTTGACCTACCGTATAAATCGGAATAACTAAAACAAATTAGATAAACTCTCTTCCTGCTTACCAGACCACCTTTTTCATATTTTTAATCCGATCCCTCTTTTTGTCCCCTCCCTTTCTCACAATCTTCCTGGTGATTGGCGTGCTCTCTTCTTCCTCTTATTCCCGTGCTCCTTCTAATGCATTTTTAAAAGCAGCTCTCAGTGTGATGGCTTGAGGCTTCCACTGGAAAAGGGATCGATGTAGCTGCAGTTATACTTTAGAACATTTTATTATTATTTCTCTGAGGGATTTTTTTTTTTTGTATAGACCAAAGCTAAAAAAAAACCAACAAAAACAAATAAAATTTTAAACCTAAACTTGCAATGCAAATGAACTACTTTTTTGCGTTTACCTAGTGAAATTCTGTTGGGGGGGGGGAGGGAAGGAAGTTGCATAGAGGGAAAGGATCGTGAAACACATATCTTCAAATTAGATTACCCTATACACATTTAAACCGAGGGAAAAGGGGGAATATTTTTCCTTGACCCAGTTTTCTTCGAAGTGGTGGGCCTTGAGAGAGAACATCATGTGGGTTTGTGATGTTTTAAGACCAAATGGTTAAATGTTTGAATTGGTGTGTTCGAGTTTAATTAGAGAGGCTGAAAAGTGAGAGTACACAATTTCCTAAGGCTGATCTAGACTGCAGATGGGAGAAGGAAGAAGAGAATAAAAAAGAAACTATACATTCCTGTGTCACACTGTTCAGATTTTTTTGAATTCTGTACTTTGATCTTTCAAAAACAGCTTTTATTGAAGTTGTGGTATTAAGCAGCTTTCAACAATGCATTGAAGGCATCCAGCACGTATTTGACTGAACCTTTTGTACTGAAGACAAAGTTCAAGAGCTTGGAAATCCTTCCGGCATGCGGATATACATCCGCATAGTGGAAAGCCTATACCTGGCTGTATGTTGCAGCAGTTAATGTCTGTTGAACATTAACTGGTATACTGATATATTGCCAATATGTAAAATCACATATTTGCCCTTGAAGTCAGGTGTGGAAGCTGCCATGTGATTAGCTAACCCTATAGCAGGAGATGGCTAGCTTTATGCTATCCTTTCAACTTCGATTCCCATAATAAGTATCATGAGGATGACGAATGGCAAAAGACAATTCTTGACTTATGGCAGGTTGCTTAACTATTTGAAATTATGACAAGCTCACAGCAGGTGTTTTATGGCTTGTAAAGTACTTCCGGCCATCATAAAATGTCTCCCCCTTCCCAATCTCTTGGGGTCATGTGGCTGCATTTCAGGTGCTTGGCAACTGACTCGCCTTTACAATGGGCAAAAATTGCCCATTCAGAAAAATGAGTTTTCACTTAAAACTGCACTGTTTCCTTGATGGCCGCAGGTTCAACAACCATAGTGATTCACTTAACAACCACTACAAAAATGTCATAAAATCAGGTCTGATCGCATGGGTACCTTGATTTATGACTGTAATGACTTACAACTATAAATCTGGTCCCAATTGCAGTCATAAATTGGGGAATACTTGTATAGTAACTGAAGAGCACTCCTATGGGATATGCCCCACATTTCCCAGTCTCTTAATCCCTAAACTAGTGGGAGGGTAGCTATAGCTCCAAAGTCACATGTATTCTTTTTGCGGCCCTCAGAGCCTCCTGATCATAAATGCTCAAAAGCAACAGCATAATTTCCTTTTATTTTGAGGTGGGAAACAAAAACTACAGTAGAAGACAGATATATTACAGATAAAACTTCTCCCAAAGCCCAGTCTGATGTCATGTCATAGGCTCTAGTTGTTCTGTAACTCTTATCCCCACTCACCCCCTCCCCCCAAATTAAGAGACACTCTTGTTATCAAATGATCTCTGCCTCTTCTATGCTGCAAGAGCATGCTGCAGGATCTCTGTACGTATCTATACCCCAGAATTCTGCATCAATTCAGGTGTGCCACTTACATGTAAATACTACAATATATATATCAGAGATGAAACCATGTGGATAAAGTTATTTTATATAACTTGCTTTGAAATTTATCTCTTCTCCATAAACAGTAACCTGTCACGTCCTATACTTCTAAAATCTGTATCAGGACTTCTACTTTGGTTCCTGACATTAAGCAAGTTATTCTTAACATTTCCTGTTGACATCTGTCTCCCAATGACATGAAAAAAATATTGAGAGTAGAGAAACTGTTAGCAAGTTTGTGACAAGTGCTAGATTTGTATGTTAAAAATCCCAGTGAATGTGCCTTGGATAGGAGGCACAGTGTATAAGAGCAATCTTCTCCTGGATTAATTGTGTTTGTTGTATAAACACTCTGAAATATCAGTTTCCTATAGCACATGCGATTAAAACAAACTTTTCCAACGTGGTACCTTCCAGATATTTGGGACTGAAATTCATAACCTCCACTGTCAAGCATGGTGGCTGAAAATTCTGGTTTTTTTCTAGCCCTCATCCTATACGTACTCTGTAAATTATAGAATTACTACAATAAAACAGCTATGTCCATCTAGTGATATATACACATTTTCTCTGATGTAATGGAATAGGATAGCAATTTCTTTATCCCCTTCCAGATTCTTTGCTTTTCTCTACATTTAGCTCACTTAGTGTTACATAGACCAAAAGATTCTGTAATTGTTTTCTAGGAAAGAGAAAGTATCAAACATCAATATAAGGAGTTTCAGTGTTGATACTGTACTAATAAATGACCTGGTTCTCTTGGAATAAAGTGTAGGGAAGTAGACCTTTATACTTTCTCCCAAGTTTTTATTCCCCATCGTCACCCCTGAGATTCATTCTTTGGGTCTACTGGAGCAAAATTGTATTTCTAATACCATCCCGCAAGCCACTAATCTTTCTAGAGTGACAAATGAAAGGAATCGGGATCAAAGGCATCTAGGAAGCAAAGTTGCTTCTGTATAATCATTGCCCATCCAATGTCAAGCCACTTACTCTCTCCTGCCAGCTTACTGGTGTGAATTAAATTTGATTTTCCAGAATTAGACATGGCATAATCAGAGAGTAGGAGGAGAATGGCAAGATGGATAACAGAGTAAAGGGAAGATTAGAAGAACTTCAGGGTTTTCCTTTCGAGCTACGGAAAATCTACTTAAAAGAGATCATAACGCTGACTGGGGTCTTTTCTTTATTTCTATCTATCATGCTCCACCAGCTGCAATTTTAACGAAAACAAGAAGAAGCAACATAGTAGGTCTGAAAGCAATAATATTTTACTCAGTTCTTTTGTCTACCAAAGATCATGCTGACATTCTGGCTGTAGAATTATTAAAACCAACAGTTGGCTTCTACTTTTATGACTGCCCAGAAAGATAAATGTCAGATAACATTTTGGAGGGGAATACTTTTGTGTTATTCTTGGCTTCTCTTTGAATATATAAAATCCAAACAGTGATTGTACCCAGAGAGAGTTACAAAATACTAATCCTAAATCTCAATTACATGGCAGTATTATTACATTCAATTTAGCTTGCTGTAACTGGTTTGTGACTAACTTAACTACTGAAAGCCACCCTTTGAGATATTTGATAGAAAATGGGAGACTTCATTTATTTACCATTTGCTTGGTTATAACCAAACTCAAGTCAAAAATGACAGATTTCAAAGTTGTGACTAGGTCACCAATTTGGTGCTACCTCAATGTAGCAGGAGTTTAGAGTTTCGTTTATTTTTTAGAATCAGTGGCTTTTTCTTTAGCAGAATTTTCTCTGCTCAAGGCAAACTCTTCTTACTTCAAATGATAAGGCCTAAAGATGTCTGTACTCGCCTGTATTCACCTTCAGTGTAGATTTCAGCTTATGTTAGGGTATGCTTCTGTTAGTGATGGGCAATGTTTTGTACCCCAATGTCAACATGCAAAAAGTAAAAATTAAAAATCTCCCTTTTCCATACTACCAATAACAAGAGCTGATATGAGAAATTTGAACAATCTAGAACAGAGGTGTCAAACTCATGTCATCACGGCAGCATCCCATGACGTATCGGGATTTTTTCCCCCCCTTCATTAAACCAGGCATGGGCATGACCAGCACATGATGCATCTGGCCCATGGACTGGAAGTTTGACAGTCCTGATCTAGAACATTCTATTTATGGAAAGAACCCACAAATTTGTAAAAATGGGAAATTACAAATGTTAGTTTTACAATTATGTCATATTTAATATTAACAGGAAAGATGTTGAATATGAATTGAGATTTTTGCAATGGTAGAAATGTTTTGGGAATATAATTTTAATTGTGTTGATTTGAATATCATAGTATTCCACTTTCGGTGTACAGTGGGTGATTCAACACTAAGAGGTTGTTTTTATGTAATGGAACTTTTTCATAGTTCAACACTGCTATTTTAATTAATTTTCTTCAGATATGTTAGATGACATATCCTATAATTCTTTAATAGTAGTGAATTTATTTTAGATATGGCTAGCTGGGGTAAATTGTCCTTTCAAAGCCTTTGAATTAGCTGGCTAGAAGTTATTAAAGCTTTTGTTCATTGAATCAAGAAATTTCTTATATTTTAAAGGAAATATTTTGCCTGTACAGTCTTAATTGACAATCTAGTTTGTTTTATAAGTGCAGGCAAAAAAAAGTTCCTACATGCATGATGTTGATCAATAACCCAGGTTGAATATATGAACTGACTACTGAACAGTATTGTGTCTATAATTGTTGGAAAGTTTTGTTTATTGTGACCATCTCTTGATGAAGTATCTATTAGTGAAATTCATGTTCATGTATCATTGGCATTAGCTGAAGAAGGTGCAAATGCAAATGAATTGTGCTAGCGCTACAGTTTGTGAAAGAACATGCTACAAGCTATTTTGCTAAAAGCTTTATCTCATCAAGAGAGGGTATCAGTTCTTTTGGGGAAAACCATGGTTCCCGATACTCCAAAGAATTTCTCAGCCTTAGTCACTTTAAAATATGTGGATTTCAACTCCCAGAAATCCTCAACCAGTGTGCTGACTGTTGAATTCTGGGAATTGAAGTCCACTTATCATAGAGAGGCTAAAGTTGAGAAGCATTGTCATTAACATCCATTGGAACTGATAACCTACCCTGTGCATTCTGCTCCCCATGGCGGAGATATGGCTCATCTATTAATTTTTCACCATTTCTTTGAAGTTCCCCGTTGTGGCGTAGCTTTGCTGTAATTGGCTGTCTCTAACTTGATTCTTGAGACTTCTGCAAAACCAAGGGGTTGTGTTGAGGAGCAAGAGGGCATTATGCCAAGTTCTCCCATAAACCTCAAGATTACTCCTGATTTCATCAGCAGCTGCATGAAACAATTGGGAAATAACATTTTTTTTTTTTACAAATTGTAATATTCCTGTAACATAATGTATTCCATAAACATGACAGATCAGCAAGAATGTACAGACCTATTTGTTGACTTTCCCACTGCTTGTCCTGACAGCAGTAATTTATAGCTTTATCCAGAACTGTCCTGTGTATGCATTAGTATGTTTCTCTGCCTCTTGTTCTAACTTGACCTGCCAGTTATTGCCTTCGTGTTCTCACCTGAGCAACAGGTCTTGTCAGTTTCGTTTACTCAGGTGGCAGCAAGAGAAATAATTATTTTTGACGCCATCAGCAATATGTTATCTTGGCTGAATCAAGATGCTTGCAGCTTCTGTGCAAAATATGTTGAAAAGGAAAGTTCTAACATTCCTGGATCTGGCTCAGCCATCTTGCTGTTTCTATTTCTGCTCCTGTGAACAGACTGGAAATTAAATGTTGCTGGAAGAATCCTTTGAGCTATGTATTCATGTTCCACTTATTTGAGTGTGTTGTTCCTACAATTTTACAAATCTCTGTTTGCAAATACCGTGTATAACCTAACTATTTGCATTATTTTTCCTCCTTAGGTGAAACTGAAATATAACTTCTATTTTATCTTTTTATAAGCATATCTAATAGATATACAGATAACTTCTTACTTATGCTGCAACTTATTGTTTCGATAATGTTTTTTCCAGTTATGTTTGCTTTACTAACAGAATAGATATTTGATTCAATGTACTCATATGCTATGAGATTTGTTCCAATAAGTGTGATATTTTTACTATCTGGTAGGTGAGCCTTTCTCAACCTGGTGCCCTTGGTATATGTGGGATGTCAAATCTCATAATCATTAACACAGGCCCCATGCTTGGTGTTTGGGAATGATGGGAATTGCAGTCCAACCCCTCTGGTGAGTACCAAGATGGGAAGGCTTCTGTAAGTCCTGACACATGAAATTATTGTTTTGGGGTGTGTTATTTTTTTACTTGAGAAGTCTTAGTATTGGATTCACCACTAGTTGACCCTGATAGTATAGAGGTATAAGCAGTCCTCAAGTTATAACCATTCATTTAATGACCATTTGAAGTTACAATGACATTGAAAAAAGTGACTTACAATTGTCCTTGCATATGACTGTTGCAACATGGTCATGTGATCAAAATTTGGTTGCTTAGCAAGCCACAAGTACTTATGACAGATGCAGTGTCCCAGGATCATGTGATCACCATTTGTGACCTTCCAGGGAGACTTCTGAACAGCAAAGTCAATAGTCGGATTTGCATAATAACCACAGCAAAAAAGTTTTAAAATTGGGTGTGACTCACTCAACACTGTCCCAGTTGTAATTATGGTTGTAAGTTGAGGATTATCTGTATATTGGTTGTTGAGATGTATCTTGTAATGGATTCTCTTAACAAATTCTTTGAGAAAGGCAAAAAAAAAAGGGACACATCTTTTTCTGAAATATTGGTTCATCCATAGCATGCTGTTGCCACACAGTGGCTGTTTTGAAATATAACAGTAAAAATATATCAAATTCTGGAGTCTGAGCTTTGGAAGATTTTGAAAAGGATCTAAGCAGCATTACATCGGGTGAGCAACTGAGTTCCAGCCCATTTAGACATTGTAAGATAAGTTGGAGAAAAGTGTATAGGAGCACAGCTTATTCGGACCCATTTGGGATCTAAGTGACTTAAATCACAAAGAATGTAATTAATCAATGAGTAAGAGTCCTTCTACACAAAACTCTTTCCATAACCAATCTCTCCAAAGGATTTTCAAGCCAGCAATGATGATGATCAATCAATTGTTATCTTTCCTGGTGACCTATGGAAGATGAGAAGAGGCAGAAAGTACCATAAACTCATTCAACTGTCCAATATGAGAAAGCAGAAATTGGCATTCAGTTACTGCCCTCTGCCTAAGTCATAGCATCTTCTGGAAAACCATCCTCCTTGCCCATGTCTCCACCCAGAAAGAAATAAAAATAACTTCTTGTTTCTGATAAATGTGGTATTCACTTGGCAAATTTATGAGCTTCCTGGTCATCAAAACTTCACACTTCTTGCCAATAAATTCGCATTGAAAGCTGTGATGATGGCAGGACACTACAGTGTTGCAATTGGAAACTTTTTCAACAGCTTCACACACCACCATTATCTGTGCTTGGAAAGATGCAGAGAGAGAAATGACTCAAGACCAAAGGCCAGGAGATGGGATAAAGCAAAATTTTGCATAGACTGCTTATATAAGCAAGGAAAATCAAGCCAGTTTCTTACCAAATCGTGAAATATGCTACAAAAATATGACTGAATTTGTTGCTAAGGTGTTTATAAAACCTGCTGGAGAACTCCATGGAAGATGGGGTAAGGCAAGGGAACCCCAAAATGAGAAAACAGTACATACCACTCTGCAGAACCCAGCAGTATCACAGATTTAAAAATATTGTTTGTCAATGCCAAAAGCTGTGCTATTACTGAACCAAAAGAAACCTTAAATGTGAAGGGGGAACAATGGGGAAGTGCAGCAGTTCAGTAACAGGGTTGGATTAGCAGAAATGTATGAGCAGACGGCCCTAAGTGGGCTTCCAACCCATTTTAATTTTGGCCTATATTGTTTTTTGTAATAAATGCACTAGCAAGAAGTCTGGAATTTTATTCCAATCAGAGAGTGGGATTCAGCTGACTACTCAATAATGTTCATCTTTGTTTACTAATTTTCTATTTTGGTTCTGATTCAGCAACACTTTTTGTTTTAACTTTGATACTAATTTAGACAGAAGTATATCTTACGTATGAGCCAGCACTATGCTGTCACTGCCCAAAAAAGCTAATGCAGTCCAGGTTGCATAGAGGAATAGTTTCAGGATCATATGAAGTGACAGGACCACTTTATACTGCACTGGTAAGACCACACTTTAAATACTCCATCCAATTCTGGTCACCACGATATGAAAAGATGGTAAGAATCTAGAGAGAGTGTAGAGAAGAGCAGAAAAATGATCTACAGCAGGGATGTCAAACTCATGTTGCCACAGCTGCATCATATGAAGCATCAGGACTTTTTCCCCCTTTGTTAAACTGGGTGTGGGCATGGCCAGTATGTGACACATCCAGTCCATGGGCCAGGAGTTTGACAGCCCTGCTCTAGAGGTTAAACCATATGACGAATGATTGAAGGAACTAGGTATGGATGGCCTAATAAAGAAAAGGACTAGGGTGAAAAAAAAACCAGTCTTCAGTATTTGTGAGCTGATACAGAAGAAAGATCCAACCTGTTTTCCAAAGCACCTTGCTGCAGGACAGGAAGAAACAGGTGGAAGATCGTTAAATAGAGACCCAATCTAGAACTAAGGATAAATTTCCTGATAGTGAGGACAATCAGTATAATGGCTTACGTCCAGATGTTATGGGTGTTCCATCACTGGAGGTTTTCAAGAAAAGGCTGGAAAGGAATTTGTCTAATGGCATAAGATTTCCTATTGACAGAGGATTGGACTAGAAGACCTCTATGGATGGTTCCTACTTAAAAGATGGTATTTATCAAGTCTGTCAAACCCTGCAGGCCAGATGTGTCACACACTGGCCACTCCCATGCCCGGTTTAGGGAAGGAGGGAAAAGTCGTGATACGTCACGTAACGCTGCTGTGACGACGTGAGTTTGACAGCCCTGGTATATATGAAATTTGATTGTAGCTGATAGAAATTGAAAACTCAACCTTGGTAGCTTTATGAGATGAAAATGCTTTTCAACTGTCTTTGCTTTTATTTTTAGCAAGATCCTGATGGATAAAAAACAAAACCAAGTAAAAGCCAATATTTATGTTTTTATTTAATTCTCACTTCTCCCTGTAAAGGGATAGCTTCTGAATATAATTCAAGATCATCTGAGTCAGCCAGATGTTCCTGATTTCACTAAGTAGGTACCTGACCAGCCACTCTTTGAATCACTTGAAACTGATACTCTTTAATCATTTAATTTAGCCTCCAATTACCATGTCAGCTTTACTATTCCATTTGAGGTGGGGGTTGGAAATCTGAGCTTGAGGTCAAAAGAATGGAAGACTATTATTGGATCCAGAGCACTTCTCTTCCATCTGTCTGACCTTCAACTTTAATGCCCTTGCTGTGATATGAATTACATATTTACGGAAATGGAAAATATTCCCCACATTTCTGCCAGCTGTTAGTTACTTGTAATGCATATGAAATAGTCTGGAGACTTATTTAATAAGCTAACTACTTACATCTGTATCACAAGTAGAG
>JAOYMU010000077.1:71811783-71826222 GCA_025802295.1 Psammodynastes pulverulentus
AGCTATGACCCCTACATAACCCCAACATGGCCCCATAGGAGTCTGACAACAACCAATAGAATACATGTTCTTGCACAGGAACAGGAAGCTCAAGTGCAAAGTCCAAGAAAATGCATAAAAAAACCCACTCTCAACTCCATGTGGTCAGCTGCCTAGAATCACACGTGCTTGGTGGTTCTCGTTCATCAATAAATGGACCATCTTTCCAATCAGCTTTCAGCCTCCATTTTGTCTCCAGTGCCTTTCTCCCAGCTTGGAACTGAACATGATGGATATTTCTTCTAACACATCAAAGAAAAGTACAAGAGAAAAGTTGCCTGTACAGGACAAAAGTATTGTCCCCTTTGCATAGGAAATCAGTTACATGTAGTCAAACATATTACATATTTACATCCTATAATACCGCACATATTCGTTAAAATGAAGTTTGACGAAAGAAGGGGCATAAATTTGAAGATTTTTATGAGGAAAAAAGTTGTTTGGAGTTCACGAAGAGACAAACCAGATTCCCGCTAGCTTTCTCTTATCAAAAGACAAACTCCAGACATCCTATTAACTCAAACATGGTCCCACCCCACTCTGAACTGGAGAACGAAAACAGTTTTTATCTTTTTATTTGAGGAATGTTAGAAGCTATCAATCAATCCCATCTGCAAAGGTTTGAAAACATCATTTAAAAGAGAGAAAAATCAATTAAATTAAAATGCAAAACAACTATATTAGTTAGCAAGTATAACAATACGACAAAATCCATGTTGTTGGTACTACAAAGTCCATCCTATGTGGCCTTCAGGGGGCAACAGCTGAGAGGTCTCTCTTCCTAGATTTCACTAGTCAAAAGGGGGCGGTGGTAGTATTCAATTTGTTTTACTACCGGTTCTGTGGACGTGGCATGGTGGGCATGGTGTGGATTGGTGGGCATGGCTTGGTGGGAATGGCAGGGGAAGGATATGGCAAAATCTCCATTTCCACCCCACTCCACGGGAAGGAGTAAAAACCCCATTCCCTCCCCACTCCACTGATCTGCTTTCCAGCTCTGTTCTCCTGTGCAGGGCAACAAAAGAAGACCCAGCCGATCAGCTGGGACTTGGGAGGCAGCAAATAGATGGGGGCGGGACCAGTCAGAGATGGTATTTGCCCGTTCTCTGAACTACTCAAAATTTCCGCTATGGGTTCTCCAGAACTGATCAGAACCTCCTGAATACCACCTCTAGTTCTGATGTTTGGAACATTTGGATCCAACTGTGGACTGGAAATGGGGTTTGAGAGATACAACCTGCCCAAGACATTTTGTTTGTCTGGCACAGAACAGCAAATTCTGTTCACCCCCCCCCATCAAAATTGATTATTATTATTTATTAAATTTATTTGCTATCTGTCTCACCACAAGGAAACTCTGTTTTCAGAGTTAAAAGCAATAAAATGATACACATACATATATAGCAATAAAATTGTAAGTGACAGTAAAAAGATGGGGAGAGGGGATGAGGTGGGATTTGCTACTGGTCCATCAACCACCTCCAGCATGGTACTCCCTCATTAGGGTCCCAAGTCAACTGACAGAATCAGGTCTTCAGACCTTTATAGAAGATGAGGAGGGTGGGAACAGATCTCACCTAGGGAAGGGGCAAGATATTCCAAAGGGCAGCAGCCATTTTGTCCTATTAAAACCTGTAGTCATGAACTTTAATTACTTTTGTAAGAACTCTTCTCTATATTTTTTCAAACTTGGGATATAAGCAAAATGTAGTTTATAGTACATGTGTAACATAACTTCTTAAAAATATGAATTATGATTTTTATTAAAATCTCTTACGATTTTTATTAAAATCTCTTACGATTTTTATTAAAATCTCTTAAGATTTTATACCATGGGGAAAATATGGCACAGGTAATTTTGACTCTTGCTGCACCCCCAGCTTACATGAACAAAATTCAGACGCTTGGCAACTGGCTCATATTTTTGACGGGTTGCAGTGTCCTGGAGTCTTGTGATCACCTTGTTTGACTTTCTGGCAAGCTAAGTCAATAGGGAAGCCAGATTTACTTAACAACTGCAATGATTCACTTAACAACTGTGGCAGGAAAGATTGTAAAATGGGACAAAATTCTGTAACAACTGTGTCACTTAACAATAGAAAAGTTGGGCTCAATTGTGGTTGCAAAGTCATCTGACTGCCTGAATAAAACCAGTGATTAATCTTGGTTTTTTTCCCTTCCATCTCACGGCATGAAAAATGTGTTCATATCAAATAATGCCTCGCTGCTTTTTCATTTTAAGATCTGCCGTCTCAGAAGCTACTTCATTCAATGTGGTAGGGCTGGTTTTGCTTATGAAGTAGGACAAGTAGCATAGAACCAACTAGAACTCAACAATTTTTGGAGCTATATTGTTTAAAGCAGAATTCTTTAGTTCTTATTCTGCCTTCTGATAGTTTAGGTCCTGCTCCATTCAAGGTGCTGCAGTGCTATATTTTCTGCATGACAGCTGCATTGTCCGTGTGACACCTGCCAAACTGGATGCAGCAGGGCCAGAAGAGGCTGAAGAAGGCAGGAGCCTTTCTAACGGCAGCCATCCCCCACCTCTTCTCAATAAAGAGCCAGTTACATCTGACTCAGCCTCCAGCCTGTTCCAGAATTGGTGTGATGCCTCCACTCTCACTGGTGAGTATTATTCTACTACCTGAAGGCTAAATTCAGTTTATGTCTCCTGAATAATGAATATCTTTCTGCACCATAGAACAGTGGAATTTGGTAGTGATTTCTTCCTCTTAGGAAATACCGGGAGCTGTAATCCAACAAAAGAAGGTGTAACTTCCATTAAACTCCCCAAGAATTCCCAAGATTCTTCTTCCCAAGAAGAAGCTCTAGGGAATTAAATCTTCAAGGTCAAGTTGTGATGGGTAGAGGTGTCCTAAAAATGAAGAATCTGTAGAACAGATTCCTAGGAGCTCCAATCCGTATGAAGACTGCTGGTGATAATTAGCAATATTGGGGGGAAAAGTGTCTCCATTTCCTACTTTTATAGATATTAATATTTTGTGAAACCAGATTTGACTCTTCGTGTATTCATATTTGACTCCATAGTTCTATAAGTAGGTAAGAGAATGTACATGTTTTGGGAAAAATAATATAGAGGAATTATTTAACATCAGAAATCAGAGGGATTCTGTTAATACTGTTGGGAACTTCCAAAAATTCATCCAGTTATGTTGTCTTGTTGAGGTTTATACAGAATATGCATAGACAAGCCACAAATCAGCAGTTAGAAACAAGAATGCATACAATTAAAACTTTCTTTAAGTATAAAAATAGCAAAAAAGCAAATTAACAACAACAAAAATCCACAAACATATCCCAAATCATAACCCATCCTCTGATGGATGAGCTGCAGATATTGTGGGGTATTTGTAACCTAGTAAAATATATTTAACATTATTAAAATAATATAACATTATTTAAAGTTTGGTCCTAGGCCTTTTATAATTTCATATTTTTATTATACTGTACAGCTTTAAAGAATTGAAAGGCATGTTTATGAACTATGCACTTAGTATAAAGCAGAATGAATAATTAATAGATATAAAATAGATATAAAATTGAAAAATCCTGATAGGTGAAAGAAATGGAAATAGGAACAAATAAAATTCATCAGAAGTATAGTTAAGGCACAAAAATCATATATACATGTATGAAATGGCTTGATAACTGTACATTTGAAAGACAACTTGGCATATTAATTGATTGGAAATGGAATATTAGCCAGCATTGTAAAACAAATTCAAAAAGTTGAATAGATTGCATCAATATAAATCTAATGTATTAAATATGCGTAATGGTATGTGGGAATGATCCAGGAGACTGGGCCCAAAGATGCTACCTAGAGAATGTCAAACAAGAGATGGCATAGCCTGCAACTGCATAAAGGTCAAGGCAAGAGGTACAGAGGGGACTCTCCATAGTTTCTCAGTATGTAAAGGAGACAGCTGTCAATTGGACTTTCAGACTTGCAAGATTTTATTAATGTAGTCTTTATCATAAAATAGATTAGCTAATATGGCCCTGTTGCCTGGCTAACGTACCTGGTAATGCAGACATTATGGGACACAATTGTTTTTCTTTATTCTGCTTTGGTCAGACTCTACAAATTCTGTTTAATTCTGGGTGCCCACATTTTAGGGTTCAGACAAACAGAAACAGGTCCAGAGGAAAACAGAGATTAAAGTAATTGGAATATTAAGACTTAAAAAGAAAACGGTGTGTGTGTGTGTGCGTGCGTGCGCGCGCGCGCTATGATGGCATCTTTCAGACGTTTCAAAAAATGTCACCCAGAAAAAGGGCAGGACCTCTTCTTGTTCAAGTTTGCAGAATATAGAATAATGAATTCAGATCACAACAAGATGGATTCTAGTTGAACATTAGGAAGCATTCTTTCTAATGATAAGAATTGAAAATGTAACCCAATTATCCAGAGACTGGGAGACTATCCTTCAGAAGCTAAGCAGGGCAGTGACCTGTTGGAGACACTGTTAACTAGACCTCTGTGTGAGAGGGGTGCATTTTGATCCACACTTCATTCACCTTTTATGAAATTGTAGTTGAACTCCCGGTCACCCTATATTTTCATGTGCCCAACATCGCGGGTTGCAAAGTCCCCATATTGCTTTATGCAGACGATGCTGCAATTATTTCTTAAACCCGCTTCTTGGCCTTAAACGTATCACGAGAACTACAGGTAACCCTTGACTTACAATCATTCGTTTAATACCCGTTCAAAGTTACGACAGCACTGAAAAAAGTGACTTATGACCAGTTCTCACACTTATGTCCGTAGCAGCATCCCCACAGTGACATGATCAAACTTTGGGTGCTTGGGGGTCGGTGTGTATTTATGATCACTGCAGCCTCCTGGGGTCCTTAAATTGTTATTTGCAACTTTCCTAGGGAGCTTCTGATAAGCAAAGTTAAGGGGAGAAGCCAGATTTCCTTAATGACTACATGCTTCATTTAACAGCTGTAATTATTTGTTTAAAAACCATGGCAGAAAAATCATAAAATGGGGCACGACTTGCTTAACAACCGATTTGTTTAGAAATGGAAATTTTGGGCTCAATTGTGGTCGTAAGTCAAGGACTGCCTGTATTGCACATTACCATATTCAAAACAGGCTAGAAATAGAAATCCTACTGCAAAAAGCAAAATTAACCTATATAAGTAATTGACCAGAACAGATACACGCCTTTAAATATCTAAAAGTGGTTTTTCATAGACAGGGGATCCTGGAAATTTTATAATGAATAGATCAAGCAAATGGCATTGGCAGCCTATCAAAAGATATTTTTTTTTAACTTCAAAAGAGGTAAAGTACTACCTTCCCAACATTAAAAGTTTATGAAGGTTAAAAAAGAGACACTAGATCAAATATTTTATGTAGCTCAAGTTGGCCCATAAAAGAAGAAAGACACTGTAGAAGTGATAACAAGCCAAAGTTTAAAAGTTTTCCTTTACTACAGGTAGTCCTCAACTTACATCCATTCATTTAGTGACCATTCAAAGGGACTTATGATTGTTTTTCATACTTGCAATCTTTGCAGCATCCCCATGGTCATGTGATCCGTGTTTGGACGCTTGGCAACTGGCATGTATTTATGACTGTTGCAGTGTCCCGGAGTCATGTAATTACCTTTTGCAACCTTCTGATAATCAAAGTCAACAGGAAGTCAAATTCACCTAACAACTGTGACAAGAAAGGTCATAAAATGGAGCAAAACTCACTTAACAACTTTTTGCTTAGCTACAGAAATTTTCAGCTCAATTATGATCGTAAATCGAGGACTATATACAGTATAGCCAAAGTTATTTTTGTAGCAGCTAAAATAAGCAACGATTAACATAAACTGTAACTTCCCAATCATCTTCATTCTTTTTTTTTTTTATGTTACCTGGTTATTTCTATTGCTGATCTTTGGCTCTAAATAATACCTTTGACTGATTTATGCTATTCTTACACCATCCGGTTGCCAAAGTCCTTGAGTAGCTAGAGGTCAAGGCCTATATTTTGTAGCACACTTATAAGTTAAGGATCCCTCTTTTGAAGGGCTGAAAGTTAAAAAAAAAAAAAGGGGGGGGAGGAGAGCTTGAATGAAGACAATTTCATGCCAAACTAATGGCAGCAATCCTTTTCAAAAACACATATTTCCTGCTAGTACCTGTACCTCAATAATGTATATTAACATTTATCAAAATACGCAAGACGTGCTCTATCTTGCAAATTAGGGTCAGAGATAAGAAAAATTTGCTTAACATTTGTGTCAGCACTGCAGTCTTGGTCAGGCATTTCCTGGTTCAGAGTTTATTTAGCCTTTATGTTACATCATTATTTGAGGATTCTGAGTTAACTACTAATAAGGAAATGAAATAGTATATTATTTTATGAACATACTATACAACCTTTCTGTCATAGTAATGTCACAGTAAGGGCAACCGTAAGTCTAACTCTCTGCCATCTTTAGCCTAGATACCTTTTGTCCTGGGCACAAACTTAATGTGTCATATTCGTATAAAGAAAGGGAGTGGATGCAAATGGGTTGGTAAGGTTTTGTTATCCAGGAGTTCCAATAGTTTTTGGGTGTGGTATGAAGTTTAGAGTTAGTTTAGGGTGTCTGGAAATTGTTTAGTCTTCTTCGGAAGGGGTCTAGGATGACTTAGCATCGTCAGCTCAGTGCGCAGCTCACAATTGCCAGCTTGCAACTGTCAAGTCATTGTAGGACAACTGAACATGGCCAATTCTCCATGGCGACAACTTGCCGTAGGCAGCCAGAAGAAGAGTTAGGTGGGTAAGTGAGCAGGTGGAGCAGAGCACAGAGTGGTGAAAATGGTGGCCTGGGTTTACCCATTCTCACCCATACACCTTATCACCACTGCTGCCTCCATGCCGAGCTCCTGGAACACTCCCAGAGCTTGGCATGATGAAGGTGGTAGCAATGAGATGCGCCCAGCCTCCACCACTTCCCCACCGACTGCTAGCACTACCAAATGGCCTGCACAATGCTGTTGCTGCTGAATGGCCCAAATTCTGAATGGCTTGGAGTTTGGCACGCTGACATTGGCAGGGTTTGTGAAAATGGGAACTCCCTGTTCTGTGCTCTGCCAACCCACTCTCTTGCTTACCCACCTGGCTCTCCCTCTGGTGGGAAGTCCTTGGCTGCCACCACTGCTCTGCACTCTGCCCAGCCAGTCAATCACCTGTCCGCCTGACTCTCCCTCTGGCTCCTTGCAGTAAGTTGTCCCTATGGCAGACTGGCCATGTCGACTTGTCCTGAGACGACTTGGTGTCAAGTTAGCTTGGGTGGCTCAGGAGTGGCGAGCTGGTGGCAATGTGCTGGCTGAACTGGGCTGACCACGCTGACCCATTCTGTGCAAAGAGAGCCCCATTCAGTTGAGGACTCAAGCTGTTTGGTAGAGTGTTATATTGTGGCGCTATGGCAGTAACTCCATAGATTTGTTTGGAGCAGCAGCAACAATGGTGGCATGATGTCTACCCTTTGAAATAGACCAAGTAATATTATGAATACTAAAACTACTGTTATTCTGTTATAGTAATGGAATCTTGCAAATCTGAAAGATCCCATCTCCCTGCTTTTATCTATGAAAGAATTAGAGAGGGTCAAGTTTGGGATACTTTCTCAACTGCAAGCCTTCTTTGGACACAGATTTCTCTCATCTGATCATTGTCTTGGTTGTTGCTTTTCCTTCTCTTCCTCAAAGTCATTCTCACAGCCCAGCACATAGCAACAGTGATGTATGGAGCTGCTGGCTGATCACTAGGAAAATCTCTTCTTGCCTACTTGGTGGTATACCTTTCATGGTGGCCTCAAAGAAAATTATCCTCCATACATGTGTCCTGCTGCCCAGATTGAGGGAATTATCTCCCATGTTGTTGAACAAGCTGGTTGCTCTCAGCTGGTCTTTGGATGTCAGGAAGGCCTTGAGTATCAATGAGTATGGCAACAGTCTGGGTTTGGAGAGATTAGATGAGAAAAAACCACAAGTTACAAATTAACCCACTGAATGACTATGTGTTCTAGTCTCCTGGATTTGGAAACAGAAGTGTTTCCCCAATTGGTTCTGGAAAGTATGACACTGTCATCTTGACTTGACTGTGGCAAAGTGGCTCATTGCATCATTGCATCTTGTCCTCCAGTTGCATCCATTCTTGGACCAGAGGCCTTGCTCGCACCTTGGTTAGTTTCTGATTGGATTGTTAGAACATATTCTTCATGGGATCTCCCTTGAAGACCATTCAGAAGCTCCAGTTGTTCAACAATGTAGTGGTATGGATAGTGCGGTTTGTGACAACTGTACTCCATAAGCTGTACCAGTTTCCAGTAGGCTTCTGGGTATGATTCAAAGTACTGGTCATCATCCTACATGGGATGGGATCAGAATCTGTGGGTCTGTGTTCTCCTAAGAACATCTGCCACAGATATTCCCATGGGAAAGGCATGCTCCATAATCCTGCCTTTTTAACATTGCCTTTTCAGTGGAAGCCCCTGTCTCCAGAAAGATCTCTCTAATATACAATGAGTCCCAACTCTGCTTATCTTTAGAAAAACCAATAAGACTTTTCCTCAGGCATTTGAGTCACATTGAGAGGAATTGTGATGATTGTGCCTAAGGAGGGGGGGGGGGAGAGAATAATATGATAAACTACAATAAACAAGCAGTTTCCAGGCAAGGAGAGAGTCCATTCCAAGGGGGAGGATAAGACAAGAGGCAACACAGTCTGGAGCTGGATCAGAGTCAGATGAAAAAGATAGTCACAGAAGTTAGGATATCACCCCTAGAATATCCCAGGGTTAGGGTTAGAGTGAGAATAGTATAGGTTAGACTGGCAAAATGTCTATTTGGTGTGAGCATATAAAGAATTTAATTTTGCTAGATTGTGCTATGACGTTCTTGTGCTGGGCTTGATAGGAGTCCCCTTCTGGTTAATTATCAAAATTAATTACCATATTTGGTTGCCAGTTCTTATTTAATATATTGGGTTGCTTTTGAAATGCTGTGCAACCATATTCTTTTTTCCTATTTATTGCTTGTTACGCCACCTAGAGTAACATTATTTGAGTTGAGTAGCCCTATTAATCTGTTAATAAATAAATATACTTGAAAGTAATTCTCATTCACCTGCAAAGAGGGGTTGTTGCAACAAAAAGAATTATTCCCCTCTTCCCCACATATCGATCTAAGCCTTTACAACATCTGTAGAATATATTTGGTGGAAGGAATTAGTTGAAAAGTTGCCAAGCCCATTGCGGAATGGAAAATAGCCAAGCATTGAGGTAAATATCTTTCTCTTCTCTTCTCTTCTCTTCTCTTCTCTTCTCTTCTCTTCTCTTCTCTTTCCTTTTTCTTTTTTTTTTCTTTTCTTTTCTCCTCTTCTTCCCCCTCCCTCCCTCTTCTAGTGAAGCCAATTTAAGGATTTGTCATATTAATTGAAAAACAGCTAAGCCCCAGGATCATAGGCTAAATGCAACTAATAGATTTTTATTTATTTTTGAATAGTAATACCCAGTTGCACTGTAAATTTGATGCATCCACACTATTGGTCTTTAATGGACTTCGGGAAAGGATAATGGGTGGAATTTCAAAATGTATTAATCAAGTTCACTGCTAGTTCTGCAAAATGTTGATATATAGTAAGAAGAGTTTGGAGGAAACTACATAGCGCAAACATTTTCTTGGGGATTATATACAGTTCCTGAGAATCTTGCTATTTGTTTTGCTCAATGTTGGGTAAGTAGAGGAAATTTTTAGTCCATTTGGAAGAGAAACACATTTTACAAGCTTGGGCAATGCCTGTGGGATCGCCAAATCCAAAGTATTCTAAATAAAAGTTCTGGCATTTCATGGCTTGGTTGAGTTCCTTTTCTTTGTGAATACAAACTGACTTGAAGTCTAAAAGTATGGAAGGGAATAATTACAGCTTACTAGTAAATTTGTTGGTGAAAATAAATTGAAACCACACGGAATCTTGTGGCATATCAAAAACAATTATTTATTGATAAAATTTCCTGGACAGCAGTCTTTGAGCATTTTATAGATTGTAATCGTAAAAGCTTATACCACAATGAAATTCTTTATTATTATTTCAATAAATATTGTTAGGCTTTGGCAACCCCCAAAAAGGCTATCAGATGGAAAATCATCTCCTTCTTAAATATTCTTTTTTATTTCATTGTTACTTAGGTGCCAACAAACAGGGATTGATTCCTGATAACTACACAGTATCCTAATAACTTTATGATTCCACATCCTCCTACAATGTGGTTTGTATTTTTGTGTGGGCACAGTAGTTATTGTTAGCATTCCTACTAGCTCCCCCTAAAACATAAATTTCACAGACTCAACGCCCTCTGTGGAGAAATACAGTTCTCCAATTTATTACTATCTATTGTAATTATATTTCTGCCTCTCATTGGCAAACAAGAACTTTCTGAAAAAAAGAAAGGAAAAAAGAGGAGTCAAGTTGGTCTAAAGGCATGGAGCTCACCCAAAAGTATTCCCAAAAATAATTTCTAATAAGATTTGTGTGACCAGTCAACATGGATCACTCTCTTTCGCAAAGAAGTTACTCTAGATGAGTGCTTTCAACCCTGACTACTCTATGATGGAGGGACTTCAACTCCCAGAATTGACAGCTTTCTGGGGACTTGAGGTTCACATGTTTTAAAGCTGCCAAGGTTGGGAAGACAGATTTTGAGTGCAATCTTTGAGTGCAACAAGTACAGACCTGCAGTTATCCACAAGATTGTACAATGCCACTCCCAGGAAGCAGTTTGGTAGCCAACTTTGAATTGAAATGAAACAACTTGCACCTGACTGGAGCCAATTGCATTTTTTTCCTAATTGCCTTATGGTTAGTTCTGGATGAGATTGAGCTGACCTTGCATTTAAGCTTCTAGGAAGGGGTAGGCATGCTTAGTTGATAATGGCATAACAACTACTTGTTCTTCATTTTTGTCCTCATCTCCTATAATATCTAGTAACTCCAATCATAAAATGTTAACAAAGAATAGAATGGGATTGTGACGCTATCGGTTCAATCCCGCAACACTGCAAGAAATTCAGAAGCTCTGCTTGAAGCATTCTGGTAGGGGAGGATCTTGCCTCTGCTGCATATATTCCTTTCTCCAGACTGACTCAAATTTATTCTGTTTTTTCCCCCACAGGATATGTTTTTCATATCCTCTGATCATTTCCTTCAGATTTCAAAGGAATATAGAGAGCTCTTAATGATAGCCTCTTATTCTTTGTGTCAAATGTTCTGTAGAGCAAGAAGTGTTTCACATATTCACCACCAGGAACATAAATATTACAAGGTAGAACTACTGCCCTCACAACTAAATGCTTTATAAGATTTCCATAGCTTACTGACCTGCTAACACTGATTGGAAAGTTGGTCTAACATAACTGACAGTTGCCAGGCAGGAAAGGCTGCCCTGAAACTAAAATGTCAGGCAATTTACTTTCTGGAGAGCCAAATAGCCTTTAAGAAATCATTTAAAAGATGCTTGGTGTATGTTTCTTTTAATCCACTATTGTTTCTGGCTCTACCAAATTCTCCAAACCCAGTTTAGGTATATACATGCAATATAGAGATGTCTGTGGAGATTAAACGTCTGTGGAAATTCTCAGTCATCCAGATCATGTTTGTCCCAAAGATGCTTCAAGAGGCAACTGGACCAGTGATGAGATTCAACAGGTTCGCACCTATTCGCGAGAACCAGTTGTTAACTTTTTAAGCAATTTGGAGCGGGGGACTCCAACCTTTTGGACCACAAGGACCACCAAATTCATAATTTTAGTGGATGGCGGACCACTAATAGGAATCCAGTGTGCTGCTCGCTGAAGCACCTGGTCTCCCAATGTCAGGATGGGGTCCTTCGGGCACTTAGCTGTCTGTTTTTACAATCTTAAACACTCAAAGAATCATTTGGACCCATTTCCCACAGAAAACAAAATATTGGAATCTTTCATCTCTCTCTCTTTCTCTCTCTCTCTCTCTCTCTCTCATCTCTCTCTCTCTCTCTTTCTTGCTCTCTCTCATCTCCCTCTTTCATTCTCACCTCTCTATATATCTCTGTTTGTCTGTCTCTCCCATCTCTCTCTCTCTCTTTCTCTCTCTCTCTCTCTCTCTTTCTCTCATCTCTCTTCCAGAGCAGAGGTCTCCAACCAGTGGTCCAGGGACCACTGGTGCTTCACAAGAAAATTTTGGTGGTCCACAGAGCACCCGGGTGGAGGAGCTGCTCCAGGATGACCAATGGGCCAGTTCTGTAACTAGAGCTGAGAGAAGGAGACAGAAAGAGAGAGAGGAGATATATAGATATATATAGATGGGGGAGAGAGAGATGAGAAAAAGAGAGATGAGGGAGAAAGGGAGACAGACAGACAGAGAGATGAGAGAGAGAGAAATAAAGTGAGGGGGGAGAGAGGTGAGAAAGAGACAGATACAGAGAGAGATGAGAGATCCCAGGGTTTTGTTTTCTGTGGGAAACGGGTCCAAATGGCTCTTTGAGTGTTTAAGGTTGCAGAAACAGGCGGCCAAACTAAGGGCCTGAAGGACCCCATCCTGACACCGGGAGACCAAGCACTTCAGCCAGCAGCACACTGGATTCATATTAGTGGTTCGCGGGATTTAAAATTATGAATTTGGTGGTCCCTGAGGTCCAAAAGGTTGGAAACCCCTGCTCTAGAACAGTGCTTCTCAACCTAGGTAAGGTAAAGGTGCATGGACTTCAACTCCCAGTTTGCTTTTAATGCTTGGGTGCCATGCTGGGTTGGGGAATTCTGGGAGTGGAAGTCCATATAGCTGAACGTTGCCAAGGCTGAGAAACAGTGCTCTAGAATTCAGCCTGCTTAACTCATCTAGATCATGCCACGGAAGAGATATCAAACAAAATGAACATCAGTTCCAGTTTGCTACACATACCAAGTCTAAAATGCTGAGGCAGACCTCACTCATTTCCCTCTCAGCTGAGCTCAGCAAGGAGAATCCTAGGAGCAGAGTAAATGTTTGCGTTCTCCCAAGTAAGTCATTTTAATGATGGATGACTAATTCCTAGGTGAGGGCTCCCTCCACCCCTCCCAAAAATTGGAGGTCAGTGCTTTTTCTTCTTTTTTTTGCTATAAAAATTTGTAGATAAAAATACCAAGGTGTCTACCTAACATTTGGTACATAACCCTCACATTTCTTGAGGATTTTGCATATTCATTTGTTAGAGATACACCATCCAGGAGTTCAAGACAATGTACAGTATAGTATCTGCATGGAGCCACATGCAGTGAAATCCGAACAGTTGCTGCAGGCGGGAGGTGAAAAGCCACCAAGCCACCATTCCCTTTGCAAGACCCAATAGCACAATGCATGGTGAGGCAAAAATTCTCATGCTGTATAGGGCAGTGATGGCGAACCTTTTTGTTGTGGTGTGCCGAAAGCACAAAACAGGCCTTCCGGAAATACCGTAAATGCCAAAACGGGCCCGTTTTCAGCCTCCAGAGGCTTCCCTTGAGCCTCTGGGAGGGAAAAATCGCCCCCCCTCCCCGGGCTCCAGAGGCTAAAAATGGGTACTTCCGTTTTTCGGCCTCCCGAGGCTACAGAGGCTTCCCTGGAGCCTTCAGGAGGATGAAAATGGTCTCAAACGGACCAAAAAACAGCTGGGAGGCACGCACATGTACGGTGCAGGTAAGTTTGGTGATGGCTTGCGTGCCCACACCTGTGGCATGTGTGCCATAGATTTGCCATCACAGGTATAGAGGGAGCTAGACTGCCAACGTGTCCCATAGAGCTACAGCATTTAAACCACACTTTCCAAATAAAACACAATTTAACGGAAACTAGCTTTGGTACACTTTGACGTATACTGTTCTCTACACCTAAAACAGAAAGATAGCATCTCAGCTTGTAAAGATAGCTAACGTTATATAATCATGGAAATCCATATATTTTTTTAAAAAACGGGTTCATAGTTCTTGTATGGAAGCACATTAGGACACCCGTGTGCAATTACATCTTTGCGCTTTTATCCCTGCTTTCACCTGTCCCCTTTGCCCACTCCCCTTATCCCCTCTTTCTCCTCTTTAATTCTTCCCTCCTTTAATCATGCTTTCTTTTCGGTTCCCATCTATTTTTAGCCCATGACCCAGGCCACATTCCTCCTTCCTTCAGACATCTCTCTTAAGCTACAAAGGCATGAAGGGCTACTAGCTATCGAGTTTAGGCCTGCAAAACCCACATTCCACACACCCAAAACGCCCCAGGGACAAGATCACACTCTCTGGAATCTGCAAAGGGCAGTATGAATTCCTTGCCCATTCAGTTGCTCTGGGAGTGGAGAGTTTTGGCTCAGTGGCAGATCACAGATTTTGCGTGCCAAAAAT
>JAOYMU010000077.1:71977906-71989848 GCA_025802295.1 Psammodynastes pulverulentus
GAAAGCATTAGCAAAGGATGACAGTTACAAATACCGAGGCATATTGGAAGCAGATAACATCTTGAACTGGAAAGTCAAAGAGTCAAGCAAAAGGAATACATCAGGAGAGTCCACAAAATATTAAAATCAAAGCTGAATGCTGGAAATATAATTAAGGCCATTAATACATGGGCAGTTCCAGTGATACGCTGCTCAGCTGGAATCATCACTGAACTTTGGCTGAACTGGAAACCTTGGACTGGAAAAGGTGCAAACTTTTGAATACATACCCATGCTTTACATCCATGAAGTAACATCGACAGGTGGTACCTGCCAAGAATAATAGGGGGCAGAGGGCTATTGCAAATCCATCAAACAGTAGAAGAAGAGAAATGAAGTTTGAATGACTATGTGAACCAAAGTACAGAAAAACTGCTGCAGGCTGTGAAAACAGAGAACATTATAAAGACAACAGAAACAAAGGCAGAATATAAGGAAAAACAGATTAAATGGATGGAAAACCAAAGCTTTGCATGGACAGTACTTGAAAAACGTTGAAGGAAAATGTGATAACAACTTAAAATGGGAACCATCAAGAAAGAAATGGAAGGTTTAATATTTGCTGCTCAAAAACAAGCACTTGCCATGAAAGTGAAGATACAAAAATCCACTGATAATCCAAACTGCTGACTTTGCAATAACAAAGTCGAAACTGTTTCACATTTGATTTGTGAGTGCAGTAAAATCACACAAACTGATTACAAAGCTAGACACAACCAAGTTGCTAAATTAATCCACTGGTCATTATGTAAAAACTACAACTTACCTCTAGCCGAAAAGCCATCTGAACATAAAGTGAAAAAATGTTGTCAAAAATACGAAGATGAAGATCTTGTGGGACTTTCGAATACAGACAAATCATCATTTGGAACACAACACTCCAGATGTCGAAAACCAAAACATAATTTATTGATATCGCTGTACCAGGAGACGCCAGAGTCGAAGAAAAAGAACTGGAAAAAATCACAAAATATTATGACCTAGCCATCGAAACTACACGATTATGGATGAAACATAACAGTGATACTCATTGTCATTGGGACACTTGGTAACATGTCCAAGAATTTTGCAAAATACATCAAGAAGTTGCAGCTTCCTGCTATAGTGCCAGCGGAGCTGCAAAAGACTGCACTACTTGGAACAACATACATTTTAAGAAGATACTTGGTTAATACCTAAGATACTGGCAGCAACCCGTATCAACCATCAGAGCCAGTCAATGATATTTGTGATACATTTTTAAATATTCAGTTGACTGAGTTTCATGTTTAATGAATAAAAGTTTATAATAATGATGATTATGATGATGAACTGGAGAAGATAACAAAATACAAGGATATATACATAGAATGACTGTGGCAAAGGCAAGCAAGGATACCAATAGTAATAAATCCTTTGGTGCAATCCCAAAACAACTGGAGCACCACTTGAACACTACTGGCATTGACAAATTTGCCATCAGTCAATTGCAGAAGGTGGCTTTACTGATAACAGCTTCCATCCTGCAGCAATATGTGTAACACCGTCAACATCCAGATTTGCCTATCCCGAGTCCTTGGTAAGGACTTGATAGGTAGACAAAAATGCCAAACCCAGCTTGAACATCTGGCTGACTGTGCAATGATCAACAACAACAACAATAATAATAGTAATAATAATAATAACAACAATCCAGTCAATAATACTTGTGATATATTTTTAAATGTTCAGTTGACTGAGTTTCATGTTTAATGAATAAAAGTTTATAATAATAATGGTTTAACTAGATTTTGATACTGAACAGCTTCTCCCATTCCACTATATTCACTCAGTCTTTCACTCAATAATAAGATGGTGCAGTTGGCTGAGGATGTCAATAAGACCTGACAAAGCAAACATTTTAAATATCAGTGCAACGAAGTCTTTAATTCAGTTTTATGCTATTTGAGAGGATTTTGCATGAAACCGAGTGATGGGCAGCAGTATACTCAAGCAGAAAAATCATTACTGGTGAGTAATTATATTTACCTTTACAGCTAAGAATGCACAAGGTATTCCCTTGCAGTTAGAATGATGCTGGCTGGTAGATAAGGAAGAATCTCCCTCCCAGCCAACTCAGTCAGTTTTTTTTAAAAGAAAGATGATCATAACTTTCACAATTTTCCTTTTGAAGTAGATATCTTATCCCAAGTTGGTTTCTGTTAGTTTTTCTATGCATGTGCTTTGGCATTTCATCTGAAAATCAAGGCATCACCTCATTTCCCATTTTCTATCCTTTTTATAGTTAAAAATGCATTATTTGTAAAATGGTCTGTTCCCTTGTGGGATGTGAATGTTTTACTGTGCTCCTAGTTAATAGCTGATGAAATAAAGAAAATACAGAAATAGAGGGAAAGTGGGGGAGAAAAAACTAAGGGAGAAATAAAGCTCAAAGCCTGTGGAATGGCCCTTTCAGGCACTCAATTCCCTTTGATTCTTGCACAGCACAAAGCCCTCCCATCAATCTTTTTGGGGGGGGGGACTGGGGGTGGAATTCTGACATATACCAACCTCATAATTAACCTGTGGGAGACCCAGGGAGAATTGCTGATGAGGACTTGCAAGGGAAGGGAAAAGCTTGCCCTCATTATTCATTTCATCTCATTATACCCTTTCCCATATTTTCTGCAACTCAAGGTGGGGGAATAAATCCAGCTCAAGAGCCAGATTGCTTCTGCTGCCAGTGTGCCCAGTCAGGAACCTAAGTAATGCCAGGAATAAGGCATCGTGCTCTTCCATTCCTCCAAGCTCCCCCCTCGCCCCCCTAGCAGCAGCAAGAAAAATCCCAGGCACTGGGACCATATTTTTCTATGCAGAGAAAAGGAGGAAACAATTCCTAACAACAGGAATCCTTTCTCCCCAGAAAGAAGCAAGGACAACACAAAAGAAAGGTGTCCCTCCACTGGTTTTTAGAAAGAACCTGACTGCTTCTTCTAGCTGACATAATTTCTTCCATCTCATGGGACGTACGTGAATCTTTTAGGGTAGGGAATCCACACACCCCCACCCCCCAAATGTGTGGCATAGAAGTGGTTCAATGACAAATCAATTTATGTTCAATTTTGGAGGGAAGAGCTGGTCACAGAGCAGGAACAGTTATTTGATTGCTAATGGGACAAACGCTGCAGTAGCATTTTCTGCAACTTGCAGGAAGAAATGCTGCATTGCAGCCAACAGCCATTTCTGTTTGCAAGGTTGCAAAGGAGGGTTCAGGGTTTAGAGCTTTTGGACTGAAATACTTTACATATCCTCGGTGGGGATGTGACTTTATTGAAGCAGCCCACTGTCATTTCTTCACCAAGTAACATTATTTTCTGGCCCTGCCCTCTCTCTTTCTTATCCTCAGCATGTGTGGTGTTTAACAGCACAGCACTTTTTTTCCCCAAGACAACAGCTGTTCAAGTCTTCAGCTGAAAGCAAGAACAAAGCAAAGCTATTTGTATTTAAGAATTTGATGAAGCCTAGATGCTTAGATTATTAAAGTTTATAAATAGTGTTGATGTCTGTCTTGAAATCAAAAAACACACTCACTTTTGAGCGTTGGGGAGATGAAAACATGGCATCTGTGCCTCTAAAGAAAAGGTACATAGCTTCTCAGGATCACAATCCAGGCTTGGATTCCTAAAAAAATAAGAAGCAAGAAAAGCAATCCAAAGGACAATTTTACAAAGCAGAAAAAAAATGCTGCAGGAAAATCTATTTAGCAGGAAGACTTGAAGAGGAAAAGAAGCAAAAGGAACAATGTAGGTGGTGGGTAAAGTTTAGGCAGAACAGGACAATCCCACCTATCCTTTCAAAAATTCTTGACTTTGGAATGTAGAAAGTTAGCACTCACCCCTGTCCTAGAAGAATGAAATATTTTGACAACTATTAAAAAGGCAGAATATTATGTTTCCCTGGATGAGAAATGGAGAAACATGCTCTTGGAAAGCAGCCCCCACCTTTCTTTAGCCCTCAGCAGATGTCAGCTCTTAAGAGGTAAAGAGATAGCTAATTCTATTCATAAGCAGATACCCTCACCCAAGATCCAACAAAGGTAGGATTAGCCCTCAGCCACAATAGGAATTGCCCAAAGCCCCTTCATTGCATCATCTCAGTTGCACCACTCCCAGCAGTTCAAACTTCAACCAAACTTAGCTCAGACAAACTCCTAGGATTTGTACAGGACCCCATGGGAGTCTGACAACAGCCAATCGAATACATGTTCTAGCACAGGAACAGGAAATTCAAGTGCCCAAGACAAGGTATAAATACCCTCCACTCTCAACTCCATGTGGTCAGCTGCCCAGAACTACAAACATGTGGTTCTGTTCATCAATAAATGGACCCCCTTTCCAATCAGCCTCCAAGAAAGCATGATGGACCTCACTGCAGATCTCTTCTGCAGTGGGAGGGAGGAATCTTTAAACATGATCCAGGATAGAGAGGAAAAAATAGGGGAAGGGTTTGAAGACTAAAAGAGCATTGAATCCAGCAGATTCATAGCCTTTCCACTTGCGTTTCTTTTCTTTTTCTTTTTTTCATCCTGTATGGCACCAGAAATAACTGATCTTGGAAATACTGCAGGAAGGAAAGTTTTCCTGACATTGGGTTCCTATTACCAGAGATTCCTCTTTGGAAGCTCAGTGCCATGATCTCAGCAGTGTCTTCTCAGGAATTTCAAAGCACAAAATCCATTGATGGACTCCAATAACAAAATCAAAATAAGCAGTATGTTTAATTAGATCTGTTTCTGGATTCATGATGAGGTCGTAGTGGAGGGTTAAATAAATAGAGGGTTAAATAAATATTTCAACATGTTTTGACTTGTTCCTTTTGTAGTGTGACAGGGAGTGAATGCTGGAAAAAAATGGCTTCCCTTAGGAATGCATGGGGAGTTCAATTAGTTTTGTGCCAGCAGATTTTCTAGTGTAATGTTGGCCTCATGACAATAGTTTTACCCTTACTGTCAAGTAACTATTATACTGTAAGTTTTTGGTTTGTAGTACTTTTCCCCCCTCTACTGATGTATTATTAATACAGAAGATTGGGATGTTCCTTGTGAGGGGAAAAAAAATCAGCCATCAACTGGCAAAAGGATTTAAATTAGAATAAGATTAGAAAAGGTTGAACGCCTGGATTTGAAGTAGAAGGACTTAATCTTCTTATGTGAGATCACAGGGAAGTAAGCTGAAGTGACTGTTTACAAAGCATCAAGCATTAATGTTAACAATTAACTTAATTAGCTTAATTATGATTGCTGTAAGTTACAAATTCTCTCCAAATTATTCATTTATTTCTAAATACATTCTAATGTATACCTGTCAAAATGTAGGTTTGTTAGTAAATTTTGAGTGATTTATATAATTTAGCTCATTGTCAGAGTGCTTGACATCTTTTTTAATAAGTTACTTTACAGTATAATGCTAATAAAAGAATCTCTGGAGAAATATTTTTTTACACTTTATTTTAAATAGGAAAGGAGTGCATTATCAGTAGATAAAGCGCTCAATAGGTATGGACCCCAAGCTTGGTCACACCCTATGGGTCAAGCTACTAATAAAAAAGTGTTATTCCATGGTGTTTGTTCTGTTCTCCAAATACACCTTTGACCTTTACCTCTTCTTTGCTCTTTCTGTTTTCTTTCCAGTCTTCAACTCTCATTAGACCTCTTTCACTCTCATCTAGATGTTAACGATTTGGCAAGACGAAATTTTATCTCCCAAATCAAAACTTTTTCTCTGACCTCATGGGAGAACCAAAGATTTCAGGAGTCCCTAGGTCACATTTCAATAAATACAGGCTTGTATTCTTCACTTCATACAGAGTTTTAATATATTTGAAAAGCATTTCACACACTGATTGGATCTGAATTTAGACATGTGTGTAGCTGATGAACTAAAACTATAGGGCAGTGATGGCGAACCTATGGCACGCGTGCCACAGGTGGCACGCAGAGCCATTTGTGCGGACACGCAAGCCATCGGCAAAATTACCTGCAATGCGCATGTGTGTGCCTCCCAGCTGATTTTTGGCCCGTTTGAGGCCATTTTCGCCCTCCCGGAGGCTCGAAGGAAGCCTCTGGAGCCTCAGGAGACTGAAAACAGGCCCGTTTCATCACTTCCGGTATTTCCGGAAGGCCCGTTTTTCGGCCTCCTCAAGCTACAGAGGCTTCCCTTGAGCCTCCGGGAGGGCGAAAATGGCCTCAAACGGGCCAAAAATCAGCTGAGAGGCACGCGCATGCGCAGTGCAGGTAAGGGGTGTGTGTGTTGCGCACGCATGCATGGGAGGCTGGGCGCATTGCATTGTGGGTGCCGGCACGCATGCGTGTGTGCTACCACATGCACGCACGTTTTTGGCACACCACAACAAAAAGGTTCGCCATCACTGCTATAGGGGGTTCAATTAAGCTGTTAAGGTGTTGGACTAGGACAGAACAGAACCCAGCTCAAATCTATTCTCGGCGACAAGGAGATTTGAGGCCCTTATTCTTAACTTACATCACAAGTTTTGCCATAGGAAAAAATTGGAAGAGGGAATGTTAGTTCTGAATAGTGCTTTGAGCTCTTGAAGGAAAGGAAGGGTAAACTAACGGATAAAATAAATAGTTTGTATCTGGCCCAAGTTATGTCCTGGTGCTTTGATACAAGTTATGATTAAATCAGAAGCCAACTTATTATCATATTGTTCTTGCAACAACTTTGAAAGATCCTTTGGTAGCATGTTCTCCTTATTGGATTGTGTGTTAGAGGCCAAATTATTCCTAAGTAACTGAATATAATTGCAATCCTGTGATTTCATAAGAGAAATGGTATTCATATCCAAGATGAATTCTATTTAATCAATAGACTTCTAATGAAGGTTATACAAAGATTAATTGAGAGATAATCTCTTAATATATACATCACCTGCTTGGCTTCAGACTACTGGGAACCTTTTTCTATAGGTTCTAATGTTCTTGGACAAGTATACATTAACCTCAAGCTAGTTGGCATTGTGGTTGCATAATCCTTCTCTGTTGCAACTACACTGTGACAAAAGCTTCTTGGCTTGATAATTACACATTACTCTGGGGGCTGCACATCTTGTCCTAGTGAGAAGAGGACTGAGGGGGAAGATAAGATTCTATTAATCAGTAGGATTAGGAAAATAGACTTGACAGTTGATGTACAAACTTCCCAGAGATAATAAAATGGAGACTCTGTTTCAAGATGAAATTTTTAATCCCATCCATGAGCCCACCCCATTTTTAACCGGGGGGGGGGGGGCTGAGTTCCACTGCATTATGACAAGCAAGAGCATTATTTGAAGAATTAGCTTTTTTGAAAAGCAAGCAATTTGTTTTAAGGAATATATGAAATAATTTTGCTTAGTTTTATTTTAGTTTAGCCAGTTGGGTTATGATAGCATAATATCAACTTTACAGGACCTGCCCTGGCAAAAAGAACAATAACCTTTTGGCAACATGCTGAGACAATGTGATATGTAAAATGCCTCCTTCTCTGCAGCAAAACAAAAGTTTGGTGACAACCCCCCGAACATGCATACTTACATAAAATTATTTTCAATTGTGTTCTTCGCCTACTCACCTTACAAATTTTAGATTTAGAAACATCTTGTAAAACATTTCAATGAAACAATGCCTACCACATCTTTTGGGAAACACCACTGGAGTCATCTTGCATCTGACGACAGAAGCTTTAGTCCACACTGCTTATGGGAAACCTAACATTTGCTCTTTTTTTTTCATATGGTGTAAGCTCCTTGTTTTGTTTTCTTTTTTTGCTCAAAAATGGATATTTCTATTTGCCTACAGTTTTTGTTTTGTCTTTTAGTAAATCAGTTCAGCTCAGTGTAGTTTTGACTGGTTACATGGGTATATTTATAGAAAATTTGCAATATATCTCATCCCTCAATATTTGGACAATGATAAATAAATTTGAATGTTAAAAAAATTAAATCTGAATATTAAAAATATAGTAAAAAAATTACTATCGCCAAACCTTTCAGTAATCACTCATTTCTTAGCTTAAATATCACTTACCTATATAATAAAGGCAGTTCTCACTTGATTACTACAATTAGGACTGGCACCTTCATTCCTAAATGACTTAGCCTATAAGTGAAACATTATGTGACCACGACTTGGGCTACATGCTTGTAGAGAGGTGTAGACTCCATATCTCCTTGACTTTATATTGGCTTGGAGGTTAATCTCTAGTTTAGGAATACTAGCTGGCATAGAATAGCATAAATCTGCTTGGGGAAATATTAGAGTTTGATTGCATTATGACATATTGGTCAAAATGTGCCAGAACTAACTAGTACTGTATTTACTGTTAGCAGGGAATTCTGCATGTGGGAGAAGTATGACTAAAGGTAATGACTAATCTATACCTTCTCTATATTATAAAAAGGGGTTTGAATTGACCAAAACTATGATAGCTAGCAGGATCAATATTGATGGGCCCTTCTGTGGCTGATTGTGGCATATGGACACAACCTTGCAGATGACCCTCACTCTGTCAAGGACCTTGGAGTACTCATCTCTAATGATCTAAGTGCCAGAGCCCACTGTAGCAACATTGTCAAAAAGGCATTAAGAGTTGTTAACCTAATCTAGCATAGCTTCTTCTCTGATAATATTGTACTGCTAACTAGAGCATACAAAACATTTGCTAGACCAATTCTCAAATACAGCTCATCTGTCTGGAACCCGCATTGCATATTGGACATTAATACAATCGAGAGAGTCCAGAGATATTTCACGAAAGGAGTTCTCCACTACTATACTCGCAACAGAATATCTTATGCCACCAGACTTGAAATTTTAGGCTTAGACAACTTAGAACTACGCCTCCTTCGGTAGTACATAACGTTATTTATTGCAATGTCCTACCCATCAATGACTATTTCAACTTCAACCACAACAATACACGAGCACACAATAGATACAAACTCAAGGTAAATCGCACCAAACTCGACTGCAGGAAATACGACTTCAGCAACAGAGTGGTCAATGCCTGGAATGCACTACCTGACTCTGTGGTTTCTTCCCCAAGCCCCAAAAACTTTAACCTTAGATTGTCTACTGTTGACCTCATCCCATTTCTAAGAAGTCTGTAAGGGACTTGCATAAACACACCAATCCCTATCCTAATATTCCCTTTTATTCATATTCATTTCATGTATTAATAACCATGTTTATACTTATATCTGTTATCTAATACATGCTCATGAGATATTCAGAGATGCTTACCCATGTACAAGCTTTCTCAAGGCCTATGTTTCAAGTTTCATCTTGAGTCTCATGACCAGTGGAGTGGAAGGGTATAATTGGACAGTACTGAGGAAACATCATTTTACTTTTAACATTCAATAACTTTTCTATGGTGCTGATAAAAAATATTCCTCTGGTTTGTCATCCATGCCTCCCTTCCTCCAGATGTATACTTCAGCTACCTGGGGATAATGGAGGAGCAGAACCCAATACATCTGACCAAATAGTACCAGGTTGGGTGATGCTGCTGTAGAATTTGAGTTATGCATTTACCTTTAAATATGAACAGTGGTTACCTTATCAATCATGAATTAGAGTTTAGTGTAACAAGGGGTAAAGAATGTAAACTTTGACTTTGGCTATATGCAACCATTCTTTTGGACATTGGAGAATCAACCACCAAATAGCTGAAGGTTTCCTTACACAGGTGTAACACACAGGACTGTCCACAGGAAAATTGAAAAATTAACATGGCAACCACAAACTGTATTGTCAAAACTGTCTTCTTTTTGTATATGTATGCATTGCATATACAGTACAAGTTAAAGGAGGTATGTTGTGTCTTGACATCTTGATGTCATCTCCACCCTCTCAACATCTCCACCCTGTCCCGTGGAGGCCCCAAATGGCACAGTCCATCATCCACCCAATCAAAATGGCCAGTCTTCCAGGACAGGGAGAGATAAGCCTGCATGCACGCAAACATCATTTTCAAATTCAAATTCAGAATAGAGCTGGAACGGACCTTGGAGGTCTTCTAGTCCAACCCCCAGCTCAAGTAGGAGACCCTGTACCAGTTCAGACAAGTGTCTGTCTCTTCTTCAAAGCCTCCAGTGATGGAGCACCCACAACTTCTGAAGGCAAGATGTTCCGCTGGTTAATTGTCCTCACTTTTAAGAAGTTTCTCTTTAATTCCAAGTTGTTTCTCTTCTTGATTAGTTTCCAAACATTGTTTCTTGTCTTGCCTTCAAGTGCTTTGGAAAATAAGTTGACCCCCTCTCTTATTTGTAGCAGCCCCCCAAATATCACGATGCTGCTATCATGTCACCCCTAATTGTTCTTTTCTCTAGACCAGTCATATTCAAATCCTGCAACCGTTCTTCATATGTTTTAATCATATTTAGTCATATTTAGCTATCTAAAACATTCATCTTTTCTCATCATAGTTCTTTCTTGCAATGTTCCAAAGCTCAGAAGTTCTGTTCTCAGGTAGGCAAATAGACCGAAGTTTTAGCACCTGCATAACATAAGGAAATGAGTAAATGGAGGGATTAAATGCATGCAGATTGGAAGCACTTTCCAGCTTGAGGTATGCTTCTTCAAAAATACTTTTAACTGGTACTTATTTCTTCTGCAATATAACTGCCAGTGAGAGCTTAATTCATTACCATTTCAACAGCATGAAGGTTCTGTAAATTTAGAGTTCAATTTAATTCTCTCCTTGGGGGGAAAAAAATCTCTTTGCTTGCTCACACACTCTAATTGCTACACTGAGAGGTACAGTGACAAAAGCCTGCAAAATGGAATAAGAGAACTTAAAGCAAAGCAATATTTCCTCTTCATTCCTTCATTGCCTTGGCAATCATCTGTAATTATTCACTAGCAACAAAAAAGGCACTTTGCACATGCTCGAAACAGCAAAGGTCTCCTAATTATTTCACTTAGAGCTTGTTGCTTTTTTGAAATTAATTGTGAGCAAACTTCTGTCCAGTTGATAGCAGTTCTGAATATCATTAAACTCAGGTGGGTTTTTTTTTCTTTCATTTCAGAGGGGAGGCAGAGAAGGTTCTGAATTGGTGTGCCCTTAAAAACACAAAAGTATACAGTGTGAGTGTATATAATCCATTTCAATAGCCCCTCCTGGGAACTGTGCATTGAGATGGAGATGTGGTCTTTTTTTTTTTTTTTTGTACAGCAGCAGGCAAATTGGAAATTCTATTGCTAACATCTTTCCAGAGCAAAAAAGCAAAACAAAACAAAAGAGACCCCAAATAAGAAAACGAAGAAAGCAACATGTGGAAACAACAAGTTGAGAAAATTGATACAGAGAGAAAAAAATTATTCACCAGAAAGAAATTACTTGGCAAGAGGTCTCCTCGTGGAGGTCCTATCGACTATTAGCATTAACAAAAAACAAAACAAAAAAAAGGCAGTTGTGACTTGGAACGCATCAGCTTTCAAATGATTCATATACGGAATTGCATTTCACATTTTCAGCCAGGCTGAAGACTTCCTCAGGAAAACAATGTTCTTTCCAGAATCTCCCTCAGCGCTACCTGAGGAGAGAGAATCACATCTCTTATCAAGACGTGAGTGCAGCATTCATAGTTTTCCAGGCCAGATTTATTTATTTGTTTGTTTGTTTGTTTGTTTGTTTATTTATTTATATTTGTTTGTTTGTTTATTTGTTCGTTCGTTCATTCATTCACTCACTCACTCACTCACTTGCTTACTTACTTACTTACTTACATTTATATTGGCGCCTACTCGCATATGGCAACTCAAAGCGGCTTACAAGAATATAAAAACCTCATATAAAAAAACAATAAAAATAATAGAGAATCATATAATAAATATCTATATCTATATCTATATATCTATATCTATATCTATATCTATATCTATA
>JAOYMU010000077.1:72083530-72097819 GCA_025802295.1 Psammodynastes pulverulentus
AAGTATTCTGCAAAGTGAAAAACTTGTCTCCAATATTTTCCTTATTTTCAAAAATGCTTCTGAGCACCAAATACTCCATAATGTTTCCTAAAGCATAATAGTGGTAGCTAACTAAATCATAGTGTTGTTGTTTGAAAGTGTACCCACTTATTTAATATAAAAATAAAGGTATGGACAGATAGTTGGGACCATCCTGGCAGCAGAATCTCTAGGATATGGCAGGTATCATTTGAGTAACTTAGTATTTTGTAAAAGGTTGTAGCCACATGGCAACCACCTGAGAAGCTTTTTAAGGAGAGGTTGGGCAGCCATGGGATTTTTATTTCAGGCCCTTCCTGCACTGAAGTTGGCCTTTGATGGCTTGTCAGTCACTAGAACAAGAGCTAGTGGTGAGTGCAAATATTTCCTGGCTTTATAGGTTCTGCATGAGGGCAGGAGGTAAAGGAACTATGCAAGGCCTTTTTGTTGTGTGGCCATTATCTGGAAAATCCCAGAAGGTTACTTAATTAGAATTTAACCAAGGTTCCTGGAAACATGATATATCCACTGTAGCAATTAAATTTAGCTGTCCTTGGGGGTTTGGATAGAAATCACAGGAGAGGAGGACTAAGTAATTAAATTAGCCAACTGCCCTATTGTGAGACTGGCATCCACTGTGTGAATTAGCAATTAATGTGGAGAAAAATAGCTGGCCCTTTCAAAAAAAAAAAAAGACTTTAGCATCTTAAACGGAAGACTGCTGCAAATAATTCTGTCCCCCAGATTTACACACACACACCTTCTTTTCCATTTTTGGAGGCCTAGTTAGGCCACCTTTTAGAAGGATGGAACATCACCATGCAGCAATCTGCATTTCTGCACTTTCTTCTTCTTGTCTGTGGCTCCTCTTCTGTCACTTCCCAATGTATCTTTCAGCAAAACATTGTTCTCTTTCATTGGTATGATTGCACATAGTTAATCTTGAAGCTTCTGCTAATCAATTTCGCTAGAGCCTGGGAAACGATCCAGGAAAAACATCCTTCTTTCCAGGATGCATAGTTAAGCTATAGAATTAATTGCCATTGAATGAGTTAGCAAACAGATAATGCTTAGAGGGCAGTTGCTAATGCTGCTTCTAGTAAAAAAAAACTGCCTGTAAAATGATTTGTACCATCAGTGGGGTAGCCAAGTCATTACACTGTTGATCTGAGCCCTTGGCAAGCAATCAATGTTGGGGTCAGAGAAAGCTCAATAAAAATCTGATTCTTTGGCCTTGATCTATCTTTTTTACTCTGTTCCCACTAATGCTAAATTCTTTACTACTTGTTCTTGGGAGTTCCAGTTTTAGGTCTGGCTCATTTTCTTTGGATCTGAACCAGGGCCCCAGCAATTTTGAAGTAAAGATTGGTGACCATGTATTCGTCACCATATTCTAGAACCACCATTTTCTAGGATCATATTCTTTTCTTATTTCCTACCTATCCTCTTGATCTCATAGACTCCTCTTGTGTCTTTCCTGTTATAGAAGAGAAGCAAACTGCATTATCACATTGCTATTGTGATTAACTACCTTGGGCACTGCATTTCTTTGGGGGCATTGCTGGCAGCTTTTGTCCTCTTCATGCGACTTCGGTGAGTATGCATGAAGGTATAGGATCATCAGATAAAAAGATTCTCCTTTGAAACTTGACAGTTGGAATGCATATATTTTTGGTGTCTTAGCTACACTGTGCCTATATTGTACACTGAGCGGTTTCTTTTCTCCTGCAGGAGTATACGATGCTTACGAAATATTATCCACTGGAACCTGATCGCTGCTTTCATCTTGAGGAATGCCACATGGTTCGTGGTGCAACTCACCATGAATCCAGAAGTGCATGAAAGCAATGTGGTAGGTTTAAGCTGAGTTTGGCACAAAATTAATTTAAGATACAATTTGAGAAAGTGAACTGGGTTTTTTTTTTGAGATCTTGACTACTTAGACTGTTGTGAAAATCAAATCTTAAAAAAATCATAAAACTATACTGGAAAGCACTATGGAATTTAAAGATACTGCTGATAGTGAAGCTTCTAATTAGCTTGGCGTTAGCTGAGAAAAATCTCTGGAGACACAGAAATAGTGCAGTATACCTAGCCCAGCAGTTTAAATAATATGGGCTATGGTCCACATGCAGCCCTCAGAATTTGTGGAAACAAATTGTGGTTTCTTTCTTTCTTTCTTTCTTTCTTTCTTTCTTTCTTTCTTTCTTTCTTTCTTTCTTTCTTTCTTTCTTTCTTTCTGTTTTGCATGTGGGGAGGGTCTTAATCAGGTTAAACTGTTGCCTTAACCTTGCAGGAGCTCAATATAAACATTCTACCCTTTAGGATCCTGATCTCCCCACCGAAAATCTGGTTCTGGCTGTGCCTATGTTTTTGAAGTCTGAGCATGACGTTCTTCAGAAAGCCTGGTAGAGCCAATGCACAAATAGCTTAATTCATCACAGCCTGGCTGCCTCTTTTTATTTTTAAAGGCACAATTTGATGGATTACAGTGTGACAACATAAATGGTTGAATCAGGCATTTCTGTACCGGGATAAAGAATGTATTGCTTTCCCAAATTTGATAGGCTGCTCTTGCCTGTGTATATATGATCATTGGCCTAACTGATGGACTTTGATGGAAGATAAAAGTCCAACAATAAATGGAGGACTACATGTTCCCTACTACTGTTCTGTATGTTTCAGTAAAGAATCTGAGGATCATATATAACAGCCCAATGTTTTGCCCTAGGTACCAGTGTCTAATAGAGTCAAAAAAGCTAATAGTTGTGGTAGCAATCGCACATACAAAGGGGAAAGACAACAGTCTTGTTGACATTTTTTCCTGCTCCCATGCAAACACCGCTGGCTGTCAAACTCTTAAAACTGTTTGCACTGCAGTAAAACTAGGGAACATGATTTTTTTTTTCCAAATTTCAAAACATGCTTTTGTAGGAATCTATCGAATTTTTCCTGCAAATGACTGAGAAATATATGAAGATTCTTTCCTATTTTTAGACCCACTTAATTTTCCTGCCTTTTGCCTTCTAAAATAAGCCAACACTTTATTTTAGATGTTAGTGTTATTTTCCCCATGCTTAAAACCTCAATTTGAAATGTGTCCTGTCTTCACTTTTGGCCTATAATTTTTGGCCAGATAGTATAACTCCTTCTTATGTCGCATTGCACTCCTTTTAAATGATTGACTCATTCATCTGAGATTGCTGTTTCCTAGACTGACATTCTACTCAGCAGTTTCTGTGGTTTACAGTAATCTTGTTACAAAACAAATTTTAGGAAACTTGCACAATCTAAACTGTAAAAAAGCAACTCCAGCACATTTAAATTCCAGGCATATTACTGAATGTAAACAGAATGATTGGCACAGGACAAATATAAATCTGTCAAACTTATATAGAAAAGTAGAATAATAATACAAATAAAACTAGAATAATAAGTTGCGTTATTAGAGTTTTAATGCTTGGTTTCAAAGTAACAAAAAAGAAGGGAAAGAAATATTTTTTATTGTAAATTCTGACAGTTCTAAATTGGTATCTCTTTATTAGTCTGATTGGCAAAATACTGTAAGAGATGCTTTCCAAAACTGTTTAATCAAATTGTTGCTAATCTGGAGCATTAAGAAAGTACTATAGTTAGAAACAAAGTAGATAGCACTTTTTATGCCCAACATAAATTTTCTTAATTTGGTGCATTTTAGACCAGATAACCTACAATGCTTACCCGTGGTGAGGAGAATGACAGTTCAGCACAAGGAGGACATTCAATGAATTTCAAATGTTGGCAGAGAATAGGAAACTGCATAATAAATTGATTATGGGTAGACTTTGTTTAGACTGTCCTTATTTGTTAACTAAAAGAAAATATAGAGCACTCTCTCCACTAATTTTTTCAATAACATCAACCCTACTTAGATTGAATTGAGATACAATGACTGGCTTGGTTGTTCCATGGACATCCCTGGCTACTGGTGACTTTGATCTTTTACCACACCTTAAACATAATAGTTCCTTGATTCTTTACCACGCCTTAATGGTTCTTGCCTAACCAGAAGCTTCCTAGAACTCTCATTAATTAATTCTGCTTGTCCTTCACACTGTAGCCATGGTGCCGTCTTGTCACAGCTGCTTACAACTATTTCCATGTCACTAACTTCTTCTGGATGTTTGGTGAAGGATGCTATCTGCACACTGCTATTGTTCTCACCTATTCAACAGACAAGCTGCGGAAGTGGATGTTCATTTGCCTCGGCTGGTGTGAGTGGCAAGGAGAAGGGTGGGAGAGGGTTGGTGCATCTAAGTAAGTTTGTTGGGTGATAGGAGGCCTCTCCTGAAAATTTATCCAATTGGCACAGATAGGAAGAGAACTCAACCCATCTAGTGATAGCTGGTAGAACAAAGAAATATACAGAGGCGCCGCTATATTATTTTTTAATTTAATCATACACCGACACCTGAACTAGCATAAAAGTTGGATACCAGGAGAAGGAGAGAATAAGCATTCTGGAAGGTACCTGTTGGGGAAGATCTTTATCATTCTAAGTTTAGGCAAAGGGATGCCCCAAGATTTTTCATGGTCTGAAGTGAAAAGCAACTCTTCTGAAGCAGTTTGCTGCTGCCTCTTAATATTCACCATCCACCATCCAAAACAGTTGCTTCTGGTTGCCTAGTAGAACTTTACACACACTCTGGAACCCTTCATCTTTATTACTATACAAATTCTTGATCCAATTTTGCTGCTGCAAAAATTCAGAAACAAACTATCATGTTACTTTTATGGCTGATACCGAGAAATAAAAGGAGATTCTGTGGTTGAATCGTGATAAGATATTGACCTTTGCATGGTCTTGATCCTACTATCCCACAGACCCTAGGGTGATATGTGAATGTTCTAGACTGTGTAATGGGAGCCTGTGTTTCCTAGGTACAGTTGTTTTATTGCTGTGGGTTTTGCTTTTAATACTTTTGTAACCCACTTAGAATGGCAAGTTGACATCTTTACAAATTGAAGAAATAAATAAACCAATAAATAAATTATAAGTCCCTATTGAAATGAAGTACATCAGCTTTTTAAATGTTCAAGGAACTGCTTTTCTGCTTTAGTATTAGAAATAAAATATGAGAGTAACCCAGAATCATAAATTAATCTTCGTGGTTGCCGAGAGGCAACACTGACTTGAAGGCACACAATCAATTTGCACAGATTCATTGTATTCAGAACACCCAGAAAACTGCCCCAGAAGATCTAGATCAGTCCTATCATTCAGCAAAGTCTTGGAGAAGCCCTTTTTCATGCCATGAAAAGGAAACAAGTTTAATATTCAGATGGGGGAGATATGCCACTATAAGTGCTACAATAATTTTACTGGCTTTTGGCCCAAATCCATCTTGTGTTGGATTGAGTTTCCATATGCTACTTCGGCCTTGGGAGCAAAATGTCTTGGTTCAGGAAATAGTGAGGTTTCTGGTTGTTTGTGTGAATGAAGCTGGATCCCTTCATGTTCAACCTGTTGTTGGATCTTGTGTTAATGGCACCACTAAATCTACTTGTTCCATTCACAGGCATCCCTTTCCCCATCATTGTTGCCTGGGCCATTGGAAAACTCTACTATGACAATGAGAAGTAAGTCAATCCCACATCCACTTTTCTGCTACTATGGTAATAACTTCCAAATCAAGCTTGTGTTACCATACAGTGGGCAGGTGCCCTGCTGGCACCCAAGAAGCATGAATCATTTTGCAATCAAGAATGATCTGAAATTATTTCAAAAGGTTAGGTAGGAGGGGAAAGTAGCCCCACTTATAGGCCTTCTCTTGTTCATAGTGGTTACCTCTTTTCTCCCACCTCTTTCTCTATGCATGGATCTGACCAAAGCAATTTATCTATGCAAAATGTAGATTTTTCCATGTTCAGATTGCCTGCAAATCAGAAGTTGCCTTGGATTGCAATGTCCAAGTAGACATTGTTAATGATGAGAGGCTGTTTATAAATATATTAGATGTGTATGCTGCCTTTGCTCCAAGAGATGAAGGTAGCTTACATGGAGATCTCCCATCATTTTTTCCACCTAGGAACAACATTGTGAGGTAGGCTGAGCTGGCAGCAAGTGACCTACTGCAATTTACCTAGTGAGTTTTCCTTCATAAGAATGGATTTGAACTTGATTGCCCTGGTTTCTAGTGCAATGTCCTAATGGTTATACCACACCAGCTTCTGTTAAAAGAATTCACCATATTTTTCAGACTATAAGATGCACCGGAGTATAAGACGCACCTTAGTTTGGGGGGAGGAAAACAAGAAAAAAAAATTCTGCCTCTGCCTACCAGCATCAGTACATTATTGGTCTGATTCAGCATAAGCAGCTCATTGGTGGGTGGATTGGTTTCCCAAAATACCCCCAATCAGCTGTTCCAGGCTGCAGGGATTGTCACAGCACATTGCTGTCGATCGCCATCTCCGTAGCTTGTGTTTTTGGGTTTTGTGTCTCGTGTTTTCAAGCCTCTGAACACTCTGAGCATTCAGAGGCTTGAAAACGCGAGGCACAGAGCCACAAAATGTGAGCTATGGAGGCAGCAATCAGCGGCAATGTGTTGTGGCGATCCCTGCAGCCTTGAACAGGTCTGAAGTAAAGCATTCAGAGGCTTGAAAACGCAAGGCACAGAGCTACCGTACATTCGATGTATAAGACGCACCGAGATTTTTGCCAATTTTTAGGAGGAAAAAAAGTGAGTCTCATAGTCCAAAAAATACGGTAATTGGCTTACAGTTAATCAGTTAAAAATGCAATAAAATTTTACAACATATAAAATAAAACAACAAACAGAACATTTAAAAAATGCAAAGTAAATGCAGCATCAAAAACATTTTAAGGAATACATTTTCAAGTTGTGTAGAAAGAGGCATTTCCACAGTGTGATCATTATGTTCAGATGTTGCAGGGAAAATAATCTCTACTTCAAAAAAATATCTTGCTCTATTGAAGCTATTTCATAGGTCTTTCTAGTTGCTACATTGAAGAATTAGAATATGAAAAGTATTGATGTTTTTTAATTCTGATGTTGAAGATGATTTTGGAGAATACCATGAACAGCCAAGAAAATGAACAGATGGATTGTGAAGAAATCAACCCAAGGTTCTCACTCAGGTCATGATTTAGGCTCAATTTACTATACATTTGGACACATTATGTAAAGATCTGTAGTAGCTCTCATGGAAAAGTTGAAGATAATCAATATCAAGGTGGAATGAACTAATTTACAGAGACAATAGGTGTATCAATGGAGGGCCTGAAGGAATATGTTAGGGACAGTTTATCCTGTAGAAAAACTCTTGATGTAGTTGCTATGAGTTGATATTGATTTGATAGTACATAATAAATCAAGTTGCTACTTCTCACCCCAATCCATTTTGGAGATTTGCTTTGTAAATAAAGAATTATGCATCATAATATATACATATATTAACTCACTAATATTTTCTCCACTTCCTTTAGCTTTCTGATACATAACACAGCTGTAACTCTGCCTGCTTTGTTCCTCTGTGATATAAATACAGATACAATAGGTGTATCAATGGAAAACCTGATATAAATATCACAAATACTTGATATAAATAAGTATCTAGCATATTCTAGTATTCTTTAGTGTTTTGCCTTTTGTAAGATGGTAGTAGAGGAGAAATAGCAACATCTATGGCATATGACATATGGTGGAGTAGGAAATCTACTCTGTAGGACTGCAGCTCTTATCACCTTCAACCTACATTGCTGATGGTAGGGGATTATAGAAGTTGCAGTCCAGATTTTCCAAAAATACCTGATTTCTTGCCTCTGGGGTTGCTCATGTGCTTTAGCTCAAATTTGTAGTTTCTTACCTTTCCAAATTCAGGAAAATAATCTCATAAGTCTTTGTTTATTTAGTAAAGCAAGATCCCATTAAAACAAATAAGCTTAAGATGCTGTATTGTATTTTCCCTGAAGGGCAAAAATGGTACAGGCAAGGAAGAGTCAATCTTTTCTTCACCTCAAATATCATGGCGTAAATCTAACTTCTTTTCTCCTTGACTGTTAATTATACACGCTGCTGCTGCTGCTTTTAAAAAAGCTATAAGGATCTAAGCCTGGAGCTTCAATATCCCAATCTAATTCAGCCTTTATTATTAGGGCTTGCACAGTTGGTAAAGTTTCAAGATGCTGTGAGGTTCTTTGTGACTGTGGCTAGCAAAAGTGGAATGGTTAATAGAAACTGAACAAATCTTGAAAAAAAAAGTATATCATTAAATCACAGACTAGAATTCAGCTAAAAAGAGAGTAACAGACCAGACAAACCAAGTACTTCTAATGAAACTCAAAAGGGGAGACACCATTCATTTAAACAACATTCTAATTTAACAAGAGCAGATAAGGTGTTTTCCCTATGCCCTTGGCCGTCCATTCCCAAGGATTTGATAATGGCAGACTTAGCAGCCTCCTGGCAAGCCTATTCCATAATAATTAATCAAGCAGACAAACAGGATTGATTTCAGGCTGCCACCTTTTACCTTAATTGCCAGCCCTGGTTTTCATTTCCACGCTAAATCCTAACTGAGGTCATGGCTGAAACCAGGTTACAGTCTTGTAATCAGCTACAAGCTGCTTAAAAAGCACTCCTCATTTGGATTAAAGATATGCAACTTTCTCTGCAAAGGCACAGCAAATGCAAACATAGACACTTTGAAGACATTGGCTAGTAAACTTCATCTGTGTGAGTCCTTGAGAAACTGCAGGACCTGATACTTAAGAATTGGAGGCCACAGGAAAAGGTGAGTTAATACTGCTCCACCTCCTCCATACTATAGTCCAAAGAAAAAACACATTGACAGCTAAAAGCATTTTAACCCATATTTAATGATGTGATTTGACATCTACAGGATCTATTGGAAGTTTTGCTTATTAAAATAGGATGGATAGTTCCATTAACATTTTCAGTAGGCATAACCTACCCCCAGCGAAAGTAAAAGTGGACAGTGTAGAATATTATACAATGAAAAAGGCTATTATATTTCCATAGGTACCAGGGGACACATCTCTTGGTGCTGCTGGGTCCAGGCCAAACAAACATCTTTATTTAGCAGAAAGTCTCTTTGTCCCATAAAACATTTTTAGAAAATACGAAAGTTTTTGAGGACCTTCAAAAGAAACAATGACCTGGGGAATGAAAAGGCTGTTTGGAATCTACTTCTCTAGTTTACTTTCTGGTAGATGAGTGCTTTTTGACTGGCTACATCTCATCTACCACAAAGGTAAACCAGAAATTGATCTCTACCTGATCACATTGTCTCAGCATTCCAAACGTCCTTATTGGCTAATGATGTACTTTATTCTCAGCAGATACTATTTTTCTTGCTGTGTATTTACAACATGTACTTTACAACAATACAGGATGTTTTCCTGTGATTTCAAAGCAATTTAGTGAGGGAGAAGTTGCCAGGCTTGAAAAGTTCAGCAGTTGAAAAGGCTTAGCTTTTAATAAAATGATTAAAGAAATCTTTTTCACACATAAGAATTTTGGACTATTGTAATAGTAGTGAATTTATTCGTAAGCCAGTATCAGTAGACACTGATAAACATAAAATACAAGGTACATTTTGCCCTTAATTTATATTTTTATTTGATTTTTTTCAATTTCACCTTGTTTATGAATAACTCAAGGCAGTGAATAGATCGCATCTTTAATTTTTCTAAAAAAAAATTGAAGATTAAATATTGTTTTGTTACAAAAATAAAGTTATTGATTGTTTAAAAAGAATATTCTGGACTATAATGAGATTCTCTCCTAGAGCAAATTATGGCTTTTGAGTAGACCCGTTAGTAGACTATGAATTAATCAAAAAACATTTTTATTTGCTTTGTTTCTCTGGAGAGGAGCTAATTGTTGAACATCAAAAGGCACCCAGCATCCAAACAGAGAGATGTTTTCTTTTTATATTATTGGACAGATTGTAAGTCTTATTATTTCACATAGCTGAAACAAAATATGGATTTGGGTCTTGAACTCTAGCTCTGCTTCAACTATATTTAAAGTCAATGTTTTTAAAACTTGGCAACTTTAAGATGTGTGGACTTCAATTCCCAGAACTGCCCACCTGAATTCTGAATATTGGAGTCCCCATATCTTTAAAGTGCCACATTTGAAAAACATTGATTTATCTATTTGTGTTTTAACTTACAGGTGCTGGTTTGGAAAGCGTGCAGGAGTTTATACTGATTACATCTATCAAGGTCCAATGATACTGGTGCTGCTGGTAAGAGTGGAAGTCCCCTCCCATACAATGCCAAGATTTTCCAGGGTGACTAGAGGCAAAAGAGAAGAGCATTCCTGATACAGTAATTATGAATGAAAGCAAGATCTGGCAGGATTTGTTAATTATTAGTAGCGGAAAAATGTGCAAACCAATTTCTCTCTCTTGTTCAGCTCTGAAAAGAGCTCTGCCTCTGGTCTCAGTGAATGTAACTCTTTACACTTTCATACTGGAAAAATAATATTTTGACTTGCTTTGCATCAGGGAGTTATTCTCAGGTTGTTTTTCTTCCTTCCTTTTTTACTCTCATGACATTACAGAGAGACCTAATTTTATTAGTGTCAGTAGGTTGAGCAAGAAACAAAGTGAGCATGAAAAATTTCCTTGAAAGCCACTTGTCCACTAAGAATACCAAACTATTTTTTTCAGTCATGGGAAAAAGGAGAACTGAAGAAGTCCAAGGATTTCTTTCTTTGTGGGTAATCATTTCCACAAGGCAAAGGTTATAGGAATAGAGAGATCTCTCCTCCAAAGCAATGTCACATTTTGCTATCTTAAAGTGACAACCAAAGAATGACACATCTCTTGAATTACAGTTTTCTTGTATTCCTTCTTTCTTTCTTCCCACTTCTCCTCTTTCCGCTCCATTTTTGTCCTGCTACTGTACTTCCCTGCCAATTTCTCTCACCCTATCACCACTGTATCAATTGATTGCAGCATACTTCACACACATTCCCCATTCCCAGCAAGCCTGCTAATAATGTTCTTTGATGAGGATAATAGTCACTGCCTTATTAACCATGTCTCTGTTGCAACCTTGGTCAATGCAGAGTCCTGGGGAGAAAGTGGGAAGTGATTGTATTGTTAGAGGCTGATGCCAGGCATACAAAGATATTGCAATTGTTTCTGCACTCTGTGAACTGTAGTCATTATGTTTCCGAATCTGAGTATTAAATTATAGTTGAATTGACAGAGGCAAGAGGACACAAGATCCTCAATTAGAAATTACAGCAATCTATCTCCGGAAGGTCTTTTGGTCCAAAGTTGTTTCAATTCCATTCTTCCAAATGTATTTTCCTCAAATGAAAGCTTCTCAAATAGGGGCATATAGCTTCCATAATCCCCAATGATTTGGTGTTATGTATAAAGCAGAAGGTATGGTTTGAAATACACTGAACAATTCAGAATATATTGCCTTAGGCACTGATCTTCTGCTTCCTATGTAATATAAGACAGGACAAGAGATTGAACGCTGATTTAATACTTTCTCCTGGGAAGAAAGGGAATAGGGGAGAACCCTGCCTAAGATTTCAATTCTCCATTCAGCTTTTATACATGGTGCTAACCCAGAATTTAGCACTAAATATGACCCAGGTATTTTATCCTGCTTCGGTCAATTCATTTAATGTAATATAAAGAAGAGACCCAGGAGCTACTTGTATATTGTTCTTTAAGATGATCAAAATGACAAAAAACCAGTTCTAAAATTGTACCAAAAATTTTGGTATCATATTGTGTATTCATAGGTGATACGAAGCATACTAGACAGTAGACATTCCCATCACTAGGTTTTTCCTCAGTTTAGTCTGAAAATGTATAGAATTATTTCTTAAATGCCTAGTTTTTTTGTAGAGAAAAATGTTATTTGTTTTGTGGACAGTGACAATACTGTCAGACTGCCAGCACAACTCTAAAACATTGCTAATCTTTCTGCCCCTATCCCCACTGTCAGGAGTGAAAGATTTAGACCAGGGATGTCAAACTCAATTTCATTGAGGGCCGCATTAGCGTTGTGTTTGATCTTGGGAGCTGGGGAACATGTCCAGGATGGGCATGGCCAGGGAGGGCATGGTCAATTCAACATCACTTGCAGAGGATCCTCTGTCAGTGAAAATGGAGCTTGGAGGGGCCCACCCGAACTCAATTTTTGCTGGCAGAGGGATGCAGGAGCCTGTCATGGCTGAAAATAGAGCCCGGGTGACTACATGTGGCCCTCCTGAGCTCTGTTTTGTTGGCAGAAGCACCACGGGCTGGTCCTTCACTGTCTCCAGGGTGGCCCATTGGGCCAAATATAAGCACCCTGTGGGCTGGATCCAGCCCAAGGGCCTTGAGTTTGACACCCCTGATGTAGACAAATATAAAATTGTGTATCAAATGAAATGCCATTGAAAATATGCAACACAGATATTCATTCTAACAATGGGATTTTAACAAAAGTTAATCCATACTTTATCAACAGTCCTCTGAAAAAGCTGTTTGAAATAAGGGATAGATTGTAACCTTTTTCAAATCTTCATAATCTATTTGACAGTTTTTAGACTCATGACCAGATATGTCATTTTGCTGCCTAGAATGAAAGGCAATCCTTGTACAGAACAAGGTTAGATCAATAATAAGATACAATGACCCACTTCCTTAAGGACAACACGGTAGCTTAAAGACCCTGACAAAAGACCCTGAAAACTGACACATGTGTTATTGTTTATAAGAAGGCAATGACATAAGAGATGAACAGATGCAATTATTAAATTCAACTTGGATTTAACTCTGACCCCATTAGGAATTGAACATATTGTAAACAATGTAACATTATTATCTAAAAGGATGCGTAGATTCAACCTTTGGTAAATATCAATTCTCTTATATCCCTCTCTTTCTAAATACAAATAAATAAAAAACAACTTATTCATGGTTCATTTCGTGTGTCATTTATGCAATATGCAACACCCTTTGTTTTGTCTGCTTGGCTTCTTGATCACAGAGTTGTTCATATCACTCATAGGGTAGCATATGGATACCCTTTGTTATCTAGTTGATTCTTAAAAGCTTTCTGCTCTGAGAAAACTGGTATTTAACAAAAAATTAAACTGCTTATGTTATGGAGAAAGAGTGTTTTTCATGCAATATGTTAGCTTCTTTTAACATTTTTATTAAGAGGTTTTAAGTACAATAATAAAAGATAATACAAACTCAAATGACAAAGAAATATTGAAAAATAAAGGTGCAAGAAAGAAAAAGGAAAAAGGAAAGAAAGAAAAGAATCTAAGAAGGAGACTTCCCACCCTCATCATGACAAAGATAAACAATTTCACTATCTCTTAATCTCCTCCTAGTTAACAAATATAAACCTCTTTACCCCATACCTCAACTGTAAACTGTAAGCAAATCCAGTAAGCAATATCTTTTCTAATCCAGATGTCAGCCTGAAGTCAAAACAGATCTCTAAAATAATAACATTAGTTAAAAAGCATAAAATTCTGTAAGAAAATCAGGTAGACAATATCTTTTTCAGTCCAGATGTCAACAATAATATCCCCAAGTAACAATATATCCCATTTTAACACTAATCAAATAAAACCAACTCTATAGTCCTTATTTTTACATAAAATCACCATTCAAATGGATTAACATTTGAATGATCATTATCCCTTTGTCTCTAATTTCTTCAAAACTCAGCAGGAACTGAACATATTTATGCATTTATTCTTTAAAATTAATTTCAAACTCTTAATATTCAAAATAAAATATTCCAACATTCTCTGAGACCTTAATTTATTTACAACTTTTTGTAGCCCAAAACTTGTCTTGCTGTTTGCTGCTTATATTGAATTCTTAAAGCTTAAAAATATACAGTTATTTTTTTCTTATATAAGGATTGAAGGCACACCCATTAAACTTTTTGTTCTATGCGCAAGCTAATACTAATAAAAATAGTTCAGCTTTTGTTCTATTGCATATTCATAAATGCACAACAAAGATACAGCAATGATGATATGCTAAAGACTCAGGCAGGGGGAGGGGGCACTTAAAAGAAAGAAATATAAGAATGCTATTGCATAATATTGAATTAATATATTGCCGATTGGTCTGAGGTCCCCACATCCCATCTCCGTATGGATTTGTTAGCAATAGCAATAGCCAGGGCTTTTTTTGAGCTGGAGCTCAGCGGAACGGCGTTCCGGAACCTTTTCGGAGCTGTCGTCACGTGCTCCGTCT
>JAOYMU010000077.1:72102937-72122050 GCA_025802295.1 Psammodynastes pulverulentus
CTGACCAATGGGCCAGTCCTGTGACTAGAACTCTGGAAAGAAAGATGAGAGAGAGGGGGGGAGTGAGGGAGGGAGGGAGTGAGGGAGGGAGTGAGGGAGAGAGAGAGAGAGAGAGAGAGAGAGAGAGAGAGAGAGAGAGAGAGAGAGAGGTGAGTGAAAGAGGGAGATGAAAGAGCAAGAAAAAGATAGAGATGACAGAGAAAGAGAGATGAGAGATTCTAGTGTTTTGTTTTCTGTGGGAAACGGGTCTAAATGACTCTTTGGGTGTTTAAGGTTGCAGAAATAGGCAGTTAACTGCCTGAAGGACCCCATCCTGACACCGGGAGACAAGGCAGTTCAACGAGCAGTGCACTGGATCCATATCAGTGGTCCATGGGATTTAAAATTATGAATTTGGTGGTCCATGAGGTCCAAAAGGTTGGAGACCCCTGCTCCAGAAGGCCATCTAGACCCAAAACAGGACCCCCAAAGTGCTCCAGGAGGCCATCCTTGACTTTATAAACTTCTGTTTATAAAAGGAAGGAAAAGTAAAATATTTTACCTTTCAGGCTTGCAGGATTCTGTATAGCCTATGTCAATAATTTATAGTTCTAGTCTTCCTATGGACTCAGTTTCTTGATCTGGTCTCTCTCTCATAAGGTGATCAAGTATTAAAAAAACAAAATCACAGAAATGTACGCCTCCCTATTTTTATAAGTTTATAAAACCATGTCTGCGAAGGTGCGGTCCCGTGTCACTCCCACCATGGCCACCTCCACCCGGCCCTCCAAGATCAAACCCAATCCTGATGTGGCCCTCGATGAAATTGAGTTTGACACCCCTGCTTTAGTCCAAATCTTCTGATAAATGTAGAAAATTCAGAGATTGCCAATGTGCAAGCAAGCACACTACCCTATTAGAAAATAGGCAGAAGACAAATCATGTTATAGAGCAGATTTATAGATTAGAGGCATGAACGCTAGTATGTGTTTGTTGAAAGACATTAATCATTGAACCTGCTTCGTAGAAAACCTGGGGGGGAAATCATGGCAATTTGTTTCTCTTCTCTAAACGGTAATTGATTCCATCATCTTTTCCCTTCTCCATCCAGGGCTTTTTTGTCTCTGTTTTCTACTGTTTCCTGAACAGCGAGGTGAGTTGGGGTTGTAAATGAAGGAGAGGAGGTTGGTTGTTACCTTGCATGCCACCAAAGATATCTTTTTTTAAAAAAACAGTCTAAGATTTCTTTGGGAGAATTGAAAGCTACTATTATAGATTAATAAAAGTCAGAATATAGCAAAGGGAGTACGAAGAAATTAAGTTTTTAAAGTTACAAATGTTTGTTTAATTTTTAAAATAGGAATTCAAGTGTCTTTTAGTATTTAAATGATATTTTTGAGGAACACCTTGAAGACAATGATCTCTGAGAACATGCTGCTTGGTATAAACATGATAAATTTAATATCTTTATTAAATTAAAGGTATATCTTTAATACTTTTAAATAATTTTAGACAATTGTGAGAAGATATAAATGAAAACTTTTTTAAAAAATTGAGAACGATTTTAAGATGAGAAGACTTTGTTGGGTTTTTCCTCTACAAATATTTTGTTTCCAACCTTTAAGGAGAATTGGTGTAATGTCTAGAGTAATCTTTCTCAATCTTCTCAACCAGGATGGTAAATGGGCATGCTAAATCAGAATGCTAGCCTTTCTACAGGTAGTCCTCAACTTATAATATGACCACAATTGGATCTTAAATTTCTGTTGCTAAGTGAGATAATTGTTAAATGAGTTTAAGTGCCCCATTTAACAACCCTTCTTGCCACAATTATTAAGTGAATTACTGCAGTTGTAAAAATTAGTAATACAGTTAAGTGAATTTAGCTTCCCCCTTGACTGCTCATCAAAAGGTGATTACATAACTCCATGACACATCAGCTGTCATAAATGCAAACCAGTTTTCTGGTGTCCAAATTTTGATCATGTGACCATGGAGATGCAGCAACAGTTGTATAAAAAACAGCCATAAATCACTTTTTTTTCAGTGTTAACTTTGAACAATCACAAAGTTTATGAATGTTAAGTCAAGAATTACCTACTATATATTCCTAAAATATGTACAAAACATGTGTTTGAGAACATTTGGCTTAAAGAGAATTAAGTAAGACAAACTGCACTGGTAGTTTTATGTCTGAACAAGGGACACTCATTCCTGAAGAATGACTGTGTTCAACTTAAAGGGCAAGAACTTTTTCCTCCTTCTGTATCTTGCCTCCCTACAGCTTAGTTATCTAGAAATCAATTTCAGCCACTGCTTGTGATACAGCAAAAATTTTATTTTTTTCAAACTGGATCCTACTTCTATCATCATTTTTCATCAGCTGGAAAATATTGCTATGGTAATCTACTTTATCTCAAAGGACCCACTTGTTTTATAACTAACTTTAGATGAATGAATGAGTAAACTTACCATTGTTGTAGAGTATCCTCAGAAATGTGATTGCTGGGACTGAAATTTTCTCTGGAAGATTTTTGTTTTTTCTTTCGTCAGCCAACATTAATTAAACAAAATTTCTGTAGTCATTTGCGTAAGTATCCTGAGAAAATAAGAGTTTTTCACATATGGACACTTCATACTATACATAAACTTTTGATAAACATGCTCGTTACAGAGTATAGACTGTGGTTTTGCATTTAGAACAGTGAGGATTCACAATACATCCTTTAATATTTTTTGTACAAAGCAGATTGTGATCTAAAAACCCTGGCCTTCAGGGGTTTTCCCGTAAAATAAATTTTATCATCTTCAATGTGATCATATATTGGGTTGAAATTCTTCCAAAAGTCATGAGATCACCCAAGGCTGCTGCAATACCTCTAGAATGGCCTTAGTTTTCACTGAATCTAGATGTCTTTTTAAAGGAGAAATTGGGAAGTAATAATGTTTATTTTTTATGATTTTTTTTTTAGGTCCGTTCTGCAGTACGAAAGAGGTGGCATCGATGGCAGGACAAACACTCCATCCGTGCCCGAGTAGCAAGGGCCATGTCCATTCCTACATCCCCAACTCGTGTCAGTTTCCACAGCATCAAGCAATCAACTGCTCTCTGAGAGCCAAAGTTTAGGGAGAAAATTTTTACTGCCTTTCCTAAGTTACAGTTTAGGAAAGGCCAAGGGATTTTGTCCGCATTTCGCAGACATTTTACAGTAGAAACTGTTTGCATTGGAAGGGAATCTTTGTGAGATTGGAACTGCAAGTCTTGGCAAACCAAGTGGTTTTGAAACAAGGGGAACTCCAAGGCCTACAACCACAAAGTTCCATAAAAAAATATATGTTATGGCCTATTTTATTTTCTAATATACCTGAAGATTTTTGTTCTATTTGCTTACTGGTTTGGAAGATGTTTATCTATCACAAGTGCTGCAGAAAGAAAGTTAGCAAATTATCCTTAGTTGGAATTGGTGAGCAATAAGCAAAACCAAATGCATCAAGATTAATCTTGGAATACTGTCTCACATGGTATACATAAAAGGGTTTTTTTTTAAAGGACTTATGAATTCATTTAAGATAACGTCCAATACAAGGCAAAGGTACAAATCTCGCATTCAGCACCATGTATCTGATTCTGTGGAATAAATAGAACTGCCGGACACTGCCATTATATAAACTCCCTTAGTAAATATTCTTAGGACATCTATTTGACTCCTATATGAAGAGTTAAGTGGTAAGAGAAAGTAGACCTGTTCCCATATTCTTCCTCGTCTAAGTCTGCTGCAGGTGATGCCAAAGATCTGAAACCTGGATACTCATTCAAGATGATGACTAACCTACTTGTTCCATGATCCAGATAATATTACCTGATTTTCACCATAGACAGCCTATGTGAGCCCCAAAATGGAGTGGGATAATAATGCATTCCTTTTGGTATCTCTTAATAAAGAATATTACTATCCTTTATCCTTGCAGGCAAGTTTTTGGGGAGAAATTAAGGGGGGGGAAATTCTGCCTCTGCCTACCAGCATCCATCGGTATTCATCTGGCTAGCTTCCTGTCAGCATGTGAGAGAGTTGAGGGATATTTGGAAATACTATTTCCTATGTGAACAAGGAGACAGCAAGGAGCTTGGGTGTGGCTTAGTTCAACTGCAGTTGGAACAGATTTATTTTCAAGGTGGGGACTGGGAGTAGACCTCCTTAGCATCAGAGCATGTTAATATAAGAAATGCTAATGTTCTGACGGTCATTTCGAAAAATCCTTTCTTAGCGAGCACCTAGAAGCCAAGAGGAACATACTTGCCAAGTTTCAAGTTTCTAGGCTTTACGGTTCTGGAGGTTTTGTGATGATGCGTGAGTGGTATTTCGCTTTTATATATATATATAGATATATATATTCAAAAGAAAATACTACTTTACCTTTTCCTATGATTAGAAATTTATAGGACAATTTTCATTGTCAATATAGGAATACAGTTTTCTGAAAAATTTGGGTTAATATTCAGAAGTCTTCACTTGAATGTTTTATTTTCTGCGTCTTGAGCCACAATTCCCATAGAAATAGTTTCCACATCATCAGCATTTTTGTTGGAATTTATAAACAAAAATCCAAGACTGTGCTCAAATATTAAGATCTGTCTCTTTCTTGTAATTTGGAGTGTTTGAATATTCCTGTCAATGAAGTTCAGGCCCTGAGAGTAGTTGAGCCATTTGCTAATAGCTTGAGGTTAGAGAAGATCCTAGCAGAAGTGAACTACAAATCGGGAATTCCAAAAACTTTGCATTATACATTTCTAGACAACCCATGCTCCACCGAGTCATCATTTCAGAGATATTTCTTTACCTAAACAAGGGTGGGCAAAAAAGACAGGAGCAACTTCTGACTTCCTACTGACTTCTGCATTGAGTTTCCTTATGGAAACCTGGCAGGGAGCATCAAAAATTGCCAAAATATCCTTTTTCAGCATCCCATGACCACAGCAATAACCCAACAATACTCAATCAAGCACAACTTCCCCAAATTTAATTCCCACAAGACTCATGGGCTTCATATTTTGGACACATTCTGAAAAATTAACCCATTTGAGGTATCTGGGCTCAAAAAATGTTGCTCTGTGATGCACTGTTTTGATAAGTTAAAGGCCATGAGAACAAGAGTTTTAGTAATATAGAAATTCTGAAGAGGAACCAATTCTTGTTCCATAATATCTAGTTCTTAAAATTAGGCTAGTATACGTTTTAATTTACTAAGCCAAAGATTATTAAATCAACAATTTTTGTGATATGCCTAACGCAAAAGGAAAGAGGAAAGGCTCTGATGGTGGAGGTCCAAGCAAATGTCTACTTAATCATTGGTAGTGTAGAGATCAAAAGGTATGTAACTCTGAAACATTTAAATTACCTATTAGAGCTCTTCAAGTACTATCCAGCTGAATATAAAAGCCCTTTTGGTAATATGTCTGCTTCAATAGCCTTGCAACAGGTAAAATCTATCAAACATGCTCTAATATGTTTCAAAAAATATCCAGGGAAGACAATATTCATTGACAGAGTGACCCACCAGGAGTGATTAAAAAATTACAGACCCAAAGAGTTATTAATAATTCCCTCCTTTCTATTTCTCTATCAATATCCAAATGAAATTCTCTCCCCAAGACTCTGTAATGTCCAGCTAGCTAATCAGCAACTATTTTCTGGTCATTCTGAATAAACCGAATAAAGTAGCAATCAACCACTTGTCTTTATAAAAGGTTTATCAAAACAGCTATTGTTAAATCAGATTAAAGTCTGAAGAGTCTTAAATCTGACTAAATTTGAAGATGGACTCCAGCATGAATCTGAAAGCTTGGAAGAGTAAATCTCTGCTCCCGGTGACTAACCCAAATTCAATCTTGCATCATTATCCTAGGACACATATATTTGCCCTCATTTTGTAAGTCAGATTAGCCCACTATTGAGGCAATGCATTTCAACTTTGTATTTCCCCATGCATGCAATATGCAAACAATATGCAGGCCTGAAAAAGACTAGATCTGCACTGGGTAAGATGTAATGGGCACTATTATCAAAAACTGAATATGCATAATTTTCATTTCATATTGTCATGAGCTTCCTGATGTCCAGAGTTATAAAATGGAGAAACTCCAAAATATTTTGAGGCTGTGATCTCAACTCAAAATACTTATCATTATATGAAAGATGCAAAACAGCTCCTGCGGAAGAGTGTTGCAAAATATTCTATTTGGTTCATATATATATGTACGTTCTGGGATTCAACTATGTGATTTAAAAGAAAATACAAGGTTAAAAAAATTGATAAAATTCTACTGCATTAGTCTTAAATCAGATATTAACTGCTTCTCCAATCTAGAGGCCATGGCCAACTTTACGATGGAAAACAAAATGCCAGTCCTGTTATCAAGAACATACAAAGCTGGAACTATAACACTGCCCTGGTAAATAGTAATATACCTGGGATTTGCCTTCACAGTAGTGTGTACCAAAAGATTGTTGTCCTTACAAAGCAGCAGCTTTACTATTCTCTTCAAAGCTGGCTGAATCACTTGTAAATGTAGCAAGGAGACTCTTTCTATTCTAAAATCCTCCAGTAAAGAATTGTCAACAAGAGGCAAGTCCCTAGTTTTCTCTCTCAGGAGCTGATGGTGAAAGAGCACTAATAATACTTTTCAAGACATCTTTTAGGTCATCTTTTCCCAAATTCCACAAACAGCAGTCAGGTCCAAATCATACCACCACACTGTTTCCTGGTTCTGAACTGCTGTTCTGTCATAACAGTTCTGTATCATCCAATGCTAGAGCATGATCCTCCTTTGGCGCTGCAGAAGTATAGACCACGTAGACATAAACTGCATTCAACTGAATCAGTTACAGACTGCCTGCTACAATATACGTATGCTAATGTGTATGCTATAGACTCAACAACAAGTATGTCATTTTTGTCTACAGGTAATGAGTTCAAAGCCCTTCAGTGAAGCCTATTTGGATTTCTTTCCCATCAAAAGAAAGAAGGGAAAACCTGCTCAAAATGAATGTTGAGGACTGGTTAAATTTACAAAAATGGGGAAGACAAGGAGAATCATGTAGAGGACCATTTCAAGAGAGAGAAAAACTACTTCTATGAATCTGTAATAAATGCCTCTTATGACTGTGGTTTGCAAGAAATAATTACTTGCATCAATGAACTGCAGTTAACTTTGGACAGTACAATTATTGTGTCTTTCCCCTCCAGACTTGTCAAACTTGACAAGCTAGTGGTATTACCAAGATAAATCAACAAGTCGGGGAACGTAGCAGATGATCAGGAATAATTTCACTTGCTCCATACCCTAATATAAGGGCATGCAAAGAAGTTCTAAGGAGGCCTAAGCAAAAAAATATGCCAAGCCTCCAAACAGATAAGAGGCCAATACGATGCTATTTCCATGGGCTAATCAGGACTTGTATTGTCCCTGGCAAAAATGCTATGAGCAGAAGGAAAGACATCCTAAAGAGGACACAGCCCAGAGTAGATTCAGTGAAGAAGCATTCACAGAACTTCGAGCCGTTGAGAAAGCAGTAGGCCCAACTACAGGTGGGCATGACCCTGTGGCAACGGTATTGGCTTGAGCATGTGATTCTAGGACATCAGTTACCCCAGATTCATGCTGTTGATGTTCACGAAGGACATCGCATCTGGTGAGGGAGGAGTGAAATGATGAGCATTCTGGTGCCGAGATGCAGTAGTTGTGGCAGGCATTCCCCCATGGGTTCGCTGGTGGCGTTTGAGATGAGCCCGGCGAGCAAAGCACTTTCCACAAGCTGTGCACGGATAGGGGCGCTCCCCAGTGTGAGCACGCTGGTGAATAAGAAGTTCTGAGCGCTGCAGGAAGCGTTTAGAGCAGACAGAACATGCATGGGGGCGCTCCCCACGATGCATGCGTCTGTGCTTGCTGAGGTTTGAACTGACACTGAAGCGGCGTCCACACTCTGTGCAGGCATAGGGTTGCTCACCAGAATGTGAGCGGATGTGAATAGTGAGGTCAGAGCGTTGCAGGAAGCGTTTCCCACACTCTACACACCCATAGGGGCGTTCCCCTGAGTGCAGACGCCTATGTTTGCTGAGCGCTGAGCGCTGAGTAAACCGCCTCCCACATTCTCCACAGGAATAGGGTCTGTCAGGTTCTGGAGGTGGAGTTGGGGGTGGAGGAGGTGTTGCGAGGCCTCCACCACATTCCACACAACGGCGTGATCGCCTATGGCGCTCTAAGTGGCAACCCCAGCGGAAACGGCGCTCACAATCTCTACACTGGTGTGGTTTTTCTGCTGCGTGACGCTGCTGATGCCGTTCCAGGTTTGCTAAGATTCGGAATCGTTTGCCACATTCCTCACAGGCATGGGGTTTTTGAGACTGGGCGGAAGCTGGGTTACCTGGCAGAGCCTGGGTATTCAGTGGTCCAACAGAATTCAGAGTCAAGGTAGAAGAAAATTCAGAGGCAGAATTCAAGAAAGGAATCAATGCAGAATTATGAGGGAAGTTAGGTCTTAATGATGGGATCACAACAGTTCTCCTGCATGATCCACAATGATGGGGCTTCTCCCCTGCAGGTAAACGCTGACGCCTTTGTGTGTAATGTGGCTTCTGCCATCCTAAGAACTGGGGTCTTTCAATGAAAGATGGGCAGATTCTCCCAACTTCCTGGGATTCGTGGCTCATGTTTGAGAATGGACTGCGGTTAACACTCTCTCTAGGTTCTGCTCCCCATCTTGTTCCTAGAGGATTTTGCTGGGCAAGAGTTTTCTTACACCCTTTCATATCACCACGAATCATCTTGGGTTGCTTTGGTCCTGCCAATCCTGGACATTTGAGGGACACTTGCATTTCATTCCCAAATGGTTTTCTGGACAGCGCAGTTGGTCCTTCCACTGTTCCAGTCTGACGTTCCCTTGAAGTTTCCAAATTATTTTGTACCATTGTTTCATCACCTGTTGAAACAGAAATGTAGTTATAGTTCAGCATCTTGGAGAATAAACATGGGTGGAAACATGTGACCTCCATGATACTGGTAGAAAATCAGTTCTCATTAACCCAATCAATGGCCATTCTGGCTGTGGTGGACTGGAGCAGAGGTTTGGCAATGTTTGGAGCATCACAGCTCCCCATCTATGAGGTTCCCCCTTCTACCTGTTTAGGAGAATATCGCTAGTTATTTTGGTGTATTAGGTTATAAAATATTCAGATTCAATCCCTCAAAATAGCTTAAGCAGTAAATACATTCAATTCAGGGCCCAGAAATTTGCTGTCAAACATTAATGAGGCTACAAATGGCCTACTTGATAGTTTATGAAGAATAAAAGATTCAGTTAACTGGTGAAGATTTTTAAGTTCAAAATTAGGTTGCTTAATCACAGTTTTAACTCAGGAGTCTGAATTCCTCACCATCCCAACCGAATCCAGAGAGTATTGCTAAATATATGTTATATTTTCACGATACTTTATTTATATGGTTTCTCTATCATTCTTCTTCGCCATACCACAGAAACAAATAATTGCAATGTTTATTCTAAATTATTATTAGGACTCTTGCACTTGGGGGGGAAAAAAAGTAAATTCTGCTTTAAGCTATGGCAGTCTGTATCTGACAAGGATTCAGTAAATCTAAATATATCTGTCATTTTACATTACTCAAAGAAAGGGATTGAGGAATCAGGGAGCAGAAGGCAGGCTAAAGGAAGGAATTTATGAAGAAAGGATAAAAAGAATGCAGTACATACATCAGCACTGGACTTTTTTCCTGTTTTGCTATTAATAGGAAGAAAGGATAGCTGGGTAGGGGGCGTAGGAGTAAGAGAAAAAGCTTCAAGCCAAGATGATTTCTTAATATTGAGAATTAGCTCCAAATCATAGGTAGTATTATATATGCTTGGAGTATATTTGGAACACACACACACACACACCTTTGGTAAGATAAGATCTGCCCCCACCCTCCTATCTTTCCACAGGAGCCTAAAGACTTGGCTCTGCTAGCTGGCCTGGGGTCCAAATGCGGACGTTCTGTGCTGGAGGTGGCTGCTCCCTTCCCCCTGTTCTCTACTCCCCATCCATCCATCTTTTGTTATCATATTGATGTATTTTCGTTAGATATGGACTTGGAAGTTCTGTCATTGCTAGACCATACAGTTCACTGAGTGATTTTAGGTTGGCTGTTTCTCTCAGATCAGCCTATTTCATAGGGATTTATCAGATCAAGCTATTCCACAGGAATGTATTAATTCAGTTATTTATAACAAGTGCTTTTATCATTAAAAAAAAAGTGGTTTACAAAAACAGAATACAATAACTTATACAACATAATAAAAAACAAAATCATTATGAAATTATCAGTGTCACAAGTATAGATAGTTCCTGACTTATAACCATATATATTAGTGCCTGTTCAAAGTTACCATTTGGCACTGAAAAAAATACTTATGACCAGTTCTCAAAGTTATGGCTATCACACAGCTCCACGTGATCAAAATTTTGATGCTTCATAACCAGCATATTTTTCTTTTTACAATGTATTACCGGTATTTTTATTCAAGACTTTAAAATACAAACTCCCAAAAAGTAACCAAAACAAAACACAAGTAGATTACACAAAAAAGAGTGCATAAAATAACCACACACACACACACACACACACACACACACACACACACACACGTTAAATACTGATAAATATACTTTAAAGATAACTCCAATTTATACATTTCTGGAACAATATTTACCCAACCCAGTTAGCCTGACATCTAATTACTATATGGAAACATAATTAACAGGTAAAATCAACAACTAAATTAAACTTCAAAACTTTCTGTTAACAGTTTATTGATTGTATTTCAGATGCTGAAAGTCCACAACAGCTTCTGGTCTACCATAAGTCACCACAGTCATTGTCTCTGGTCCATCCAGGATCAAATATCCTCAACTGATTCTTAATAATGAGTCTTTTCCTTAAGCTATTAATCAGGATCTTTCCTAACAATTGGATTTTATTCTCCAAAATCGTAAGTTCCTGCTGTCTTTATCTCCACAGCATTTGCTGTACAAAAATGTCTCCTGTAAATTGCAACATAGCTTCTCTTAATATTTGTTTTCCTATTGGGTATGATAAATTCATTTCCCAATCCTCCTCAATCTTCTTGAAAAAGTTGAGTTCATAATTGGTCAATTCTACCAACTCTGAGTCTTTAAAAGCCAAACCTTTCTCAGAGTCCTTTTGCATTTTCCAACTCCAGCTGATCCTACAGGTTATATCAGCAGCAAATTACATTCCAATCCAAGAGATTGTAAATATTGTACTGTTGTTACTTGCATTTGGTTACCATCTTCAAATTGGTTTAAAACTTTATCAAGCTTTTTATCAAAATTTTCAGTTGGACTTGTAAATTGAAAAATATTCTTTCTGCCCAGCTTTCCCAATAAGCTTTATCTTGATATATTGCTTGCATTTTGACTGTATTTTGATATAGTCCAAAATACTTTAATAGTTAAAAGTTTTTATAGCTGAAACTTTTATAGGTCATGAACAACTCCTCACAGACAAGAAAAACACTTTACCTGATTAGCCTCAAAAAACATTAAGGTTTCCCAACAACAAAAAAGATTTTCATCAAAAATTAAAAAATTAAGACTAACATTTTAAAAAAATGGTTATAAAATACAAAATCTTGTAATAAAAGTTTGATATTCAGATGTAAATCAAATCAAATCAAATCTCTTTCACTACCAAAAGCTTACCGTGTCTTCCATGCTGAAAAAGCGGAAGTGATTTCCAGTAGCTAATGAAACAATAAAAACCTTTAAAAATCCAGCAGGGAATTATATTAAATCAGCATTCAACTAGTTGATTAACATTTGAAGATAAAAACCAGGGAAAAAAATATTAAAACCGCAGATGTTCTTAAAACAGCAGATAGCTGGAAGGAAAGATGGAGATTCATCTTCCAAATGCTCCCCAATGCGAAATGCAATCTTTTGGGTCCTCTTCTCAGGTAGATCCACAGTCATCCAAGAGTCATCCTGTCTCAAAGGTAGCAGTTCCCATTCAAATCCAGGAAGTGTGCTGCCAAAAGAGCCAGCTTTGGCAGCAAAACCAGCTGTCTGTACGCAGGGGGGGGAAAATCCTGCTGAGTCAGGATGCCATCTTGGGAAGACTCTGCAACCAACACATCCTGAAGTCATGTGGTCATCATATGCAATCTTCCCAGTTGGCTTTCAATGAGCAAAGTCAATGGGAAAAGATGGATTCACTTAATGACCATGTTCATTCATTTAACAATTGCAGTGATTCATTTAAAAACCACAGTGAAAAAGGCTGTAAAACCGCTTAACCATTCTCAGTAATTAATGCCACACTTTTGTCAAACTCCTTGAATTTCTTTTTGCTCGCATCTTGAGTGTTTCATTTCAAATTCAGTGTGGTTGTGTTCAGAGGCCAAATGCCAAAAAAATCCAAAACACCACCACTATCATTGCCCCGGTCTACTTGAGACTTGACTGTATATCCTAAGAGTGTGGGTACAAATGTAGGCAGGGTCATCTCCCTCTCTCTCCCTGTGCTCCCTCAATCGATGTCATTTTTGCTGCTGTAGAGATTCAATTAGACAAGATCGTTTCAGAGAAAACAAAAATGTAAATGACATAAACCAACAATAGTGACTTTAGAACGTAAAAAGGCCAATAGTTTTTAAAAATTTAATATTTAAGACAGGATAGGCAATATTTTTATCCAGAAGTTGGATGGATACACATTTGTCCTCAAAGGGCTGCAGGAAAAATGGCTGTGATATCACTAATATTGCCAATTTAAATGAGGGAAAATCAGATCCAATTTGCTGGGGATTTTTTTCCTCCTTTAAAGCCACGTGCTCCAACAAAATAACTACCTCCATGTCGAGGACTCCTGCTCACTCTTTTCCGCCGCCTGACTGTTCTCTGCTGCTCCTGCTCCTGCTCCTTCACCAGCTCCCTGAGCATCTTCTCCACTTGAGCCTTCCCTATAGTTTGCAAAATTACCCCAAGTTGCCTCCGGAAGTCTGGAAAGAGCCCTTCCCCACTTGACCCATCTGTAGTTGCTACTGCTTCGCCCTGTAAAGGAGCCAGCTGCCCTTGTTCAGGTTCCATTTCTAAGCCTATTAAGAGAAAGGAAAAACGACCCAATATTTGTATAGAAATCCTACAGAAAACGGAGACCAGAGTACAACAGAAAATATAAAAATAAACAAGCAAAGGGAGGGGAAAATAGAGTTGGGTGTGTTACTTTGATCTAATCTGTATTTTTTCCAGCTTCCAGAAAAGAAGAATAAAAAGTTGACGTTGTAGAATATATCTGTATTAAGTAGAGCTGATTTGACCTTAGCTGCACCAGTAAGGATGTTCAAAATCTGTAAACTGCTGGAAAAGTAGCATCACAGATCAGAATCATCTTGGTTACTGGAATCATGAAGTTCCATTTACCCAAACCTGCCACTAATTGTTCTAAAACTCAAAATGTGCTATTTTTTTTCAGTCTGGTTAACATTTATTGAGCAAAGCTCTTTTTTATGTTCTCAATTTGATTACAGTACTTCAAATTGGTAAACTGCAGTCCCTATCAGTCATTAATATATCAACACTCTGGAACATTTTTAAAAGGAATTTTACATGTAATATAAAATTAAGACAAATATTTATTTCAATCATGAACCTATTTATATTAATAGCAGTAGTACTTAGATTTGTATACAGTTACATAGTGATTTATAGCACTTTCTGAGTGGTTTACAAATGTCAGCATATTGCCCCAACAATCTGGATCCTCATTTTACTAATTTTGGAAGGATGGAAAGTAAAGTCAACTTTGAGTTGGTCAGGATCAAACTCCTGACTGTGGGCAGTTAACCTGCAATGCTACATTCTAATCACTATGCCACCATGGCTCTTAATGACTTTCCAGTTTATTTAATGATTTCCCTCACTACCACATTAACATATATAATGTTGCAATAACTTCTGGAAGGATTCCATGCAAAGTTTTGGGGTATTTTATATGGACCTGCGGTCACAATCCTCATGATTTGGAGATAGAGAACTCTCTAGGATTCAATCAGCAAAAATCACCCATAGCTTTTCTTAAAGGTCTTACCAGGGGCCAAACTTTGGCGTCCTCGAGTCTCTGTAAAGGCAGTTATCCGGGGCCAACTTATGGCAAGTTCTTCTGCTAAAAAAAGGGAAAAAAGCAGAAGAAAACACATTTGCTGAGCAAGCTTAATATTGTGTTCTGATTTGAAGCACACTGGAGGCTTATGTGGAGTTTCTCAGTAAGAACTAGCTTTTGCCCTTCATTAATCATTCTCCCCTTGTAACAAGCAGCTGTTGGGAAATTTGGAGAATATCTTCAAAGACAGACAGACAGAGGTAAGCAGTCTGGTGTCTTCCATAAGCACTGGGGCTATAATTCCCATTAGTTGCCAGCCCAATGGATAACCAAGAGGGCTGTTCTAGTCCAAACACCCAAAGGCGGCCTCAAGGCATCGATCCATCTTGAGTACCACATCCATAAAGAGTAGCCCACAAGGAAACTGGTCTGTGTTAACCCGACAAGATGCCACAGCTTCTTTCATAGACATTCTTATGTCTATGCATTATTATGCAGAAGCTGATTCCTTACAAACAGCACATTTTGAACTTTCTGTTTAAGTGCTTTATTTTATTTTAGTAGCCTATAAGTGTGATTGTTCAAGACGAAGAAGAATTCTGTCTTAGTACAATCCTGCCTCAATCACACTGAGAAATTCTAGAATTTAAAGAATATGCTATTGTACTAAAAGTCTCGGTCACATGCATGAAATAAGAGGACTGAAAAATGGCTTGAATTTGGTACCATCACACCATTTTTTACTTGCCTGTTGTCAAAATCTGTTAAATTGCTGTTATAAGACGTAGCACCCATTAATCAGATTGCTATGTGAATCCACAGACAAATCAGTGCTCATTTTATTTAACTTGTTATTCTCTGAAACCTTCCCTGAGTAGGTCTTATTGGCTTCAATTTTACTTCTTACTGAAATGACATTAATACTTGTTATAAGAACACGCAGCTTAGGGTCAAGTTCTAGTCTAGCATTGAAATTTGAAGAAATGTAATCCCTTACCCAACGAGATCACTGTTTCATAGCTCTCCTGCATGTTGGTCCACAGAAGAATTTCTTTTCTAAAGTTCTTGAAGGCTTTTTCCTCTGTCTCTCTCAAGGGGCTGCAGAAAGTGCTTAAATCAAATAAAAAGTAATTGAAGAATCTCTTTTGTCACAGAAATCATTGACTGTTACTTCAGTGATCTTGGCAATCATATGTACAATAATAGTAATTTAGATTACTACGTCAATCTAGAACTCTAGATCAAGAATTGATTTCAGACTGAGATGGGCAGCATATAAATAGAGGATAGAGGGATGGAGGGATGGACAGATGGATGAATGGACAGAGACAGACAGGCAAGCAGGCAGATTTTACATGGAAAGCATAGAAAGCAAAAAGCTAAGAGAAAATACTGCTTGAGGGTTTTGTATAAAATTTAAGATTATATTCTCTCAGTAGTTCTATTCCCCTTTTAAATTGAAAGAATGAACTATGTACATGTGTGGGTGTTTGTATGGGAAAGAGAGAGAACAGATACACACCCATGCTCCAGATATGCAGGCTCACATATCACATATTCTACTGATGCTGTTTTCACATGTTGCACAAATCATGCAACAATCATATTAAGCTTAAAACAGCCATTTTGATTCTGGTGAACTTCATCTATACTGGTATATACAAACCCAAGTTCTTAGTCAGTGGATTAATTGAAGTTGTGATCTGAATACGTTTCGGGGACAGTAACTTGGGGAAGGTTTTTTCCTGTCCTCTGAGAACTGTAGATCCTTGTTCTTAGGGGGGGAAAGGAGCAATATAATAAGGTTGAATATAAACAATAGGAAATAAGTTGACTGTCCCTAAACATGAATATAGCAACATACATGGGTATAATTTTAGAATATATGCTTTCCAAAATACATTTTAATGCAAATTGTAATTACATCAGACATATTTACCAATGATATCATAGCTATTCCAAATCTGGGACTGAATGCAGCTTCTCTTTAGTATATAACAGTATATAAAATGGTAAATTGGGTTTCTTTCTTTAATACAAAACAGTCTTTAAATCTTCTGTACTAAAAATATGTTCTTATGTCTAATGATTTTTTTTAAATCATTTATTATATCTAAATGGCTAAATTATAATTTTCTGTCAGAGAAAAACAGTATTATAGGCATTTATGAAAAAAAATAAAGAGATTGCATGCTTGCAAATTACAGTGGGACAACAGAATTAGTCTGTTGTAGTCAAGGCAATTATCTGGCATATAATACATATATACTAATGAATAGGCATGTCACAGGTGGCACTAAGAACTCTGAAGTTATTTATTTAAAAGATTTGTATAGCTACCCGTCGTTACTTAAGGTAATTCTGGATGGACCACAATGTTTTGGCACAAGATCTAAATTATGTGGAAGTTGGCATGAGGGGGTGGATATAAAGAAACTGAAGAAGATGGGCTCAAGGGGATGGGAACGATTACAAAAGGCAATTGACGCTGGACCCTCCTTCTTATCCCCTTCCTCCATCAAAGTAGCCCATCCTCAGGTGGTACTACAGCACTATTATCCCTTCCTCTGGGCATCCCCAGCCTAAGATTTGCATATAGGTCTGAAAGTCCAGGCAAGAAAACGGCACTTCAACCCCGTTTGAAGTCCATCTATATCCCACACAGCCTCCATTGTTTCCTCCATGTGCATCGGACCTTACGCTGGGAAGGGGAGGCAGTCCGAGTAGGGGCTGAGGAGCCCGGATTTGTGTATGCTTCTTTCTCACCCCTTACATTGTTTCACAAGGTTTACCTGCAGTTAAGCACAGACTACAGCGCCTGCACGGGGATGGTGATGGACGATTAGAAAGCTCCCCTCTCTCCCGTGCGGGGAGCTAGGATAAAAGAGAGGGGGCTTAGGCAAACCAGCTGCAAGATCCAGGAAGCTCAATTTCACATCCTGGCTGGAGAAAAGAAGGACAGAAAAAAGAGAGAGAAGTCCTTCCTTTCCCGCGGTCGGCCTCAAAGCAGGGCCCTCTTGTGGTTGATAGATCTCTTTCTTCTCTAAGCCTCGCTCCCCTTCTGTGCGCCTGTAAACTAAAAAGCCTAAAGAGAAGAACTTATGATATTCCTTGATGCTATTAGACTACAAATACCAAAAGTCGCAGTCAATCGGATACATGGCAAGAATGCTGGGAACGGTAGTTCTACAACCTGTGCAGAGGCATTTTTTTTTTCTCCCCTCTGAAGTATTTGTGCTACCTCGCTTTCTTCCAGGTAGTGTAATTGGGGGGAAAAAGGCGGGGAGCCTAATGGAATTAGAAACCTCTTATCTGACTATATTTCTAAAGTGAATTTTAGGAATCTAACATGTGTAGGACTTATACAGGCATACCTTGTTTTTTGAACTTTGCTTTATTGCACTTTGCAGATACATAATATTGCATTACAAGACCCTCCATCAGCAAAAAGAGTAGCAAGAAGTCTATTCTGTTCTGTTCTGTGAAGGCTCGGATGATGATTACCTTCTTTTTGCAATAAAATGCTTTTAATTGAAGGGTCTGCATTTTTTAGACATTGCAAACTTAATACACTACAGTAGAGTGTAAACATAACTTTTATATGAACTGAGAAAACAAATGATTTGTATGTCTCAATTTCTTGCCATACAGATAGTCGTTAACTTACAGCATTCATTTAGTGACTGTTCAAAATTACAGCGGCACTGAAAAAAGTGACTTATGACATTTTTATGCTTATGACCATTGCAGCATCCCCATGGTCACATGGTCAATATTCAGACGCTTGGCAACTGACTCATATTTATGATAGGTGCAGTGTCCCAGGATCATGTGACCACCTTTTGTAATCTTTTGATAAGCAAAGTTAATGGGGAAGCCTGATTGACTTAATAACCATGTCACTAACTTAACCACTGCAATGATTCATGTAACAACTCTGACAAGAAAGGGCATAAATTGCAGCAAAATTTACATAACAACTGTCTCACTTAACAACATAAATTGTGGTCATTAGTAGAAGTACAGCACTTGTATATGCTTCATCGTGGTGGTCTGGAATCAAACCTGCAATATTTTTGACGTATGCCTTGTAGGCTGCTTCTCAAGTTAAATTTGATGCTGGCAAAGTTGAACTGGGGATAGAGCTAACAATCAAGAAATTATTAAGAGATGACTGCAAAGGAATTGAAGTAATTATACCCGTATATAATAATTTATTAATTGTAAATGACATTATATTTGGTATACTCTTTTTCCACCCTCATGCAATATATTCTGGAATATGACTTGCAATATTGTGTGTATGCAGCTCTTGGCCCAGAAAATCTGCCCCTTCCTGGTTTCTATATCACAATAATTAAATCTATTCAATATAAAGATAAACCTCAACTTACTACCACAATGCAGCCCAAAATTTCTGTTGCTCAGTGAGACAGTTTTGAAGTAAATTTTGCCTCGTTTTATGACATTTCTTGTCACAATTGTTAAGTGAATCACTGCAGTCATTAAGTTAGTAAAATGGTTGTTAAGTGAATGTAGCTTCCCGATTGCCTTGGATAATTGGAAGGTTGCAAATGGTAATCACATGACCCTGAGACACTGCAACCATCATAAATATGAGTCAGTTGTCAAGCATCTGAATTTTGTTCACCTTGAGGATGCTGCAATGGTGTAAGTATGAAAAATGGTCGTAAGTCACTTTTTCAGTACTATTGTAACTTCAAAGAGCCACTAAATGAACTGTTGCAAATTGAGGACTATATGTACTAAGCAAAATTAAAGAATAACATTGCAGATTAACAAAATGTATGAAGTGGGAGGATGACATGTGCATCTTGCCATCATCATACCGATGATTGTACTTGCAGCATCAGAAACCACAGCACCGGCCACCTTGAAAGAGGCGGTGGTGAAGCCCCTCCTCAAGAAGCCATCTCTGGACCCGGCTTTATTGGAGAACT
>JAOYMU010000077.1:72207815-72219433 GCA_025802295.1 Psammodynastes pulverulentus
GAAATTACTTGGGTCAGGTCCAAAGCCGTCATGGAAGCAATGAACTCCCGTACCACCCCCGAGGTCTCGCCTGCAGACGGCAAGTTGAAATCTCCCATGACTAACAGTCTAGGAGTCTCAACTGCCAATTCGGCTATCACCTCGAGGAGGTCGGGCAGGGCCGATGATACGTATGCTTGATTTGAAGAGGGAAAAAAGTTATCCAATTTGCTTTGGTTTTAGGGACAAATGAATTTATATAAGGAAATGTTGATATTAATCTCTTAAAGCTTCTTTTAGTATTTGACATAAATCTGGACCTTACTTTCCCTGATGGCCTCATTTCAATATACTAAATGAATTTACTAGAAATTTAAACCAGTCATCATAGGATTTTTCACCTTGGCATCAAATTAACTTGCCAGCAATTCATTTTTAAAATACTAGTTACATGAATGATAATGAATTCAATTTTTAATATCCATATTTTCAGATTTGGATTGTTATAAAGAGTTTTTATCTGTGTATGGACAGCAATGATTATTACCGTATTTGGGATCTAAATATATTTGAGGGGTGGGTAGTGTATCTGAAGTAGCTTTCCTTATTTTACCTTATGCAATGCCAGAGAAGAGATGGTCCCTCACTTCCACCCTGTGTTTCTGTATTTCAGGGAGCTGTCAGCTTCACAGGCAGGAAGAAAGCGTCTCCGAGACAGCCAAAGTGGTATTGAGGTGGTCCCCATTATAGATCCAGGTAAGGAGAAAAAGAGAAATGGAGAACAATTGCATCTCATCTGTTTATGATTTTCCAAGAATAGAACTGGGATGCTGGCCCAGAATATTGACTGCAATCTTTGTCTTTTTCCAGTGAAGCGAGCTCGGGTTCTGAACCCTGAAGGACTGGCATTAGGAGCAGTCATTGCCACTTCACGCAAAGCCAAGAGAGACTTGATTGATGACTCTTTCAACAGGTGATTTGAAAGTACAAGAGCATTAACAAATACAGCTGGAAAAAGGACTCTTGAATAGAGGAACAAAATAGACTGAGGATGACTGATGTTCAAGAAAAAATTGCTTTGTCCAGTTAGACTATGTAGCAAAAAGCAAACAATTTATGGGAGTTTCAGGCACAGTGAAATCAACAAAATGAAAACTGCTGATGTTCCCTAAGTCTAGCAAAGACTTTGTGTAAAATACACTTTCAAATATTCAAATATTCTTTCTGTATACTGAAAACCCTTGAAACATTTTCCTGTGGTTCAGAAGGAATGTCTGACAAGTTCTCTCCACATTTGATGGAGAAGATTATTTAGTTGGGTTTTCACACTAAAGTCTAACTTAGGTTAACAAAATGCAATTCTTGTATTTATATAATGTATTGTGCCCAAACAAACCTTATAAAATGGCGTAAATTGATCGCTGCTATAGGTAGGATGCCAAGACAGTGACTAGGTTGATCGCTAGTCCCATTTTAGCTATGCCCAGCATATTGTAGTCACAGCCAGTGATTGTGGCTGTGCAGCAGGGAATGAAAAAAAGGAATAGCAGAAATTAGAATGAGGTGTCCCTTTGAATGTTGGGTCTGCAAGAACCCAAACTGAAGATTAAATTGTATATCACTCTGATTAAAATGTTGGATACTGCAGCTTTCATAAAAGTTAATAGTATGAGGCATAACAAAAGTTTTTAGATATTTGGGGACCTTATACAGAATATAAATTTTGCAATGTAGTCGGCATTAAAATAAGGGAAGGAACGTGCCTTTGATGTTGGGACAGAATGAACATAAATTAGTAGACTTAAAATAGAATTAATACAATTACAACAAACACACACAAAATTACATAAAGAGAAAACCTAGCCTCTAAAAAAAAAGCATGAAAAAGGAAAATCTGGTCTGTCAACTTAGAGAATGTAGTTCCATCACTGTAACATCCATCACTAACATCCAGCCCCTGGTCAGAAGACAAGCATGAATCTTTACCAAATTCAAAAATTAAACTCCATTTTCTTTCTTCATTTGTACAAAAGTAAAGGGTATATTCGTTTTTTAAATTATAATGGAGAGAGAGAGAAGCTTGGCTACCTCATATTTGGGGAAGGTTCCTCTGACTGGTCCTCTTATATCATTCTTTTCCTGTTCCCAGGTATACTTTCAATGAGGAAGAAGGGGAACTACCTGAATGGTTTGTGCAGGAAGAACACCAGCACCGCCGCAAACCACTGCCTGTAGACCATCAGACTGTGGAGGAGTACCGCCAGCGTTGGCGTGAAATTAATGCTCGGCCCATCAAGAAAGTAGCAGAAGCTAAAGCCCGCAAAAAACGACGAGTAAGCAAGGCCATGCTTCTTTATAACCAAGCAGACCTCATTATTCTGGTTGACTTATAACCAACCAGACTGTTGACTGGTTCGTGCAATACTAAACTACAATTTTAGACTTAGTTATTGACCATATTGCATTCATCATAATTACTACATTTACAGAAGATATTTTGGGGCTATGAGGAAAAAAAATTCTTCCTTCTCTGCTGTGTGGTTTATTTATTTGAACTTTCAAGGGATAGAGCCACAGATAGATATATCCATGCTTTGGGGGTTTCTTTCCTGTGATGACTGCTCTTTTTCTCCTCAGATGTTGAAGAAACTGGAGCAGATGAAGAAAAAAGCAGAATCTGTGGTGAATACTGTAGACATCTCAGAGCGTGAAAAGACTGCTCAGTTGCGCAGGTGGGTATTTACCTTACTCAATAAGGCTCCCCCCCACCCCGAACTCAAAGATTAGAGGCAGCATCTTTTCTTTTGAGTTTAAGATTTTTGTAATCAGATACTAAACTCTATGAATTACATATTAGAATTTGTTTATTAAATTTATATATTGCCAAAGTGGCAAAGTGACTCTGAGTGGCTTTCCTCCCCTTTCCCTCTTCTTTAGGAGACTTAAACATAGAATTCACTAGATTTCAGGGGCTGCACTTTATTTAAAGTTTTATATTTCTTTGAAAAAGGGAAAGACTGTCCAGTTGATCAATACTAGAGCAATTTTTTTGTAGAACAGTTTAAAAGGCCCCAAAATAATGCTGCAAATTTTTGAGTGCTGCAAGTTTCTGTTTATCTTCTGTTTATATGTCAAGATGATAAACAAAGCAAAGTTACAGGAGGAAAGTGTAATACTGCATTTTGTTTTAGATGGAATGTGGGAGTAGGTTGTCAAGGCTCAAGTTAGGCTTTAAGATAAATGTTGAGATAATTACAGGTTTGTCCAGGACAAGTAAAGAGTTATCAGTCTTCCTTACAAAAAGAAAAGTCCAGACACTAAAGGACACTGTTTCTATTGTAAAGTAGAACTCACAGGTTCCTTGGTAGGTTTTTAACAAACTTTAATTTGAGCTACTTAGCTAAACAGTAATTTGGGCTTTTCTCCAGAGCCCTGGAGATAGTATCCAGACATGGGATTAGTTCAGCTCCTGTTGCTCTCAGACTGAATCGTTGAACTGAGTATTGGCCCCCTCTTTCCTCTCCCCAGTTCTTGATTCAGTCTGAAGCTCATCAGACGTATTGTGAATCACTACTTCTTACAGCTCAGAGAGAGAGCAGGCTGCCAGAAACGCGGCAGGAGTCTCCTCGCTGTAGCTGCTTTTGCCCCCTTTTCTTTTAACAGAGCCTTTTTGGGCGCCAATTGCTTCAGCTGTCAAGCGGTTGACAGTTTGACAGCCGGCCGCCATTTTGGAGTCTGCTTGCTATCGGCTCCATGCAGGTTTTTGACAGCCAGACACCATTTTGAATTAGCAATTTTGGCGCTGTTTGCTTCAGCTGTCAAGCGGTTGACAGCTTGACAGCCGGTTGCCATTTTGGAACCCAATTTCATTCGACTCCAAGGGTTTGATCGCTGTTCTCTGTTTTTCTGGTGAATCTGAGCTGTTTTTTACTGGGGCGAACTCCTCAAGGCAGGCAGGCCTTTTTTAAACCGAGCGCTTTCTTGAGGCTCATTAACGCTGATTTCTTGTTTTCTGAATTCAGTGGTTTTCGCGCGGAGCTCTTCACACGCTCCTTGCCTGCCTGCTATTTCGACTGAGCAAGGCTGCCGAGTAAGGAGCTTTAGCTCAGATCACTTTATTTAACTTGGTTTCTACTAAGTTGGCTGCTGCTGCCCTGCAGGCTACTGAGTTGGCTGCTGCTGACCTGCAGGCTTCCCTGGCTGGCTGCCACTGAAGGAGTTCAGTCCAGATGAAATCCAATTGGAAGAAGGCTGAATAAGACCTTGACAAGCTTCCAAGAGGGACGGAGCTGTGAGATTTAACTTTCCCTCTGCCCATACTATTCTTTGAAGCAAGCCTTTCCCAGTGCCTCTCTCAGAGGCAGTTCTGGGGTGTACTGCAACCCCACATTTAAGAGGCTTTTCTGCTGTTAACATCCTTACGAGATGGCCTCCAATCGCCCTGCTTCTGAACCCAAAGACTTTGCAAAAGCCTCCTCTGAGGCTGTGGGTTCCAAATACAAGAGGAAGAGATTCTCAAAAAAAGACAGTGCTACCAAAGGGGCTGCAGCCAAGCTCAAAGCCAAGGCTGTCTCCATGCAAAAGACTCTTAAGAGGCAAGAAAGGGCTGAGCGCAGACTTCACAAGGCCCTAGAGAAGCAGTGTGCCCAGGGCAGAAATATGGAGGATTCAATCCAACTTCATTCCTCTGCTGATCCAAGGGGCTTCCCTGTTTCCCTCTCAGTGCCCCTTGATTTATCAAAGGCTGCTTCTCAGGGGCTCAATCTCTCTTGTCAGAGGGGGCCATCCCAGGACAGCAATCAGTTTGATGCTGTCCCTATGTGGCACAATCAGTGGTTGCAAGGGCTATCTCCTATGCCTTTTAGGCATAACACAGGCGGGATTAATTAATCCACCTAAGGCTGCATTTACGTCAACGGCTGCAGGCCTCAAAGGCTCCCAGCAGCCTATGCCTGCTCAGATTCAGGAATGGACTTCTCAAACAGTCCAACCGGGATATTCGGCTGGCTGCTTCCAGAGTCGACAAGCCCCCTTTCCGGTTCTTTCTGGATTTCCATGTCAGGGGCAGGGCCCTTCACCCTGGTACAAGAGTTCACCGGGATTTTAATAAAGTAATTGCTGCCATGGAGTACACAGCAGACGCCACACTTAACTCTGTAAAGTTTGCTTCTACGGCCATCGCATCTTCAGTCACAGCCCGCCGCCTGCCATGGCTTAAGCATTGCCAGGTGCATCCCAAGCGCAAATGGAAACTGGCTTCTTCTCCATACAAGGGGGGAAAGCTCTTTGGGGCCCCACTAGAGCCCATTTTAGTTGAGTCTAAGGACAAGCGCAGGGTCATACCCACGTTATCTAGATCTTGGGATTCCAAGCCCTCTTCCAGCTTTCAAAGGCAGTCCTTTCGGCCTTACTATTTGGACTCAGGATTCAGATGTTACCCGGGGTCCTCAGCACCTAGACAAGCCTATCTACCCCAGACTCCACGAGGAAGAGGCAGGGCCCAGTTTCAGGGCAATCGGCCCTTTCATGGGAGCAGTAACCGGCCTTTTCGTCGCTCAAACAGATGCTTGGGTGAGGGAGACGAAAAGGCATGGTCTCTCCCTGGAATTTCTAGTCATCCCCCTGAGGATCTTTATCTGTTGTCCCATTTCAAGGGATCCCATCAGGACAGAGCTCATGGAAACCGCCATTGTACATCTCTTGGAGATTCGAGCCATTAAGGTGGTGCCATTGAGCCAGAAAGGACTCAGATTTTATTCGAGGCTTTTCATTGTTCCAAAGGCCTCAGGCAGTTGGTGAACTATTCTCGACCTCAAATGCCTGAACCTTTTCCTGCCATATTGGAGGTTCAAGATGCAAACTCTTCAGTCCATCTTGGAGTGTGGCAGAGAGGGGAATCTGCTTACTTCCATCGACCTCGCGGAGGCCTACTTTCACGTCCCCATCCAGCCGGAGCACAGATGTTTCCTGAGGTTCTGCTACGCAGGCAGGCACCTTCAATATCGGGCCTTACCTTTCGGCCTATCATCAGCACCGAGAGTGTTTACCAAGATCGTAGCGGCATTGGTAGCATACCTCAGGACCATCCCAATCAGAATCCAGTGCTATCTGGGTGACATTCTGATGTTGTTGACCTTACAAGACCAGGCACAGAGGGACCTGGAATTTACTGTCCAAACTCTACAACTGCACAGATTCTCAATTAACAGAGACAAGAGCCACCTGGTTCCCACAACTTGCCTCTTTCATTTAGGGGCGATTGTAGACACTTTGTCAGGGATGGTTTTTCTCTCCGGACTGCCTGACGGACATCAAAACCTTAGCCTCCCAGGTCAGGGCTTCCAAGGTGGTTTCCCTCACCTCCCTCTCCAAGTTGCTAGGGAAAATGATATCTTGCATATCCATTGTCCCTTGGGTGCGCCTACATGCAAGGGGCCTCCAATGGTTCCTGCTCCGATTCCAGAGATCGGGCTGCAGCAACTCACTGGCGAAAGTACGGGTTCCTCCTACCGTGCTAAGATCTCTTCTGTGGTGGACATCATCAGCGATGACCAGAGGCTGTGTTTTCAAGAGTCAAGGTCCTCTAGTCATAACCACAGATGCCAGTCTTGCGGGATGGGGTGTACATTGCCAGAACCAGGTAGCTCAGGGCAGGTGGTCTCACCTGGAGGCGCAACACAGCATCAATTGGTTAGAGCTGAGGGCAGCATACCTAGCACTCAGGAGCTTCAAGAGCATAATTTCAAACCAGCTAGTGCTCCTCCTCACAGACAATGTGGCCACCAAGGCACATGTCAGTCAACAAGGGGGTACCAGATCCAGGTCGCTTATGAATGAGGCAGAACGGCTGTGTTACTGGGTGGAGAAGAACGTCGTCTCCATCAAGGCAGAGCACATTTCGGACCTGAAAAAAGTGCGGGCAGACTGGCTGAGCAGGTCCACAGTGGATCAGGCAGAGTGGCGTCTTTTTCAAGAGCTATTGGATCGATTCAATCATGGACCTCTTTGCCTCTCCATTAAATAACCAGCTGCCCAGGTTTCTGTTGAGATTCCCAGCTCCCGGGGCAGAGGGAGTCGATGCTCTCCGCTGCCCTTGGCCACGGGGCCTTCTCTACGCCTTTCCGTTCCTTCCCTTGATCCTGGCAGTGGTTAGGAAGCTCTTGAAAGAGAAGGCGGAAATCCTTCTACTGGCCCCACATTGGCCCAGAACCACTCCTGGTTCGCGGACCTCATGAGTTTGTCCGTCTCCCCACCTTGGAGGATTCCCCCGAGAAGATCTCTCTCAGCCAGGGGCCCATTTGCCATCCAGAGCCTCAGTGGCTCCAATTGACCATATGGCATTTGAGAGGAGAATTCTGACGGGGGGGCATTTTCTCTTCCAGGGTGGTACAAACCATACAGGCTGCCAAGCACCCAGAGTTTATGACCCCACATGGAAGGCTTTTGCTGACTGGTGTCACAAGGGAGGCCTAGACCCTATCACAGCTTCCGTAGCCAATGTTCTAGATTTTCTTCAGGCAGGATTTGACAGGGGTCTTGCCCCGGCAACCCTTCGCAGACGGGTGGCAGCCCTGTCATCAATGTTGACGTGGAGTCCCTAGCTCACGTGTATGTAGTGCATAGGTTTCTCAAGGGTGCCTCCACCTTAGACCTGCAGTAGTACATAGATACCCTTCCTGGGACCTGACTAAAGTCCTTCAGGTCCTTACGTCAAGGCCTTTTGAGCCTTTGAGGACTACTACCTTGAGGCTCCTTATATATAAGGTGATGTTTTTCTTGGCCATAACATCAGCCAGGAGCATTTCTGAGTAGGGGACTTTGTCTGTCAGAGAGGACCTCTGCATTTTTCACACCAACAGAGTAGTCCTTCGACTTGACCCAGCCTTCATACCTAAGGTCAGCTCTCTTTTCCACTGAGGTCAGTTAGTTTTGCCAGATTTCTGCCCTAATCCATCTCATCCCCAGGAGAAGATCTGGCATACTCTGGATGTACGTCATGCCCTCCGTATTTATATCAGGAGGACAGAGGGCCTTAGAAAGTCAGAGTCTATGTTTGTGAGCTTTCAGCCAGCCACTCTGGGGCATAAGGTCTACCCTTCTACTATTGGGAGATGGCTGCGGGTCTGTATCGCTATGACTTATGATCTCTGGTCTGCCCCCAGACCTCGGAGTTTTATGGCTCACTCTACCCACAGTGCAGCCACTACAGTGGCTTGGGCAACTCAAGTGTCAGTAGAAGAAATCTGCAGGGCCGTGTCTTGGGTTTCCCCGTCGCCTTTTGCCAGGCATTATAGACTAGATACTTTCGCCTCAGCTGATGCGGCATTTGGCAAACGGGTCCTCCAGAGAGTGCTTCCTGCATCTTAAACCCAGGACCAGACGGAGGCCCGCCCATAGGATTTGTTTTTGCTTGGGCATGTCCCATGTCTGGATACTATCTCCAGGGCTCTGGAGAAGGGGCATTGGACCTGAACGGCCTTTCTCAGAGCGTGGAGATAGTATCCAACTCCACCCCTGACCGTCTGGTCCTGGTCAGGGTTATCCTTAGTCGTCATGGTCAGGTTTTTTCTATAAGGACTCCGATTCGCACCGACAGCATCAAGAACTGGGGTGAGGAAGGAACAGCCAATCCTCAGTTCAACGGTTCAGTCTGAGAGTAATAGGAGCTGAATGAATCCCATGTCTGGATACTATCTCTACGCTCTGAGAAAGGCCGTTCAGGCTTGATAGGCTTCAAAAGAGACAAAATAAAATAAATAACAGTTTGAACAACTTTTTAGATTTTTAATAAGTTTGCAAACCACCTTTTGTGAAATAAATTATCATCTGGTTTCCAGTTTGGGACAAAGAGAGTCATTTTAACAGGGATGGGCAACCTGTCAAGGCCTGCAACTCAGTCTCCTCATCCTCTGAAAAAGTTTCCAGAAGAAGTAGCAGCAACATGAAAGCATTTGTCTTTGTTTCCTGTGGGTTGAAAGTTTAAAAAGTGGGCAGTTTGACACACAGAGATTTTCTACTCCCATGACTGACCTTGTTTAAAGCAGAATTAATAATGCTTCTGAAATATGGTCTTTTTGTCACCTAATTATATGGTACCCAAATTAGGGAGGCATAGAGATGAACTGGTGCAATAACAAAAAATAATGAGTGGAAAATGGCTTGGATTGAGGGCACTGAAATCCGGGAAAACAGTTCTTCGGTTTGACAAGAGATTCTGAAAGGAAGATTTCACCGAATCTTTTTTTTTCTCCTCTAACAGTATCTACAAGAAAGCAGGTTTAGGGAAAGAAAAAAGGCAGGTGACTTATGTCGTAGCCAAGAAGGGTGCAGGACGGAAGGTTCGACGCCCTGCTGGAGTCAAGGGCCACTTCAAAGTGGTGGACAGACGTCTCAAAAAGGACATGAAAGCACAAAAACACAAGGAGCAGAAACCAAGACGCAAAAAGCAAAAGTAAAATGGTCATAACTTAATAATTTTTGACTAGGGTGGGCTCTTTTGACTCCTTGATTACATCTTTTAACCACATAATCATAAGCTCATTTTCAGTGGGCTAGTCCTTATCCTACAAATTGCTTTGTGCCATTTAGCCACTGATAATGTAAGTTGCATAAAGGTAGGGCAAGTGACACATATGTCGTTGAGGACTGTCTTTTTTTCAAGATTTTGTAGTTATTTGTGTTTTATTAAACACTCTCTTTTCCTGCAAAAAATTGTTTCGGACTGTTTTAAATTTTCTTGCCAAGGAAAAAAAAATAGAATTTGCTATGTTTGAAATAGTCAAGTGATATCCAGGTTCAAGAGGAGGTTGGTGGAATAAATGCAGAAAGTCATACTAGGTGTGGAATGCAACATTAACTCTGCCTTAATTTAATTCTTAATTGCTACTTTTATCTGTGTCGTTGTTTTAAGAGGACATTAAACTTTACTGAACAGATAATTTTTAAAAAGTATATCTTGCATACTGTAAGACCATCTTCTCATAGTCCTCAGTAGCTGATTTCTCAGGAATCAGCTACTTTTGGTTCTGTGTTTGATTTCCCACTTGGCCTGGCTCAATGCTTAATACTAAATTGTGGCCATGTGAAAATGTATTTCTGCTATTTCTGTTCCTGAGACTTAACAATGAAAAATGCCCAAGGGCATTATCACCTACGGGTGATAATGCTGTGGCTAAATAGAGATATTATATTAAAATGTAAAATCCTTTTTTTTTAAAGCTTGGAAATTTTATTTATTTCTGCATTGTGTCTCCAACAGTGTCCTCAATTAACCATCTCAGATATAACAACAGTAGCCAAATCCTATACCTGTCTCCACCCCTCTGGGCTCCCTACCTTTGGTAATCTTAAAAAAAGATGTGTGGGGTCTATTTCATAGACAGAATATCTGAAACGCACCATGTCCAGATCTCCTTGCTTAAAAATTTGTGCTGAACCACAGGGCCCCATTTCCCCCCGCATAGTTAATAAATCACTGGGGGATGTGATACGTCCTTTCTTGCTCCAAACGTTCTCCTTCATCCCGGTTCCCAAGAACCTTTTTGTAAACTTCAGCTCGGTGTTCAATACCATCATTCCAGTAACTCTTCACTCTAAACTGATTCAGCTAGCTCATACTATTGGGTTACTAACTTTTTGACAGATAGGAAACTACAGGTGAAACTAGATAATATTACATTGAGGACACGGACAATTAGTACAGGCATCCCTCAGGGCTGTGTGCTCTCTCCATTGCTCTTCTTTCTCTATACCAATGACTGCATCTCTAAGGAGCCTTAGAGTATTGAAGTTTGCAGATGATACAAAAGTCATTGGTTACAGTCAAGATGATGATGGGTATGTATAAAGATGGGAGGTTGAACAACCAGCCCTGTGGTGCAGTGAACAATCTGGAGTTGAACATTCTTAAAACTGTAGAAATGAGAATGGATTTTAGGAGGAGCCTTCCTATTATATCACTTCTTACCATATTCAACAGCGCAGTATAAGTAAAATTCTTCACATTTTTAGATTCTATAATCCTCCAGGATTTGAAAAGGAACCTAACAACATCAACAAAAAGACACAATAAAAAATGTGTCAACTTAGAAAGTTCAGCCTGCCCCAGGAGCTATTGATACAGTTCTACAAAGGAATTATTGAATTTATCATTTGCACTTCTATAGCTATCTGGTTTGGTAAGCAATTAAATAGGACAGGTACAGACTCCAACAGATAGATAGGATCGCAGAAAAAACAACTGCAACCAGCCTGCCTTCTCTAGAAGACCTGTATATTTCATGGGTCAGAAAGAAGGCTGAAAAAATAAATTCAGACCCTTCACATCCTGGACATAATCTGTTTCAACTCCTCAGGATGCCACTATAGGGCATTGCATGCCAAAACAATTAGACACAGGGACACGTTTTTCTCTCGTGCCATGTCTCTGCTGAACACCTAATCCTCAGAGTACTGTCTATGTGTAAGTATATTCATTCATGTTGTTTGACTGTAGTATTATTATACTTCTCATCTTCCCTTCTACCCCTTCTTATTGGCATCACGGTTTGCCCCCGTGACCCTTCTCCTGCGTGAGCTGCACTGGCTGCCGGTGATTTTCCGGGTTCGCTTTAAGGTTCTGGTTATGACCTTTAAAGCGA
>JAOYMU010000077.1:72305501-72320317 GCA_025802295.1 Psammodynastes pulverulentus
CGGATTTTTTCCGCGGCTCCCTTAAACACTTCGGATTTTTTCCGCGGCTCCCTTAATAGGTACATCCGGTTTTTTTTTTAATTTTTGACTTGTAACTGCGCATGCGCACTAGACGTTTCAGAAATGGCGCGGCGCCCTTATGACGATAGCACGGCTTCCCAGGGAGCCGCGGCGCACAGTTTGGGAACCACTGTTCTAAACCTTGGTATTTTTGAACCTTATAGAAGAAATGTAAAATTTGGTGATTAGATTTTGTGTTTCAAGATTTCAAAATGTATATTCAGGAAACAAAGATTGCAGAGTTTATTATACTATTGGATCAAAGTAGGTCCATGAATGAAATCTGTTCTGGCGACCCCTCAACATGAAAATACATGGTCATTTTTCGCTATCTCAGAGAAAAGGCTGCAACTTACCTCATAAATATAGTCAAATACTTCCAGAATAGTGAGGATACTAGCACCAATAAAAAGACCCATCTGACCCCCAATATCACCTGGGGAAGAAAGGAGAAAAAAACCCAGAAATAAACATTTTAATCTTGCATTTTGGTGCACATCAAAGTAAATTGCTTTGACTGGCAGGCCCTATCCAGAAATAAATAAACTAAAATATATTTTGAGCATTTTTATGCTGTCTGAAAAGAAAAAAGGATGCCTCCTCCTCCTCCTCCTCCTGCATGGAATTCCAGATCACATCCCCCTTATTAGCACGATAGACCATTTCTTTTTGAAAATTAAGATCCAGAGCAATACAGTTTTTAGATTTTCAATTACAGCTGAGTAAGTAAACTCTGCATTGATTGGCTCCTGGGACAAAATCAAAGCCACTCTTCTCCTCTTCATCAGAGTTTCAACTTTCTTCCTCCAACATTCCAGCGATGATAATTCCTGTTCCTACTCTTATTCCTATAGTATTTTCCTCTTCCCCAGTTTAACAAAGCATTAAACTAAATTAAACTGCCAAGAGCTTGAACATAATGCCTCATTTTAACAGGTCAAAAGCCTATCCAAAGCAAGATCTCAGTGCACAGGATAAAGACCCATGCCAGGATTGTCATAAGGTATTAGTGTCAATTTTGTAAAAAAAAATGGAAGAGTCAGATTAAAGTAAAGAAGTAATAAAAGGAGAAAAAAACCCTACAGCTGTTGTAGAAGTATATGCACACAAACATACCCCCTTCTTTTTCCTGCCATTATCACCGTTGATCTCTATACAAACAGGAAGAAATCTCTCTGTTTATTGTTTAGAAAGGAAAAGGCTTACATCTCCATGACAACAGGGGAATATGATTAAATGCAGCCAACAAAGGCTTTGGACACACAAGCCAAAACTCAAACTGTCTTCTTTTCACTCAAACCTCATGCAAGATTTGGGATTTGACTTCCTAAGCCAGTATTTATTAGGTGGATGGATGGTAAAGCAGAGCTTCTATCGCGGTAACCCATATTTTCCTCATCTTCTTCAATAGTGTTTCAGTTACTGGTTCTACAATTTGAGGTGCAATTCCATACTTAGGATACTTAAATAAGGGCCAGAGGATCTGGGAAGAGACTTGATACATTAATGGGAATCCAAAAAACAAATATTTCAAATATAGCAACAGAGAGATATGGCTCCTTTTAAGAGATAGGTGCAACCCTGTATAAGTCTAAGATCTGATGTAAGAAATTTCCCTGTCATGGATTCTAGTCTCACCTTTCTTTGCCTGCTTGGCAAAAAAAAATATGATGTTGTTTCATTTTTGTTTCATTTTTTTCCTTCATTGTTTCATTATTTCCTAAGAACCGTAGCCTCCTTGCCATCTCAAATAAGCCTTATTGTGCCTTAATTAAGAAAACTTCACATCAAGACTACATAAGTCCCAGCAAAGAAAATAAGAATAGCAGGCATGGATGATACTCTTCTGACAGATTTACCTTAAATATTTAAAGTAGTGCAAGCAGATGCACTACTTCATTTTCCAACATTCCCAGTTACCCTGCATAGACTGGCATAAGCTTCATGAATTCATACTACGATTCTGAGCTGGTGGAATCAAGATTTTTCTAAGCTCAGCATAGAAGCCTCTTAATAATGCAGGTAATTCTTGATTTATAACTATTTATTTAGCGACTACAACACTGAAAAAACTGACTTAACAATGGATCCTCACACTTACAACCATCATAACATCCCACAGCCATGTGATCAAAAGTAAGTACCTATGATGATTGCAGGGTCCCAGCGTCATGTGGTAAAAGTGGCAAAAAAGGTCATAAAATTGGCCGTGACTCACACTTAACAATTGCATTGCTTAATAATGAAAATTCTGGTCTCGGTTGTGGTTGTGCATTGAGAACTACCTGTATAATACCAGAGTGTAGGCCAGTGATGCTAAAGGCTCCTGGATCAGATTTATTCAGTGGTCAAAGTAATAAGGAGAGCCATTTGCCACCTACAGCATTTCTTAGGGCTTATTGGGTTTGTCTCTCTTTCTCTATCCCTGTGTCCATGTTGTTTTGTTTCTGTTTCCTGTTGTTCTTCACCAACTGACAGGAGTTCCCTGGGATTAGCTCATGGGGCTGAACTCCACATTGCCTACAAATGTCAATTGTGTTGTGTATATGCACAGAATATTTACTCACCAAGTAGTGCTGCCACTTCATATGCTTTCCTCTGCTCAATGGTCTCATAGTTAAGAGCTTCGAAGAATATATCCAGTACAAGTATATTCTCCCTAAGGAAAGAAAACAGGTAGCTCAAAGGACCTCAACAAGAGGCAATTCATTCCTCGAGAGTAAGTAATTGGTGGAGAATATGCCAGTGCTCCCAATGTTGTTTAACTGAAATTCACAAACAGTCCCATGTATCCCATTCCTCCCTTATAATTTCTTGATAACCAGAACATTCACTCTTCTCTTATCCTCCCCTTTTTCCTGAATATTTGTTTCAAATGTGCAGGTGATTAAGAATAAAAACTGTTTATAGGCAATTCTGATTCCCTTGGAGACTGAGAAGAAAAAGGATGCCACAAAATCCCAGTAAACAATAGGCATGCTTCACTAGGTTTGATCTCCCTTCTCAAACCTGGCACTTTCCAGATATGCTGGTGCTATAATTCACAGAATGCTTAAAATTACAGTCCTATCAAATTGTACCAGCTTCGAAAAGGCAGCCCATCCTTCTGTTTCCCACAATAAACAATGATATGTAGGCAGGGTTTTGAAGGCAGTAACTCTGAAGCTATTGCTATTCTCAAAACTGATAGTCAGATGCAGATACTAATGAAGGTCCATGCTAATAATTTTACCAATGGTCTAATATAGGTTTGGAGACTGATTTGGCCATTTGTACAAAGCTCCTTGGCTTCAAGGAATATTGACTGAAAAAATAGCCTACCAAGACACAATAATTGATTGTAGGGACCAAACCCAAGATACAGTGTCCTGTAAAATTTTGACTTCCAATATATCTCTTCTGAACAGTACAAGGACAGAACATTTGCATCTTTCATCACTCTAATTTACTACTTGTTTTGACTGTGTACCTACTTCTAGATCACCTGACCTTTAACTGGAGAGTTTAGATTGTGTCTTCTATCTATGTTTAATTAGGTACTTGCTTCTAGCACTGAACCTTGTTTGATACTCTGGAAACCCTAAACTTTTATGATTGAATTTCTGATTCCAAGTCCAGTTGGGTGGCTTATTTAGTGGCCTTAGTAGCAAATAAAAACTCATTTTTCTGAAATCTAACAAATCCGGAAACTGATATCTGAATCAATCCCAAATGAGCAAATCCTAACTGATACCTGATAATAATCACAATAAGTTTTGTAATTATACAACCTCCCCTTGGCTTACTTTACTTCATAAAATGATTATTTCAACCCTGTTTAAACCAGGATTACGTACGAGATATATTTCTCTGACTTGTTAAACTTCTTCTCAAGGTATTTAGCTGAGGTCTTGCTGGGGATCTTAACCATGGACAGCTCCTTGTTGTAACGGGTCAAATTACATGGGGTTTGGCACTCACAATAATCGTTTCCCTTTTCACCGAGAAGCACTGTAAGGCAAAGCAAGAACCAGGTGGGTTGATGAAAGATGAAGGTAGACCTGCATTATGTAACATGATGCCTTTTAGTTGAGGTTGACTATAATTCCCATGATCCCACCCAGGCAATATCACAGGGGTTATATGATTATGAAACTGTAGAATATTCTTTTGGAGAAGGCAGATTTATACCCACACAATAATAGCTAGGCCAATATCCCACGAGTGTTTTATGTAACTCATGGCAGAGATAGCTAGGAATCTATTGTACTTCTTTTGGTTCACCAAAGACATTCATTGAAGTTCTATTGTTAACAATCATAGCTAATAAAAACCACTGATAGGGTAATTCATTATGAATTCTCTCCTCCTTTTAAAAAGTCTATCAAAAGTCCAATTTATATGCTGTAGTGATGGTGAGCTTGCTGTTAGAAATAGTCTCTGCCTTCCCTGTTTTTCTTTGCAGTACTATATGGAAACTTGTTCTTAGATTATATTCCATGCTCAGCTGTATGCAACTTTAGAAATGAAACAGAAATTTACAAATTGTTTCATGTTTAATATATATATCAAATTCAAAAACATCTGATTTACATTCAAAATGCTAAATACTGAATTTGAAACAGATGCCCTCATCGTGTGTGCCAAACTCAAATTTGAAATATCCCAAGCTTAAAGCACTCAATTTTGAGCTCAACACGTACTTATCCAAGGTCAAAGGAATAAAAACAGCTTTGGAAGGCTATAGTGTTAAGCAGAGCTGACGAGTGCCTAATCCTTTCCTTTCCTACTCCAGAAATCATCTGTCTTATTGAACAAACCACTATATGAATAAAGATACCATAGAAGAATGAAGAATGAGTGAGATGTAAATCTAAATAGATACTATGTTAATACTGCAGCTGCCCAGAGGTGTACACAAAGTTGAAATGTCAAAAACAAAATCTTGCTTTTGAATTCTGTCTTGATGAGAATTCTTTACAGTACATGTCTGTAGAGATTCTCGGTCATCCAGATCATGGTTGTCCCAAAGGTGCCTTTTCAAGAGACAACTGAACTTCCTTGTTTTTTCTTTGAAGACGTTTCACTTCTCATCCAAGAAGCTTCTTCAGCTCTGACAGGATAGTGGGGAATGGAAGATCATTTGCATCCTTTTAGAGGCATTTGGAGGTTTATCTATGTCCTCAGGGTTCCTGTAGTCTACGTTTTTTTTGCAGATTACAGAAACCATCATTCTCTACAGACTTTTAGCTATACAATTTGGGATGTACATCCTTAGAATGGTGTGGGAACAGGAATGGATTTCCAGAAAAAAAAACCTGCAGACTACAGGAACTAGGAGCACTACCCTGAGGACACAGACAAACCTCCAGGTGCTTCAACAACCCTCTAAAAAGATGCAAAGAATGGAAGGAATATAAATCCTTCCCTTCCCCACTATTCTGTTAGAGCTGAAGAAGCTTCTTGGATGAGAAACGAAACGTCTTCAAAAGAAAAAAAAAGGAAGTCCAGTTGCCTCCTGAAAAAGCACCTATGGAACTTTACAGTACATGTTTCTAATGAATTTCAAGGCAACAATGTCCACCTCCTTAGATCAACTAAGGAGAAAAAGTGAATTTGAGCACTGCAAATTTAAACACGAACTTAGAGGAATTTATGTGAATTTCATTTTTCAAATTCTTCCCAGTTTTTGCCAAGGGCCATCACAGGCAAAAATTGCAAGTTCTGGGAAAACAAATTATATTGCAATTGAGTCATATCATTTCTATGGAAGGTTTGCACAAGCTCTTCTTCAAGGGGCAGCTGATATTTGCTTGGTTGTGTGCAAGACAGCCTCTGAGTGTATGCAGAGGAACTTTCATTCTCATGTAACATATTCTGTAACAATATATTCCCAGTCTGACATGGGATCCTTTTGAAATATCAGCCTAGAAGAAATAAACTGTCCTGATGGGGATAGAACTTACCTAGTGCAGGCTCTGCACACTCCTTATACTGCTCCGGTGTACAAAATGGAGCATCCCCTGTATAAAAAAAAAAGGGGGGGGGAGGCATTTTTATTATAAGCTTAGAAATGATGGTTTTCTTTCTAAAATGCTTAGGAAAATCACTCTCAGGTTTCAGTCACATAATGGCAAACAAAATTCCCAAGGGAAACATGGAGGTATTCTAAGGATGAGTATTGCATTCACTGATTTTTTTTTCTTCTCTGTTGACACTGTCACAATAATATAATGGAAGAAGATGGGTGCATATGACTCTTCTTGTTTTTCCTTTCTTGGAATGATTGGATTCCTAACGATTTATGACTCTTTGGTGAGTTTTCAGCATTAAGATTTGAATTAGGAAAGCATGAAATGCATTCAGTGTGTCTGTGAAACTTAAGCTACCCTGTTTATAGAGGACATGTAGGTATGCATGAGTGTGAATATGTGCATGACTGTGTGCAAAATCTTCATGCATCTGTGCAGATGAACAGCCACAATTAACATCTACCTGTGAAATCAAAGGCAGAAAGATAGTTGCATCATCTCCTAAATGCTTATTTAAAATAAATCCCATCAAATTCATTAAGCTTACTGTGGGAAAATGTTTTTGGTTTGATTTTAAAAGAATTAATTTTAAAAACTTGACACTGGAAGGACTTCAAGATTACAATTAAAGGAGAAGAACATTTAGACTCGATTTAAAATTATAGAACATTGGATATATTGTTTTGTTGTATATCGCGAGAATCACTTGCTTGTGGGGTGGCTGGTTATATAAATTAGATAAAATTTGATAAATTATATAGAATTAGATAATTGGGATAAAATTAGATAAATAAATATTTTTGAACAATGGTATCAGAAGTTAGTTTTAAGAGTGTCAAGAGAGACATTTGCCTCTATGGAGATTGCGCCTAAGAGATGTTGTGGAAGAAGAACAAAGTCTACCTGGCAAGATTGAGACTGAGAATAAGAAGAAAGATGTTACGCTGGACATAAAAAAGCAACCAGCTTATGTGTTAATAATTAAAAGGGATATGCAAACAATAAACCAAGAGGGAGACCTGGATAATTTTCTCGTACTGGATTTACAAAAGAGTTTTGCTGAAGTTTTTAAGAATCTCATGAAAAAGAAAAAATAATAATTTAAAAAAAATCAAATTCTATGACATTATTTCAATGAACTAAAGTTTAAGATTGTTAGAAGTAAAAGGAAGGAATATAAAGTTGGTTTATTTTATCAAGCTCAAAATAGATATGTTATTACTTGTAACATTAAATTAACTTTTGCTGACACCAAGATTGGAAAGACTGTTTTTTATGGTTTTCTTTATAGTAAGAAATGAGATATAGGAAGAGGAGATCATTTGTTGTATTTTAAAAGAGGTGATCGGTTACTAAAATTATTTATAGTTGTTGTGATGAAGTATATAACCACTTATGCATTTCTCTTCTTTCTACTATATTCTTCCTTTTTTATTTCTCTTCCTATTTTTTCCTTTTCTATACCTTCTATTTTTTCTTTTTATTCTTAATTTTTTTAGTGTGTATTAGTTTTTACTGCTGTAATTTATAATCTTTAATAAAGTTACTATTAAAAATGAATTCATTAGGGCTTACCCTTAAGTGTATAGCTTAAAGCATGCAGATTTACACAAAAACAGTTTTTTTGCCTCTTTGTCTCTAAAAACAAATAAAATGAAGGCAGGAAAAGATTTGAAATAAAAAATCAGGCACATATTTTGAAAGCTCTGTAATTATTGGATATAAAAGCTCTTTATATCTAGCTATAAAGGTTTATTCCAATTACTTCAGATTTGAAAAAACCCCTCTATTAGTAATACAATTGTATTTTGAGGAACATAACATTATTAACAGTAGAAACCACCTCTGAGTGATTAAGGTTTGAATTCTTTGTACTGTGCCCTAGAGAACATCTGACTTGGTTACTGAAATAGCCTTTATAGTGATAACCTGAATGTAAGGCTTACTAATTCAAAGAAGAGATTGAAGAATGGATGCAAGCCAAACCACAATTATCTCTAGAGAGTTCAACCGTAGTTTCTACATGCATTCTGTATTCTGGTAGAACTCAATTCAAAAGACATACCTGGCATGTGAACCATTTTGCAATTGCAATTCTCTACCACGTAGCGGGTCTCACAACTGATCCTGCATGCAGTGATGCTATAGATGGGGAAAAACTCCAGGCCAAAATCTGATGAGTGGCACTCACCCCATGGAGGTGGAAGGTATGTCAGCTGTAAGAAAAAGGCAGAGAACTTAATCTATGGGTGGCAAATAATGGCGTTTGTTCCTAACCATAACAATTTTAAACACTCAGAATTAAGTAAAGATAAGCATTTCAGCTTTGCACTTTTGGCGAAATGGTTTAACTTCACCTTGACTTATTCATTCATTTTATTATTCTGATTGCACATTACTGAATTTCTCTGGGTGATGTTAAAAAAATGCAGACAGAAAATAAAAGTGAAAGACACAGATGTTTTAAAAAGCCAATCATAATGATAAAAACAATATAAGATAACATGGATCTTTCTTTTCTGGCCACTTCTCCTGATTTGCTATATGCATGAATAGTGTTCTCAAACTTTTTACAATTGTGGACATTCTAAGAAACACCATCCTCTCTATGTTTTTGCTATTAGGAGCTTGGGAATTTGAATTTTTGGTGAGAAGGGTCATGGCTATGGTTGCATTTGTATAGATCTGGCTTTCTTCCTTTTAAAAATTGTTTTTAAATTAAGTTTTTTTAATCCCAAATACAAATCTTTTAGTATCAACTGAATTATTTTATAACAAAATTTCTGCAAACTCTAAGTTCCCCAACAGAAATCTCTAAGTATTAAGGAGTTCAGAGAAAGTTCACTCAGTAAACCTATTTTTATTCTTCCTAACAAAAAAGAAAATTAAAAATAAATGATGTAAAGAAAGTCAGGATTATGCTGATCTGCCAGAAGACTATGCCGGTCTTCAGACACTGAACAGAATAGGATCCAGTCTGGTGTGGGGAAAAGAGCAGGCAAAAGTAAGATGGAGCTTGAGAAGAGCTTGGATAAAATCAAAGGCACCAAAAAGAAATTAAGAGGAAAAAAACATGCATCCTTAGGCGAGAAGCATTTGGACAGCTGCTTGGAATACCCCCAAATATTTCATTTTAAGTCCTCACTCCAACCTGTCAAGACACTAAGCCAAGTGCAGGTAACTGCTCAAAAAATGACATAACAGGAGGAGAAAGCAGAAATCAACTTTCTTAGCATGAGGGTACAGAGCATGAGGGGAGAGCAGAAATGCTCATACACATAGAAACAACACATAAGCTTCTACCCCTGATTATACTACACATACATAGAGAGGGGTCTGCAAAGCAGTGTCCATGGAAGAGGCCAGAAAAAGGCAAGATGATGATACAAGCTCCACCATCACCATAAGGCACAGGCTGTTAACTGGAATATTGTTTGTACCATCTTGCTTCCACCTCTGTCTGGATGTGGGTCTGTTGGCACATATCCTGATTAATCCCTGGAGTGAAAGTTGCCCATTCAAATGCAGAGACTTAATAAGTTTCTTTCTGTGGGTTGAAGCACATGCCCTGCTTGTTTTCCCTGTCATGATAAATCAGTGGAATTTACATAAAAGGAGTCAGGATTCTATAAATCTCAAAAATATTATAGAATCATAAGGTTGGAAGGGACTTTGGACATCTTCTAGGCCATGATAACAGACTTGGAGTAGGGATGAACAAGAAACTAGAAAAAGAAATATCAAATTAAAAAATGAGCCAAGGGCTACTGGAACATTTAATCACTTCATCCCTAAAGTAGAGGCAGTTGAGTGGCACTAAGAAAGTTGAGAGTGTTTCTTTCTAAATCCTTTGCTTTCTGGTTAAATGACCTCAAACGAAGTACAGGCAGCCTATCACTGGTGCACACATATACACAACCACAAAGATCAATACTAGAGAAGAACACAGTGCATAATGCAATGTATTATTGCGTTAGACAAAAGGCAATGTAATCACCTCGTATGGAGACGGTTGACGAAAGGTTTGGAAAAAAATTGCTAGAAACCATGTCTGCATATTTTCTCTACCTTGTTAGATATTTATTACAGTATTTCATTTTTGGACTACTTGTATAAGAACACAGTTCCACTTAGTACAGCACATATAAACTCCAACTTAGTAATTATACTAATTCACTATTGATAGCTTAGTAATGCCATAACATAATCACGCTAGCCATTCTCCACACATACACATCTGATTTTAGAATAATTTCAGGGGCAGGATTACATATAATATACTGAAATAAATGTTCTACCAGATTTTGTCATAGGACTGTTTCCAAAAAGGATAGTTCATACTAAATTGAGCTTAAAAATACTTGCTAGTAATGATAGGTCCAAAATCAGACTTTAGAACAATGAACAAATCCTATTCAGCCACACAAGTGAGCATCCCAAAGAGCATTTTATTTATTACCACAAATGAAGAAAGGAAGCAAGACAAAAGAAAAATAATCTATAAAAGCATGCATGTCCCATATGAAATCAAAGCCACTCTTAAAAGGATATTCTATTATATAATTAAATTATTGATATTTAGTTCAATTGCCATGGAAAATAAGTTTTGGAAATGAAATTTTTAATTGGCATATGCATCACCCAGTTGGGATTCCCAATCATAAAACACTTATCTGAATACAGAAAGAGAAATACATTCTTCATTCCATTGGGCAATTGGTGGCAAGTGGGCATTCTCCCAACCCTGTACCATTAATTATTTTCTGATCATAAAAATGCACAATATCCATTTCCACTGACCTCTTAGCTTCCAAATCACTGGTATATATTTTAATGGAACATGAGATTTAAAAAAATCAGTCAGTTTTCTGGAACATAATTAATATATGAAATAACTTTTGTCTGAAAAGAAATCACTGCAGCACAAGATCACACCAAATGAGCCAATGTAGCATTCTAAGTATCACATTTCCATAATTAGCTGAACCTATCAATTTTTTTTCTTGAAAAGATTTGCAATAGCCATTAAATAGTAATTTTTGTTAAATTAATCATTATTTAAAATTTGAAAGTCACATAAATGTGTCAGAGATGACAAATGCTCTTGCTCTGACATTTATTTACTGGACACCCTGATTCCATATTCTAAAGAAAAGTTAACAAAATGAAAAATAGCAACCTAACGTAGTCCTAAAATCATTTTTGTAGATAACTGAATTTCAGAAAAAAGTTTTCCTTCTGTTAATTTAACCTTCCTCTTCTTTTATGGTATATATGCTGAAGACATCAACAATAGAGGATTCCATAAAAGCGTGCGTGCGTGCATGCGCGTGCCTGCGCACACGCACACACACATTTCTTGGAATTTTAATTGTTTTCAGGCATAATTTGAGTAGATTGTGTTTTATATAGGTTGATTTCATTGGACAATAAAGATTTTGGTTCCTGAATATTTCTGGGTGTATCTTATAGATTTTTGGCTGATAATTATGAAAATTACCTGTAATTTAACCTATCATGTACTATTTTATAAAAATCTTGTATTTTTACATAATGGCAATATAAACTCTTCAGTTGTTGCTGTTGTTCTTGTTCTGTCGCTAAGTTGTATCTGACTCCTCACAGCCCCATGGACCATAATATGCCAGTGTCCTCCACTATCTCCCAGTGTGGCCCAAATTCATGTTCATTGTGTTGATGACACCATATAATCATCTCATCTTCTGTCATCCCCTTCTCCTTCTGCCTTCAATCTTTCCCAACATGAGGGTCTTTTCCAATGAATCCACTTTTCTCATTAGGTAACCAGAGCATTTGCACTTCAGCTTCAGTATCTCTCCTTCCAAACAATAGTCAGGATTGGTTTTCTTTAAGGTTGACTAATTTGATCTCCTTGCAGTCCAAGGGACTCTCAAGAGTCTTCTCTAGTAGCACAATTTCAATTCTCCGACTCTCAGCCTTCCTTATGGTTCAAGTCTCACAGCCATACATTACTATTGGGAAAACGATGGTTGACTATGCTGCATGTATGAAAGAAACATATGAAAACATGGAACTATTGCTGAAATCCAGTACACCAAGTTTAACTGAAATATTTGGGGAGATCTAAAGATTGTGGCTCTGCTTCTTGGAATGCAACTTGGGGGTGTACCAAGTACTGTTATTACATATGCGAATGGAACAGCTGTGCAAGAGAGTTGCAATACAATTAAAAGAAATAGCTATTCTGGAAAAAAAATTGGTTTTTTCAACCAAGACAGAAAAACATGGCACATGAACCACTTGTTGATCTGACAAAGATACTTTTGCTTCATATAAAACTCAGACGAATAAGAAAGGTCAACGTTTTTGTTGTTTTGAGACAGATGTTTCCAAGAATAACTGATGCCAAGATTAAGAAAGGCATTTTTGTTAGTCCACAGATCAGATATATCATCAATGAGAAGTGGTTTCAAGATTTGTTAGTGGGGCCAGAGAAAATTGCTTGGAAAGCATTCAAGAATGTTGTTGAGAAATTTCTTGGCAACTACAGAGCATCAAACTGCATTCAACTGGTTAACAAATATCTTACAGCATATAAGACTATGAAATGCAACGTGTCACTGAAGATTCATTTTCTGCATTCACACAGGAGTTTTCCCCCTGAAAATCTAGGTGCAGTCAGTAACAAACATGATGAAAGGTTTCACCAGGACATTACTACAATGGAAAAATGGTATCAGGACAAATGGAATTCATCAATGCTGGTTGACTTTTGTTGGACACTGCAGCAAAATGCATCAGATATTGAATACAAACAAAAATCAGCAACAAAACACTTGTAGTTCTGTTGAACTCAATTTGAAGGGGTCTATCATAATCACCAAAAGTTTTTCAGGAAGCAAAACTTCTGAAAAAAATTGCTATCCGGTTATTTATTTTCATGAAAAATATAACACACTATTAGCAATCTATAAAATCTTAAATGGTAAATATCCAAATCACCAGGAAGACTACCGCTAAATTCATCTGAGGAGTTCCAGTTGCATTTCTTCCAATCCATGTAATAGCTATTGAAAGCCAGCGTTCTCTGTGGCTGTCCCAGAACTTGAAAAATATTTCTGCTGGGGATGGGGTGAGGAGAAAAAACACCACTGATAGCTTTAAAACTGAACTTCTGTTAGCCAATCTGCCTTGTTTTTACATGATTTAAGTATTTTGTTCCAACTATCTTTGTTTTACCTTTTTCTGTATTCTAAACTGCCTACAGGAAAGAAATTATTGGTAGTGACATGTGATACAGGCACAAATATTAACAATAATTTCAGCTGAAGAAATGTGAGCGTTCTTCCTCAACTTTAAAATCCAGATAGGTGGAGAAACAAACTGTGCCAAAGAAGTTGCACCTGGAATCCCCCACCAACTGGTTGCAAAAACCACACTGAGGGAAGCATGGATATAGCATCAGAGAAGTTCTTCTAGAGGACAGAATTATCAGTTTCTTTGTGACGGGGGCAAAACGCCATTGGAGGGCTTCCCTGCCTCAAGTGCCTCATTTACATTCTTCTGTCGAGATAATAGCGCAGCATCTGCCACCATTTAGTCATCTGGAGAGGAGAGCAACACCCATATGCTGCAGATACGATGATACCGGTGAATAAATATTCGTCAACCCTGATGACCTGGTGTCTGTTCCAGACGGGCTGCTGTGCAAATCTTTGAAGTTGTTTAAAGCGTGCTGCAATGTAGATGATGAGCCCAGCAACAATGGAATAAATACATATTTAATTTCAACGTTTCTCAGGAAGCCAGCCCTGCGTTGAAGTCACATGGCCCTTGAGCTGGCCTAATGTCTGCAGGAAAGGCATAGCTTGAATACTTAATTGGGCCTTTCTGCTTGTGTCTTTGATGTGCAGAAATGGCAAGAAGAAAGACTCGCTTTGCTCTGCGAGAATGCTTGTCAGGGCCATATTTGGGACCTGCAGTGAAACTGGAACCAGAACCTGAAATGTAATGTACATAAAATATTTAACTAATGAGAGTGAAAAGTGGGGTTCCTAGTGTTTAGGCCAATGTTTCTCAACCTTGACAACTTGAAGATACGTGGAATTCAACTCCCAGAATTTCCTTTGAAGTCTTCACATCTGAAAGTTGTCAAGTTGAGAAACACTGGTTCAGACTGATCCAGAGAGATTTTTCTTTGCTATCGAAACCTCTGGAAGAAAAAATAGGATAGAAGAAGAATGATATTATTTATTTGGATCTGACCAATTTAAGTATGCATTTTTTCTTCTTCAGAACTGTGTAGATTTATTGAAAGTCTATAGTTCAACTCCTAGAGTCTCCAAGGAATATTATTTTTGTTTCCTTGCTGCTGGCTAGCTTTGCTTAGTCCAAAAATTGTGCTTTTGCTTTTACCATTGTACACCAATCAATGGACTGAATACCTTTCATGTTCTGACTCATATAATCAGATTATTTCTGAAGTGTTTCTCATTACCTACTGGTACTCTTAAACAAGCACAATTGGGCAAGATTAGAAACTTAATTTCCTTGGTGGCCACTTGCTTTGCCCAAATAAAAGGGGTCAGGGCCAGACAGTTCTGTTTTTTCTTTTCCTTCCTAAGAAATTATACGTTGTCACTGATTCCAAATGAAATTTATTTGCTGAAACAATAACAGCAAGATATACCAGAGGTGGTATTCAGCAGGTTCTGACCAGTTCTGGAGAACTGGTAGCGGAAATTTTGAGTAGTTTGGAGAACT
>JAOYMU010000077.1:72320417-72334130 GCA_025802295.1 Psammodynastes pulverulentus
CAAATACCACCTCTGACTGGCCCCGCCTCCATCTATTCTCTGCCTCCTGAGTCCCAGCTGATCAGCTGGGTCTTCTTTTGTTGCCCTGCCCAGGAGAATGGAGCTGGAAAGCAGGTTAGTGGGGTGGGGAGGGAAAGGGATTTTGCAGTATCCTTCCCCTGCCATGCCCATCAAGTCACACCCACCAAGCCATGCCCACAGAACTGGTAGTAAATTTTTTTGGAATCCCACCACTGAGATATATGGCAAAAACAATTTGCCAAACTGTTTTGATAGATGATACTTAGTAATATAATTGTGGTCTCTTTCCCTTTAAATTACTTTATTCTCTCCCTCCCCCCAATCAAAAGGATTACAGTGGTTATCATCAATATATATTATTTCAATAGCTTTGCAGCAATCAAGTAAAAGAGACTTAATGTTTCTATCCCTTAATTGAAAAGAGACAGAAAGAAATTTGGGAATTCCAATTAGATAATGGGAGTTGTAATCCAAAAATCTGCTAGACTGTGGTCAAAGGAAAATAGATAGGTAATCTTTGTAATCTCACATTTATCAGGATTAATTTGTTTCAGTATTTATCAAACTTGACAAACTTAAGATGTGTGGATTTCAACTCTCAGAATCCCCAGCTATCCAACTGAAAATTATAATAGTAATTTAAAAAATGCTAGGTAAAATTTTCTCTGCCATGTGAAAAAAAATCATATTAAGAATTAATAAGGACATTATGTTCATATATTATGCATCTATGCAGAGATAATCTGAAACAAGAAAAAGTATTCAAATGCCTGGTTTCCAAATGGAAGAACTTTGATTTTATTATCAACATAGACTGGTCATTTCCACCTGTCCAACAAAGTCAATTTGGTTAACAAGCAACATGAAATAATCTTAAAGAAGAAATGAAGGGAGTAAATTAAGAAATGTATCAGTTGCCATTTGCAAGAAAAAAGAAAAGGAGGGAGAGAAATCAGATGCGAGTGCTAAGCTCAACAGACAATGACAGCAGATGGACAAAAGGCAGTCGTAGGCAGGCTGAAATGGCGAAGCAATTCTATTTGTGTGATCTGATGTGATGTCTCATTAAAGAACAATTATTTCTTGCTCTTATTTCAGTATTCAGTAAAAGTCAAGGGTCATATGCTTCTTCAATGTTATGGGGAGGAACTTGAAGATAATTATTTGACAAACAATAGATTGGAAATGGCTGTCAAAAAAGGAAGAAAAAGGATGGATCTAATGCATAGCCAAGGGATCTGAATTTTAGGAGATATGTATTTCTATGTAATGTTTAGCTATCCCACAGGACTGACAACATCATTTATAAAAGGCTGCATATGAATTAGTTCAATAAAATAAATAATGAGAGTTTTTTCTATAAAGATTGGGAAGGAATCAGTTGTATTGGATAAGAGAGAAAGACCTCTGAATGTGCTGGGACAATGTGCGATGTCACTTTCTAATTAGTGATGGCAATCCTGGTCCCAACTGCTATCAAAACCCAAGGAGGTAAGTGGTTTTGCTCACATAGGAATACAGTGTGGAATACAATGAGCCATGATAGATAACATTAAGTGAATTAACTTGAAAATTCTGATGAGTCAATACAGGAAGCTAAGCTACATGGGAGTTCCTTAGTTAAGATACAGTAGAACCTCTGGTCATGACTATAATTCGTTCCATAACTTTGGTCGCAACTCGATTTGGTCATGACCCGAACCTAATTTTGGAAATTTGGCACTTACAAAAAAAAAATGGTGTGGAAGGGGAAATTGGCTGCAAAAAAAAAATGTGAATTTTTTGGTTGGAACCCGATTTGGTCATGCTTCAGAAGCATTCGTGACCAGAGGTTCTACTGTATATGGCTTCCTGTTTAACATTCATCTTCTATGGGAAATGTTTACCTCTCAAAAAATAAAGATGATAGCCAAAATCTTCTGAAATGGTACCAACCCAAGGTATGTTTAATCTTAAGTTAAATCTAAATTTCCCCATCTGCTTACTGTTTCACACATTCCTTCCACCTTATATTGCTGACTTCTCACATGATGATCAAAATCTTACTTCAGTCATATATTCAATAGCAAACTGTTATTTCTGCTGGGAAAATATGAGCTGTAGTGCAATGCTTATAGAAAGCAACAACAGACTGGAAAAGTTGGTTGGCATAGACCGAAGAAGACAACCAGCTTCCCTTCCTATATCTGGGCCTGCCATTCTCACAATCTTCTTCTGTTGGCCTTGGCTGCTTAGGGAGTAGTGGGAACTGATGACCAAAAGGTTGGAAGGACACCAGGCTGCTTCTTTACTGCTTTAGTTTCTAGAGCAATGTTTTGGGACAACCATCCAAGAGCTTTCCCATATCCATTCCACAACAATCCTTCTACTATTGCCTCTGTTTCTCTTGCCAACTGGCTTCTGTCTAATATTCTCTGTGTCCTGCCATCAGCTGTTGCATCTCAGTTCACCAACTGTCTATTCTCCGTTATTATAACCGATATACCACATATGGCTCCCAAGTCGCAGAATGTATAACGGGAATCCTATTCTCTTTTTATAAAACCAACCTCAGATATTTTTCTCATATTTTGATGGTCTCTCTCTCTCTCTCTCTCTCTTTCTTTCCATACTGCCTAAACATTTCACAAAATGAATCTCAAAGGCCCACTTCTGCCTTCCTACCCAGTATCACATCTCCAACCTTTTTGCTTAATTGAAGCTTCTTTAATTTTTATGGCCAAATTGGCAGAAATGGTTGTTTCAGGAAATATTTCATATTTCTCAACATGCTGCCTTTGGCAGCATAATAACCTGCAAAGGAAAGAAAGGTTCTGCAGCTTCAGTAATTACTTCCATAATACTATAGTGTGGACTAAACATGTACCAATCCCACAAAATGCCTTTCAGAAGACACAATAGACACCTGCCATTCCTTTGTTTCAACGATTGCTGGACCTGATAAAATCACATTTATGTGTGCACAGTTACTTTTCCTATATGTGATCTAGAACCATGACTGATGGGCAAAAACTTGAAAATCCTGTTGCTGTGCATTTATTTATAAGCAAATAAAAATAAGGGCAAGCTCTGCTGAAAGAGTCAATTAATCAATGTGCTGGCAAAACCTTGGCTTCTCCTTGATCCCAAGTAAAGCTACTTCTATGCTTACATTTGAAAAAGCTTTAGGTTATGCAACAATGCCAGACTATATACTAGAAGTAATTCAGAATCGTGTTTCTTTTGTGATTTTTTTCAATGGTAATCTCACATTCACATAAACTGCACAAGACAGACTGATGTGCAGCTTAAACCTCACATGCAGAAATCCCTTTCTTGGAAACAAATTTAAAATATTTTTTCCACACAGTCCTTTCTGTGAATGATTCAGAATGAATCAGGCCACAGAATTCTGGGAATTCTTATAAAATGGTAATTCTTAGGATTCTTGAAAGTATAAATTAAAGTATTATAAATCCAATTCAAATTTCTTCTGTAGCTATGATCCTTTTTTTGTCTTCATCATAATTCTCAACCCATTCTCAAAGTCAACAGATGAGACCTAAGCTCAAGATCAATCTGCTTTTGTTAAGGTTGTCATCAAAGCATTCAACCAAGGAAGCTTTTCTTCTCTTTCTATGTTAAATAAAGTAGGCAGGTACCTAATCTACCTGAAACAACTTACCCTTTGTTCTTGCATGGCAACAAAAGTTTGGAAACCAGGTGCCACACCAAAGCCAAGTTCTTGAACAAATGGCGGCTCAGACTGACTGTGGATCTGGACTTTGACTCCAGCTTCAAATGTTGTTTCATCTAATAAGAAAACAGAATATATGAATTAACTACAGAACACTGTGCTCTTTGAGAATTAGTGCTGCATAGATGCTAAGCTATGTCATCACCACCTATTATGATTTGAATCTTGTAAAATCTTATAATATTTTTAATTTTTATGGGTAAAATATACTGTGATGCCAATTCATAGGAAGAGTCTAAATGCTATTATAGAAACATAGGATGGCCCCAGTAGATACATAATACCAAACTCAAAATGAGATAACTTAATTTCTGTGTAAACCATAGAGAAACCAAGGGTTTCCTCTGGGAAATCATTTATAATTCTGTTTTTAATCTCTCATTGCAGATATTATATCATGATGAAATCCATGCTACTCTATCAATTCCCCTCATCCTTTTTTAGTATATTAAGTCCATTACAGAGTTTTTTTTGCTAGTTGCCCATAATTAAGCTGCCTCCCATAAACTGGCTGACATTAATGTTGAAGCTCCTAGGATAATTAATAATTGGTTCATTTTTTTTCCTGATTTGGAAACTATGCAGATTTAACTCTGTTGCATGGACAAAACAGCAGTTTTCAATCCTTTGTTTCTGCATAGTTACATCTAAAATTGTCTACTTTGTATTACCTGAATCACTACCTCTGAATTTGTTCAATATAACACATATATGAACAGTTTTTGAAAAGTGGATTTAAAGCTCAAACTAAATGCTAGTGGAAAATGCAGCTAACCTCCATTTCCTGGCAAATACTATTCTATCTTGCAAGAAGTAACAAATAAATTGATGCATGTATTACTGATACATGACAGCATTGAGAATCCATTTTTCCCTACAGATTATCTGGGAATTGGGGTCACTGAGCTGTCAAACACATCCTCTACCTGTTTGGGGACTACAAGCTAATAACTCTTTATGGCATTCTCTGCATGTTTGTTCACATTTCACAATACTTTTCCATATTCAAGAGAGCATTTTGTCTCCCTCTGTTCATTTCAGCTCACCTGACAGCAGCCCTCTAGGACCTCAGCTGTCTGCCTGAGTTGCAGATGGCAGAGCTGCAAAGATAATTCCAATACTTCCTTCGTATTTGGCAAAAAAATAAATAAATACCACAGCAAACCAACAAACAAACCAAAACAAAACAAAAAATCTTTTCTAGTTTCAATCTCCTTGACCCTGAGGTCATTTTCCTCATTTGGTTAATTTTAATTGTGTACCATAATGAATTGATGGGGTGGAAGTGAAAGGTGGAAATACAAGTGGAAATATAAGTGGTGTCTCTTTCACTAAACGCTTTAATGCGGTGTTTTTTACAGATGCAATAGAAAACACAGTGGATTTGGTCAGATTGATAGTTTATAAATGCTGTGCAGCAGGGATGTCAAGCTCAATTTTATTGAGGGCCACATCAGAGTTGTGTTTGACCTTGGGGGGCTAAGGTGAGTGTGGTCAAGGGTGGATGTGGCTAGCTTGATGTCACTCATGTCGGGGGCACCTGTGGTCTAAGAGTTCTGCCAGAGAAAATGGGCTCTCAAGCTCAGTTTTCGGCTGTGACAGCTTCCCGCAATCCTCTGCAAGAGAAAATGGAGCTCAGGAGGGCCACCTGCAGGCCTCTCAAGTTCCATTTTCACTGGCAGAAACAATGTGGACCAGTCCTTCGCTGTTTCCAGGGTGGCCCTGTGGGCCAGACCTAAGCATCCTGTGGGCCCGGCCTTGAGTTTGACACCCCTGCTATACAGTATTATTTTCTGTTGCTGCCTTTCTTTCTACAGAAACATCTAAAAGATAAGTCTGATTTTATTTTAAAGAGAGCACAGACACAGAGACGCAAGAATTTCCTTATATCATGCTGAAAAGCTTCTTTGTTAATCTGTGTTGTGGGGGAATGGAAAAGTATTCAGCTTGTTTACTTATATACTTTAAGATCTGCACAAATAACTCTGGTGTGTGTGTGTGTGTGTGTGTGTGTGTGTGTGTGTGTGTGTGTATTTAAAAAAGGCATGCTTCTTAGTTCCAATAGGCTACATTACTTTACTTGAGTTGCATTGATCAGCCGACAGCCATATTTCAAGCTCAGACCTGTCTGGTCAATACTCCTACCATCTGGGCTGATTATTTTGTTGAAAGTTTCACTTTGTGCACATCTGTGAAAGACAATCTGGCACATTTCACTCAAGCTGGCAAAGCGAGTGTGTATAGAGACACTTTGATTTATCATTACAGCTTCCCATTGTTATTTCTTCATGCTGTTATTATGGCTCTCCAATGTGCAAAGAACAAAGCCTGCTATTTGTCAAGGAAAGTACCAGGAGAAACAAGAATACAGCGGAGAAAAGGCCCAACTAAAGGCCAAAACTGGGGTTGAGTATGAATGCTGAATTTCAAAACTGCATGTACTGTAATGTTTGCCAAGACTTCAGTGGTATTTAAGATGGGCTAAAGATCATCTCTTTAGTTAGGTCTTTATAGGGTTTTAAAAACAGTTGAAAATGCACACATTGTGCAAAACATAAAATTACCAGTATCTCCAGCTGCAAGGCTATACTCAGCAATGCTTTTGAGTAAGAAAGTCCATTTTCAGGAATATGATAACAGAACGCAAAGGTCCATTTGCAGAGTGGACTAGTAACACATCCATTATTACTAGATTTCCCCACTGCACTTTGCTATTTATTGTGTTTTCAATCCTGTTGCTAAAAATAAAACTTGGCAGTTTACACAATATAAAAAAAACCATCATCAAAATATCCACAGTATAAACCGAAAACAATTAAGTAAAATCATATCATTAAAAACTCACCTATTCAATTAAATGGGTGTCAGATCTAAGCTAAAATGCTTTATGAAACGAATTCTGACATAAATTGAATGCAATCAGCAAGGTCAGTCTGATTTCAATGGGAAGACTTTCAGGAGGCCAGCACTGCTACTGAAAAGCAACATTTTTTAACTTCAACTCATTTTGATTTTCAAAAATGGAAATTATAAGCAGTTTCTTCTCAATGACCTTATGGGTTGGTTCTATTCGAGATCTGCAAGTACCCGGGTACTGAACTGTAGTGGGCTTGGTGTATCAAACCCAGCCCTTTAATTGCAGCTAGAAGTCAATCAGCAGCTCCAGGATAACATGTCCCTATGTAAGCTAATACAGGGGCCATTGCATTTTACATCAATTGCGGTTTCCAGATACAAGTTGAAGGTAGTTCTATATAGATAATGCTGCAGTAGTCTAACCAGATGGCAATGACGACATGAGTTATGTAGCAAGGTTCTCTTGCACTAGGAAAGGTCACAACTGGTATACCAGCTGAAGCCAGGCAAAGGCCCATTTAGTCATGTCTTCTCACTACTGCTTCAGCAGGAGTCCTCCTTCAAGATAATGCCTTCCCATTAGAAAACAAGACTAGTGTCAGCACAACCTTAATGGACAAACAGTATTGTCTTTCCTGGCTTCAGCTTCAGATTGTTCTGCTCCATCCAGACCTTGGTACATTCTAGGCAGATCTATCTCTTACTCAGCTTAGTAGGATGGCTGAGCTTGCTCACTCATTATAAAACTTATCTCCTTGGAAAATAGTTCACATCTCATTTTGAAAGGATGGGGAGTTCTTTACAAGTGGACAAAGTACAGGGTGAGGAAGAAGGATCTTTTCCATCATGACATAGTTTGCACAAATGTGGCAGAGTATTAATGGTGAGGTGCATTTGAACACAGTAGAACAAACATCCCATTAGAAATAATGGTTATCATTGGGTGCATATCTGAATATGAATGTCCTCAACTCGCCCAATATTTCAATGAGATGCATATACTTGTACCACTTCTGGATCTTATTAATCATTCATAACAACATCCATCAAAACTTGTAGTGCGAGAAAAGTATTGCTATCAGTGCTGACAGCCTGTGAAGTTCCAAGTGCAGTTTGACAAAAGTTGCATTGTTTTCAACAGATGCGAATATTTGTAACTCAGGGTTGAACTGTGAGGTCCTTGATGCTTGGTTGTTTTCTTGCAGATATTCATTATTGAACTAAGTAACATTATCAATGCTAGAGGGAGTGAGGTTTGCTCTCTGTTTATATACAAATGACTTGTGCTCTCATTGTTGGTGGGACTGATGGTGGTTCCTTGAGTAAGGTATTATTTACTGTTTGATTTTCTGAGTTGGTAGTTCCCTGATTAGGGTACTGTTTATTTTCCTAAACAAAAGGAAAGTATTCATTCTCCTCAAATCTGAGGAAAATAATCAGAACAGCTTGTCTGTAATGAAATCTAATTCATCTCTGTTGTTGTGTGCTAGTATTTTTGCTAATAAATTCTTGAATGCTTGGATCAAAATAAGTATTTTTTTTCCCCACGGAACTTTCGAATCTGACTCCTGCATTCCTGGCTGTCTGAGTTCAAAATAGAAAATCTGTTCAAGATTCCCCCCTACTCCCACTTGTGTCTCAAAAAAGAAATTGGGAAAATAAAGGTTATTTCTATATCATACAAAAGTTATGCAGAAAAGTAACAATAGAGGAGCTCTTACTTATTTCTTTTACATCATGAACGCTCAACAATCCACTAGTTAAATGAGGTCTAACCAGTATCTGCTATCTTTGGAGGCTCTTTAGAACCAACTCAGCCTTGGATTCAACGAACACGGGTACCTTCTGATTCTGTGATACCAATAGTTTAATTTGTTTCTACCTAGTAACTTCAGATTACAGAAGTGTATACCCAGCAGACTTGTGTCTCTGTATAATTATTAACAGTCTTGTTCCACAAAACCCATTTCTGGTTATGTTCTCTGAGATTGAATTTTAAACCTAAAATTGGAAATATGCAGATCAGTTCTCTCTTCAGCTGGCCAATCTCCAGTTTTTGGCTGATAAAACAGCAGGTGTATTCCTGGAGCTGCCAAAAGAGCAAATTATTATAAAAACATATAGTATAATAAAGCTCAAAAGCCACAGATACATACTTTTTCTCCAAGCTGATGATGGCCAGATGTGCTATAATGCAACTTTCATCATTCCCAGGAGCAGGGCTACTAATCATCCTTGTTGGAGATAGATGGGAATCAGAATGGGAAGGCTGGTAAATATTACAAGCCAAAAATGCATAAAGCCAATGGTGGGATTCAGCCGGTTCGGATTGATTCGTGTGAACCGGTAGTTACAATTTTGTGCAATTTGGAGAACCAGCAAATCCCACCACTGGCTGGCCCCTCATCTCATCCACTCACTCGGTAGAGATGCTGCTGCTCTCTGTCTGGCTCCCTTGCTTGCCTTGACCACACAGCCTCTGAGGACCAGCCAGCTTGCCTGCCTTTGGCTGCATCCCACATGGCACTCTCCATGCAGCCCAGCTGAGCTGCCCTGATCTGCCTGGGTGAGTGACTGCAAGCAGCAAGGCCCGAATCCTGGCCTAGCTGCCTAACACGTGGCCCAGCAAACTTGCCTGCCCCATGCTCACACAGTGCTCTTTGCGCTCACACAGCGCTCTCCGCGCCACATAGCTGAGCGTCCAGATTAGCCTGGGCAAACCTGCTAGCAGCAAGGCCCAAATCCCAGCCTAGCTGCTTCCCACATCACCCAGCAAGCTTGCCTGCCTTCTCTGCTACCTTCCCCATGGTCCCCAAGGCCTAGTGCACCTGCCTTCCTCGCGGTCCCCGAGGCCCAGCACGCTTGCCTGCCACCACTGCCTCATTGTCTGCTCGCTGGCAAGCAATGGATGCTGCAGAGACAGATTTCCTACCTACCTTTCTGAGTCCCTTCCCCCCCTGCTGCCTTTGGACTGACAAAATAAAAGCCCATCTAAAGATCGCAACTGTCTACCGAGCCTGCCTGCCGAATGCTGGCAAAAGAAGGCTAGGGGGGAAAAAAGAGAAGGGCTGATGGAAATGCCCCATTTTCTGCCTCCATTGGGCTGTCTGAGCCATGCTAGATCGGAATTGGAAATGGGAGGGAGGAGCAAAAGCCTGCTCAGTCTGTACATACTCACCAGCATGATGGTGAATCTCTCTTCCGGCTCACCAGTTTGGGCATCGGGAGGTTGAGGAGTAGATTGTTTGCCATGAAGTCCATCTGCTGCTCTTCCAAGCCCAACTCTGGCTGCAGCCCACCATCAGCCAATTTTCTTCCAGAGCTCATGCAGGGAATCCCGGGAACGGCAGCATATTGCATGCTTTTCACTCCAAGCAGACCGGACTGGAAAACACATAGCTGGCGCAGAGGAGCGGTCCTCCTTAACAGTCCTCCAAACTGTTGCTGCTGCTGCAACAGGGTTCCCCGCATGAGTGCTAGAAGTCCGGTACTCCTTCCCCGCCCAATCCGCCTGCACTCACCTCTTGCTCCAGGCACTGATTCCCCCAGCACTCTATGTATGCAACTCCCCCAAATTTTAAAGAATTAGAGCCATAGGGAGGAAACCACTCTGTCTCTGCAGAATCGGTCATGTGACTGAGTGGGCGTGGCCAACACTATGTCACTCACAGCCCCACCTTGCTGTGAGTGAAATTGAGTTGGTCAGGTCCACTGAGTCACATGACCCCAAACCATGCTCACCCAACCAGTCACTAGGTCTAGGAGAACCAGTTGTTCAATTATTTGAATCCTACCACTGCATAAAATTATTTCAGCACAGAGGATAGACTTTCTGGTCTCCTTTTCATTTTGAAATGAACAAATTCAAATATTTTCTTCAACCGCAAATGTTTACCTGCATGAGGAAGTTATTAGTATGTCCAGATTTTCAAAACATAATAAAAAACAGAAGATAGGATGGAAGAGTAACATCACATCAAACATGCCTGTTCTGTGCAGGAAGAGGAGTCTCTTCTAGTCTGCTCCAAAACAGCAACATTTTGATAAGCTTACTTATCTTTTTTCCTTCAGGTTACTATGTACCATAAATCTGTGATTTCCGAGACTGCCTGAATAACAGAAGGTGTTGCAACCAAGTATATTACACTTGTAGAGTATTTTTAGCATAGCAAATTGTGCTCGCAGCCAAAATCCAGAGGCCATATGCCCTGAAGTATATTATTAAAAAGTATATTATAAAGTATCTAGGACAGAAAGAAGTTGTCCCTGGACCCCTAGGGAGAACTCACCTGCCACAATTGAAAGCTAAGCAGGTGGCTTCTTGATCATCCTGCTAGAAAGCCAAATGATGACTATGAGCAGACATCTGGGACATAACTAAATACCATTTTCTTGAACTATCATTTGATTCTGAATGGGGAAACAGGCTAGGAAAAGGCTGTAGCGCTGTTTTTTTTTTCTTTCTTGGCTGTGGCCTTTTTCTGAGGACACCCCAAGTTCGAAGGAAGAACACAGACATGTGAAATGTCTTCATGCTTCTTCCATGCTACCTGAGATTCTTCTTTCAGATCTGTGCTTAAAACAAGTATTAGGCAAGTTTTAGGCACCAGTTTTAAAAACTGGTTCTCGTTCCATTAAAATTCATTTTTGTGCTTTATTTCAAAGGTTAAGAGAGATTCAATAGAATCTTCTGGGTGCATTATGGTGTACTTTCTATTATTTAATTATGAGATAATAAAGGAGTATCTATAAATGTCCCTGAATTAGCCTGCAGTCTGCATTAAAACACAGAAGAAAATATTATGAATGAGTGTTACTTGTTGTTTTTTTTCAGATTAGAAAATGGGATGGCCCAAAAATCTGGCATGATAGAAAGGATCAGAATGCATAACAAAAAACAGTATCAGCATTTTCATTGCCTGCAATACGGTAGGCTGCAACACAAAATTCTCAAGTTTGTTTGAATGTGGAAGAGACACATAAATCTTTCACAGAGGAAAAATGCTTCTCAAAAATTACAATGTTTAAAACTACTCAGCTCTTAATTCCCATCCTGTCCTGAAAAGAAATCTATAGATGCTTAACTAACTTGCTTTCCATTAGGCATTCCTTGTTCAGAGACAACCCTTTGCAATCTGGAATACTGGAAAGAAATGACTGTGTCTACAGGGATTGGATAGGATGGCATGGAACTCTGTCCATCAACCCCAAAACTCTCCCTATTGCTATTCTAGAATTTACTTTTTTTGTTCTTTGCAATCCAATGGGATGCTGGAAAATATAAAGAAGAAGCTTATGGTCTATCTGACAGCACAACAATTTTCCAAAAACCAATTTTAGTGTGTTGGAAGAAGCCAGTTTAAGCAAGATCAAACATCAAGATGAGTTGGATCCAGTTTGGTACAATGGAGACAAAAATAAAATAAAATAAAATAAAATAAAGCAAAGCAAAAACAAAAAAATTCCATAGTTCCTGGAATTTCCTGTAGAGGAAGTAGTTAGACAGTATTATCAACTGTTTCAGTCTAAATGCCTCCTCCTGATTAAATGACCCAGAACAAAATGTATAAAATCAGCTTCTCAGTGCACATGTGCACACAAATACAAGAAAACATACAGAAAGTGTTCCACAGGAAAATAGGTAGATGCCTCACTGCTGGTGCACAGGTTGTAAACAATCCAGAAACAATCCTTAGCCTACTTTCCCTACCATATCTATGAAACTATGTGCAATGCTAACTAAATTTACTTGTGTTCATGACCAGAAGATACATTGCCAATTCCAAGATAATACAAAAACACGTCTTAAATTTTTGCTGGATTTATGCCTGCTTAATTATGAAGCAGATTAAATTTACTAGTGTCAAACAGTTCCACTCCTGTGGGCAGATTCAGAATGTTTACTTTCATAATTAAACTGTTATCAGCTACTGCCTCTTTTTTTTTTAATGCATTCTTTTCATGAACAGGTAGTGATAATTTTTAATATTAAGGTTTCTAACTTCTGAGAAACAGATCCATCTAACAATACCTCAATTAAGATGTTAACCTCTGTGATTATAATAAAATTAGGATAATTTGAATAGAACTGCTTAATAAATATATGAGAGCAATACTGAATGCAAATAAAGTAAGAATTATTAGGTTTATCACAAATGAGAGCTCTTTGGAAATTAGAAATCTGACTATCTCAAATAAAAATTCTGATAATTGTAGTTGATTCTTCTAGCTTGCAGAACAGAACAGGCAAAGACAATTTGAAGCATAAAGTTATGAGGCCAAACAAAACTAAGAGAGGCATGTTACAACCAATCTCATCTTTCTTCTAGTTAACATAAACTAAAAGGGATTATTAGACACTTTTATACCTTACAAGTAAGAAAGATCAAGAGCTCTAATTACTTTTGATGCTACGTTAAACCTAAGTAATTATTAATTATTAAATTATTAAGTTTAAAGAAGTTAAGTATTTTCATAAGTTGCTTACTAATGTATTTACTTAGTTTTTAAAGTTATGACTTTTAAAAATCTCCATCCCAGATTCCAAGCTGTATTTCAGTAAACGTTCTGATCAGTTATAGGAGATCTAATTTAATGAGTAATGAAGCTGAAATTTGACGGTTTTGTACAGTATATTCGGATTCATTAAGGATATCTGTCAGTTGGTTCAACAATTTTAAACCAGGGAAAGCACTAGGCAGGGATAACAAGCCAACTGAACTTATTAAGCAATACTGAGTTTTGGATGCCACTACAATGACAGAGTTGGTAGAATGCCCTTTGGTTGTAACAAGAGATCCTCATATAAAAAGAATGAGAATGCACCCCAAATAACTAGAGGCCTTTAGCCTACTATGTATTTCTATGTCATATTTTTAAGTAAGGTAATTTTTTGCTTAGAAACTGAGACCCTGAAGCTTTTAAACAAGGTTTCTCAAAACTAGATCACACTCATGCATCCTAACTTACCTAGTTAAGAAATAATTCTATTCTTCTTGTGGGAAAAGTATGTGTGGTGCTAAGGTTAGAAAATTACCGTCCGGTCTCCAACCTTCATTTTATTATGAAGGTTGTTGAGAATGTGGTGGTTCAACAGTTTC
>JAOYMU010000077.1:72553688-72566659 GCA_025802295.1 Psammodynastes pulverulentus
CCACTCTGTCTCGAAGAAGGAGGAGGAGTCAACTACCCATACTCTGCCTGGATACCGGCCTCAATAACTGGAGAATGTGATTTATGCTTGGCTCATGGATGGAAAACCTGCAATCTATGACATAGTTCAGGATAGATCCCTGGGACCTGAAAGCCTGATTTTTCACTTTTGTTTGCTTTTGTGAGTTGCAATTGTGGTCTAGAATTTTACACCAATATTTAGGAAAAGCTTACAGCTTGCATATATTTAGACTAAATTCATTTATTCTGCTATGCTGTGCTTTTTAAATCATAGCATGTTGAACAAGCCACACTAGAAAACACATTAATAAATACATGAACTCAATTATAATTGGGCAATACATGATCTACACACAATCTATTTTGGAATAAGTCATACTGAAATCAACTGAACTTTTTTCTAAATAAGCAAACCTGGCATTGTATTATTAAAAGTGCTTTCTTAAAGGATCTATAATATAAAATAGGCAAATATTAAACTAATGAAAAATCAACACAACTTTAATAAAATTAAGGGAAATCAATCTGAATATTTAACTTATGAGCATTCAGCTCGCCCTTAATTCAAGTCATTCTATTAAATATTCATGAAATAATTTATGGTATAAACAGTGCCATGTAATACCTCACAAAGTGGCTTTGAGCAAATCTCTATTTTTATTAATCTTGGTGGTAGGATTATGGTTCATTGGAGATCACATGCTTTGCATGGAAAAAACTAATAAGATCAGTCTGCAGCAGCATTCAGAAGTGACTTAGATACTTGAAAATGATCTTATTGGTTATCTATAATTTACAGAATAAATCACAACTTTTTGGGTTTGCTATTATACTACATCATAAAGCATGATATACAAACTGGGATCAGAGCATATGCCAAAATCAAACAAAGCACCTTTTGGCTTAGCAAAATGTGTAAACACAACTAGTGGGAAAGATAACACTTCCTGGATCCTTGGAGATGCAGAGCTACTATTGTCAGAAAAGAAGGCCAACTAAACAGGTATATTTATACATTCAATTTAGAAAGCACCCAAGATGCTTTGCTGCTGGAGATAAAAGATTACAAGCCCCTTTCCTATTTCACAAAGAGTAGCTAAGCTGACTGACAACTGAATCTTGTGAACACTGATGATGAGACAGCTTCTGTTACTAGACTATCAGCTAGTTAGCTTAGGCAACAAGGGAAATGTGGCAGCTGCCACCTATTACCTAATGATAGGACAGTGTTGGTTCCATTAAATAAATCAATTCAAAACTGAATTAAAAGATGTACTATCTTTTGCATTTATATATTCCCAGCTGTGCTAATATCAATATTCTTAGATTTGCTCAGTACCAACACTGACAGATTCCTGGGAAGATCCAAAATTGCACTGTCAAAGCATACAAGTGTAGGATATTTAGCAGATTGCAAATACCAGGGAACAACTTCAGTGTCACTGCAATATGTTATGGTCTTCTGTGCTGTGTAAATTCTCTTCTTCAGCAGCAGAAATCTCATTTTTATTTCCTAACACAAACTTTAAAACAATCTATTCATGTGATTTCCTATTCTGTTCTCATTTCTCTGTCATTAAGATGTCACCCACATAGTCTCCCAGGAGATATATGAGGAAATTAACTTCCTATTTTCACTTATTTTTGGTAATCAAGGTGTCATTCAAACCTGTTCCAGCCAAGTTAAACCAAAAATGTTTAATTACCAACACTATAGCCAAGCTTTTAAGTCTCCACTATGCTTAAAATATTTTTTTTCTTTTTACGATCCTGTAATCAATACCATCATCCTCATACTCATTATCATCATCATCATCATCATCATCATCATCATCATCATCATCATCATCATACCAAGAATAACTCAATTTTGCAACATGACTAAAGAAAGGGTTGGAGCTACTCAGAAAAGTCTTCTTTAAATTTTAAATACATTTTAAATTTACAATTAACTTAAATCCCATTGATTTTTTTTTTCAGAAAAGTCTCCTTTAAATCAAATGAACAAATTTTAGATTTACAATTAACACTGATTTCAATAGGCCATCTAGAAATATGGATCTAATTCTCTGAGACTTAGTTCATTAAAAAATATTTTTTATTCAAGAGGAAGAAACAAAAAAATCTAAAGTGCACTGAAGACCCTGATCAATCTTCCATGTGGTCCCTGAAATGGAGGCACAGATGAAGGAAATTCAAGCTGAGCTTCATAAGGTTTAGGATCAAAATAATATTAGCTGATGCTTTCCAGAAACTGAATTGCAGCCTGCAATCTTTTAAATTTGAAAGAAAATGGGGGAAGCTAATTTCAGCTCAGGAGTCAGGGATAATATTAGGAACAATAGTTTAAGCATTTCTTCACACTATTTTCCTGATCTAGATGGCCCCCAAAAGTATTTGTTACAACATCAGCAAAAGGATGACAAATAAGGAGACAAATACAATTCTGGAATCTGCAAAACATGAACTGTACTTGTAATAACACGTCTAATAGCAGTAGCAAAAGTCATCACAACTTAGAAGGAGAGGAGTATTTGATTTTGTTTTGTCCACATAGGGCTAAAAGGAATATTGCTTAGTTTGCTGCTAGCCTGCATCTGTCTGGGCTCTAAGGTGGACTGTACTGAACTACTGGAATCAGGTATAAAATAGATGCTTGTCTATATACATCCCAATGGCATGTCTGGCCGCCTTGGGTTTTTAGAGCAACAACATAGCTTTGCAGAAAACTGGAGCTTTTTTTTTGCTTCTTTCAGAAACAGTTTCCCATTTCCTTAAAAAATGTTTCAGCTCTCATTTATATATTGAGCATATTTTAGAAACTATTTAGGAACTGTCCAGTGTTGAATTTCAAAACCATGGAGAGCCAGGACCAGGCTCAAAAGCTTGCCTCTGCAGCCAGAAAGTCAAACCCAGATGAATGAAGGGTAGTTGTATGCTTCAGAAAGGGCTTAAATAAACTTAAACTAACTTATGCAAACATAGCTAATTTGTTATTCAATGAATAAAACATATCATCTTGATAACGTCCCAGGGCTTTGGTAAAGCTTTTTCTTGTTGTTGTTTATTGAGTATTTAAAACACCAAGGGAAGGGCACAACACAGAATTTGTTGGTTTTAGTAGATTTCGCTAATCTATTTAATCTAAGAAAACTGACTTAAAAGTTATGGATCATTTTTAAAAATTAGGCCATTCACAGAATTAATTCAAAGGACTAGCTGCATTTCCTACTGCAAATGTAGAATTGATTCTGTTATGCTGCTTAATTTTATTTTATTTTATATATTAATTATTCTCTCCAGTGTTTAACCTTGGAATATTTTAGGAACTTTCTAGTGTTTCATTGGAGGGATAATGAGTAGATCTCATAACCAAAGTGCTCCTTGGGTTGTTCGTTCCTAATTTTCCTCTCCTGCCTATTCAATTAAGGCTGATGTAACTTTTGTTTGCTCCCAACCATTTGCCTGCCTCTGCAGTCTCTGACCTTCAAGCTTCCTACCACCTTCTTATCCTGTTCAGCAGGGTAAGCAATAATATTGGGGTGGGGTTGGGGAGAGCTCAAGGATTGAATGTAGAAACTGAGGCAATGTATTAAATGAAAGATAGGGTAGGACAAACCTTAGGTTTAAGGTGGATGCATAACCTGGAAGCCAGTGATACAAGACAAGACTCACATTTTTAGGAGGTTTTTATTTTTTATATTATCTCATATATCAATAATCAGAATAATTCCCCTGAAATGAGCTACAAATCAGATAAACCTAACTATGTAAGAATGAACTGGAATTGATAGATGAAAAAATTAGTTTGTGTCTGTGTATGCACGTGTATGCCAGTGTTGACTCCCAGTGACTGCCTGAGCAAGTCCCTGCAGAATTTTTTGGGAAGAATTTTGAAAATAATTTGCCATTGGAGAGTGCAGTAGCAGGATATTAAGAGAACCCCAATAAACAGTGCTATACTGAAGCCCAATAGACTTTTCCATGGTAAAATAAGGGGAAATATTTAAAATAAAGAACAAAGATGAATGGTCATTGAAAAGAAAGGTGTCTCTTAGTGAGAAAGCAAAAGGGAGAGAAGAATGTTTCTTCATCCTTTCCTAGAATGTTAGAACTCTGAGTTCAATGAATAACCTTTTGGTGTGTTAGCAGTGTCATTTTCACATATTCCAGAGCTAACTCACAGAATCATTGTCATACAATACGTGTTGATGGTTATTACCTATGAGGCACTTTAAAATGATTGAATGTGGTTATAATTATCTAAGAGACAGTAGTTATAACTGTAGCTCAGTGAAGCCTTCTGATGCAGAAGCTGTTTCAGAGGCTAGGAATAAGAAATGAAGACCTACATAGGAATATGCATTGTTTATAATCTTCCAAATACACCTCACTGGTCATTCTTGGAGATAAAGAATTAGGTGCAGATTTAATCAAGTTTGGAATCAATGGGACTTAAATGTCTGATAACATGAGTAACTTAAATCTCATTTCTTTGTTTTAGTTTATAACTAATTCTGTCTTCAACTCAGCATGCTGAACAGATCTTGATCTTATCCAACAAAGCAGATGCTTGTGTTCTTATAAGGATAATGTGTATCCTTGAACCAAAGCCAAAGTTTTCCTTTATTTGTCAGTTTTCTTTCTCTCTTTTAGTTAGTAGGAAGGAGAGAGAATGAGAGAGGCATAAATACAATGAAGAAAGGGCTCAGTTAGAATAACACATCAACATCTTAAACAGATATACAGACCTTGATGCTATAATTTTCAGCTTGAAGGCCTTCACGGAACATTTTCAATAAAGAGAAAAACATGCACAATTTGCAGAATCCACTGATGCCAGAGGCATGGTGTGGCACTCAGTCAAATAAAAGTCAAGAACATGAAGTCAAGAATGGTATATTCTTTTTAAGGATCATCCACGATAGCTCAAGACTTTGGATTTTTGCAAATCTCACGATCTAGTAAGCTGAAATCTCTAGTCATTACTGAAAAATTGGTAAAGGTCTTCTTTGCCAGAAAGCTGCTCCAATAACATTGGGACTAAGATCCCTGGCATATCCTCCCAACATTCCTCATTCAAGTTGCTGACTTGTTAATTTGAGGCAAGATTTTCCATCACAGCCTACCCAATCTTTCTGCATACTCACAGGAAAATCTAAGGAAGCATCTTCCTTCCAGTGCTTTACTCTAAGAAAGGATTGTACTATAGTTTTTCCTCAGAATAATGAAAATAATACAAGTGTTTCTTGCCAGACAAACATTATTGTTCCTTCAATAGCGTGTAATAATAACAACCCTTTCAGTCCCAAATGTGTAGTTTTATACATGAAGTTACCAAGATAGAGGAACTAGTTGCACACTAGAGGACAATTGTGAAACAATGCTCCTGACTGAAATACCATAACATGATTGTAGATTTCTACTCTCATGTGTAATGAATGGGAGATTTGGGGGGGAGGGGCTCTTCCATAATGAATAAGCATAGCTAGCTCACTCTCCCATCTAATTTTCATGGGCATATTCCAACATTTCACATTCTGAACCTCTCTCCTTTAATCCTCTTGTTACAATCAAGGATTTTTTTTGCACAGTCTTCATATGCAGCTGCAGATAATTGGAATTACATCGAAATTATAATTCCTAGAACTGTAGTCCCAGTATAACCAAAAGACACTACATTTGGGAAGGCTGCTTTTAGCAATTGGCTTTGCATCCCATTATAGAATAAGTTGCTTCTAGAAAAATAATAAATAGGAAATGAAAATAGAAGTAGGAGATGTGGCTTTTAATTGTTTACTTGTTTCTTTCACTTCCTCAAAGTGAAACTTCCACAAGCATCTTTTCTCTGAATGGGAGTAGAGCAGAGAAAAATGTGTTGACCCACTATTACTATTTTTTCATTTCTTTTCATTTCTCCTCTCAGACAAAGATTAAATGATTGTTAGCCTAATTAATAAATTGTTTTGGATAATATATCCAAGATCTAATTTTATTCATTTCAGTTTATCAGTAACAATGGGGTAATTTCTTTCCATTATTTCTTTAACAGAAGAAAATAAAGTTTTTTTAGATCCTTAAACACCAGAATGTCACTGAGTCTGAAATCTTATCACCTATATCAAGTATTATATTACAAGAATATATGATTGGCAGAAATTCTGCACAACGACTATAGCTTGTTTGGAGAAGCATCTCTTTCATTTCAGAAATACCATAAAATCTCCAATGCCATGCCAACACCTCGTTTTAGATAGATTTGCATTACTGAAATAGCCATCTCAGAGAGATATAGTATCAGCTGTCATTGTGAATGAAACAACTAATGCCTATAGAAATTTCATTGCAAGGGGGAATCATTTGTTTCCTGGTGGATTACAGAGGGGTGGAAAGAAGCACTTAGTACCTTGGCAGTGTTACCAGTGCAGATCTGGGTTGAGAGATATATATTTCAATATCATTCTGCATTCTGATAATACTAAACGTCAACCTAATGTAAGACCTCACCCAGCAGTTTCATGTAGGTTTGGTGGCATATTGTGGATTGTTTGATTGACTGATTTAGATACTCTTCTTCTCCCACTCCCCTGATATGATCAAATATTTTGAATTACATATGAATGTCCTTCAAAATTTTACTATGTATTTATTGCCTTTAATATATGCACAGCATTATGAACAGAATGAAATTAGAACTAATCTAGCTAGATGGCAGTGGATGAATTAAATCATTCACCATAATATTTATGAAAATGGATACAGCACACTGATAAGTCTCCTTTACTACCTGAGATTCAAGGTAAGGATTAAGTTCTGCTATCACCAAAAGCAGCTGTGGGAGAATGAAGACTATAGTTGTATAAATGTCATTTCTGGTTTTTTTTTAATTTCCACATTTTTAGCACCCTCAAATATTTGTTAAAGTCCATGTGAAAATTCTTGCACATTTTTATATTCAAATTTATGTCATGTGCAGAAATCAGAAAATCTAGGCAGTCCAAATGAATACAAGGGTTTGTTGCAAGCTTAAGCCTGTTATAAGAATCTGAACTACTAACAGTCAAAACAAAAGAACCAATGGATTTAAATCCACTGCGGGCATGAAGAGACTCAAGATTGATGATGCATTTGACTCTTCCCTTAGGCTCAGCCTGGTTATCATCCTACAATTTATACATATTATACAAACTGCCTTATAGTTACAAATGTTTTATGAACGTTTGTTCATGAAAAGCTTTCAAGCAGGGAGAAGAAGGCAGTAACCTATAACTTCACAATAAGTGGTCAGAGAGAATCTAATTCTTCACAGAATTGTCAAGGTTTTAAAAAAAATAGTCTAAATTAGTGGCCATCGTCAAAATGGATAGCCAGAAATTATATATAAAATTATATAACTATGCACATGTAGTTACTTGCTGCAATTTATTGGATGCTGAGACCCATGCTGAGAAGTTCATGTATGTCTTTTAATCAGAGCCAGCCCTGTGCTTGTTGAGTCAGAGATGCAAGATTCTTAAGGAGATGAAATTAGGATGCAGCCTAATTCTTACTTTCATCTAGTCTTCTTTACTTCTTACTATCCTCCAACAATCAGACTTGTTCTCCACCCCTTTGTATATAGCTTAACCCTGCCAATTTATTTAATCCAACAAAATTATAGAAAGGCAATAAATCTTCAGTTTGTGTCTGCTCACACACCCAAGGTTTACTGCTGCACAGCCTAATAAGAATGTTGGACTGGAAAACTAAAGGTAAGTATAATTATATGAAAATTTAATTATACTGAGCAAAATAAATGAAATGTTAAAAGATTCCCTACTGACTATAATGAGATGCCAAATTGAAGAATGCCAGAATGCCCTCTGTAAGAAAATTAGGAATACAAAATCTATACAAAAGCCAGATGTATGGTGGATTTTCTCAGAAACAATAAACCCCAGGAGAAAATAATGTAGAGAAAATAGTAAGAATTTTAGCGTGGGTACATGAGAAATAATTTCAGTGGAAACATTTCTAAGGCCTAAGGAACTGAATTTTGCACTCAGGCAGGCAGGGACCTTTTCAGCACAAAACTGCTGGCAGTTGCTAATGAGAAAACTTGTCTGCTTTCTAAGCTGTCACATTCCATTTCATACAAATGTGATGTTTCTTCAGCTCTTCTCCCTTGTCTCACCTGTGTGGGGTCAGCAAAGGCATTATCATATTCAGCATGAAACAAAAGTGACTGGCACAGCCACCAAAACAGGCAGGAGATCCTCTGCCAGAAATGAATAGTGTTTGTCAAAGCGAGGGACTGCAAATGTCACCATGGCAGCCTATGGCTTGCTGAAGAAATTATGGCATGACTACTTTCCATGCAAAGGATCTGAAAATGCTAGGCTTTGTTCTGTTGGGCTGCTGATTCACACTCACGCTGGCAAATGGGGAAATTAAATCTTTTTGCACTGTGTCTTTAATGGTCTCTGCTCTGTTCAACTTCATCTCTTTTTTGTTTGTTTGTTTAAATAGAACAGTAAGGCACCGATACAAAGTTCTTTCCCACAAATTGCTCAGGTTTTTTTTTATTTGTGAAAGAGAGGACAGTATTGCAAACAAACACACAGAAAAAAAAAACTGAAGTCCAAGAGCTCGGTGATTCAAGGCTGACGCATTAGCCAGTGAGACTCTATGATAGCAACAAATAGATGTGAGAAGAGAATAAACAACACACTAGCTTCTTTCAAAAGAATAATGTAACAGAGCTATTTTCTCTCCAGACACTTACCATCTAATCTGTTAAAATGATATTGATTCAGGAACTAGAAAACGATAGGATTTGTGCACCTCTAGGAAAGGGAGTCCATCAAAGAAAACAAACCCCAAAATTACAGTGACTTGCCTTCTTTGATAAATATACAGATGTGTCACCTGCATAATATAGGGAGGAAATGAATTGTATAATCAGCTAACAAGCAATTAAAAATATTTTTATTACAAATATTGGTATACCACTTCTTACAGAACAAACTGAAAGCACTTTATAGAGTTTAAAAATAATATTTCAAAATAAATCCAGCCCTTTCAAAACACACAGGTAAATAATGTTACTGGCTGGAAAGGCAGGTATCAGACTCTTCTCATATCAGAAATAAAAATCAGGCAATAATTCATGGATACAGTTCTTTGTTAATCAAGACTATTTTAAGAATAGGCAAATCACTAAAGAAAACACCATCAACTGCCAAGTATTAAACGCAAGTCCTCTTTATAGTTCAAACAAAATTTAATTTTTGCACCTACTTCTATTACCTGCATAGCACCATTGGGCAGATGACCACATGTTTGTGAACTGGAAGAATGGTTGCCACTTGTTCACCATTGTTGTTTCATAATCTGTCCTCAGGTTATTTTCTTCTGCCCTGGCCAGAACTAGCTCCCATTTTACAATTTAAAAAAGATCTCTAAAACTTGTAAGCATAAAGGTTTGGGATATTGGGGGGCTGGGAGACAGGACAGAGAACACTGTGGCATGCCATCACTAAATGATAAGCAATAAGCCAAGAACCCCATCCCATTGGGTTCACAACCCCTGGTGGTCACAGAAAAGGAAGTGCAAGATCTATTTCAAAGACAAAAGCCAGGAAAAGTACCCCCAGACAAGATAACTCCTTCTTGTTTAAAAGTCTGTGCTGACCAAGGGGCCCCCATCTTCATCCAAATCTTCAATGTGCTATGTTCCTTCTTGCTTCAAATGTTCTACTATCATCCCAGTGCCAAAGAAGCTCTCCATCAAGGAACTGAATGACTACAGACCAGTTGTTCTAACATCTGTAGTTAAGAAAACCTTTGAAAGGCTAGCGCTGTCCTACCCGAAAACCATCACGGATCTGCTGTTAGACCCCCTGCAATTTGCCTATCCAGCAAATAGATTGACATATGATGCTGGCTCTGCACTACATCCTACAACATCTTGAATCTCCAAAGACCTATGCAAGGGTCCTCTTTGTAGACTTTAGTTCAGCATTCAATACCATCATTCCAGATATTCTCCTAATGAAACTAAACCAGCTAGCGGTACCTAAACACACTTGTAAGTGGATTATAAACTTTCTAACAGACAGGAAACAGCAGGTGAAGTTAAGCAGAATCACATCAGATACCTTTACAATTAGCACAGCGGCTTCCCAAGGCTGTGTGCTCTCTCCACTTCTCTTCTCTCTCTATACCAATGACTGCATCTCAAATGATCCATTTTTCAAACTACTGAAGTTTGCAGATGATATAACAGTGATTGGTCTCATTTGAGACAATAATGAATCCACATACAGATGGGGGGTTGAACAACTAGCCTTGTGGTGCGACCGGAACAATCTGAATCTGAACACACTCAAAACCGTAGAAATGGTGATAGACTTTAGGAGAAATCCTCCTGTACTATTGTACCACCTCTTACAATACTAGACAACACAGTATCAACAGTAGAGACCTTCAAATTTCTAGGATCTATCATATCTGAAGACCTAAAATGGACACCTAACATCAAAAATATCATCAAAAAAGCATAACAAAGAATGTTCTTTCTGCACCAACTCAGAATGCTCAAACTGCCCAAGGAGCTGCTGATTCAGTTCTACAGAGGAATTATTGAGTCTGTCATCTGCATATCTTTAACGGTCTGGTTTGGTTCTGCAACCCAACAAGATGGACACAGACTTCAGAGGATAATTAGAACTGCAGAAAAAATAATTGCTACTAACTTGCTTTCCATTGAGGACTTATATACTGCATGAGTCAAAAAGAGGGCTGTGAAAATATTTACAGACCCCTCACATCCTGGTCATAAATTGTTTCAACTCCTACCCTCAAAATGACGCTGTAGAGCACTGCACCGCAGAACAACTAGATACAAGAACATTTTTTTCCTGAACGGCATCACTCTGCCTAACAAATAATTCCCTAACACTGTCGAACTATTTACTAAGTCTGCATTACTATTACTATGAATCTTATCATAGTTCCTATCAGATGAAAACCAGAAGTTTAACTAGATGAAAACCAGAAGTTTAATTTCAGATTTATGGAATTTCTATTTCTATTTTCCCTTCTATTCTGAATGTGTGCCAGTTTACTGATCCCCTTTTTGCTTTGAGATAGTGATTGCAGCATACAGTTCTTAATGCTATCTTCAATATACACTGGAACCTCGGGTCATGAATGCTTCTGTTTATGACCAAATCACGTTCTAACCAGAAAATCCACCCGATTTTTGAATCGGATCATGATTCAAAAATCAGGGGGCAAACAAATCCAGCCATGGCAGACTCTCTTTCCACACTGATTTCCCCTTCTGCACATGCACAGTCTGTGCCATTTTTGCGCATGGTCGTGCTTCGGGTCATGACCAAATCGGGTTGCGACTGTAGTTCCACTGTATATGATTTGAAATCTTGTAATCTGCAAATGACATTGCATTTAAATTCAGAAGCAAATGCAAAATATATGATTTGTCCTTGGCAAGAGATAGACTGGAAACAGCTGGATTCTGCATTTTCTAATATAGGTTAATTTTTTTCTGTCCTGGAATTCTAAATGAACTCTATCTTTATAGTACATAGGATGAATTAATGTCTTAATTCCACAACTGTGTGTGACTAAATTATATCCTTAGGTGTAGAAATTTTATGTCTTTTACCGTACTTCTCATCCCCTAGTTTGGTATCACCTAGCCTCATAAAGATTAACATTCAAATTTAGCACATTAATTTGTAATATTGTAGTCCTAACAAAGCTTGACCAGTTGTGGAATTTGGAGATGTTTTTCCCTAAAAGACAAGCCAACATTACTGTTTTAGCTTTTTGTGTACTAACACAATACTTGAAATTCATTCACAAATATTATGTTTCAAGTCAGAGCTATAATGCAAAGCTGAATGATATGTTACCTAGGTTGAAAAAGACATTAGCTCTGTCAGTCTGGATGATCTTCTAAACACAGAATGAAAGATCAAAATTCTTTAATGATTAGTTACACAAGAAATGTTATTGAACATAATGACTATATCTGAAAAGTTTGCAACAGTAATTAGAATGATATGACATAGTGATTCTCATTATTAATATTTTTACCTGCCCCAACGACTTTATCAATAGCTATGCTGGAAGCCTCCAGTTCTCTGGCAAATTCATGAACAGCCAGATTGGGATCTTCGTATGTATGTGGATCCACATATGTTCTGAGTCCTGGAAGCTTTACTGTGTTAAAAAAAAAAAACCCAAGATATATGGATAAATAATCACAAACACAAAAAGTTAATGATTCCATAATAGAACATACACAAAATCCTTCAAAGAAATTCTTCTGGAAAAATTGTACTTTTTATAGAACACGACTTTTTAGGACAAGTAATAATTTATTTCAACAGTAACAACCATACCGGACTATAATTTGATCATTTTCTTTATATTCTAAAAGACTGGAAAAGTAGTCAAATAATCTTTTCTCCTTTTACAGCTTTAATCATGCATTTTGGGGTAGATGATACCATAATATCAACAGCATTTCTTAATAAATTTTCTCATGTTTAGTAATGTTAGCTGGTCCACTAAGGAACAAAGACATTCCCGAAGTTAAAAATAAAGATTATCTATTTAATCTATTAATTTATATGATTTCATCTCATTTCACACAGGTAATTCTGGGTGGCATTCAAGGGATTAATTAATAGGGATAAAACAAAAATAATTACTAAAAATCTAATTCAAATTCAAAGAGATAAATTAGGGAAGCTGATGCAATTACAGATAGTTAAGAAAGTAAAATATTTAGGCATCTGGTTAACTGCAAAATGCAGCTCAATAAAAGAAGACAATTATATAAAATTAGTGCAGGAAATTAAAAAAAGATTTGGAAATGTGGGAGAAATTGCATATATCGTTATTAGGCAGAGTTGCAGCAGTTAAGATGTCTATACT
>JAOYMU010000077.1:72594425-72610347 GCA_025802295.1 Psammodynastes pulverulentus
GTGATTGTCTGGATTTTTTTTTCTCATTTTGTCTCTCATAGTTGAGGTCTACCTATGATGCCAATTACAGGCCTCTCCCATCTTTTTACGTGGGAGAACTTGCACAATTGGTAGCTGACTAAATAGTTTTTTGCCCCACTGTATGTCTCAGTATTTAACTGTGGTCTAGCATGCCAAGGCTGCTATCTAGAAGCCAGATTTGGCCATCAATGTACAAACACATCTCCTCCTTTAAACTGTCATGAGCGCTACTGGATGGAACCTTAGATTTCTTTTGCAAACTCCTACCTTTTCTTTTTTTTTTCCAAAAAGGAAAAGTGATGCCCTTGAGATGAAGCTCTGCCTTCTTCCCTTGATTTTCTTGCTAGTGATTAAACTACCAGACTACTGTAATTCTCATTATGTCTGTTCTACATATTGACACTACACTGACAGGCAACACAACTGATGAATCTACAACTGGACCCAAAAAAAAATTATACTCTCCTGGAATATAGATTATAGTGAAAAATGTTTATTCCATGCAATACATATATGGATAGTTATTTGCCCTGAGGCAACATACACAGAAGTGCTCGCAGCAATGTTCAGAAGCCAGTCAGAGAGACAGCTGACTCAACAGTGTTTCTGTGTACTGCAGAATAATTTAAAAGTGAAGATTATATCATGGGACTCAAAAGAAGAGCCGTAGTTCTCCTCTCCTCCTACACTTTGATACCCACTTGCTATTTACAGCTTGCTGAAACATAGGAGGTGGATTATCATAAAAATAAGATACATCTACATCATAATTTTACATGCTGACTTCAGTATATACATAAAGATTGGGGATCTGTAAGTATAATTTAAGAAAGTAAATTATGTCCCAATCATAAGAGAAAAAGTTTTAACAGGGTACCAATATACCTGCTCCCTCTGTCACCTGCCAAGGTGCTCTATTTCTTTGGGCAACTTAATTGACTATTCTTGATCTCAGAACTTCTTTTGCAGTCAGTACAAATCAGAGGGCAGTTTCAAAATGAGACATGTTATCAGACATCCCTTCAAGCAGAGAACTTTCATTTTCAAAGGATGATCATGACAACTCCATTTCACTTATCATTATAAATATGTGAACTTTCTTCTCTAAATCTGGATATCAAGGTAAACTATATTTATTCAAACCAGTGTAATACATGTAGGGAAAAGAAAAGTCAGTCAGAAATGTGCTCTGAGTAGGACTTGAAGATAAAAAGATGGGTCAGGTAGATTTTTAGGTCCTTTCCCATTTTTTCTTCTTCTATTTTTCCTTTCTTTCTTGGTAGCTGGAGGACATGCAAAATCTAGTTCTTATTGAATATCTGCACTTTTTTCTTTACATGACCAGTATGGACCAAATTAATAAAGCATCATGTGGAAAATATCTAATGTGGTTTTTTTTTGCCATTATGGCAATCAATACAACACTATAAAAATAAACAAAACTTTCTAATACTGTAACTGAAAACATTTATTTTGGCATTCTGTGCGTATCGTTTTGCACAGGATTTACTTCATGTGGCCTAGGAATGGAAAACTTGTGGCCCCTGAACTCTGAACACATTTTCATATCCATTACTATTTTTTAAAAAATCATCTCCGCCGCAACCCCACAAATTGGGGAGGAGGAGGAGATTTTCTTATTTCTTCTATGATAATAGTATTATTTTAGGGTTGTTCTAATGGCATTATTTTAACTGCCCCATCTTTTACATCTCAACAGTCAGGGGAGGAAAAAATTGCAGCTTTTGGATGCCAAAATTTGCTTCCCCCTGAAGTAGGCAATCATTAACCAAATTGGTTGGGTGATAAGAAGTATTTCAATGGATTGTGCATACTTAATTTCAATGTCTTCCAATTAACACTTGCCCTTATAGAAGCTTTTTCATTCTCTTATTAGGCTTAATGGGAAGGGAAAGCAATCAATTTTGCTATACCCCTGCTACTTTACTATATTTGATATTAGTCTATACTCTATATAAGCTTTATTCATTTTTCTCTTAAAATTATGGTTTGTAATATGGACATTGATTCTCCTATTTTTTAGAAGCACAACAGAAGCTGAGGCCTGAGCTACACTTGCAGAACAAGAATAATTAAATCTAAGATAATTTTTAAAAGCTTTATTTGTACGTATGCCTTCAAGTCAATCTTGACTTCCGGTGCCTACCTATGGATTATGAAGTTTTCTTGACATTTTTGGAACTGGTTTATCATTTTCTTTTTCTTAGGATTGAGAGGGAGTGACTGGTCTCAGAGCCACCAGCTGGCTTTCATACTTAGTCAGAACTAAAACTCACAGTCTCTCTGTTTCTAGCCCAGTGTCTTTAATCATTATATCAAATTGGTTCTCAAAATGAAACATAAGATGTCAGATTTCATTTTGGATAGGACCATATCTGAATTACTCCATGATATTTTTTCAAAAATCTTCCTGCAAGTGGAAAACCAATATAAAAGAACTGAGCAATTCAGAAATTGAGGGTCTTACATACAAAAATGATGCTATCATTACAAGAAATGAGATGGTTATTTCAGGCAATACAGGCTGATAGATAGGAAAGATGTGAGCTGTTTGCACATCCTACTCAGTACAGGCTGTGTTAAGCTATGAACCTGAGAAGCAGCATATGTCATTTCATTGCCAAACTGAAATAAAATTCAATGGCCAAACCAGTAAAACTATAGTCTATTGAAAAGATAGAAATTATGTTATTTTATTCTTATCCTCAACAGAATAGCCTGGTTTTGGCCCTGTTATATAAAGAAACCAGGCCAATAATTAAATCCAAATCTTCTAGACCAAAAGACAATCTCCTTTCGCTGCTGACTATGTTGAGCAGTTTTCTTGGATTGCTTAAGAAGATGAGATTTTATTCTTTCTATATGAACATTTATGCTCAATAAATAAGGCCAGAAGGGTGAGAAAAGTGATTTAGTCCCATCGGATAGACTAGATCTGGAAATCAACTCCATATGGTCGCCAAAACTACTTTTATTGAGATTGATTATAATAATGGAATTTTGCAAAATCTGATTGTACTGTACCTCTTCCTCTCTCTAATACTTCAGCAAATTAGAGAGGTGTTTACCTGAGGGGCTTTCAAATATTCTCTTGTTGTTCTAGAGTAAATAACTATTACTAATAATCTGTTTCATTTCACCAAGCTACCTATATTCAGTATGTCATGTCCAAACTTTTGAAGCAGAATCACTATCATCCTCATTACTAAAAGTTTCCACTGATTAAAAAAACACAGTGCAATGATTTCTGTTTACTATGGAATTATTTCTGCCTCAGGAATCGTGCAGGCTAGGTTTCCATCATGATCCATCCAAGATGATCTAGCCAATATTTGTGTTTCCCACAATAATCAGCTTCAGGGTGCCCTGAAGCACGTGAAGATCAACATATTGCACATTTCTTCATTTCTGTTTCCTACCCTTCTCTGGAAGTCCTTTCCTCCTCAAAGATTGCTCTGTTGCTTTTGTCCCAATGATCACAATATGATTTTAATCCATTGTATTTTATTCTATCAGCATCCCACTGAATTTGAAGGAAAACACACATTACCTTTGAGATATTTATATAACAGAAAAATTAATTTTGTGAAAAAAAAATATTTAGAATTTATTGGACTTCACAACGTATGCACAGAAAAGGACTGTCAAAAATGGTAATTTGTTGGAAGATAAAGGTCTTCTATATTGTCAAATAAATAAAGTGTAAATACATACACTTTACCCTAGAGATGGCGAAGGAAAAATAAAATTTCCTTTCAACTCCAGCCAGTATGAATCAAGGAGTTAGAGAATGGTCTTTTCCTTGGCATATTCCCCATCTTCTCTATGGTGTGTGTTTTTCCCCCTTCGCTTTCGATCCCAGCAATGCTTTGGTAACTCTGATCTGTTTCCAGTTTCTCTTCTAATTGGTTGTTGATTTTCTTCTTCCAAGTCTGAAATCTTCTGGAGCATAATAAGTAATACAAGTATTGCCAAAAGCTAAAAACTGCAGTTCTCTGCCCTCATCGCAGCCAATAAAAGAAAACAGACAAACATCTATTTCAACAAACATAGGATAAAAAGAACTGCCATCAAGATGGGATAAATGGACCAATCTGTTATTTATCTGTGTCCATTCTGCATATATTTATTCATACAGGTATTCTATTTCATAACCTGATGGATAAAATCTACATAGAAACATTTAAATATGGTTTCAAATATGACTGCTCATAAAATATACACTCCAATTTCATCTTAAAATGCATACTTTAAAATTCAACTGTGCTTGGAATGGAATTGCAAATATTCATAGAAATGTAAAATACAAAGGATAATTATATTTTGATTTGCAGATTAGTCAGAGATCCAGTCAGGTCAACTCACCCAGGAACATTCAAAGATCAAATTCTTTCATCATTCCTAGCCCTAAGGAAGACAACCTGACTAGAGACCAAATCCTTCTTATTCTTGTAATCCCAGTTTGGAAGAAATATAATACAAATTCATCTTGGCTGTCTTCTCTTCATTTTTCTTTCTTTAGTGCCAAAAGCCATAGACTGTGAATGGAGTAAGATTTAAACACATTCATTCCAAATTATTGTTCCACAGATTTCCTTTTGTGTTTCCAACTATTCTGCTGCATTATGATACTAGACAATGCCCCCAAATAGCTAATATTGTTTTACAGTTGTTTATTGGCTTTCTAGGGTTATTTCATTAAAGAGTTGTACATCTTCAGCCTCTCTTTGTTTCAAAAAGCTGTTTTGCTGAAGGAATGAAGAATTCTGTACATTTTATGGCCAGACACTCAGAGAGTTGTGCCAACTATAGGTTTGTAGGGTAATAGGGCAAGATGCTATTTGCAGTCTGACTTTAACAGTACTCATCTTCTCATCACCACCCTAGCTGCTGTCTATCTAGTTATCTTTGTCCTCTTCTCCACCCCTCCATCCTATATTTTCTAGAGAGAGGGTGGGATGACAAAGTGTGGAGAAATCAAAACCTGTCTCATTATCTCAGTTCTCATTTGCCAAGAAAGGAAAAGTGAACAAGCTACAAAAGGCAGCAGGCAACTTCCTAAAAATACCAACTGCTAAGAGTCCAAGCACAGTATGTACCTGAATTCTTCTTACCATTTGGTACTTTTGCTCGCAGTATGAATCTAGAAGTTGGCAAAGGAGTTGGCAAAGAATTATTTGAAAATTCAATGCAGCTGGAACAATTTTTATAAGCTCTACAGCTTTTTGTGCTTGATTCCAGTTAAGTTTTCTGTTCATCTATTGAGTCTATTATGCTCAGAAAAGAAAAGTGCAATCCAACTGGCTAAACAACGAGGAGAAAAACTCAACTCATAAAGCATTCCTGATCTGTTCTCGAGTTGCCATAGGCAGGAGGATGAGGAATCGAGCCTCACAGCTGCATTGAAGAACTTGCATTTCAATCAAAACAAAGCACATTCCAGCCGGCAACATCAAGATCATCTCCACGGAGATCCACAGTGCCCGGAGGGAGTGACTTCTACAACCTGCAAAATTGCTTCATTGGGGAATGTGACTGATGACACACCTTGGGGGGAGGGGAAAACAGAGTCAGAGCCAAGGCGCAAATTAAATGAGGTCAGAGTTGGCTTCCCTTGGCCCATGCCGACATAAAGCTGCTAATAAATAACTGGATTTCTTTTGAAGCTTGGCCTGAGAATAATGATTTAATTAGGGCATTGGTCAGAACCCTGAGAGCAAGCCAACTCTCTCAATAAAAAGTACCGGAATTCCTGAATCCTGGACTCTCCATTCGCTCTGCGATACCTGGGGTGTGTGGAGAGAAACTCAGGCTACCATGACAGAGGGCAGACTATCCAAAGAGAATCTGCTCCAGGTGACCCAGAGCAGGATAGAACTTGCTCCCACCCAGGGAACTCCAGGAACCAGCAGCCCAATCGGAAACAAATTGTAGCCTTCCCTGGACATCAAAGCTGAGACAGCCAAGATTTATTTATTTATTAAATAGATTTATATTGCCACCTATTCGCCCAAGGTGACTCAAGACAGCTTACAATAATATAAAATTACATGCTATAAAACTTATAAAAATTAAATAAATTAAAATAATAAAATCACCCCCCACCACCTCCCACCCTAGTGACAGCAGACCACACAAGCCATTTGCTGGACTCCATCCCACTCTGGGTTCCCCAGGCCAGCTGACAGAACCAGATCTTCAGCGCCTTCTGGAAGAGAATTAGAGTGGGGGACATAGCTTTTCTCTAGGCAGGACAGACCCCCACCCCCAAGCTGTTGTTTACAAATATCTCAATCTTTGGCCTTATTTCTCTCTACAATCCTATTTATTCGTTACTCTCCTCTGATGGGTTCTTGTTCCATGGCTCAGGATTGCAGTCTCTAGCTTCCTGGTTTTCAGAAAGCCCTGTGGCTCTAGAATCCCTTCCTTTCTCCTTGAGGAAGTTTGACAGCCTTTAAAAGGGGCCTAAAGACCTTTTTAATCTGGCAAACGAGCTAGTACTTGGTCAATCCAGCTTTCTATCCTTAGTTGACCGTTCCTAAGTTAAGCCCTGCCTTGTTTGAATGATGCGTTTATAGGTGCTTGGTTGCGCTGCAAGGTGTTTTAAAAACCATGTTTGGACACTGCCTTTTCGTTTGCCTTGGCCATTAAGATCTGTTTACTGGTTTGGTTTCCAAATTGTGAATTGACAGGATGGGATGGGATTTTGTAATTACAGTACAGTGTTTTTCTGATCTGTACACACCTCAGTAAAAGCACGTAATTGCAGTAATATGTTTTTGTTGTTATTGGTCCAGCTTGGCAAATAAATACCTGGTGCACGTTTTGTGCAATCCTCGCAATTTATCCGATGTCTTGCGGAGCAGTTGTGTTTTTCTTGGCACCCTTTCCCTACAACCTGACCTGACCCCTCTCTCCTCCTCCTTCCCACCCTGGCTTTCTCTTCTTAGGCGGACACCCTGAAAGAGCGGTACCAGAAGATTGGCGATACCAAGAGAGCCACACCCGTTGAAGTGCTGTGTGAAAACTTCCCCGGTAAGGATCACCGGCAACGCATAGAGACAGTATCTGGTTTCAGTGCCAGGAAGAAAGATTTAGATCATTGAAAAAGGAGAAGGCCGTTTGTATCAAAGGGGTATGGTTAGGTTAAGCTTGGTTTGCAGTCAAGGGTTGCCCTGCAGATTGTCTTCACTCACCATTCTGCCTGGTTATTTGTTAGTTAGTTAGTTCACTTTATTGTCATTGCACCTCGTACAACGAAATTAAATACCTTCTTCAGTATACATTGTGACTATAAAAATAAAATACAAATACAAATACAAACACAAACACACATCTTTCACATTCTATATATTGAATTGAAAACCCCTGATATTGCATTAATATTGCACTACACAGTAGAACTCAATAGAGTTCCTGCCCTGGGATAGAAGCTGTTTTTCAGCCTGTTTGTCCTTGTTTTTATCGTCCTGTACCGTCTGCCAGATGGTAATTCCAGGTGAGATCAATCATACACAGTCACTCCTTTCAAAACCCATAAACCCATAAGCCATAACGCCAAACCATAACTTGTTCAAAAAGAGCTAGTTTGATATGCCGGCTAAGGTGCTGGCATTGATGATTGATTCAACATTACTCACAATGGAGGAATTGTGAAGTGAAGACGTTGGAATTTGCTGACTAGGTCAAATCGTCAGCTTTAATTAGAGCTAGCATGTTGTCTAAATTTAATTATTTAAATTGTGGTGGTGTTGTGGTTAGGATGCAGGACTGTGGGCTACTTCTGCTGACTGCCAGCTGCCAGCAGTTTGGCAGTTCGATTCCCACCAGCTCAAAGTTGACTCAGACTTCCATCCTTCTGAGGTAAAATAAGGAGCCAGATTGTTGCGGGCAATATGCTGACTCTGTAAAACTGTTTAGACCACTGTGAAGCGATATATAAGTCTAAGTGCTATTGCTATTGCAGGCTAGCTCTGCTCAGTGTCTCTGCTCAGTGTCAGAAGTTTGATCCTGACCAACCAAAGGTTGACTCAGCCAATTGCTAATGGTGAATGAAAAACCCCTTATTGACTTTTTGGGGGAGAAAGAAAAAATGAACTCATGATATATGGGTTTAATGATTAGAATAAAAATAATGAATTATAGAGAAAATGTAAAGAATGCCACAATCATAGAGTAGGATGTCATTTTATATTTGTACTCATAACTCCAGTAAAAGAATACCAAAAATCACTGTTCTGTAATTCTGTTTTTCTTTAACTTCTGCAGTTTTGTCTTTGTCCATTTTTCTTTCTTTTATTTTTCCTCTTTTCCATTCCAAGTATTCTTAGTTTTTCATTTTCTAAGTATTCTTGATAGTTTTTATTCTGTATTTAATAAACAAAAATAGGAAGCTGAATAAGGAACTCGTCATGAGATTTTCAAGAATTGTTTTTTTATTGTTTCTAAACAAGGAATTTCCTTATAAATGCATAGCTCAGCACCATACAGCAGCAAACCTACAACCTTGGCTTCAAATTAGTTTAAATGCTGCTGAAGCATAATTGTTACCAAACTCATCTGCAAATTTAGTGATTGAAAGGGAAACCATTTGGATTTTTGCTAAAAGCAATCTTGTTGAATAGACCAGAAGGTAGAAGATTGAAAATAGACCCCCCTCCCAAGATAATTTTCCAGTTGAGAAACTAGATTTTGAACTTTTAGGAATCAAACAGGACACTGTTCAGGGAGAGGTTCATCAAATAGCTAGGGAGGAAATTCACTAGCTTCAGATCCAGTGTATACATTACAGAAACATCCACTTAAAGATTTAAGGCAAATGAGACGAATTGTTGCCAATATTTATTTTGCGTGAAAATCAAAAGACAAGTTGCCAGAATAGGCAACTCTTTTTATTTATTTATTTTTAAATAATACAAGTCCAATCTGGTTCAATAATTCTCAAGAGCATAGCCATGCTTTGTTTTCCTTGAAGTTTCTTAGAGTTCTTTTTGAGGACGCAAAAGATTTCATATGAAGGAGAGTCATTATAAGAGAATAAAACAGAGTTGGAGGGAACTTTGGAGGTCTTCTAGTCCAACCCCCTGTACAAGCAGAAGACCATCTTGTCACTAATGCACACAAGCAGATTGATCCCCTAGGATAGAGTTGCCTCTTCCTGGGAGTTTAATGCAATTTAATTTGCCCTCCACATTCCATTTCCTCTGTCATTTCTCAACTGTTTTCAGTGCCTTGCCTCTGATGTGAAAAACAGAAGGAGCTTCACTGAACTGAATAAGGCAAGGTGGCAGAGACATAGGTGGAAGACAGTGGGAGAAGAATGTAATAAATGTAAAATATTTTTTCCTTTTCTCGATCAGAAAACAATGCAGAGTCCAAATGTTTTGCAATCAGTCCAAATGTGACAGGCTGAATAATTTTTGTTTAAAATTGATTGGTCTTTCCAGACAGTGGTCTGGATTCAGAATATGTCAAAGCTGTGCCACTAAAATCTGTGAAATCTGGTTCGATTCAGTCCTGTTGGACAATGGGACAAATCTGTTTCAAGGTCTATCCTAAACACAGCCAAGTCTGCTTCCACCCCTGAATTTAAAAAGCGAACAGGAGACTGTTAAGCCGTTCAGCAGTGACTGAAACGCTTAGCGGAGCTTCTATAACAAGAGGCAATCCACTGTTATGTATATAGTTGAAATAACAAGCCAATGAGCGAACTCCAGAGAGGAGGCCGCTCATTGGCTTAACCGCGAAAGCGGGAAAAATAAAGAGCCGTCAGTGGCTGAAAGCTTGGACAGCGCTGGCTATATAAACCAGCACTGGCCGCGGCTTTGCCGCTTGTGTTCGCAATCGCAAATAAAGCAAGTTCTCTGCACAGCTCGTGTCCTGTCTCTTCCTACCACCCGATCTAACATCCACATTTTGTTCCTAACAGACTGGAAGCAGCAGCTGAAGCTAAGCAGAATCACATCAGGTACTTGTACAATTAGCACAGCCCCCAAGGCTGTATGCTCTCCCCACATCTCTCTATATACCAATGACTGCATCTCAAATGACCCATCGGTTAAACTACTGAAGTTTGTAGATGATACAACAGTGATTGGTTTCATTCGAGACGACGATGAATCCGCATACAGATGGGAGGTTGAACAACTAGCCTTGTGGTGCAACCAGAATAATCTGGAACTGAACACACTCAAAACCATAGAAATCTCTCTAGACTTTAGGAGAAACCCTCCCATACTACCACCTCTAACAAGACTAGACAGCACAATATCAACAGTAGAGACCTTCAAATTTCTAGGTTCTATCATATCTCAAGACCTAAAATGGACACCTAACATCAAAACGTCATCAAAAAAACCAACAAAAAATGTTCTTTCTGTGCCAACTCAAACTCAAACTGCCCAAGGAGCTGCTGATACAGTTCTACGGAGGAATTATTGAGTCTGTCATCTGCACCTCTATAAATGTCTGGTTTGGTTCTGCAACCAAACAAGACAGACACAGACTTCAACAAAGAATTAGAACTGCAGAAAAAACAATAGCTACCAACCTGCCTTTAATCGAGGACCTGTATAATGCACAAGTCAAAAAGAGGGCTGTAAAAATATTTACGGACCTCTCAAATCCTGGACATAAGGTGTTTCAACTCCTACCCTCAAAATGATGCTATAGAGCACTACACACCAGGAACAACTAGACACAAGGGCAGTTTTTCCCTCGGATACCACCCTGCTAAACAAATAATTCTCAAATCTGCATTTCTATTATATTAATCTTCTCATCCTTCCTTTCACCCATCTCCACCCACTTATGACTGTAAAAATGTAACTTTGTTGCTTGTATCATTATGATTTTTTTATTGACTTCTCATCCTTTCTTTCACCCATCTACTACTGTTTTTCTTTTTTTAATATATTTTTCATTGACTGTTTACTAGTATGATTTGATAGGCCCTAGCTTACTATTGTTTCCTAATATGATGTGATTGCCTATTTGTACCCTAGGATTACTACTAAGTGTTATACCTATGACTTTTGATGTATGTATCTTTTCTTTGTATGAACACAGAGAGCATATGCACCAAAACAAATTCCTTGTTTGTCCAATCACACTTAGCCAATAAAAATTCTATCTATTCTATTCTATATTTACCAGCAAAGAAATAAATTAACACAAAATAGTTTGTCGGGAAAGCGATTGCCCACGAAGGCTCCTGGACTGGGGCTGAAAGGCGAAAGGGAAGCAATATGCTCCCTCTCATATTTGGGTAGACCAGGTTGCCCTGATTAAAACAACAACAACAACCATTACAAGTAGTGTTTTTGACTTCCGTCAGCTCAAGTGGGTCCTGTCTAGTTTAACGGTGTGCTTCATTTCATTATGGGAAAACACTTACGTTCAAAATTGTTTATATATTCACAGATGCAAGAGCAGGAAGATAGACCTGATTCTTTTTATTATTTTGCAAGTTCACTGATGAAAGAGTAGAGCAGTGAAATAGTTGATTTGTCTTTCGGATTTTCTGTTTGTTTGTTTTGTTTTAACCAAGTGCCTATGAATATTTTTCTATCTCTGCTCCAGGACAGTTATAAAACAAATAAGTCCACCAATCAGGCCATGCTAAATGCAGTCAGGAGAGACCATAATCTTAGCCAAAGCAAAGGAGTGGATGAAATCCAAAAAGGGATTTCTGAAGTGACCTTCATTTCTAATCATTTTACACAGGAAACTCCAGCAGCTTAAGGCTTCAATGTAGAAAAGACTTTTACTTGACTGGAAGGAGCAGAAGACAGCAACAAGAATTTTATAAAGCAATTCAAGGATGCAAAATTTCTCATCAATAATTTTATTGCAACCCATCCCCAAAGAAATCCAGCAACTGCAAACATGCAAACCTTATTTATAGTAGAGGCAAGAATTCGCTTTTCCACCTTTCTCTCCTTCCTGTGTGATACAACAAGGTGTGGACATAACTCTTTGAGGCAGGAGGTTTTAGTCTGTTTGCCTCTAACTTTGACTGATATGGGCCTTGCAGTTTTAAAGAATATTAAATATGTACTTTACAATCTTCAGATGCAAAGAACTGAATATACCTTTCCCCTATTCATTGGAAATTTCAGAGGTTGCCTTTCAGCTTCAGCACACTGGAAGTACAATATGGTGGAGGAGATATTGGTGTACATGTTTTGAGATTGTTTCTTGGCTGTGTTGTTTGAACTTCATAATTTTTTAATATAGTATTAGGGAGAGAAATAAGAATCAAACATAATAATGTCATAGTCATAATGATACTAAATTTAAATCCTGTAGGGTTTTGTCCTTGTCTAAAGACTAGATCAAATATGACTATATGTGCCAGCTTGTCTGAGAATAGCCCATGTACAACATGCTTTGCATGGTAGCAGGAAGCATACAATTATCAATTCATGTAGAGTTCTGGATTTACTCTGCACTGTGTATAGCCAAGTATTATTTTGTTTTGATGAAAATAATGTATCTATCAGTTGTAGAATCCTGGTCTGAATATACTGTACATGCTCATTCTCTACCTGTGAATTGATTTTCTATTGACATATTGCAAAGACCAACCAAAATTCTGTGTGGTCCAAGTTTAATCTACTGTTTGTGAGTTTGCATAAACAATATGCATGTTATTCCTGCTTTTGCTCTCAACTTTGACTTTCTACTCTTTTGTTCTATATTTTCATATCCCTTTTACCTGTCTTTTGTACATAAAGTAAAATCGTGTGGATGAGCATGCTTTAATTTGGACATATGAGTTGAAACTGTAATGTGAGTGCCACTTAGGCAGGTGACGAAAGTAGTAATGTCAGAATTTGGAAAAAAATGATGGAACATCTATTCAATCTGGGTGTAATTTTATTGAAGGACTTTTATATCAAACTCACTCATATGTCATAACAGCACACTGCTCAACCCATTCTCCTGCCTCTATTTCTATAGTGTTTTTCATTATTTCATACCTATTTTTATTACATTTTTTAAGTGCCTGCAGTTTATTCCAGCAGAATGGCTTTCCAATTCTTACCAAAAGCAGGGCTTGAAAACTATAGAATCTGTTGTACAACATTTTCTCTTGCTTTTCATTAAATTTACTAGAAGAATGACATTTAAAAGTGTGAAGTTTTATTCCCTTCCCCTTCTCAAAGCTATTTACTTCCTTCAATTGGTATCCGTGTGTGGCATTGATCTTTATTATCAAAGCTACATGCCTGTACACCTACATAATTGAGTCTGGAATTAATAGATCAAAAACAGTAACAACAGTAATACTTAGTTAGAATCAGCAGAATGACCAATAATTCAGGAGCTAAAAGGGTTTCAGCACGAATGTTGCCACAGGATATTTCCACACAGTGCCATTTACATTCTAAGCTTCACAAAGCAATTTCTATTAAGCCAAATAGAATTTCAGATGCACAAAGGATTTAAAAGGAGCCTGGCAGATGAATTCAGCTCTAGGTTTAGTATTAGGCAGTGCTGGATTGCTCAGTTAGCAATAGGGAAATGGTCTTCTCTACATTAAAATGCTCATTCGTTGGAGTCCAAGCAAGTAACGATCCCAAGCAGTCTTTCAAGTTACTATAAACAAAAGGAAAAGAATGAATTTGATTATTTGATCCGTTCTCTTCACTAGGCCCATTTCTTTCCCACACCAAATCTTACCATTGTACCTTTCCACTGGGTAAAGATTGTGTGCCTCTTAGGTAGAGAATTAACAACTGTGCTAAATAATTTTTCTTCTCTTCTGTGACTGTTGACTTGAATCAGTTTTATAACTTTTTGACTGTTCTCTCAGAAAAAAAAAAATGGCAAACCAGTTCCAAATGGTTTCCATGGAAACTGAAGATATCTGAGTACATGTTGATATTATCACCAGGAGCTGAGTTTACCTTGAGTTAATTTTAGCTATTTCAAGAGGTAATATTTTGCCTTATGCTGATAGCTATCCTGCTGTAAAATCTTCTGAAAATCTCCCCCATAAGTATGAGTGTATGTGAGGGGAATCTGCAGGATCCTAATGTGAAACTAAAATTAGGATTATGCAATACTTTGAAGGATTGTTTCAGTTTGACAAAGCTCTGTGGAAAGGACTCCTGAAAGAATTATTTCATAAACACCCTATCTTCCACACTTCAAAAGTAAGGCAAAATTATTTGGTTGCTTCGCTTTGCCACTATTGTGAGGCTTTTTCCAGGGTTTTTGATAGCCAGAAGAGACTTTAGTTCATGTTCTATGCATGCTCAAAAGTCAAGCATGATAAATCTTCAAAAGGAGGTGAAGCATCTCATTTGACATTGATTCTCAACATAGAGAATCACAGTCTTTGCAATGAAAAATGCCTCCTTGAGGTGCTGTTGATACAAGCCTAGTAAAAGTGTTTATCATTTTTTAAAAAATACATAAAATGACCCAAATGTCCAAAAACACAAGAAGTTCAAGAGCTTTTATAACCAGTGAATGTTATTTGTAGTGTTTGTATGTGTATGAAACCAGTGCAAGACCAGACATTGCCTGAAAAAGTATTGCTGAACATGTGATCCTTAGAGCAGACTGTACTGCTGTAACCACCCCCAAAGTTTCTCCTTTTAGAAACTTAGTTGTAGTTCCTACTCAAATTCATTAGTATTATTTAATTTTGGACCCAATAGGATCATGTGAAATAATTTACTTTGAACCAGTAGTAATTTATTCTGTGCTTAGGGATACAATTTCGCAACTTGTTGGTAAGCTTTGGTTTAGTTCTAGTACTCTGGGGAAAATCCATCTCTTTAAATCAACATCTTGACTTTCATTGCAGTCTTCATCTAACCTAAACTAGATCCAGCTTTATGTTTTTATAATTGTTTTAATTTAGTTTTTGTATATTAATATTAGTATTCAATAGAAACAAAACACTGTTGTCTAGTACTAATGAAAAGATGTTCTGATTAGTTAAACATTTTTGGATTAAAAGTGATGTTAATGATGTTCCAGATATGGTAATTGATTTCTAAAAATAGGCAGTTCAACTTAGAAAAGTGTAAAGAAACACAGACAGTCCATAGAATATTTATAACTTGAATTAACATAACTATGTCATATATCTACATTTAAATACTTATAACTTATTCATTAACTTATTCCACAAAGACTGCTAAAGGCATAATATAAGAGAATATATCTTCATGTAAGCTTTTTCTGGTTCTGGTATCAGAATCTGTTCCTCAGAGAAATGACTATTAATAAAATGCTATGGTGTTTTTTTCCCTAGCTGTTTGGTCCCATCGTAATTTGGTTGCATTGGTGAAATTGATTGGTTAATTGAAAAGCACATAAATAACTCGATAAACATACTGGCACATTATTATTATACTTACAGTTCATTACTATTAATTTGAGCTTTTGTTATTAGATTCAGAAATCAGTTTGATCTGGGGACAAATCCCACATAATATTTGGAAACTGATGCTTTGTATTTTTCACTAGCTATCATAATAAATCCACATATTGCTATACAATATGTCTAATGGGATAAAATTTGGATCTTATGATAGCATCCAATATAAATGAATCTGCCATATTTTAGATAAACAAATTCAGGAATTTTTACCACTAGATTAAGTAGTAGCATCAATCAGTCTTTGATAACCAAAGGTTATAATTAATATTTGGGAAAGACATGTGGTACAATCATTCTGAGTTTCAGCAGGTGACCAAATCTGGTTGATATTCTCTGCAGAGGTGGTATTCGACCAGTTCATACTGGTTTGGCCGAACCGGTGGTGGCAAAAACTGCCGCTCAAGCGAACCGGTGGGAAAATTATGGCTACCGGTTCGGCCAAACCGGTAGCTCAAACCCGCCCCCTGCGTGTGTGCG
>JAOYMU010000077.1:72710948-72721369 GCA_025802295.1 Psammodynastes pulverulentus
GGAGGGTTTGGAGGGGGGGCTGAAAAATTGTTTGAAAATGTACTTATAAAACTGTTTCAATAAAAAAAATACTACCCTTGTTTGCCTTTGCCACAGTCATTCTATTTCTATTTGTAGGTCTTTGTATTTTGTTATCTTCTCCAATTCTTTCTCTTCTATTCTGCTGTCTTCAGGCACTGCCACATCCACTATCCAGACTTTTTTGTCTTTCTTATCGACAATTCTTAAATCTGGGGTGTTATGTGGCAGGTCCCTGTCTGTTTAAATTTTAAAGTCCCAGAGCAATTTAATTTCCTCATGACTTTTTGTTTTGTACGGTTCCAGCAGTTTTTGCTTGCAGGGAGATGATATTTCTTGCAGATCTTCCAGTGCACTATGGTTGCTTTGTCATGCCACTGCTTGCAGTCAGTCCACGCAATCTCCTTGGAACAGCTTAGCAGGTGATCCACTGTTTCTTCAGCTTCTTTGCATAGGCAGCACAACCGGAATTAGTCCCTCAGTCTCTTTCTTCAACTTTCCTGCTCTTATCCATTGCTAGGTCTTGTCTGCTATCTGCTTTTTCTGCTGGTTTTTTTTTTTTAATGTACTGGCGATGTAGTATTTTGTCTTCCCATGCCTCCCTTCTGTTCTTCATTTGGACTTCCTTGTAAGTCAGTTTGATCTAGTCAGTAAGCCTTCCTGATATATTAACTTCAGTGCATCTTCTTCATTGTCCTTCAGATATTCTTCCAAAGCCATTTTTTCTTCTTCAACCATCTGATGTACTTGCAACACTCCACACTCACCTTTTTGCCTTGGTAGATGGAGTCTGTCGATGAAGGGCATGATTCATAGTCATTTTTTTCCTGGTCTTTCTGACCATTGCTTTTAATTCTGCTTGAGTCCAACCCACTATTCCAGCTGTGTATCTAATGACTGGAATTGCCCAGGTGTTGATTGCCTTGATGTTATTTCCTCTATTGAGTTTGGAGTTTAAGATCTGTTTCACTCTTTTGATGTATTCATGTCTAATCTTTTTCTTGAACTTCAGTGTGCTTGATGTTGTTAGCTTGAAGGATACCCAGGTGTTTATAGTAATCGTCTTCATCCAGACTCTACTGTTATTTTTGTGGGGCATCTTGATTCCTTCTGTTTTCACTATTTTACCTTGTTTGATAGTGAGTGTAGCACATTTGTCCAATCCAAATTCCATTGCAATATCTTGGCTATATATACAGACAGTGTGGAGCAGTGATTCTATTTTAGTTGATATTTTTCAATACAGCTTCAGATCATAAAGGAAGTGGAATAGTCTGGCAGATGTTTCTGATGTTTGATAGCCATGACCTGAGTTATTCAATATTGTTGACAGAGGAAACAGTGCAATGACAAATAGTAGTGGTGATAGTGAATCTCCTCAAAATATTCCTCTTGGTATTAACCTCTCCCAGTTTCTCATCATTGACATGCAACTTTGTCTTCCATTGTGTCATCAGTCTTTGCACAAAGTTTCTGATGTTTCTATTGAATCCTGCTATTTCTAGGCACTTGATTATCTAGTCATGTGGCAGAGAGTTGAATGCCTTTTGTAGTCAATCCATGCTCACTAAGTCTTCCTTCTCTTACAGTTTTCCAAAATCATTTTGTCACTTAGGAGCCAATCTTTTGTTCCTCTGCTATTGGGACAGTTTCCTTTCTGCCCAGGTAGTAAGAGCTTGTTTTCAACTAGATGTTTTTGGACTGCATCAGTTGCCATACCAATTAGCAATTTGAAAGTTGCCTAGTGCTGCCTCTTTTGCTGGATCTTTCATTATCAAGTAGGTTTCCCCAGATTTTATCTATTTTTCAATTTTATCTCCTTGTAGTATGTTGTTAAACTGCTTGGCAGATCAGTTAGATGTTTCAACCAAAAACCTGCAGTTAATCTTTACTGACCAATTCTTGATCTTCCTTGCTCTTTTCTTTACCATTTCTGTTGTCATTACTAATTCTTCCATTTCAATTTCTTTTTTATTCTTATCCACCTCTTTCAATCAAGCTGCATCCTTGTTATATTTTTGGGGGATTCTCCCATATCTGCATTCAGAACTGGATTATTTTTTCCTTGTCAGGTACTGATTGATTCACTGAAGTTTCTCCATTAGGGTCTTCTTATCGAAACCCAGCGAAACGAAGGAAAAAAACTCCTTACTCCACCACAGCCATGACCACGCCCCCAACAGACTCTGCCTTTTAACTACTAGGGCCATTAGCTCAAAAAAATACTGGTTCGGCTGAACCGGTAGCTAAAAAACATGTGCAGATCATTTGAGAGGGTTAGGGAGTCCTCTCAGATGATCTGCGCGTGTTTTTTAGCTACTGGTTTGACAGAACCAGCATATTTTTAGCTCAAAAAAGTGCCGGTTCGGCCGAACAGATAGCTTAAAAACGTGCGCAGATCATCTGAGAGGATTCCCTGACCCTCTCAAGTTATCTGTGCACATTTCTTAGCTACCGGTTCAGCCAAACTGGCACATTTTTAGCTCAAAAAAAATGCTGGTTCAGCCGAACCGGTAACTAAAAACCATGTGCCGATCATCTGAGAGGGCTCTTTGATCCTCTCAGCTGGTCAGTGCGCTTTTTTTAGCTACCAGTTCGAATGAACCGGTAGCTAAAAGAAGTGTGCCGATCGGATGAGAGAATCAAAGAGTCCTCCCAGATGATCGGCGCGCACATGTGCAATAGGCAAGCGCCAGTAGGCATGCACATGCGCAGAAGGGTGGGGGAGCGTATGCACGCACAGAGGGGAATGTGCGGGCCACACTTGCGCGCACGCGCACATGGGCATAGTCAGCAAACTAGTGGCAACACCGGGAGGAAACCATCACTGTCGTTAACTTCTAGTCTATCTTTTATTTGTGTTCCACATGAATTGTATTCAATTTATTTAGTAATCTTTTATTTTCTCAATCTTGGCTTCTAAATATTGTAATGATTTTTAAAATAAAAGTTCCACCTTCAAGAATATTCCATACTTCCTCTTTTTTCCCAACATAACGAATGCTCCCTCTAGTGGCCAAATGGAATCATTGCAGTTTATTATTTCTCAGGGGGGAAAAAAGGGAAGGAGCAAAGCAGAGCTTTGCTTTATTGACAAATCTAAACCAAGCTAAATAAAAACTAAACAAGGTTTCCCTGTAAAGTTAAAATTAGAAAAAAAGAATGAAGCATCAAATATAAAAGATGCAGAATCTTGAAAAATAAATTTTAATCCTTTAATAACAGTTTAATCATAAAAATGTTTTTAAATCTAAAGCTTCATTTTTTTAATCTATGAGATAAATCCAAACCCCAAATTGAAATCTTTTAGTCTAAAATAACTCCTGGATTATAGAAAAATACCAAATGAGATACAGCTCTATAACTGAGTGAAGCCTGTGTTCAACTTAAAGGTTAATAAGTTAAATAAAGTGCTTAAGGAAGGCGGAGGTCAGATCAGATCCAGTTTCATTTGCCTCAGTTAAATGAAACAACTTGGACTTCACAGATCACTCACCAGGGGATTTGCTTTGCAGACCCTGAAGGACACATGGATTCTTGGATTCTCTTACATTCAGAGAATTCACCAGGCTTCAGAAAACCTCCCTCAGACCCAAAATCATAGCTGAAAGTACGGGCTGCTACTTCAGGAAAATTCCTCGACCTGTCTTTTCCCCATCAGGAGGTTCCCACCAACAAATTCTGCATCTTTCTAATTTTCAGCTTTTTTTTCAGTTTACTCTTATGTAAATGTCAAATTACTTAGAGAGGAGAGAGAGAGAAATAAAACTACCATTCTAATGACTACTAAGAGGCTCATTCAGTTAAAATTGTATTATTCTTACATTTTGTCCTCTGCAGGAAAAAGGATGTTGTACATATCTGAATGTCGGTTCTCGGATAAGCCGATTGGAGGATCCAAGAGCGGGTTGACAGTTGTCTTCTGCCCAGACCGCGTCACCAGATTTTATTGACCATGTCTTCATTAGCGGCCATTAGGCTTCAGTTTTCGACAAGGCACAGTCCACTAAAGAACAAATTAGGTTAATGAAAGGAGACCTCCCCCAACCTCCTTGACCAGCTTGTCATTGGGAGGATTGGATCCTCCAATCGGCTTATCCAAGAATGGACGTTCAGGTATGTACAACGTCTTTCTCCAGAATGCCGACTGGAGGATCCAAGAGAGGGACATACCCAAGCTGGCAGTCCTCAGGGGAAGGCAGACAACTGGTCCTAGACTCCTAAACCCCGAACACCTGTTGGAGCAACCTCCTGCCAAAGGCAGCGTCTGCAAAAGCAAAGGTGTCCAGATTATAGTGTCTGATGAATGGTATAGGGGAAACCCAGGCTGCCATCCTGCAACTTCCTCAATGGAAGTCTGAGTGGCCCATGCAGCAGAAGTTGCTGCACTGCGCATGGAGTGTGCTGTCAGACGTCAGGGAACAATGCATGCTTTAATCCAACAGCCCACCATAGATGGAGATAACCTGTTGCCCATGGATGCCAGCAGATAGGAAACAAAAAGGGCTTCCACCTTCCGAAAGTTCGCTGTCTGCTTGATATAGATGTGAAGAGCCCATCTGATGTCGAGTAAGTGCCACTGTTTTTCCTGGGGATGAGTTGGTGCCAGGCAGAAGTCCGGCAAGATAAATCTCCTGGGCTCGATGGAAGTGGGAGTTAACCTTGGTATAAAGGCCAGGTCCAATCTAAGTACTTCTCAATTGGAGTGAAACAGACATAGGTCCCTTCGTCAGAAAGAGTCGTTAATTCCGATATCCTTCTGGTTGACGTTACTGCTACGAAGAAAGCTTCCTTAAATGACAGCAGTCAGAGGGACATGGTATGGAGGACCTTAGGTAAATCCCAAGATGGGTAGCTGTGGACCATGGGGGTCTAAGGTTCGTTGCCCCTTCAAGAAACTATGAATCAATGGATGTAAGGATAGGGATCATAGCTTCCCGAACCTGAATACTGTCGCCAATGCTACACCTGTCTGCGTAGAATGCTTGCTGATAAACCTTTGTTCAACCCCTCTTGCAGAAATTCCAGGTAGCAGAAATTGAGTCTAAGCCTTTGTTTGCACACCAACCCCCAAAGGTCCACCAGGTGGAATCATAAATCCTGGTAGTCGAGGGTTGCCTGGCTGCCTGAATGGTCTGAATAACTCTTGCAGAGCATTGGTTCTTGCTTAGGATTGCCCGCTCAACCTCCAGGTGGTTAACTGAAACCATTGGGGCTCTGGGTGAAGGAGAGCTCCCTGGCTGAGAGCTATCCTGCCAGGTGGTAGACACTAAGGTCGGGCCACCGACAGCCCGACCAGGTCCACGAACCAGGGGCGCCTGGGCCAGTGGGGTGCTAACAGCAATATTTCCGCCCACTCCGCCAATACCTTCCTGATCACCCCCGGGATAAGGGGAAGTGGAGGGAAGGCATATAGTAGTCCTGGTGGCCATGGAGAGCGAAGCGCATCAACCCCTTTTGCCCCCAGTGTCACGAACCTGGTCTTGCCTTGTCAGGAAACATGGCCCTATTCCACTGGTGATTGTACCTGCGAAATGGTGGGCACTGGACCTGTGAATTACCAAACCCCATGGAGCACAGGAGAAAGATTTGTCGCCAGAAATATGGTGATGGCCGGCAGTCCGCTTGCCTAGGCCCTGAAGGTAAGACCTTTTTACTATCCTTCCCCTCTATCAGTATAGGGCCTAGGGCCTCCCCAAACAGGTGGGTGCCCTGGTATGGGGCAGGTGCCAATTCCCACTTGGCCTTCATGTCTGCTGGCCAGTGACAAAGCCACATGAGGTGCCTCAATGTTACCAAGGAAGCCATGGCTGTAGATGCAAACTTAATGGCATTAAGGGTTGCATCAGCCAAGAATTCCACTGCAGCCACCAATTTATTTAGGTCCTGGTGGAGGCATGTGTCTTCAGGTGCCACCCGTTCCTGCATTTGACCCAACCAATGTAGCGACACTCTAGTGAAGAACGAGGCTGATGCTGCTGCCCTAATGGCCCAGGCATGTCTGGTGCATCTTTTGGGAGTTCATCTCTGCTTTGAACCCTTCCACCACATCAGCTGTAAGGATGGAGAGGCTAAAGACGCTATCGGGGTGTCCACTTTGGGGGCTTCAAGTGCCTCACTAAGTGCAGGGGCAAAGTTGTAAAGCCACTTATCAATCCCATTGGGGATAAAAGATGACCCAGGGTGACTCTGCATCTGGACTACATCCTGAAATAATTTTGGAGAGGGCACAACTTCCTGCTTCAGGACCAGCTCGGAAAAAAGCCCGTCATTTTCCTCTTGTAGGCCCAGGACCATATCAAGGTCTGTTTCCCCTGCAATTTGGGCCACCCTCCTGGCTTTGCACAAAGGGTCTTAAACAAGCCAGGGAAAAAGAGCCCTACAAAGGCAGGGGTTTCTATCGCCACCCCTTCCTCCTCAGATAATTCCTGTTCCCCCAATTCATATTCTGCTAAACGAGAGGGGTGAGAGGACTTGTTATAGAAGGAGGCTCGTGAGGAAGCTGATGCATGTGAACCAGAAAATTCATCAGCCCTCTGATGGCGAGGAGCCAGATAATACTGTCCTTCCTGTGCTCTGGAAATACAGCCTCCTTGCTGCAAGCCAGCAGCAATGCCCCTTGAAATGCTTCTGAAATGATATCATTAATATTATCAGAGATAACAACAATTAATTCACTGGGGCGATCCCTGTCTTGACAGGATTGCCAGTTAATGTCACAGGAGAGGCTTTCCTGACTGGCTGGGACTCCCAGTCATCTGTTGCTAGGCAGATCTGGGGAGCAGAGCCACTCACTTCAGGGGATAATTGAGCCTGTTCTGCAGTGCCCTCTGGAGACCAAGCTTGGTCAGTGCCTGAGCGCAAGGGAATGTTAATCTCCTTTGGCGTTAATGCTGGCACAAGGTGAAGGTGCTACCTGGATCCCTGCTTGGCTAGGGACTCCTTTTCCACTTGCCTCTTTGCCCTGGAGAAATGCTTCTCCAAGGCTCTGTGGCACCGCTTGGTGTCCTTGTCTTCTGCCTTAGAAGGCTTAGAGTTCCAGGCTTTGGCTCTAATCTTTTTTGCCGCTTTAAGAGCTGCTCGTGATTTGTTGCCTTTTTTCTCTGTCAGCAAACTGACAGCTAAAGCGCTGGTCTCCGCTCTAACAGGGAGACTAGCGTCCTCCATTTTCCTTAAGCTCAAACAGTCTCAAGCATTAAACTGGCAAAGGCTTTGGGCAAGGGATAAGAAGAACTCACTGCCCTTGAATAGCACCGCTCCGATCAGTGTCTGAGTTGAGATGGCCGTCCAGTCAGTGGCGAAGCCAGCTCACTTGCCGGACTAGTGGTGATTTGAAAATCCAATGCAGCCCAAGAGCGCTTTGCTGCTAGACTAAGCAAGCCTTAAGTGGCAGCGACAATGGCGAAATTGACAGTGCACTTCCTGCAGCAGCTGCTGCTTCATCCAATCGGCTCAGGACTAGTCCTTCAACACCAAAGCTTCAGCCAGCAAGAAGGCTCTGGGTAGTGGCAGCTGTGGCAGTGGACCAAGGAAGGCCAGCTCACAAAGCACTGCATAGGGCGACCTGGCGGACTAGGGAAGCCAGCCAGCATGCGGACAAGCTGGTAATCTATTCTGAGCTTCACCCAATGCCAAATGTCCGATTGAAGGTCCAAGAACGAATTGACAGCAAAGTCTTCAAATATGGCCTCTATAGAGCAAGACCGAGTCGAAAACTGAAGCCTAACGGCCGCTAAGGAAAGTATGGTCAATAAAATCTGGTGACTCGGTCTCTGGGCAGAAGACAACTGGCAACCCTCTCTTGGATCCTCCAATTGGCATTCTGGAGAATAGAATTTATACCAAATCAGGGCATTAAAATTGGATAATGCATGACAAAATTGTAATAAAAGAATTTAAATATACAATAAAAAGAAATTTATCATTCATTTCACTGTTTTTCTATTTTTAATGTCTTTCCTTATCTCTGTCCCGTTTTTCTTTTCCTCCTCAGTTCATATTTTTTACTTGTTTCCTTATACTAGAGCTATGAATCCTTTAAGCTTGCATGTACTTTTTTTATTACTATCACAACACTACAGGTAGTCCTCGACTTACAACCACAATTGAACCTAAAATATCTGTTGTTGAGACATATATTGTTGTCCCATTTTATGATCTTTCTTGCCACAATTGTTAAATGAATCACCAAAGTTGTTAACTTAGTAACCTGGTTGCAAAAAGTGGGCAATGGTATCCAGACCCGCCCTAGGACCGACTGGTCCAGGGTGCAACTGAGGACTAGAGCGATGGCTAGCCATTGGGGTTTTCCGTCATCATCGAATCTGGGAGACAATAGGGGGGTGTCCTCAGTTTGCACAACTCTGCCTAGAGCTATGAGTAGTAGAGTCAACGCATCAAGTATCTGGATACCATTGCCCACACAGAGAATGGGCATATCAGGTAGGACCAATGCCCTTTTTCATCACTTTTCCATACCAAAAGCCTGCCTTGATTATTCTAAACAGTCTTGAATACAAAACTAAATGAAAGAAAGGGAAGAAATGGTATTGCCATTTTTAAACGGTGACCTTTTCTGATCTAGTATAAATTATCCAAAGATGATCTAGTAGATTAATATCCTCTTTTACATCTGTCTTCACGCAAAAATGCAGCCCAATCTATCAAAAACATAACCATAAAAGACAGACTAGGAATACAAATTAAAATAAGCAAAAAAAAAATGGTAAGAGAACACCTGTCCACTCTACACAAGTCCAAATCACTGGGACCTGATAGATTACATCCCAGAATTCTGAAATTGCTGGGTATCTTTCAAAGATCCTGAAGCACTGGGGAACAAAGAGCTGATGTGGTTCCTAACTTCTAAAAAGTGGGGAGGGGGAACAGAGCCAGGAAACCACAGATCAATCACCCTGGGTGAATTCTAGAGAAGATAATTAAGCAGCAGATCTATGGACACCTACCGTAGAAACAAACAAAAATATAATTAGAAGCCGACACAGATTATGCCAGGCAAATATTATTTCATTCTTGACAAAGTGACTAAATTAGTGGACCAGTGAAATGCAGTATACATAGTATACTTAGACTTCAGTAAGATATTTGATAAAGTAGACCTCAACCTACTTCTTGGTAAGTTAAAAAAAATTGTGGGATAGACAGCATCACTACCAGATGGATTTGTAACTGGCTGCCAAATTACATCCAACGTGTGGCCCTCAATGGAATTACATCTACATGAAAGGAAAGAAGAATGACATACCCCAAGTTCCATTTTAGATCCAGTACTCTTCAGCATCTCCATGAAATAATTGGATGAGGGAATAGAAGGGAAACTTATCAAATGTGCAGATGACACTAAACTGGCAGGAATAGGCAACACTGCAGAAGATAGGCTCAAGTTCCAGATGGATATCAACAGGCTTGAACACTGGGCCCTATCTCAAACATATAAAGAATGATTGTAGGAGTGAGCAGAGGAACAGTCCCCCCCCCATTGTCAGTGCACGCATGCACAGAGCCACCAGAAAGCAAGAACAGGTTGAAAGGGTGACTCGGGTGTAAGCTCAGAGATGATTGGTCCCTCCCATAAGACTTAAAAGGAGGTCAACGGGCTCAGACGCTCTTTACAGAGAACAACTATGTTCATTCTCAGTTGGATTCATCTTTGCAGTTCCGTGTCAACTTCTGCTCTGTTTGGCTTTTCACAGCTACTGGAAATTAGATCGTTGGCAGCCTTTCAAGGGAGATAAGCCTTCTCCCGAAAGACTGTAACAGGCTTCGGTTGGACTTTTTACTATCTGTTTTGAACTCATTAGGGTTGTGAATGAACAGAATTCACAGTCATTAAAATAAGAGAGACTTTTGGGGGATTCATTTTGTGGTTATTACTGGTACTGGAAACCTTGGTCAGAACAGAGCTATCAAACTCAAGGCCCATGAGCCGGATCCGGCCCATGGGGTGCTTAGATCTGGCCCATGGGGCCACCCTGGAAACAGTGAAGGGCCAGCCCATGGTGCCTCTGCCAGGGAAAATGGAGCTCAGATGGGCCACATGCAGCCATCACGAGCTCCATTTTCCCTGGCAGAGGGTTGCAGGAGGCCATTGCAGCTGGAAATGGAGCTCAGGAGCCAGTTTTCACTGGCAGAGCACTCAGGCCACCACAGGCATCTCCAACATGAGTGATGTTGACCTGACCATGCCCACTCTTGCCTTGCCCACCATGCCCACCCAAGGTCAAACACAACCCTGATGCAGCCTTCAATGAAGTTTGACACCTGTAGGAATAACTGGCTGAATTCAGGCTGGATTGGGTTCACTAAGCCAAGAGCTTAGGAAAAATACTAGCAGCCACGTGTGAGCAGACAAAGGATCCTTCGATGCCATGCACGAAGGAGAT
>JAOYMU010000077.1:72829416-72839942 GCA_025802295.1 Psammodynastes pulverulentus
CCCTGCCAGGCCCACCAAGCCATGCCCACAGAACCAGTAGTAAAAAAAATTGAATACCACCACTGGAGGCGGGATCTTCTATTAGTTCATCAACCACCTCCAGAGTGATAATCCCTTGTTGGGACCCCAAGTGAACTGGCAGAGTCAGGTCTTCAGGCTCTGGCAGAAGGACAGGGGGATGGGAGCAGATCTCACCCTGGGAGAGGGGCAAGATATTCCAAAAATAGGAGTCACAGCAGAGAAGCTGGACCTGCCAGCCTTGATTGATGGGATCCACAGCATGCCTCCTGTGCCTGCACAGGTGGGGGATGCCAGTTCCATTATAGTGAGATTGTTATGATGGTCAGGATTCAGGTGACGACTTGAAGCAGAACAAGTTATCTGGTCCAACCCTATAAATAAACATCTTACCCAAATGAACAGCAATTTGTAAGAAAGAAGAAATATTGATAAAGCTAATTAATAGTGGGTTAATTAGCTAATTAATAATTTTATCTAACCAACCTGGTAATGTCTATTACTTTGGCTGATACTTGCTATCTAAAACCTTACATTTTCAATCTCTTATGTGACAATATATTTGATGATACTTTGAAATGAACTACTGAACAACAGATCTTTCGCTAAAGTTTCTTTTCCTGGTGGTAAGTTTTACTCACTGAAGCAACTCTAAATTTTTTATCCAACTAGGCCCTATATATTTGCTACCATGTTTTTCCTGGGAAAACATCATAACTAAGGTGACCAGACGTCCCGATTTTCGCGGGACAGTCCCACTTTTCAGGAATTTGTCCCACGTCCCGGGACGTGGTCAAAAAGTCCCGATTTTCGATAATAATAATAATAAAATAATAATTTCTTTTTAATTATTATCGAAAATCAGGAGTTTTTGACTTTTGGGGGAGTTTAGGGAATAAAAAAATAATATTTTTTCCCTTAAACTTCCCCACCCTTCTGCGCTTGCGCACGCTTCCGCCATGCTTCTGCGCGCTTCCCCGCCCTTCTGCGCATGCGTGCTCCCCCCCTTCCCCTGGTCAATGATGTCCCGCTTTGGTAAGTGGGACATCTGGTCGCTTTAATCATAACATGCATTGCTCCACAATTCAATCTCACCACAGTTTCCAAGCAAATGCACTTAATTCCTCCACATTAGTTTTGTTTTGTGTTTTTTAAAGGTAGAGATAGTTAGGAATATTGGAAAATACACTTCTAATAAATATATACCCTTAACAATAAACTGTCTATTTCTAGACCATAATTTAGAATTTATTATTTTATATCAATTTGCAATATTATTCTTCAGTAAAGGTCCGTTAAACAGTGTCTTGTCAATGAATATGACAGTGACCAAAAGTTTTCATCCTGACAACTTGCTCTTAACATATAGCTACAATCCTGTCTACATCAGAACAGTGAGTTTCCAACCATCAGAAAAGTATAATATCCTCTTTCCATAACAATGCACCTATTGTTAGTAATCCCTATATTTATTTTTTTAAAATCACATAATTGATTCCAAAGCCAGATACTATGGTGGAAAGTCTAAATTACATTAAAAAGTCTACAATCTGAATCTATCTGAACTATGCAGCTTAATTGAAACACATAGCTGGGTTGCTTTGCAGCAGACAGAAATAATGTGCTTCATACTGTACCAAGAAGGGTAAGAGTGGACCAATAGAGGACATTTATATGAGAGAACAAAGCTTTTTAATGTGTTGGTCCTACTAGTTTTATCCTATTGAAGCAAATTGTTTTCTGTCTCAACTTCTTAGAAGGGATTCCTGTTTTACATGATATATTAGGTTGATATATATGAAATGCCTTTACCTTATATATATTCTAAATTCTGTACTGTTATTAATTAAGACCAAACTATTAATGTCTCCTTAATATATGATGTAACCAGGGATGGGCTGCTACCGGTTCACTCCAGGGCGAACCAATAGCTAACCAGTAGATAATTTTATGGCCGGTTAGGTGAACTGGCAAATCCCACCCTTGGCTGGCCCTACCCAGCCTGCCTCTCCCAGAAGTCCCTACATGGCCTGTTTTGGATCCCAGGTAAGTACAGGGCCCATGTGGACGCTTGGGGAAGGCGAAAAACTGGCTGCTTCGAAGTTCTGAAAGGCTGAAAATAGGCCTATTTCCGGCCTCCAGTGGGCCTCTGGATCCTGGAGAGGCGTTTTTTGCCTTCCTGGAGGCTTGAGGAAAGCCTCTGGAGCCCAAGGAGGGGGAAAAACAGGCCTCCCAGAAGTTCCAGAAGGCCAAAAACAGGCCTGTTTCCAGCCTCCAGAGGGCCTCCGGATCCCGGGGAGGCTGCTTTCGCCTTCCTGGAGGCTTGAGGAAAGCCTCCAGAGCCCAGGGAGGGTGAAAAAGGCCCCTCCAACTTGGTGCAGGAGGCTGACTGCCTACCATGGCCCCACCCACCCAGCAACCGGGCAAAGAATTAGTTGCTAAAATTTTTGAAGCCCACCCCTGTACTTAACTAAGACAAAGCTTTATTTGGGAAAAACCACTTCCTTTCTGTCCAATGTCTTAATCTGACCCCTGCCATGAAAAAAAGGTATTGGTAAATTTTAAAAAATTACTACATTTTTTCATACCCAATGCTTGGTGACTTTTACACAAGTCTGAGCAAAGAAGAAATTAAACTTTATTCACTGCCTATCAATTTCACTTATTTAACTTCTCCATTTCAGACTGCTGCAAAAAGCACACAAGAAAGCCAGTAGGACAAAATAATTAGTATAGAAAACATTTCTTTAATCTAGTGCCTTCTCTATGTGTTATGACTTCAAATATGAAATTTAAAACCAGTTTGGAAATTTGGATGACATAAAGTTGGTAAAGAGTATCCTTCTCATTTTTTTTTCTATTTTGACTATTGTTTTAAAAAATAGTCATCTTGTTTTTTGGATTCCGATTCTCATCTTTAATAGCAACTGGCCATAACTATGAAACATGTCACTTCCTTTTTAGTTCCAGGCCTAGATCTATTTAATTTCTACGTTTATGCATTATTTAATTGCACCATTACTTGGAGATTTGCTGGGGATGATGTATGAAGTCAGTCAACTGAAAAATATTGTATTTACTATGTTGTAGTAAATCAAGATATTAATATTTTATATTTATTCTCATACTTCATTCACACACTTAAAAGTCAACAATTGATACTGAAATTATGAAATAATGAATGCTTATGGTCTATGAGAACTGAAACAATACTAATCTTACAGTCTGCATCTTCATGTTGTTGCCCACTTACACAACATTTAAAAGAAATGAAATAGAACAGGTCACTATATTTAGCATGGCATAGACTCCACTAATGCTCATAAAACTCTACACTTCTTCTAGACCACAAATCAGAGGTAGGTCACCAACACTAAATCACTACAGAGAAACATTGTCCCTAAGCTATCCAGTTTCAGAATCTTGTGTAGGGGTCTGGAAAAAACTTAATATGAAATGGGAAATAATTGTTACTAAGAGTGAAAGGAATAAAATAATCTAAGTTGTAAGTCCTTATCAACCAGTGGGCTATATATGAACCATATAAGCCAGAAAGTACTGTACTATTTCAGCACTGCTTTGCTGCCAATCATCATTCAACAGCAAAATAAGCTAGTTTCCTTGAGGAAATCTCAATGCAATTGAACATCATCATTCCTTACATCAAGGGTCTGAACAGGCCAATAACTGAAACTAGTTGAAATCTCCCAGGAAACAGTCCTCAATTTCTTAATTTGACTTCCCATTTTAAATCTCCCAAATTTGCCACAAGAATACCAAAAGTACTTCAGTTCATCTCTGCTATTTCACCAAGAGAAGCCAAGATAAATATAATTACCAATTCTAGGTAATCCCCATTGTTACCGTAACATTATTAAGGTAACAAGAAAGTCAATATGTTCCTTATACTCACAGTTGTAAAATTCTTGTGGTTGCATTCCTGTCCCCGGAACTTGCAGTACAACAGCATCTCTTTCACGTCATGGCCCACACGCCCTAGGAACTCACTCATGCTGAAGACCTTGGCTCGGTGGTGCTGAAAGTTGGTTTTCTCTTGCAATATGGCCAGGACTGTTGGGTCAGCAAGATGGGGATGAAGGATTTGTAAATTCACATCCAACAAAGCTAGAAGGTCACCAGCATGGTACAGATCATTGGTGGTGAGACGGGAGAAGCGGAACCCATTAAAGTTGCAGATGGTGACAGCTGGGAAGACCAAGCTGTTAGCAACAAGCCCGTCCACCTTGGTGATATGCTGATAAGAAAAGTAGTAAATCACTCGCTCAGAGCTTTCTACCAAGAGGAGGCCCAGGGAAGCTACAAACGCTAGAGCCCATAGAGCCCGCCGCACAGTCATAGGTCCATAAACAAAGATATGGCGGATTCCATGTAGGGTTGAAGTGTTAGCAAAAATCTGGAGGCTGGAAGGCTGAAGGCTCCCTAGGCTTCCCTCACTGGTGCTGTCCTTCAAATCCATGGAGAAAGAATTGGTCATAAAGGTACCAATTCTATCCTCTGCCTGCAGCCAGCTTCTTGTGTACTCCAGCCCTCACTCATGGGGTGAAAGAAGCAGTAGAGTCAGAAAGCAGGCAAGATAGCTATGTATGTGCGTTTCAGTAGCAGTTGGTGAGGTGCCTCCTGCGTGCTTCTCAGCAGCCTGGCAATGATGGGGGGGGGGAGTGTTTATTTAAAATCCATTGCAACTCTATTGCTTGATTTCCTTGCTGCGATAAGGAGGGCTGGTTTTATTTAGGGAGACACCAAGGTGATGTGGAATAGATGTGGGTGGGAAAGCAAGAATCAGCCAATAGAAACAAAGCCCTCCCTCTTTCTCTCTCTTCTCTTTTCTCTCTCTTTCTTTCTCTCTCTCTCTCTCTCTCACACACACACACACAGAATCTAGTGATGAAAGGTGTATGTATGTATGTGTGTGTAAAGATAGAGTGAAATCTTTGCAGCACACAGTCCATCGGTTAACCAAATCACAGCTTGCAATTCATCAGTTAGTATTTTACATTTAAAGAGCCTGCTGCCTTTAACACAGCAACATACCGCAGAACAGAGCTGAGGCTCTTAAAGGATCAACAGTAACCCCATCCCCCATGATTTTCCAGGCTGTTGGATTCCAGCATCTTTCCCTGCTCTCTCATCTCAGCCTGCATTCCCTTAACAGAAACCAGCTGGCAAGTCTTAATCTGAGAACTCTGCACAATTGAAGCCAAGTGAAAGCAAAAGAACAAAACTCACAGGACAAAAGAGTTGAACATGACCAGGCTTAATACCACTGCAAAGCATCTGGGAAAGATTTGACATTTTCACCCTGAGCAGTTGTTCTTTCAAGAGAGAGCAGCCAGGATTCAGTGCCAAGGATATTTGGCAGGAAATATTTGCCAGAAAAGGCATCAGTGGCACTGCACTTTTCAGCAGCAAATAAGTTTCCTTTTTCTGCCTTTTAATGGTTGCCATCAGTCTTGACAGGGACATGCATGCTTTTTTGCTTTCTCTCCATCTGAAATCCAGGACTGGTACATCTGAGAAACAGGTATGTTACAAATGCAGGCTATTTCAGTTTCTTCTAATAGTTATATATTGCAGAGAAATAGATGTCTTGAATTTGGTGAATTGCAGCATTTTTCATACAAAATAATTAGCAATAATCCTAAACAAAGTTTATGTCTGAAATCCAAGAGATAGAAGAATAATGGATGTTTAATATCTTAAACTGAGACCCAGTACTCCCGTGTGTGTGTGTGTGTGTGTGTGTGTGTGTGTGTGTGTGTGTCTATATGTGAATGCATACCATCCCAACAATAAACACTCATAGCAAGATAGATTTGGATATGTCTATGTACATATTTACACAAGCAACAATCCATCCAAATTTAAGCAGTTTAAGGCTATAATTCTATACACATTTATCTAAGACTTTTCTGAGTAGATGTATATAAGATTATATTATCAGATTGCTAAAATGCAAGTACTATTGAACACACAGATATTTTTTTCTCAGAAAATATAGATGTATGTGGAGATATTTATTTTAATGGAGGCCTAAATCCTAATTTAAATCTCACTTAAGTAGAAAATCATAATACTTCAGTTGGATCATATTTATATTGTTAAGATGAAGCATCCATGCACCAAAGTTAATAATGGTAAATTCTTTCATTTGTCATTGTTTATGCTATTTTTGCTATTTTTCAATATTTATTGCCAGATTTGTTCCAAACTTTTATTTAAAAAATACTCATGGATTATCCTTCAAAATAATCCTATGAAGTGGATCGGCATGTTGAGATAAAAACTGGCCCAAGGTCAGCCCATCAACTTTAGAACCGAGTTGGAATTTTAAGCTAAATTGCACTTCACAGTCCAATATTCATTATACCACAAATACTAGCTATTTAGTAAGTTGTGAATGTGATTATTTGAATAAACAGACTGCATGTTTTTCCTACTTCCATGATTTTTCCATGTGCCAGAAACAAAAGAAAACAGAATTTTAGCAGGGATAGATATAATATTAAACATGAAGCAGCCCTGCCACCTTTTATATTTTAGTTTTCCTTCTTTTGCTTTGTACTCGGAAGGGGTTAAATCTTTTCACATTCTTCTAGACATTATCCTCATCAAGTATATAAAATATTTTTTGATATCTATGTTCAACCTTAAAGTCTACTTTTTTATCTATTTTGCAATTTTTTATCAATGTGTAATTTGGGGCTTTGTCCCACCCTGAAATTTTACATTGAGCAGTATACAATGGAATCAGATGTCATTGCACAGATTTCACATTTTTGTACATATTTAAAAGGTAAAGTCTCTCTTAAGTTCACCTCCTAAAGCTACTCAGATTGGGCTATATATTGTAGTTTAATTTAAGAACAATTTGAAAGTGATTTGTCCTTGCTTTCTTTTAGTGTGCCCATTCATCTTAAAATAAATTTTAGTTCCATAAAATAAATAATTTTAAACAAAGCTCTAATGTGGTATCTCAAAATCTGTTTGAGACTCCAAGTTCTTCATCAGTGTAGCCTTTATCCATGCCACCTGACAATTCTGCAGGTAATTCTGGTAGGTGGAGTCTGAACACATTTGGAAGATCCCACATTGGAAAAGTTTGAATTAATCCATAATATAATTGGCTTGTTTATGGCAGCCATTATAGATTATAAGTAATAGTTAATGGCTTAGTGCACTCAAAAATCACAGACGATCCTAATTTATTCACTGAAGTATAGTTAATGCTGCAAAGCCACTTTCAGTTGTGCTTTATTAAAGAAAATCTAATCTGGTAATTTCAGGAGGAAGTGGCTTTAAATGCAGTTAAATGCAGTTACAAAGTATGCTATGCAAGTTCAAGAAGGCATCTATTTTGATATTGCTTTTTTTTAAAGTGCTTTATCTAAATCATTAAATGAATACTTAACAGACACAGTTAAATTGAAACAGAGACAGGCGATAAATTATTCTGTTATAAAGAATTACTAAATTTGGTCTCTGATCATTCAAATAATGTTCCTTTTATTTCTCGTGATCCATTTTTCTCCTTTTCAAAGATTTCTGCAAGCACGATGAGAGACAAAGTAACGTAAAATGTACAAGGGCAGAATATGGAATTGCATAGCAGTATTTGCATTTCAAGTTGCAAGCTCAGTATTGGGTTACATTGGAAGAATTGTCAGTTTAGAACAGGTAATAAAATATAACAGTACTTGGATAAGAAAAAAAATGCCAGATTAACTGCAACAGAAATTATTATGTTAATTCATTTGAACTATTTTTGAGAATCCATTCATTATCAACAGGTAGTGATGATATCTCTCAAGTCCAGTTCAGAAAACATGGGTTTCCTTAGTGACAATATGGAAGTGGATTGTCACTGCTTTCTTTCAGTAAGTGTTTTTTTCTCTACATAGCAGACTTGTATTCCTGTTATTTCTATGTTGCGATATCCGACCTAAGCCAATGTTGCATGGTGAATAAGAAATGAGATTGAGACTGGGGAGGCCCATATCCAAATGGCTACAACTCTTATTGTGTGATTTTTGGCCAATCACCTGCTCTTCCAGTCCAAAGTGCACACAGGGTTGTTGTGGGGATTCTCACATGTTATTTATTTAGTTATTAAACTTTTATGCTGCTTATCTTATCTTAAGATGATTCTAGGCTGTTTACAATCAATAAAACATCCAAATAAAACAATAAATAGTAACATTAAGTTTGATTGAAAAATTGTCAAAGATGGGAAGGGAGGGGGCAAGATACACATGGAGAAATGGTGGGTTCGAATAGAATAGACAACAGAACAGAACAGAACAGAATAGAATAGAATAGAATAGAATTCTTTATTGGCCAAGTATGGTTGGACACACACGGAATTTCTTTTGGTGCATATGCTCTCTGTGTTCAAACAAAGAAAAGATACATACGTCAAGAGTCATAGGTATAACACTTAGTAGTAGTCATAGGGTACAAATAAGCAATCACATCATATTAGGAAGCATAATAATAAGCTAGGGCCTATCAAATCATACTAGTAAACAGTCAATAAAAAAATCTAAAAATAAATAAATAAATAAAAACGGTAGTAGGAGATGGGCGAAAGAAAGGATGAGAAGTCAATAAAAAATCATAAGGATACAGACAACAAAGTTACATTCATACAGTCATAAGTGGGAGGAGATGGGTGAAAGGAAGGATGAGAATATTAATAGTAATAGTAATGCAGACTTGGGAAACGTGAAGGAAAATTATATTGGGTATCAGAATCATCATCACTAGAAATTGTTCCTATAGTTATAGAGGTGGATAAAGTAAACCAAAGAACCATCTTTTTAATATTTGCTTCAGTGGACGGTCGGCAAACAGGACTGTATAAAAATAGCTCTCCACCCCCCCCCCACCCAAAAAGCACAGCTTCATTTGGTAAGACCAAAGATAAGGGATGGTGTCAGTGAAGGGGGTGGTAAGTGAAATCAAAGCCAACCGCGTCACAGCCACCGTTCCCGAAAGAACTGTCAACAATTGCGTGTCTGCTTTCTTCCCGTATTGTAATCAGTTGTTTCTAATGCATGGCTCTGTCACAATGTAAATGTCCAGATTGAGCAAAATGATCGTTCCGTGCCTCTCCATGTGCAGAAACCGCGTTCCCCATTTGGAAGGGACTTCGCAGAGCAACACATGGTTTTTTAAACTAGTAATTTAATCACACTGCATGGTTTATTACTCCTTTAATTTATGTCCCCGGAGAGGCAGTAACAGGGTGTACATCTCTCAGGGTAGCCATGTGAATGCCTGCCAAGGCAAAAGGGCCTTGTTGTTCATTTGCTTATAATCCTGGCACACAGAACCATGGAAAATGACAAAAGGCAGCTTGTAAGGGGCTATCAGGCAGACAGATTAGCAGCATAAAATGGAAGGGGGAAAAAAAAGCCATTCCTCAGAACAAGCTATCATTACTTAATGGGACCAGGCATGTCCTAAAATCCAGATCTAATCCTGGAAAGCACATTCAGGCATCGTCGGAGGGTGACTCATGGTGCCACGCCGCTGGCACGAAAAACTGTTACCCCTGTGCAGCTGGGAGGCTGGCACAGCTTTCGGTGATTCAGGCTCTTTTTTCATTGTCTTTGCGGCTTGGCGATCAAAACTCTGCAGGGCTTTGGGCTTACCTGTCCTTTAAATTTCCCACAATGCCCCAATGACTCTCATTCTGAGTCAGCAAGAGAAATCAATATGTTGTCCAGATTGAATTTTGCTCAGCTGCTAGGGCTGCAAGGTAAACTTCTGATGTTGTTTACCACCAGATTCTTCTAAGTATTCTTTAGTTGCCATTGTATGAGTTAATTCTTTTTTGGCACCTCATACAAGTGTGGTTGGGTGGGGGTTTTTTTTGTATTTGTGCGTGTGTGTGGTTTTCTTTCTTTTTCTTTTTAGATGCCTCTCTGTTTGCATTCTGGAAATGTGAAATATTGTAAAATTATATGGATATTACCAAAGTTACCATGCCAGTCATTCAAACTAGTGGTCTCCAAAACTGGAGTGCAGGCACCTCCAATAGGGTATAACATTGTATGCGGGGCTTTTCTTCTCCGAAGAAAGGTGCCGGAACGCACACCCCGTCGTCGCGCTAAAAAACCCAGAAATGATAGAGCGCGATTGGTGGAGACAGACCACGTGACACAGACTCTGAAAAGGTCCCGGAATGCCGTTCCGCCGAGTTCCGGCGGAAAAAAAGCCCTGATTGTATGGAAGGAATGTACTGAAATACAGTTCAATAGAGATGTCAACATTCACAATACTTTAAAGATATTCCCTGTGCTAACGTTATATCAACACTCCAGTTATTACCAAGTCAGAAGGGTAGGAGATCTGATGGAATACTCCAGAAATATGATAAACAAGAGAAGAAATTAAGATTTTAACTAAGCTATGCCACAAATCTGGAGAACAATACAATGGCCAACACATTGGAAGAGCTCAATCTACATTCCGAAGACAAATAA
>JAOYMU010000077.1:72854742-72868695 GCA_025802295.1 Psammodynastes pulverulentus
ACACACACACATACAGTTCTAACCATTTATTTAAATAACTACATCAACATCCATGGCACTTTAAAAAATGCAAGCGGATAAGCCACTATCCCAAGTGTTTGCAATTTAAGATTGGCAACAATAGGTATAAAAATAGAGAAAATTTATTTCAGAGAAGTAAAAATTTATATGAGACAGACTCCAAGCAGAATTCGTCATATTATGTCAACAATCTTGTAAAGGGAGAAACCTGAAAAATAAGGCATGAGGGAAGATAGTTAAAAATAAAGCCCAAGGCTCAACAGAGAGCAAGAGAACAAACAATAAATAATATTGGCCTAGATCCTGATATAAAGCCTTCAATGAAATCAAAGGGAGTTGAGTTTATTATATACAACCCAGTGGTGGGATTCAACCAGTATAACAACCGGTTCGGTGAGCCCGCACTTTGCACTTGCTTGCATGCCAAACGCATGCTGTGCACAGCACGCGCAGTACATTTGAAAACAGCTCTAAAACTTATCTTCTCCTGCAGCCCTGGTGAGTAAAACAGCTGAGGCACGGCAATCTGCTCTGCCGCGCCAATCAGCTGGGCTTCAAACAAAGGAAATAAAGGCTAGACTAGGGCAGGGGTGGGTGCGCAGGGCCAACTAATCACTGGAATTACCAGTTCGCCCGAACCAGTCCGTACAAGCTGAATCCCACTCCTGATACAGCCCATTGGTTGGGTTCATTCAACATGATTAATTCAGGTTACACAACTAACTGTATATTGTAAATTCAATATAAACACTACAGCCAAATATAACATATTATGGTTTAACCTAGAAGTCTGCTGCATCAACATACCAAAGCTATGGCATGATGCACTATATCCCTGACTACCCATTCCCATTTTATAGTCTTGTCTCATGTATTGTACAAATCATCACTGAATAAGAAAATGTTATTATTGAAACCATTTTCAAAAGAGATTTAAGCGCATGTCCACAGCATCTCTTTCCTCAGCTTTAAAAAAAAGTTGCAGTATTCAGTAGAAATATCACAGCTTACCTTTAAATAGGATTAATTCTGGGAAGGAAAAAATAATTGGATTAATATGTAGTAGCAAATACAGAACATCTTTTTGTATTTAAAAAACCAAACACATTTGTTGTGCAGCCAAGATTTGCTGCAATTCATTTTTGAATTGCAGCTTTTAAAAAAACCTCGCAGAGTAGCACTGCCCAAGGTTCAGAGGCAACAGCTGGGGGTGTCAAAACAGGAAGCCCAAGCCTGTCACTGCCTGCCCACCCTCCGTGCCATCCCTCGCTACAGCTGAACTGCTGATTGGGAAAAAGGCAACTTATTGCCGCCACCTTTTGAAAGCCCATTCACTCATCCAGCTCTCCATCTAGCACCCACAATGAATTATTCTCGCAGCAATTTTCTGGTGACAAGATATCCTGCAAAGAAATGGGGATACTGAGTTGGTAGAGGAGAGTTGGCAATAGTGAGGCTGCTCCTTGTTAGCTGCCCCAAGCTAGCAGTGTCAAGTTATCATAGACCCTATCTATCAGGTCTGGGGCAATGTTATTTTAAATTGGAGCACTTGCTCAAAATTCTGATTTCAATGTATAAATTACTTTGCACCGACTAATATTCCATTACAGATTGTTCTTGACTTACAACCACAATTATGCCCAAAATTTCTATTGCTAAGTGAGACTTTTGTTAACTGAGTGTTGCCCATTATGCTACTTTTCTTGCCATAGTTGTTAAGTGAATCTCTGCAGGTGTTAAGTTAGTAACATAGTTGTTAAGTGAATATGGCTTCCCCAATAATTTTGTCAGAAAATTATATGATTCTAGGACACTGCAACTATCATAAATATAACTCAGTTGCTAAGCATCTGAATTTTGATCAAGTGACTATGGGGATGCTGTAAAGGTCCTAAGTGTGAAAAATGATCATAAATCTTTTTTTTCCCAGTGCTGCTGTAACGATCACTAACTAAGTGTTGTAAGTTGACTACAGCTAAGTGTTACAGAGCCTATTTGCTACATGACCTCAACTTTTCCAAGAACCAGCTTACGGCCTACAAACTATGCTCCACTGGCCATTTTTCCTGCAGCCTAGGTAATGGGTATGAGTAACAGATTCAAAGAGCATGTGGTAAGCAAGACCTAGACCGGGATTGTTTTTCCCCACAGGAACAGAATGAAGCACAACAGCGTCTGTCCCAATCATAGCCTACCAACAAATTCTTCCAGAAGCTGGAATTGATCCATTAATAGCAAGAGTCATTTATTTTTGTTTCTCTGGAGAATTAAAATATCCTTGAGATGGATAATTGTGAACTAAGAATGAAGCAATTTGGGTTATGGCAGAGAAAATAAGGTTTAAAGCTCATGTGATTTCAAGAATTAGTTCCTAGCACTCTACTGCAATAGAACATGTTGCAACAGAACAAGCACACGTATTGAAGTGTTTGTTGTCTCATTCTTTTTTTTTAAACATAGGCTTTGAACTGGTTGCAAAGTTCACTCTGTCCCCTCTAAACTATGTACAAGGAAATACCCTGTCCCCTCTAAACTATGTACAAATATCTTGTCAACCATTTTGAGAAAACAGAATATTCCAATTATGCCAGACAAATCTGATCAATGGAGATCTTTTGAAGCACACACTCAGAGCAGCCAAGCTGTATTAATAGAAAAAGGAGAAGGCTCTGCCTGCCTTACAACTCTGTCCTTCTCAATTGATTTACTGGTCCCCACATAGACTGACCCAGTTTGCAAATAACTGGTTTAGTGTGTTATTAACATAGATCACTTCAATTCGCAGCCTGGGTAATTCTGGGAGTCGAACTCCTCACATCTCAAAGTTGCCAAGTTGAAAACTGTTGACACAGATGGCCTTAAAGCATTTTATTAAAATGAACACATTCCTGCTAACAAGACTTCATAAGATACATGGACAATGTCATCCACATCCTTTCCTAACCAGCTGGTATCCAGACATATAATCTATCACTTTGTAGGATGTTGTTTCCATTGGATAAGCTGGCTTTTGGACTCCATTTATACTTTAATAGCAATATTTGTTGTTAGTTCCTTTTTAATTTAAAATATTAAAGCACAGCTACTTTTGGGAAATTGTGCACATACCTTTGAGTGTAGAATGGCCAGACTGATCCTCCTACAGCTAAGCAAAAGTAGAAGGGAATACTTTATTAAGGATTGGAGGTAAAGTTGCAGTCACTGCTATTGTACAAGCCTTCCCCAAATCTCTCCAAGGTGTGGTACTCTCCAATATGTGGATTTCAACTCCTACAATTCCCTAGTCAGCATTGCCATTACTGAGAATTTTTGGAATTAAGATTCATAAATCTGTCTAGGAAAGACTGGCATTTACTTTTGGCGAGGTTTAGTCCCAGCAAAACTTTTGTAATGTTGGCATTTATCCTGGAAGATTAGAGACAGAGCCCAGAGACTAGCATGGGCCACAAAAGGCAGCAGCCAAATGTATAGATCTAATAATTCAATGAAAATGAAGAATCTCGTATTAATCAAAGAGATAGGAACACGAACCAGCTTCAAACTGGAGTATTTCAGAATTCTAAAATATAGAACTGACATGATGTAATGGTTTTGATGCTGAAATGGCACTGAAGAGGCCTAGATTTAAATTCTACTCTCGGTCATGGAAGCTCACTGGATGATTACTAATTATTTTAGCCCTCCCTACTATGCAGGTTTGTCCTGTAGAGGAAAATAAAAGGGGAAGCACTATGTGTGCTGCCCTGAGCTATGAAAAAAAAGGGAAGATATATATCAAATAAATAAACTTCCCAAGAGTCAGTTTGTTTAAAGAAAACTTTTTCACTTTTGGAGTGGTAAGTCATTGAAGTTTTATAAGCAAAGGGATAGCAGAATAAAACTGTGACTCCGAATTGAGTGGATGGGATTGGACTTCAGGAAAATTGAAGGGGAATCATTATAGTGAAACAAAAGTTATACCAAACAACAAAATTGAATAAATCCCAAAGATTACAACAACAAAAAGAACTATACCTAATAACCGATTCCCGAATTTGGCTTTTGGAATTACCTGTTTTATAGTATTTGTTTTTCTGTATTCCTACATCTGTGTTCACCCTCTTCTCTTTTAATCTCCCTCATCCATCCCATCCCCCAAATACATTTTAAACAAAACACCAGACATTACAGGTGACTTCAACTGTTTTAATAGATAACAGCAATTAGCTGATGAGGAAAATACAGAAAACTTTACTGCATATTATAGTTGTCAAAACAAGGTGGGTTTTTGCACTTTTCACAACAGCAATAGTTATAATTTCACAATTTCCAATAAAAAATATTGGTTTTGCACCCTCTTGTAAGGTTAACACATTAAATCAAGTTTCATTGCCAATGAAGTGCCCTGAGGTCTTCACGTGAAACACTTTCAGAAAAGTGCACATTTATCTAACACAACACAATACGACACTCACAGCATAAATTTACATCTTACGGGGTATACAATGCTAGATTCATTCCTGCATCTAAACATACACAAACAGAAGGCAGGTGTTATCCTCAAGCTATTCCTATTTTCAAGGAGAATCTGTCCTAAAAACATATATATTGCTGCTACTGCTGCTGTCAAGTTACCACACTCCCTTGAATTGTTCAGCTCTAGATATGTCAAGAGTAGCCAAGTTTTTCCCTACAGCACTAATAGGTGTCAAGGTCATGTGAGAACGGAGGTGAAAGATTCTGAGTTTTCTTTGAACAAAACAAGCAGTTCAGAGCTTTAGCCAGTGTTATTAAATGTTTCCTTATTAATTAACCATGTGGAGCAAAACAGAGGCCAGCTATAACAGGGTAAGCAAGTAAACTCTGCCTGCTCTTTTCATCTAGGAAAAGAGATTTCTGACAATACCAAAATAAAAAGGGGTTGTTGTTGTTGTTGTTGTTTTGGGGGAGGGAGAAGAGGTGTCACTTTTCCAGAAAGCAATTTGTTTTCCACCTACATTTTCAAGTTTACAATTCAAATGTTACCAAAAAAAGGTTTTCAGGGATTAAAATTACATTTAAAATATGAAAAAAGTCCTGTGCAGGGGCAAATGCTTAAAATGTCTGTCAAATGATGGTGAAGAGTCTTTCTGGTGCATTTTTGTCCCTTTGGTTTGTGATTTAACTGAGAAAAAAAATACAGAAGGAGAACTAGCAGACTATTGCAAACAAGACTGGTTTTTTGATTGCAACTTTTATACTTAGCAAATCTAATCTGTAGGAAATATAAATATCCTTTTGAAAGTCTGAAAGGAAAGTGTGCATGTTGGATGGATGAATAATTGAGCCCCTTTTAATCATCAAGTTGTCAGAATAAATGTATGCAATATAGGCGTTTCCCCAAATTTGAAGCAATTCATAGGGCTGGAAACATGGATTTTTTCCTTTTGGCTACCATGGTTTTGAGGAACAAGACAACTGCAGACCACCAGAACATCCTTCTCGATGATCACAAACATTCCTACGTCAGCACTTGTGGTATAAAACCAAAGACTCATCTAAGACATGCCAAAAGTACTTTTGCTAGCAATCTCCCCACCCCTGAAATTCTCGGAGTATCCTCTTAGGATTTTCTTCCTTCAATAAAAACTTTAAATGAAATATCAAATTATTATCACTAGAATATCATAGACACAACGGGAAACTATGCACACATGCAGGTAAAGGTCTGGATTTAGTGCCACAATTCCAGGCATTATATCTCCAAGATGATTATTCATCAAATTTCCCATCACGGATGCTGTCAAATGAGAAAGGGAGAAACTTGAACCCAGTACCCATGTAGAATTTATTCTGGAATTCCACCCTGTTAAGAAAAAGACAGATGAAAAGCACTCATCAGTTGCACACTATCATATATATTAGATATTTCTCTAAGAAGCCAAAGTAGTACTGATATTTTATTTCCTAAACAGAAAATCATCATTTAGCAATTGCACTGGATAGCAACCATTCAAAACATGACAATAAAAGATGGTAGTATATTGCAAACAATGTGCATACTTACATCCTGCAACAATGCATGCTGGAGTTTCAATAATGCTGGTGTTACTGCAAGAGGGAACTTTATCTGAATGAGATCATAGCAACCAGTAATCTTCACTCTGTGTCTCTGTCTCTTTCAGTCACCTGGTTTGTTTAGCGATCATTTCACTAGAACCCATTGTGATTGCTAAATGAGGCCTATCTGCAAGTTCTTCCTATGATTCTTACATTTTGTTGCATCACATAATGTTCCAAATATCCTATGAGTTAAGAGTCCATTTGCAAAAGATTAAAGTTGCATGAAATGCCAATAGAGAACTACAAGCAAGGACATATGTAATGGCACTGAGGACAGTGACAACTTATTCAGTAATGCAGTTTTCCCCAATGGGATATCCACCAAATATGCTGATACAGTAGAATCTCTCTGGTAACAACCATAATTCATTCCATAACTTTGCGTTTTCTTCGTCTTCTAATGTTTTGTCTTCAGGAATTTCTGGGTCAGGAATCGTCTTTGATCACCACCAGAATATGTGTTCGTGACCAGACTCTGAACCACCAATTTGGTCAAGGTCAGAAGCGTTCATGACCAGAGGTTCTACTGTACTGCAATTTCCAGAATATCTAGTAGGATGGCCTTGCAGCCTAGGAATTCAGGAAGTTGCAATACCAATATGCCTGGATGTTACCAGATTAGGAAGACTACTCTATGCTCTAGTATGTTAACATTCTTAAAAGATGCCTGCAGGACTGTGAAATGTTGACATGGCCTTAATGTTATTCCCCAGTGAGAAAAAGTATAAAGACTTTATTTTATAATGGAGGGTAAGAATTCCTTTTTAAAAGATTAAATAGATACATGCAAGGCACATCGATTTGTGCAAACTGACTCGCATAGGCAGACTGTTGCACTTATTGTCTAAATTCTTATCAATTGAATGAGGTGGTCCAGTCACCATCTTCAGTCTCAATTCATTGTTTCTTTAAAAAAGGAGTCAGTATTGTTCTGGCTCACCATCTACTCACTGGCTGAGTGAATCCAACCTTGGGTACCCTCCAAAAGAGTTTCTTATACTACATTATCAGAATAATCATTGTTCTCTCTGCCCCCATATCAGGTTGACCACTGCAACACAATATCATAGAAGCTTCCGTTGAATATGCATTCATTCATTCATGCATGCATATGCATACATACACACACATCACATACTTTGTGCATTATGTAAGCATCATTATTATGACTATATTAGTTTGTTGTTTGCGTGTACATTGAGTGCTTACATATTGAAGACAAATCCCTTGCATGTCCAATAACACTTGGCCAATAAACTATTCTAGTTTATTATTCTATTCTGTTCTGTTCTCTATTCTTTTTACTTCTATTTTATTTCTAATTCTATTTTTTATTTTATGAAAATTATTGTACTTTTCTTTCTCTGTGACTCTGGAAATGAAGCAGGAATGGACGAATCTTTATTTCTCTAGTCCTGTTTCAGTCTGAGTTTACCAAATGAATTATACGATAACTAGATGCTCCAACAATCAAAAGGCAAATATTAAAAATTTCATTTTCCATTTTAGTTCTTTCAAGCCACCTCACCCAAGAACCCGTACCTTGTGCAATTGAGGTATACCACCTCTGGTCTTGTTTTAAGACCAGAGATGTATACCTCAATTGTACAAGAGAATTGCCATACCTATCTAAAGTTCTAGAAAAGAAGAATCTTAAAATTTCTTTCCAACTTTTCCTTCTTCTTTATGTCAGAATATTTCTCTGCTATTCTACATTTTCCACTAATTTTAATTCCACTCAGAATATGAAGAGAATTATACTGTAAGGCTGCCCAATCATAAACAGGCACCAAACATGGAAAGAAAAACTCCATGATTCATTAAAAAAACAGGTCTGGTGATCTTCTTTTGGCCCCATGGTAGGAAACATTTTCTACCCTTTTTGCCTGCCAGGTTTTGAGAAAATTCAAAATATTATTTACTGCTTTTCCACCTTAATGGAACATTTTAAATACTAGCCTCTTTTTAGAAATAACATCCATCACACTGCTTGTACTAAAACACACATGCTTTCTCAGGGACAGAATGTAATGAGGCTCTAATGAACAAATAAAACTTTCAGTTAGTTTGTAGGCAAATGTGAAATTACAGAAAATAAAACAAATGGGAGAGACTTGATTCATTAATGTATTATTGCTTATCTTTTGCAAACTCTACATTGGTAAAATTCAAGGTTTGTTAGTATCACTTAACTCTTGGTAAGTGTTAACTCTTGTTAACTCTTGTTCACTACAACGATATGAAAATTAGGCTAACCTGGCCAAATATTCGATTATATTACAACCAGTCCTTGCACTTATAACCATCATAGCATCTCCACAATCGCATGATCAAAATTCCCAAGGTCTTGTGATCACTATTTGCAATCTTTCTAATCAGCTTCCAATAAGCAAAGTCAATGGGAGAAATCAGACTTATTTAGTCACTATATGATTCATTTAACAACTGCTGTCATTTATTTAGCAACTGTGGGGGGGGGGGGGAGACTGTAAAATTGGGTACAACTCATTTAATGAATGCCTTGCTTAGCAACAGAAATTCTGATCCCAATTAGTGGTTGTAAATCAAGGATTACCTGTAACAGCATTTTTTGCAGCCAAAATTCAGTAGTATAATTATTAAAGATTATGAAAACAAAACAAAAAGGGTGAGAGGGAGAAGCACATCTGGTTAATTGGCTACCCACCCCTGCCTAAATCAAGGGATCAAATTAAATCAGTAGTCAGATCAAAGTTGTCTTTCCATACTCAAAAACAGAAATGTAACTTTTACACTGAGTATCTATTGAATTCCAGCTACAAAAACAACATGCAGGACAGAAACTCATTGCTTAAGGCAGTGGTTCCCAAACTGTGCGCCGCGGCTCCCTGGGGAGTCACGCCATCGTCGTAAGGGCGCCGCGAAATACCTGCGCCCGCTGGGACTAACGCTGATGCGCCATTCCTGAAACGTCTAGTGCGCATGCGCAGATGTCTAAGGGAGCCGCGGGAAAAAATCCGAAGCGTTATGGGAGCCGCAAGCCGGAAAGATTGGGAACCCCTGGCTTAAGGCATCAATCAACAATGGCAAACAATGAAGAGCAGACAGCCTACTAGGAAATAAGTGGAGGATGTGGAGTGCAAAGAATGGATTTGCATGCAACCTCTCATGAAGTGGGAGGGGGGAATCTTTGCAGAGCAAAGGGAGGCTCCCTAAAGCAGCCCAAGAGTCACCTTTGCTCCCCTACCCCCACTCACAACACTCCCACTTCTCTGTTGCCATACCCGCCTTCTGTTCAATCCATTTAAGGTTATCAATTTCACAAACAGGAGAACGGCTCTGCCAATGACTAAGGGAAAAAACCCCACATTTTACTTCTCTTCACTTGTTGAAGCTGCTGATTGGCAGAATTGGGGGAGGGGGCAAAAGAAATAAATCCCATTGGTCAACGTTAAAAATTGCATAAAACTAAGAGTCAGTGATCTTTCAGGACCAAACATCTGTGGCAACTAGCATTTGTGACTGAACACCAGACAAAAATGGTATGAAATGCAACCAAATGGGAAGAAAGGAGTGTTTACTACCAAAAGGCAAGCAGCAATCCAGTTCAGAAATATTTAAGAATTGCTGCAATGCTGCTGACAGCAAAAGAGGACAGAGAAAGTCAGCCCTTGGCTTACAACCACAATTAAGCCAAAAATTTATGTTGCTAAGCACTTGTTAGGTTAGTAACAAGGTTGTTAAGTGAATGTGGCTTCCCCACTGACTTTGTCAGAAAGTCACAAAAGGTGATCATATGAATCCAGGACGCTGCAATCATCATAAACAGGGCTTTTTTTCCGCCGGAACTCGCCGGAACTGCGTTCCGGGACCTTTTTAGAGTCCCGGTCACGTGGTCCGTCTTGACCAATCGCGCACTATCATTTCCGGGGGTTTTTAGCGCGACGACGGGGGTGCGTTCCGGCACCTTTTTTCAGAGAAAAAAAGCCCTGATCATAAATATGTATCAGTTGCCAAACATCTGAATTTTGATCATGTGACCAAGGGAATTCTGCAACATGAAAAATAGTCATAAGTCACTTTTTTCAGTGCCATTATAACTTCAAGCAGTCACTGAATGAATTGTTGAAAATCAAGGACTACCTATATCTAGAAAAAAGGACCTCCCCACGCCCCAAAGAGGGACACTGATTGTTGCAGATTTAAGAGATTTTTTGTATTATTTATTCAAAGACAAGAGAGCATAGGGCAAGCTCCACAATCTTACTATTGGAAGAAGAACAGTCTTTAAAAATAATAAGAGCAGGGAAACACAAATTCTCCACTTCTGAATCAGATTAAATTCTGGAACATTCAAAAATCCATAACTGAGAATATTGACTCCAAAAACTTACTCTCCCCATCCCTTCTACTTATACACAACCCCCAATAGAATGTTCAGCTCCTTTGTGGCATGAAATATATCATAACCCATTGGCATCAAATTATCTGCTGCTGCTGCTCCCACTCCCTTGGCCTAGCTATCTGGAATAGTAGCCATTCCTTACATTTAGCCTGGAAATTCCACAGATCTTGTCCTTCAGGAACAAGTTCATTTCCAATGCATTATGTAACTTTAGTGAACTAGGTGAGCCTAATTTCTGCTCCTGGTCTCAGTTATCTTTTAGATTTTCATTCTTAACTTGAAGGGAATCTATAATTTGATTGTACAAATACATGTCACAAGAGGGAACTCATTTCTAAACATTCCTTTCTTCAATAGCACAACTGTGATCATCTTTGGATTATTCTCTTCCTAGCTGCCAAGGCTCTTGTGGGTACAACTCCATCCCTGCTTGTTGTCACCTCCAATTCTCATATAGTCTAAACCAGGGGTCTCCAACCTTTTGGACCTCAGGGACCACCAAATTCATAATTTTAAATCCCGCGGATCACTAATAGGAATCCAGCACGCTGCTCGCTGAAGTGCTTGGTCTCCCAGTGTCAGGAGGGGATCCTTCAGGCATTTAGCTGCCTGTTTCTGCAACCTTAAATACTCAGAGCCATTTGGACCCATTTCCCACAGAAAACAAAACACTGGGATCTCTCCCCCCCCCTCTCTCTCTGTATCTCTCTTGCTCTCTCTCTCATCTCCCTCTTTTACTCTCATCTCTGTGTGTGTATCTCTCTCTCTCTCTCTCTTTTTCTTGCTCTCTCTCTCATCTCCCTCTTTCACTTGCATCTCTCTCTCTCTGTATCTCTCTCTGTATCTCTCTCTCTTATCTCTCTCTCTGCGTATCTCTTTCTCTCTGTATCTCTCTCTTTCTCATCTCTCTTTCCAGAGCTCTAGTCACAGGACTGGCCCATAAGTCATCCCTGAGCAGCTCCTCCACGCAAGTGCGCTGCAGACCACCAAAATTTTCTCGTGGACCACCAGTGATCCCCGGACCACTGGTTGGAGACCTCGGTCTTATAGAACACTATGAAATTCTCACGGGGCTGCGTGGAACCCAATTTGAAAACCTAGTGGTAGGGGAACATATATGTATAGGAGCATGTTTGCATGACACATGTTTAGCAATCCCAGTTGTCTCTATTTTTGGTTTACCTGTCATGCTTCTCCTGAGCTATGGACAGTTACATATTATTGCAGCTCATTTACTCTTTTTAATTCAGACTTCAATACAAGATTCTTGAACACCATAATCCTGATCATCAAAGGCATCAGGCTAAAAAAACCAGGAGACCCTGAGTTCTAGTCCTGCTTTGGGTGCAAAGCCAGCTGGGGAATCTTGAGCCAGGCACTCTCTTTCGACCCTAGTCGGGAAGCAATGGCAAACCACTTCTGAAAAACCTTGCCAAGAAAACTACAGAGAGCAGTCTCTGAGGATCAGCCATAACTGAACAGAGGGTACATAAATAAATAAATCTGTCTGGCCTGGCTTAGTCTGGATATTCTGATACAATTTTTTGCTAGCTCAAAATCCTACTCAGTAAAATCAGATTCGTTCAAATGGTTTTGATGGTATCCAAACTTGCAGAATTAGAATGAGGCTGGATGTCCTGTTGGTTGGGTTCCAGGATGAAATATCAATAATTTTGGTCCTGGATCTAATCTATTAGGTAAAGGTAACGGCTTCCCCGGTCTAGTCATATCTAAGTCCATAGAGTGGTGCTCATCTCCATTTCTTAACTGATGGAGCCAGTGTTGTCTGAAGACACTTCCATAGTCATGTGTTTGGTATGACTGTACACCAAGATGCATGGAACACTGTTACCTTCTCATAGAAGTGGTACCTATCTATGTACTCACATTTGCACGCTTTTGAACTGCTAGGTGGGGAGGAGCTGGGGCAAGTAACAGGAGAGGTGGTATTCAGCAGGTTCTGACTAATTCTAGAGCACCGGTAGCGAAAATTTTGAGTAGTTTGGAGAACCGGCAAATAGCACTTCTGACTGGCTCCGCCCCCATCTATTCTCTGCCTCCCGAGTCCCAGCTGATCGGCTGGGTCTTCTTTGGTTGCCCTGCAGAGGAGAATGGAGCTGGAAAGCAGGTTAGTGGGGTTGGGAGGGAATGGGATTTAGCAGTAACCTTCCCCCAGGACTGGGGTGGGAATGGAGATTTTACAGTATCCTTCCCCTGCCATGCCCACCGAGCCATACCCACCAAACCACACCACGCCCACCAAACCACGCCCACAGAACCAGTAGTAAGATTTTTTGAATCCCACACTGAGTAACAGGAGCTTACTCCGTAGCCCGATGCTCAGGTCTCAAACCTGGGCTGTCAGCTTTCCAGCTGACAAGTTCAGTGGCCTTTAACCACTGAGCCATCACACACAGGTACACACCCATCTGTTAGGTAGAGCACCCTATTAAGAGCATCCTCTATAGCAATAGGACTTAGACTTATATACTGCTTCACGGTGCTTTACAACCCTCTCTAAGCAGTTTAGAGAGTCAGCCTATTGACCCCAACAATCTGGGTCCTCATTTTACCCACCTCGGCAGGACGGAAGGCTGAGTCAACCTTGAGCTTGGCGGGATTTGAACTGCCAAATTGCAGGCAGTCAGCAGAAGTAGCCTGCAGTACTGCACTCTAACCACTGCACTATTCTATAAGTCAGTATATGAGAATAAGGAAGTGTTTCTTTTTCTTTAAATTTCTCTTTCTCTATTGAACTCAGATAGCCGGAGTTTGAAAACCAGAAAGCTATAGTCTTCCATTTTTCACTGAAAGATGTCAGAATGTGGTTCCAAACTCATTTATTTGCAAATTAATCCCATTGAAGTCAACGAATCTTATTTCTGTTTGATGTTCATAGGATTCCTTTAAAATACTGATTATTCCATCCCCTTCCCTTTTTTTAAGAGAAGCATAATCTAAACATTTTGTGCAGAAGCATGTCTGATCCATTGGGTATTAATGGATGATTTCTCTTCTGGCATAGAGATGCTCAACTCTATTTTCCTTGTAGAAATGTTGCTTAAATGCTCTTGTTCGTCCCATTCCTGGTTATAATACTGATGGGCGCAAATTTTATTACATATAAAATCTCTCTCTTTTACTATATTGTTCTTTTATCATATTCTGAACAGTATTTTTATTTTCTATGGTGACGATGATAATCTTATCGTACGCTGGCCAAAGACCGTAATCAGAAACGTTTGCTGCTTTTCATAAGAATGAAATACCCTGAAAACTTATTACTTTCTCCATTCTCCATACTGAATCAAATATAGTTTCTTATTTTTATCCCAAAGTAGATATTTCGGGAGGGATAGCTGTACGTCTTAGCAATATTCATTATGGGGTGTTTTTCTCCTATTAGCAATAGCAATAGCATTTTAAATTTATATACCGCTTATCAGTGCTTTTTACAGCCCTCTCTA
>JAOYMU010000077.1:72900172-72910919 GCA_025802295.1 Psammodynastes pulverulentus
AGATTTGAAATAGCGTCAGAGTTGGTGAGGAGGAAGGATGAATAAAAAAAAAAACCTTTCACTTTTCCTTAACTACTTCAGTATGCCTTTGAAAATGACAAGTGAGCTAGGCCATACTTTACAAGAAAAGCATACAACACAGAATTGCATAACATACTTATGCAGCAATAGTTCCAGAAGTTCAAGCTAAGCTACCCAGAAAGTAAGGGGGGAAAAAGAATTACTAATAATCAATTAGATTTAGTAGGTAATAGATAAATATATTGGATTAAGTAACAAAGATTCAATGTCAGTGTCCTGCCTAGACAAAATAAATCCAATTAATCCTTTTTTTTTTTAAGTTTGAACTTGCATTATCCTTTTAGGCTCAAATTATAATGAATTAGATCTTAACTGAATGTAAAACCTTCCAATATAGTTGTCCTGAATAGTATTTTATGGATACACCTCTAGCTCTAACTTTATAAGCTTCTATGCTTTCAAGTAATCCAAGTTTAAATAAGTAGGATTTCAAACATTAAATTTTCCTTCAAATCATTCTAAAATCTCTCATAAATCTTCAATCAAGATCACCAAGTAACCATAGGACAAAGAAATTGGGGAAGAGCGTATAAGAAAACCATTCCTTTTGTATTCTGAATAATGTATTACCCGGAGAAACTATAACATAAGCAAAGAAGCCACAAAGGCTGCTGCTTAAGGAGATGTTCTGAAGTAAACAAGCAGGAGGTAAAGAAATAAATGGTAAGGAACAGATATCAGCCATATACTTTTGAATCCAAAGTCTTGAACTTTCCCAAGAGGCCAGTAGCACATTTTTCAGACAGATGGCTAGAATTGGATAGCAACTCCCCCTTCCTGCATTTGTTCAAATGAAAATATTTTTTATTAGTAATTTTTTGCACAAACCTAATAAGAATAGAGGCACTTGTTATGAACAGAATTTTGATTTTCTTTCTAAACAGAAATATAGAAACATAGAAAACCGATGGCAGGGGGGAAAAAACCTAGTAGTCTATTGAGGCTGGCCTTTGAGAGTTTTTTCTATTTATTTATTATTATGTATTTATTATTTTTAATTATTATTTTTATTTATTTCAATTTTTAAAATTTTTGTCAGATGTTGGACATACATTTATCCCAAGCATGTTAAAATTCAGTTACTGATGATCCACTCGTTATCTCTGCTGGAAATAGGTTCCAAGTTTCCACTACTCTTTCTGTGAAGTAATGCTTTCTAACATTATTTTTGATTTTCCCTCCTGTCAGCTTGAGATTATATTCCCATGTACTTGATTTTTGCTAAATATTGAAAATACTCCTTTATAGAACTTTATTCACACTCAGTATGCTCTTTCAGGTGGCTCAGGATATATTCACACACCTCCTTAAGTTGCTTCAGGTGAGTATATCTTATGTAGGCGCAGAAAAGGCCACTAGTAGGCTGTCAGCCTTTTCTGATCCTGTACAGCATTCACTCCTTACCCAAGGCAGGTTGATGAGGTGGCAGTGATGGTCATTGCAGGAAAGGACCCTGGCTCAGCCACCCACTGTGGCTTCAGTCAAAGTGCAGCCTTGAAGGGTAGAGTGCAGCAGGGAGCTATTGGTTTGGTTCTCCATAACAATCCCCATTCTTCATGTGGCCCCTTGGAAAATTAATTGCCCACCCCTGGTCTACAGCCCGCTGCTGCAGAAATTGCCACTATACCGTTACTGGGTCCTCTAGAGGATTTTCAATTTCAGCTTGTCGTAAGAAAACATTTCCACGACACACCCTCCATAGCATCCGCTCAAAGGTTGGGATTCGCTCACGGTTAATCACTCCAGCCACAAATCTAAACACAGGAGAAACCAAAGAAAAAGAAGAATATGCAAACGAATATCAATCCAGAAAAAAATGGATGTTGCCATTGCAAAACCAATAGAATCAAGTTCTAATGTTTTTAACCTAATCCAGAAAAGAATACAGATACTATGCAAGTTAGTAGAAAAATAAAACAAAAGTTTTAACTGTATAGCTGTATTATGAAAAGAATAATTAGGATACTCAATTCTAGAGACTAAATGGGATCAAGGCATAAAATGTGTTTGTGATCTAAAAATGAGATTAAATTATTTTTTGTTGATTAGACAAGTAATGTTTTAAAAGGAATGCACATTTTTTATGTTAAATTATACTCCTTAAACATGGAATCTGTCATCTCATAAATAGCATGGCAAAAAGAATAATTTGATATAAACAGAAATAAACTATCTTGATTTTATGGAATGGATCTGGGATGTGTTTGCTACCTAATTTTGAAAAGTCTAAATTCTAAAAATCAATGGCCTCTGAGTGAATTGAAACTGATACTTGTGTATATCTGAATAAAATCAAACCACAGTTTCCAGTACAGAATAGAAAATGGTCTGAAATGTAGGGAATTGTACAATTATTGGTACAATTCATAGTTTAGGGTACTCTTTCCAAACCAGATAATCCTTTAAATGTATGAATTTCAATTCTCAGAATTCATACCAAGGCTATGCTGGCTGAGAATTCTGAGATCAAGTTAGAAATGGTTAGTTTCTGATTTTCCTGAATTGAATCTGTATCTGTGAACTTCAATCTAGTTCAGAAATTGATGGACTATAGAGAAAATATATGAATTTATGATTAAAAATATATGATTTTATGATTAAAAATAGGACATAAACAACTTGTAATTTGTGTATAATGCTTACCTACCATATTTTAATTTAGATTCTTAATGGTCAGCATAAATTAAGTTTGGTTTGGAGCAATGTCTGAACTATCAAGGAATAAATGCTACTGTACAAAAAGATCAACACTTAAATACATGCATTCTTAAATTCTTGAAGTTCACTGAGAATACCTGTTATCAATAAGTACTTGAGAGTTCACTGACAAAACCAGTTATCAAAAAGTCTTGATAGCCATATAAGGAAATTATCTGAGCTAAATCTCTGAAAGGAGTACAGTCAGAACATAAAATTGAAGGAAGACCTCGATCTTGGGGAAAACATCATAAACTGCAAATGTTACATATCAGCATTTGAAATTAATATTGAAGTTTATCTGCATAAGTGGGCCTTCAATACTTAATAGCATATTAAAAATTAAGATATGTTATAGAAGAGACAAGTAGAAAACCTCAAGGCAGTTATAGAATAAAATTACCTCTTATTGTCTTTTTTGCTGAAGAAAAAAAATACTTGTGATTTATGGGTTTGATGATTTGGAAAGGACAGATTATGGAAAAAAAGATATAAATTTAGAAAGGGGGTAAAATATTAAATGTATTTATAACTGCTTTTTAACCCTTTTTCTTTTTCCCCCCTGCTTTGTTTCTTCTCCTTAATTTGTCTCTTATTTATTATTTTTCTTTCTTTTCTAAAATATATATTTTTATCATTAAAAATAATAAAAATTATTATAAAAAATAATAAAAATATGTTTAGAAAATCCTTGTTGAAAAAATTGATAGAAGTAAGAGTTTATCAAAATTAATGGCAACAGCTGTGGGAAAGTATGTCTCTAAGTTAAACAGTGCAGTAAATTGCTTTAAAAAGAATTAAGGAATGCAGGTTGAAGCCCATGTTCGGGCATGGAACTCAGCAAGGAATTTGAGTCAGTTACTTTTTCTCAAATCAACCTATTTCTGAGGATGGCTATGGGAATAAAATGAGAGCGAAGAACAATATATGCAGTATACATTCCTTGCATTCTCTGAGAAAAGGGTAGGATATAAAACAAGCATATTGCTGTTCTATCCAAAATAAATTAAAACTATTTATTTTCTTGGCAAATTTATAATTTCTTAAATTTAGAAACAAGTGAATAAATTATGATTAATATAAAATTATCAATATGGCTGTTAATGAGCCATACCTGATTATCTTCTCATCTTAATCAACACTTTAGAAAATGAAGTACAACAATTGATACTCTAGAAATATTGTAGATTATCTGTTCAAAACTATGACGTAATTGTTTTCACTTTATTACATTCTAGTAGTAATAGATGCAGAAATCAAATCTACACTACTTTAGAATAATATATACTTATTATGCAGTAACTGAATTCACACATTCAGCTGATATAGAAAAGGACAAGAGGACAAGACAGCCAACTTGTGTTTTCCTATGCAAAAACCCAAGAATAATATTACAGTGTACTGGGGCAACTCTGGTCCTTAACATCAGTGCTACAATTTTTATAAAGTACCATTAATTTTGAAAAACATACCCCAATCGCAGTGGGGCCCCTCTTCCCATTTCGCTTGGTTCCAACAGCGATGAGGACTCCTCCAACAATTCAGGATCCGCCATCTGCTGATGATGCAATTCAGCCTGAATTCACAAATCAATTAATATCTAATGAAACTAGTTAGTGGCATGCAGGGGATGAGGAACCAGGAGATGGATGAGAAAAAGAGAAGAAAAGCAGAGAAGAAGAAACAGTACAAAAGAAGAGAAAGCTTAAAGAAAATATGAGTGAGAGACAAAGCATCTTTATATAGCCAAAGAGGGGAAAACAAAACACTCATGATCACAGATTTTTCAAGCTGGACAACAATTAGCCTAGATTGCAAGTTAAGCTCCAAAGGAATATGGTAGAAAAAGAGCAATTTTCTATTTCTGTTGATCTGGAAAAGGGGATTTTTTTTTTGTTTAAATGACAACTTACAACCTAATCATAAGCATCTACTCTGTACTATGGAAAATGCAGGAGAGGTTACAACAAAGAATGCTATGGGTCTAGAATCTGAAAATGAGACAAAAGGAATCACAGTAATTGTTAAAATAATAAGTTGCCTGGTCAAAGATATGATACAACATAAACAAGGCAGTGTATATTCCATTTTTAAAAAGTGAATTCTGCCTAAATTACAATTAATCAATCTATGCTTGTTCATTTCACATAAATAATTATGTTTGTGTTAATCCCTAGAAGAGTAAAGAACGGGCACTGAAGCACAACTGCTGAGAGTTCTTGGGGTTTCCCCCATAATTTTAGAAGCTATTTCCCCATATATTTTTCTTATTTAAGTGATTAACAATTAAAAACATCTATATAAGGAATGTAAGATTTTTTAACAAGATTCCTTATATGACAAACATCAAAACACATCCAAATACAAATATGCAGTTCGAACCACACACTGCATAAAATATTGACCCTCTCTTCCCTTTGAGATTTCAGCATAGCTAAGCTCACTTTTTTTCCAAACATATATCATACTCATTCAAAAGATAGACAGAAAAAAAAATGATTAATGCAGTGGGGGGAATAGTCTCCCATCTTTTCAATTTAGGACTGATAATTCCACTGAAATCAATACTGGAGATTTCCCCACTGACTCCGTAAATGTGTGCACATGGTATCTGTGGAAATATTCACAAGGTTGTGCGGTGTTTTAGATTCAGAACTTCAAGTGGCTATTCAACAAACACCTTTTTAAATCAAACAAATTTTTTCTTAGGCTCATGCTAGTGCAGCATCCTTTAAAAAAGCACAACTCTTTTGTTTCCAAAAGATGCTAACATATATGTTAATTATGCTATCCACATAACTTCTCTTTTGAAACTGAAGGGCAGGGCCAGAACAAAAGCCATAGTCTTATATCAATAGACTACACAACTAATCAAACTTAAATGCTTGTAAAATAAAATAGTCTATTTAGAAGATTAACTGTTGCTTTACATTTCTTTTTTCCTCTCATGAGAAAAAATTAAACAGAATTGATGTAGCCACAAATGATTTTTCCTTCCATCATATGGAATTGAAGGAGTAAGCAAAAAAGATGAGCAAGGCAGGAACCAGCAGTTTCCCCTCTAGCAAGATGTTAGAGCATAAATCAGAAGCTTTTCCAAGGCTATCAAAACAACTCTAGAGCACATGCCTATAGAATGACTGATTTCTGCTAACTGCAATGGACACATTTTCAGGCTGTATTTGGTTTCATTCTTATCTGCAATAAAAAGTCTTGTCGCATGCGCAGTAAACCAATTTCTGAATAGGGAATTAAGTGCCTAGAGAGCCAAGATTTATAGCCATGCCAATGTGAGCCCTGATAGCTAGAATTAAAATGAGAAAGAAAATACAGTGGGGATGAGAGTAAGGGAAAGAGATAACTGGACAAGGCAGGGAAGAAAAAAAGCCCTACTCAGACATAGAAAAATGGTTAAATCCATCAATCAAACTGCATTGTCCAAGTAGTAGCTAATCTTCAAAATTCTTTCTTACCAATTCACAGGTTTAAAAATATATATTTGCTTTTGAAAAGGGAATTCAAAATTCTCATGAAATAAAATCCTTTAATGACTACTATACAGCAACAGCTACTACAGAGCTGCTATAATTCTAATATTACTGACTGTTTGATTATATGTAATATACACAACCCTCATTAAATAGCCAGGTTAGTTTTGCAAAAACAACACACGTATATAGTGCATTTGAAAAGAACAATTTGCTTTTATTTTAACAATTCAAATAGTAAGCATATAAAAATATTTTAGCTTATCATGCACCACATTCCTTGCTTAGCGTGACTTCCATTTTTTTATATAGTGCATTCCATCTTTCTACAAATAGGGTGGAATTCGCATAATCTTTATTTCTATAACTTGTTAGTAGGGAGTCTTGGGAACTTAACTTGCAGAAGCACTAGTAATATAGCTCTGGAAGAATGACAATGCCACACTTCCAGGGACAACCAAAAATTTTTTTTCACAAACCACACAGTTAAAAACACTTTAAAGAAAAGCAAAAGCAGACGAAGCTTTGGAAGGAAAACTTCTCACCTTCCAATGCATGCAAAGCATTCCTGCAAAATAGATGGCTTTTCATACTTATTTGAAGTGGAAGACACATATACATCAGAACAAGCAGCAGGCCATTAAAAAAAAGAGCATGGCCTAGCAAAAAAGCCCATGGAGTTACTAACCTAAGCACAAAAGTATCTACTAAAGAAAATCTCTCACTGAAAAATGTATACTGTTTTAACATAATTGGGGGGAAATACAATATATGTTGATTCCCAGGCCAAATACATTCTTTTTGCTTTTAATTTTTTTTCTCTACAAATATATGCTTCAAAATATTAACATTCTTTAAACAAGAAGCTCTTTCTCTGCAATGATTTTGCATTAGGTTCAAGCATCAAAGGATAGTCACTTCTCAAAAAAAATTATTCTTTACATTCCATGGGGCAAAACATTTTAAAACTCCTGCACAAATGTACAGAGATATATACAACTCTGGATAGATAGTAATGCATCATGTTAATCTTTGTGCTGATATTTGTAATAATGCTATCATTTCTGTCATTCTAAACAAATGTTTTCTATTAAGCTCCAATTTTCCTCCTAACATTCCAATATCTGTGTCCATTATCATACTGAATTTAGCTGCGGAAATATACCAAGAAATACAACCAATTGAAAAGGCCAGCCGTCTCTCCTGTAAAATATCTACTCCAGCACGCATACAAATGTACATGCTCCAATGAAGAATCTTGAATTTTCAAATAACAATTATTATGGTTATTATTGTGTTTCAGGAAGCCTTTCCAAATAAAAATTATCAAATAGCAGGGAGGTTCAATTCTGACATCTTAAAATCAGAACTGAGATGCTACTTTAATACTAGCTATCATTAATGGAATAGTTTATTTTTAAAGGCAGGAAGGTAGCATTCACAAGTGCCCATCCGTAAGAATTATGGTGTGTATCTCCTCTGCCAAAGCAAGAAACATTAAATTTTCAAAACAGTGGAAAGTAAACCCAATTTATGATCATTATTCATAAGCAACTATACAGGAGAAGCAAGTCAAGATCCTTCTCGCAGAAACACATAAAGCAGGAGACATATTTTCACAGTTTCCAGCACCTGCAGCAAGGATCACAAAGAGAAGGAAGAAATGACAGGTGCAAATGAGAACTAAAGATGGGACATGATGGGGGGAAAAAAAGAAATCAGAGGAAAGAAATGGGAACTGCATGCCATTAACCATTACTTTTCCAGTCTTGTTTCAGTCTATTCTGAACACTTATGGTTTATACATTCCGACATATTATTCCAGTTCTCACTGTGCTCTTTACAAGATAAAGATATGAAGAATGAGAAAATGACTAGCAGTTAATAGATTCAAAATCAATGTGTTCTTTTTTGACATGCAACAAATGGCTACACCGGCAAAGTAAACATATTCATTCAGTAAGGCCCAAATTTTCCTATAACTCCACCTCAACTAAATCAAAATCAGCAAGCCTTGCGAGCCATTTCTTGCCATTAAACAACAAGTATTTAAAAAGTCTCTCCCAAAAGATTTATACAGTCTTCAAAATGTTGAATGCAGCAATCGGTGTGGTTAAAAAAAGGAAGATGGAGCAACTACCATGCCACCTTAAAAACATACCCTAAATTTGGAGCACTGCTAACTGGTTATGTAAAGCTTTTCAAAGAATGAACATGAAATAACTCATAGCCATAAAGGCTACATCTCAATGTAAAGTTATAATACAATATATGGAATCCATAGTGATCAGTCTGTTTAAGATAGTTCCAGATATAGGCATTTTAGTGATACTATTGTCACCACGTGCTATTTAGAGTGAAGCTGAAAAGCCCAATTCTCACAAATAGCAATAAAAATACATCCATATGTCAAGATGGTAAAATATATTGGGGTTTAAATTAGGGTCGTTCTTGCATTAAAAACATATATAGAAAATTGGCAATGTGGTTTATAAGAAATTGTCTTAATGTAAGAATGTCAAGCACAAGCTGTTCCACATCATTGATTTGTTATGATAAAATTCAAGCCAATATTCTGGGCAAACTGCAAGGATCTAGGTTACATAGTTAATTTTCATCTGCCCTTGGGGAAAAAAATGTTTTTCCAGTCATGTCCAAGAGAAATCAACTCAGAGTATATTCAGCATGGCATTGGACAATCTACTGAAAAGGAAATAGAACTGTAATTATATGGAAGACTAATATAACAAAAATTACATGACTTAAAGTTAATATTTGCAGCTGTTTCCAATATAACCTGTATTCAAAGGTCATTTAAATTAGCTCTTAAGCAATTCAGAAGGATCAAATGCATGCATGTTGAGAAGACAAAGAAAAATTGGATGAGCACATGTTGCATCAAGGTTGGATGCTTTTCCAAGCACCACCTTTTCAAGAGACATTCCATAACTGTTATAACTAAAAAAAACCAGTAGTTGAGCTTTGTCATGGTGGTGGCAATCATAAAAATGAAATATTTACTTGCACGTGTACACATAAGTCAATAACTCCAAACCACAACCTGCAAGCTGATATTCAACATCTGAAGTTAGGCACCCAGAACCATTATTGTATAGATTCACCACATTATTATTCACACAGTTGTTTACGCAACAAATTTCTTCTTGTTTGGAGCATTGCATCAGAAGATTTCATATCTTTAGCATATTCAAGAAATCACTGAAAATGCACACACAAAAAAGTTTTTATATAATGTTTGTAAACTGAAACATTAAAACTGAACAACATAAATTTGAATGTATACCTGAAACAGGGTATAGCCCAGTAACAGGATTTCTTAAAAGGAAAGTTTTGACTTAAATTGTTTTTTGCAATGAAGATATTTGTAGATACATATTTCTTAAAGCCTCCCTTTCCTTTTTTCTTAAAGCCAAACAAGACTATGAAAATCTCAATCAATTCCTTAATCTATAGATTTGGAAAAAAAATGTTCCAGATAAATGAGTTTAGGGTCTCAGGCCACTAAAACTATGGCTTATAGCAATGATAGGTAATGTGCTGTTCTTCACAATTCTTGGATTATAATTTTACATGCTTGAGACAATAAGGTCAATAGTCAAGGAGCATAAGAAATGTAGGAGAAAAGTGTAGAAGGTGATTGTCTTTCCCTGGTTTAGACATAAGGATAGTCAATCACTTCTGTTTTTAAAAATATGTCTTGGTATTTCTGTAAACTTTCTTTTCTACCTAACTGTAAAACATGCTTAAAGATATTCCAAATCCTTGTGTGCCTGCAAGATGACCTAGAAACTAGGAGTACAAACAGATTTTTCTATGACCAATTCCCAAATTGTTATGAATGATGAAAAACAATTTGCAAGAACTCCTTAGAAGCAAATAGAGCTGCCAACCCAAATTGCAACTTAAGCAGGCATTTGTAAGAAGAAAAACAGTGGGTATGATGGGCTGGCCCAGATGATAAGAATTGAAAACATTCCGATATTCTGACCTCATCAAAAAATTGTTGAGTTTTTCGGAGTATGAATTTCAACTCAGTTAGCTCTAGGAAATTCCTTTTCAGGGCTTCCTGATTGGTGTTAATCTCCTTGAGCTCATTCTCTATTTTCTCAAAGTTTGCCTAAAAAGTGGTAGGGGAGGAAACAAGAAAAAGTAAAGCAATTATCAATATACTTTAGACATATTTATTTTCTCAATGTGAATACTAATGTAAACTTCAATGAAGAGTCATGGTATAGTGTTGGACAGAAACTAGTCTCAATATAAATGCTGCAGAGTAGGACAGACACTAGTCCTCCTTTTTGCTGTCAGAGGCCTTCAGGAACTTCTTCTTCTGCGGCCGGCAATGCTTTCCTGAAGGCCTCTGCAGCCAATAACAGAGCTCTGGATCAATCCAGACCTTTGTGATCAGCTACAGAGGCCTTCAGGAACTTCTTCTGTGGCCGGCAAGGCTTTCCTGAAGG
>JAOYMU010000077.1:72952705-72967072 GCA_025802295.1 Psammodynastes pulverulentus
TACACAGCGCCACATGGCGTAGCCGCGAAGTCTTTCATAGCGATGAGCGGGAATGGGATGGGTGGGGCGGGGCGAGTGTTGGGCGGGCTTGCGGGGCGAGCGGGCGGGGTGAGTGGCGGGCGGGGGGGGAACAAGCGAGCATCAGGAACCGGTTCGGGGGTGTGGCCAGCCACAAGTCACTACCGGTTCGACGACCTAGGCCTAATTGCTACTACCGGTTCCTGCGAGCCGGTGCAAACCGGCTGAATTTCATCACTGCATATATCTCACTATGCCTATGGACACATTTATATCCAGCTGTACTTTATTTCATTTTTAAAATACTTTTTAAAATATGTGGAGGGATATTGGAGTGGAGTGAGTGAGCATTTCAATATTTGTTGACTTCTGGTGGCTCTCTGGACAAGCTCCTTCAGTTTCTTGGCAAGTTTTTTCGGAAGTAGTTTGCTATTATCTGCATTCTGGGATTAAGAGAGAACAACTGACCTAAGGTCACCCAGCTAGATTTGGCCCGCTGAAGGACTAAAACTCATAGTCTCGCAGTCTCTAGCCCAGTGTCTTAACAACTACAACCAAACTAATCACTGCACCAATCATTTTACAATATTATACCGGAAGTTGAAAACATGTTTTTAAAAAATCAGTGTTCCAGTTTATTCCCAGTATTATTCCCAGTTTTGCATATTGTGTGACTTCAGTCATTTATCCAACAAGTCAATGTTATGTTAGCCTAGCTTAACATATGAACACTGCCTTCTCCACCACTTTCATCATTGTTTTAACAATAGTTTCTGCATCCTGGTTCCAAAACAATGCCGGGCTACACAATATGTTTTCAGGCAATCTGCAGTGTATGGCAAAAATCAAAACAGTCATAACATTTCGGGGCCATGTGTTAAATAAATCCCATGTCTTTTTTAATATTACCCACTATGTGTTTTGATGTGTTTAAATAATCCTTGTCATGTTCTTTAGCCAAAAGAATGGCAATACAAATATCAACATTTTTACCTTAAAAAAAAAGATAGGGAGGGAAAAAAAGCAAGCATAGGTTATATAGGTTATAGTTTAAAGCTGCATTCTTACACTTATATGCCAGCATGAGAACAATGTCAGCAGCCAGATGGAATACATGCCTTCAGAAAAGCCAAAGTGAGCTGGTGTCTTGCAAAGGTAACCCAACCCATAGATTTTCTTTTCTCCTGCTGTCCTGCTACTTCCTGCAGTTGTTGCTAGTTAAATAATAATTGACTCTATTAAACTTTTAGCTAATCCAGTCTTTTCAAAAGGAACTTTCAGAACAGTTCTCACATCTAGTTAGTAGGTTACTTATTTCACTTTCCCAAACCAAATGGTTTCTGATCTTAAAATAGCTTTTTAAATGAATTTCAAACACAGAATCCATAATGAAATTACTGACAAAAGACTAGACAAAGTTGAATTCAGATTATGTGCTTTTAAACCATTTTATACCATGTTAACTGATTTAACAGCATAAGGGTATTTAATGAAATAACATATGTATCTATATTCTATGTATGTATTTTCTTTCTTACCTGTCCTGACAGTTGTTTTTTTTCTCTGTATGCAAAGTATACACTTATACATACATCTGCCATCTCAAGATGACATTCCATGCATTTAATAAAATGATATCTAATCTATGAAAAAGTATATACTCTGTCTATCTGTCTGTCTATATATATTACATTGCCAAGAAACAGAAAGAGAGTACTGAAAAATATGGTTGCTACTATTGCTCCAGGTCTATTAAATATGCTATCGTTAACTGCCTACTTTTCTGTACATTACTTAAGGTTTTCAAATCAAATTATGTGCATTGGTCAGGATAGGGACAATCATTACTTGCGTATGCTGGTATCAAAAAAGCATTCTAAAGCAACATAGTGAAATTTTTCATCAAGTTAAATTTTCCAAGATCATGGCATGTGTGAGAGTGCCCGTGAATATTTTTGATGATCTATCTAAGATACTTTTGAAAGTTAATTACCTATTAAAGTCATTCTTTCCTAAAGCTAACTATCATTTGTAATTTAATAAGAATTGAGCTGCCCAACGTGACATACCAACTATAACACAGAACACCAACCATGCATGTTAACAACATTAGATTTTTCTCCTGCCTTTATAACTTTATGAGTAACTCAAGGCGAGTTACTTATTCAAAGTATCTGCTGTTGTTTTATACCTGGGACACCCGAAAGCAAAGAACAACTACAGTACAGATATCTGTTCTAAAAAACATTTGCAAAAAGAGGCCCACAAAATCATACTTTGACAAAGCTGGGAATAGTTCCATTTCTTCCACTGACGATGTAGTTATCATTCAGGATTTGCTAAGTGATGCTTTGTGCAGCTCATGATCTGTATAGCATTCAAAAGCAAAGTAAGGAAGAATAAAACAGTAACATTTTTGCCATGATCAAATCCAAATAAATTTAGTACAGTCATTAGCCAGCAGAAAGAAAGAAAGAAGAAAATAATTTGTTTTCAAATATACAGAACATCCAACAATAAATAAGGAGTAACGCATATAAAAATATGCTAAAAAGCTTCATTCTTATAGTTAAAACTAACCCAAAATTTAGAATTATAGAGCCTCAGACAAATCTGAGAAAGATACAGTAGAGTAACAGACATGAGAAAAAATGACCAGTGGGTAATGTTGAAGCAAAGCCATTTTCAGACAAGTTCAATGGCTCTTGATTATTCTTTGCCTACTTTTATATATTATTGCACAAAAATTTGCCAATCTTATATATTATTTCAGGAGTAATTTATTATCACTTCTTGGACTTTTGGCCATAAAAAAGAAAATGAAATATATAGTAAGTATTGTAAAGATTCCCCAAAATATTTATAAATCATGATCCAGACTTCCTATATGAATATGATGCTTAGATATGAAATTTTGCTTCGAAGTATAGGGTACCAAAATAACAGAAAGACTTAAACAACAATCAATTTCCAGGTAAGGTTCTATATTGGTCTACAAATGGATTGATTTTTAAACTGATTGGGATTGGTGATTGTTATCAGGGTTCAACACACTAAATTATCAGGATTAGCAAATCCATTTTAGCTAAAACTAAAAAGAATTACCAAAGTTGTAATGAGATTGCTTTCTTACCATAGCTGAGGGCAAAGTTTAACTGGCTGTTAATTTCTACTAGATCAAAAAATTATGCACACAGTAGTTTTTGTTTATGTTTTGCAGGATGAGGTGAAACTGCCAACCAAGCTGAGCATAAGTAAATCTGTGAAAGAAGTGGAAAAAGAGGAAGAAGGGGAAGAGATCCCAGCTGGTGAGGAGCACCCTGGGGAGGATCATATTGAGCTCTCCTCAGATGAAGAGGTTGAAGTTGAAGAGATTATTGAGGAATCACGAGCAGAACGTATTAAGAGAAGCAGCATGAGGAAGGTTGATGACTTCAAGAAGGCATTCTCTAAGGAGAAAATGGAGAAGACCAAGTTGAAAACTAGAGAGAACCTAGAGAAGACCAAGCTGAAGACCAAAGAGAACCTGGAGAAAACCAAGCAAAATCTGGAGAAGACACGACATAACCTGGAGAAGAGAATGAACAAACTAGGCACTAAGATAGTCACCACTGAACGCAGGGAGAAGATGAAGACTTCCCGAGATAAGCTGAAGAAGTCCTTCACCCCTGATCATGTAGTCTATGCACGTTCCAAGACAGCTGTCTATAAAGTGCCACCTTTCACCTTTCATGTCAAGAAGATCCGTGAGGGAGAGGTAGAAGTGAAGGCCACAGAGATGGTGGAAGTTGGTGGAGATGAGACAGAAAACACAGATCTGCTGAGAAGCGAAAGCCCTGAGATGAGCACACTTCTGCAGATCACTGAGGAGTCAGATGCAGTGCTTCAAGAGAAGAGTGATAGTGAGTGAGGCAGGTGGCAGTATAAAAGCATCAAATGCTGAATATGTAATCTTCCACATTTTCCACATTTCCTCTTTTTGGCCTCACATGGGCATGCGCATGCACACATACACATGCATACATATACATACACAATATATACAGAATTTTTACAGCTCGCCTCCCCCTTCTTCATGTAGCTTCAAGGTGCATTTTTGTATATTTCTGATTCATCATATAGAACATGGAACATACTTATAATCCAGCAAAATACCATTCCTGCTACTAAAAGCTTGCTTTGCCAGCCTGCCATGGCAATACCCCAACTTCCCAAAGGTGCTACCCAAGAAATAATCTACTTCTATGCCCAAGAAGCATGCTGCCTCTTAGCTATCCTTTTTGATGTCAAGAATGCTTCCTGGGGACCTAAAAGCAAATTTGTCAGTCAGAAGACAAAGCGCAGGCATGGAAGCAAAGAAGGAATTGGTTCAGTATATCATAGAACTAGGGGATAATGAAGGGAACATGGAAATTATTGCTTGAATTCAAAGATATTACAATACAATGTAATGCCTGATTCAGGCATACAGTCCAATTTCCAAGAGATTATATGGAAAAAGTTGCACTTAGTGGGCCTTATTTCACAAGTAAAAACCAAATGAATGCCAATAAATACGTCAACTGAAAGTAATATAAATAGGGTATCCATTTGCACTATTAGCTACACAGATCTGTGAAACTACTTTGCAACATAGTTGAAATAGGGATACTGATGGGGGGGAGGTGAGGAGTGGATGCGAAGAACATTGGACAAGTAGAGAGAGTCAAGGGGGAAAAAGATGGCTCAAGGACAGAGAGTGGATGTGGCCTTATGACAGCTTTAGCTACGAGCAATAAAGGGTTACCAACATCGATAAAACAGGAGGCAACCATCATCTATTCCGTTAGCAATCTTGACTTCCATTCCTGGGCTGGATCCAGAGAGCACTGCAGGGTTGTTTTCTGCCTATGCCAGGACTCCAGCAGTAGGCCAGCTTTAACTAGTTGTGTAATAACTTGAGTACATGCAGTTTTTGCTAAAGTTGCAACATAGAGTGTCAAAGAGCAAGAGTTCATTAATACAGGATAATTTGTTACAGGGAAAGGGATTCTCAGATACCCTCCCTGAACAATACACCACTCAAAAAATCACACACATACTGACTTCCATACAGCTACCTCTTTGGCTTGCAGTTTTCAAGCGAGCCTGAAGCCTCGCTTTCTAATCACAAAACAATGGCCTCCTTCCCCATTTTCTGACACATGTAACTATCCTCCCCTTGCATGATTTTGTGATTTACCCCAGCCTCCGCCTTCCTGCCTTCCTCACACTGGATTTTCCCCCAGTGTCTCTCTATGGTCAAGGAGAAAATATTTGCAGCTATGAATCCATCATATGTCTTGCAATTCTGCATCCAACGTATCTTCCACAAATACCACATCTGTACCGGAACTGCCTATTCTAACATCCCCAGAAATGGCTTGGCTATCCACACCTTAGCAAGAAGAAGTGTATGTGTGTAAGGGGTGTTTTTATTGGACTGAGAAGTGTGCAAGCAAGTGAGTAAGGGTTGTTCCCTTTGCACTGCACTTTCCTTCAAGCCTTTCAGTTCTTGTCATGGATCTAGAAGAAGAGAGAGAGCCCAGGATGTAAGATATGCTTGGCCTTCAAAACCATCAAAGATGGGATGGGGATCTTGCCTCATTCAGGGGAAAATAAATATGTGGGGAAGAGGGTGCTGTGCCAAGCAGCCGCATTGCTCTTTTTTCTAAGACTGCATCCTGGTGAGCAGCATGAATAATAAACTTTTTTTTCTACATGGACAAGTGTAAAGTGTTTTGGGGAGCAACGTTACATAGATTAGTGACTAGAAACAGGAACATTTCCACAATCAAATGATTTAAAAGTACATCAACACCTCCCTTCTGTTTTTGAGGAAAGGTTCCTGAGAGTAAGAAATAAATTCAAATAAGAAATGAGACATAGATCCCATTGGGAAGTGGGGGAGGGAAGGGAGACAGCAGCTGCTTCAGTAGAAGCAGATGGATTGGCCAAATGACTGTTCGCTCTCTAAAGTAGCCCTTCCCAAAGTTTCCAGTTTGCCTAGCTAAAAAGATTTTTGGTTGGGAATGGTGGGAGCAGCAGTGCAAATAAAACTGAAATGCTCTGGTTTGGAGAAGATTGCTAATAGCTCTGGTTGTTCACCATATGTTTACTATTTAATAGACCTTACCAGCAAAAACAGGGGCTTTTTAAAAAAAATATTCAGTATGCAAGAGAGTGATGGTGTTTTTCCATGGCTAATAAGGCAGGAAATATCACTAGTACTAAATAGTTGTTCTTACCCAAGAATTTAAGAGTAGTTGCTCTTCAGATGAAAGATTTTAGGGGAAAGACAGTTGAAAAGAGAAAGGAAGTGAAAGGAAACTGATTATATATATATATATATACACATGTAATCCCCAATTTACTACAACAGTTCATTTAGTGACCATTCGAAGTTACAACAGCACTGAAAAAAGTGAGTTTTGTCCTTTTTTTCACACGACAGTTGCAGCATCTCTGTGGTCAAATGAACAAAATTTAGATGCTTGGCAACTGTCATGTATTTATGACTGTTGCAGTGTCCTGGGATCATGTGATTATCTTTTGTAACCTTCTGACACGCTAAGCCAGTGGGGAAACCAGATTCACTGAACAACCATATTACTAACTTACAACTGCAGTGATTCACTTAACAACTGTAACAAGAAAGGTTGTAAAATGGGGAAAAACTCGCTTAACAAATATCTCACTTAGCAATTGAAATTTTGGGCTCAATTTTGGTTGTAAATGGAGGAGTACCTGTAGTTCACCTTGACTTGCATGATTTTACCTTGCAGGTAATTTGATATGTTGATGGTTCGGCATTTATTTTTTCTCTAATCTCTAAAGCAGCGTTCTCAAGTTCTGGTACCAAACGCTTTTCCACACCCTTTTGTTCTTTACATTGGCAGTTAAAGGGAGGTAAAGTGGAGGTCATCTAGACTTGATCCAACATCCCCACATTCTGTTTTTGTAGCCACAGAATACTGCGATGACAGCTGGAAATGAAAAAAAAAAAAGTGTTGAAATGATGGCAGGAGATATAGACTACCTTGTTCTATAATGTGGGAAATATTACATTAAATGTTTATGCCGCCTGACTCTCAGGGACTCTGGGCAGTTCACAACAATCAAATTGAAATAAAAACAATAAAACAAAATGATAATAATAGTAAGGGCAACAGACCAGATCGAATGTGTTGTGAGGGATCTCACTCTCCATTGCCAACTTTTTAATTAAACTGTTTATATCCCATCCTTTGAATCCAAATGAATATCATTAAACATTCATTTATCATATTTGGACGTCACCCATTTCACAGAAATATGAGTCTAGGCAGCATGCAATAAAACCATAAAAACAGAATTCATATTAAATGCAAACCATTATCATCACTCTTTTTGGAAAGCAACAGAAACCCATGATACCACTTTTCCCTAACATCCGGGGCAAGATAAATTTACAGTGACTTTCTCTGGGGGGGAGGGGGGAATAGCTTCTTTTACTACATTACAAGTATATTACATCTCTTGTGCAAAACAGTTTATAGATTGAACATTTGCAAATGGAGAGTAATATTTCAGTTTTTGCATTTTTAATAATGACAACTACTTTATGCATATGAAGGCTTTTGCTTTCTTAAAAGCATTACAGAGATATGTATAATTGTGACCGGATAATATTTAGCTTTCTCAAAATTTAAATAAAAACACATAATTCCCATGAAAAATTAATGATGAAAACTTTTTTAAAAGTTTAAAATAATTATATATTTCCATTACAGCCACGTTAAAGGAAGTTTTTTAAAGGCAAGCAGTATTGCAAATATTCATCATAGGCACATAGTGTTAGATTCTAAGAGTAGAAATAAAAAACAGGATTACACCTTCTTCCCCAAAGCATTTGCTCTACCTCCTCAAATCTAGTGGCAAATGCACATGAACATAGGAAATATGGAATCAAACTATTGCTTCATCTTCCAGTTATTTAGGGCAAACTCAAACTTTTTGCTTGGCCAATTGCCAGTAATAGCTTGCAGAAATGGATGACTCCAACTGCCACTGCCAACCCATGACAAATCCCTCCTGTGCTAATGGTTTCCACTTTTGATTCCAAACTGCCAGTTCCCAAGCTGACCCATTTCAAGCCTTTCGGTGTGGTCCTCACTGCTTTGTTCAATCTAAGCAGAAGCCCCAGTCAAATGCCAATTTCCTTCCTTCCCAGCAATGGCTGGTCACTAACCTGGGCATCCATTCTATCCTGGACTGCCATTCTGCTATGTTCTTCACCACTTGTCAACTTTCATTTTTTTTAATACTCTTGCAGATGACTAACAATGGTCCCTTAAATCAAGGGACTATCCTCACCTCTGAAGGGACTATCCTCTTAGTGGCCATCAGGTAGTGAAGAATGCACCCCCAGGTTTCTCACCACATCCACTGCCTTGCAATGCAAAGCTTCTCTTCCCTTTCATTTTTAAAGTCACAAAGTTTCTGCTTTATTTCCATTAAGCCGAACAATTAATATATCCTTATTACAAAGTCTTCATAAACTTACAGAAAAAGTTACAGATCTACCAGTGGAAGATCAATCCGTTCTCCTGTTGCATTGCTTATTGTAACATCAGAGCCATGACGATACCATCACACGCACAAAAAAAGAGTCTATATCAATATTGAAAGAGAAGACGTGGTAAAGAGATTGAAAAGAATTCATTTATGCAAACCTGAGAAAGCAAAAGTATGTGAACCAGTGAAGAAGAAGCAATCCCTAAAATGAAGAGGAAGGCACTGGAAGACTATCCTCATGACTGCCAACCCAGAAAGTTGAATTGGACAGAGGAATGACCAACTACATCCTACTATGACCGTAGTTCAGAGTTGAGCACCAGCCCAGTCCCTCGCAATCTGGACAAGAATGTCTGAAGTTGACTTAATAAACTGGATCAGCAGAGGAGACAGCAGAGGTTTAGACAGCAGGGCAGAATCCTTGTCTAACTGAAAATTGGCTTCTCGGGTTTCAGGAATCTTTCCCTGCCTTCATAGGAGATAAAGAAAAATTGAACCTGGGACTGTTTGGAAAGGATACATCCTATCATTCTTATCCATTTACAGGTCTAATATCTGTCTACTTCCTCTTGCAGAGTTAATTACATTTAATGGTATAGAATTTCACATTAGGACAAAAGCCTAGGATGGGAGAAAAATTAAGTCTTTGAATATAACCCAAAAAATGCAAATGTAATTTTAAAAAATTACAAGCATATAATCACGGTATCCATCATTTAGCCTAGCTGTGCAACAGATTGGTCTTCAGACTTATAAACTTAAGTCAATGTTGAAAGTCTTCTCACCCCTCAATACAAAAAAAAATATCCAGCAGCTACTTTGCTTAAATATTTAAGGAAGTATCCAATGATTAATTTCCTGCTGGATTAGATTATGAAAGATTATTCGGATTCTTGAGAAAAGAATAGTTCCAGTGAAAGTGCTTTTGGCAGCATTTCCCTCTTTTGGTAATTCATTAACCCTTTTTCCAAAAAAGTAGTGTGATGTGAGTAGTTCCTTTATTTTGATGGGTCTTCCCACAATGTCATCAGGCAGACTGGAATAGCTTCCACTGATATTGAGGTCAGCTCTGTCAGCTGCCCAGGAGACTCCTCTGATCTTTGCGTTTCAGAACAGCAACTTGTTTTTGGAGCAGAGCTCAGAGAAGAATGGGCTTCTGTCTTCTAGTACAGCTATTTGTGGTAATGTCATTTATAAAGAAAGAGCAGGAGAGCCACACTGGATAGCAGATAGTTTTAGGCAGTCAGAAAATAGGAATGGAAATAATACAATGTTATTTATCTATCTAAAGCTTGCAGTATGCTTTCACAATTGTGAGAGAGCTTAAGTCAGGCAAGTACCTGAAACTGCCACAGCTCAGAGTTAGAAAAGAATAAGAATTGAACTGAGAAAGGAGTGATAAAGGTCTCAAGAATAATAGCTTAACCAGTACGAGACACATTACAGACTGTGGTGGGATTAAAATAATTTAACAACTGGTTCTCTGCCCTAATGAGCAGCTGGGTAGGCATAGCTGGATGATCATGTGACCGGGTGGAGCTCAGGCAAAAGAAAGTCTGGGCGTACTGCCAAGAACCTTTAGCTGTTATAAGGGTTAACCAAGAGACAGTTTCTCTAAGCAGGGCAATAAAGATTAGGCTAGGAACAACACCAGAATGTTTCCTTCCTGCCTTCCTTACAGGATTAGCCCTTAAAGTGGAAAAAAACAAAAAGGAGATTTCTTCTAACAACCGGTTCTCCGAAGTGCTTAGAAAGTTAACAACCAGTTCTCACAAATAGGTACGAACCTGTTGAATCCCACCACTGATTACAAACATGCAAAATAAGTCTTTTAGACCAGCATCCCCCAACCTTTGGGGCACCAGGGACTTGAGGAAGTTTTTTCTGTGGACCGGGGGTGCTGAAGTTTCGCATGCTGCTTGCATCCTATGGATGGGGCTTCACTTGTTTGCATGGTCCAGTTTCTGGCATGCCGCAGCCCGGTGCCAGTCCATGGACTGGAGTTGGGGATCCATTTTAGATAATGATAGAAAATAAAAGTGCATAAGCTCCCTGCTAACTTTCTCATCTTGTATTGCTCCTAAGGGTTAATAGGTTGTAAATGCAAAAAGACACCATGCAAAGATAAATTCCAACAGATCAGTAGTATCCTGCACAACAACAACAAAACAAGTGGATCAAACTAAAACCTAGTAATCCAAAAAATGGCCAATACCTTAACACAGGGTGTCAAACTCGATTTCATTGAGGGCCACATCAAAGTTGTGTTTGACTTTGGGGGGCTGGGGTTGGTCAGGGTGGGCCTGGCCAGCTTGACATCACTCATGTCAGGAGTGCATGTGGTGGTCCGAACGCTCTACCAGCGAAAATGGGCTCCTGATCTCCATTTCTGGCTGCAACGGCCTCCTACAAGCCTCTGCCAGCGAAAACAGAGCTCAGGAAGGGTGCGTGCGATCCTTGCGAGCTCCGTTTTCAGCTGGGATGGCCTCTTGCAACTCTCTGTCAGCAAAACATGACTCCCGATCTCCGTTTTCAGCTGTGATGGCCTCTTACAAGTCTCTGCCAGTGAAAACAGAGCTCAGGAAAGTTGCATGCAGTATTTGAAAGCTCCATTTTCAGCTGGGACGGTCTCCTGCAACCCTCTGCCAACAAAACCCTCTGCCAGCAAAAACCAAGCCCAGGAGAGCCTCCTGAGCTTCGTTTTCCCTGGCAGAAGTGCTGCGGGCTGGTCCTTTGCTGTTTCCAGGGTGGCCTCACAGGCCAGATCTAAACAGCCCATGGGCTGGATTCGGCCCGTGGGCCCTGAACTTGACACCCCTGCCTTAGCGTGAAAGTACCCTTCTGCTCATATTCTCTGGAATGGCATTCTAAAATGCACATTGGTATTAAAGAAGATACAGTCATCATTATAAGCATAATTATCAGCATAAATAGCTTTAATGTTTCATAGAGCTACACATTATGAAGAATTCCTTTAATCTATCTCAAATCTTCCATGATTTGATTTATCGTTGCATTTACTCTCCAAAAATGAAAAATTATTTGGCAAATCGATAGCAGAGCTTACACAATCAGTTTCCCAAAATTAAAACTGTACTATTAAAAATACATCTAATTAAATGGAGGAAGTAAGGGAGAGAAAAAGGACAAAACTGAAAGTAGATATTCATCACATTGTACAATTCTGGGTGATTTGTAATAAATGTAAATAAGTTTGAGATCTAATTGAGTGCAACAATACCTACAAAGCCCCGCTTCCTGGAGAGAAAGCCAACAATAGATTTAGTATAAAAAGACCTAAGAACTTCATTCTACTACTAATTTTAAACTATTAGACTGATATACTCTAAAGCACTTATTCCTTAATATATACAGGAAACGTACATTGGTCATATGATATTTAAAGCAAATACCCATCTATTAAATGTATAATAATCTAGAAGGAATACAATAGAATAAGGAATTAAACTCTGTGAAAATGATATTTGTCCCATTTCAGAGACAGGAATATAAATGCATTTCTGGAAATAGCAGCTAAGAAGCATGTGCATTTTGTGTTACACGTGAAAATGTTGCACTGAGTACAATATTGTGAACAGGGAATGCTGACACCAGCTCATAAAAGATTTGCTGACTGAGCGCTCAAATCTCTGACTGAAGTCACAGTATCATAAATCACATGTAATTGCATTCATAGAACACACTAAGTTATACACTACACTGCTATTTAGCATATGTATAAATCAGATTTGGATCTGGACCATATTATATTGCAGGTGGAAGATCACAGGATTACACTGTATGTTTTTCCACATTTCTGCCAAGATATTAAAACAATCTAGCCTTCTCTGTTTTTTCCTGTTTTTCAATGTGTATAGTATTTTTCTTTTATATGGAAGGTTTCTGGCCGTTTGACACAGTTTTTCCCAGACCCAGTCTGCCACCTCATGGCCTAAATAAAATGTTGGTTGAAAGGTTGTGAATCATTTGCTTTTTAATTAAAACATCTATAGGAAAGAGCCAAACTGTACCCACTGAGTGATGTTAAAGGGGGAATGGAAGAAAGAAAAAAGTCCAACCTTTTTTATTACATCGTTTTCCTCATATAAATCACTTATATATCACTCTCTGAGCCAAAGACAGAATATGTGAATTGAGAACAATTGAGAGCAAACCACACTCTTGACTAGCACTGGTGATGTTAGCTAGTTTGGGTAATGAAAAGTCTGCAAGAAAACTCAGAGAACAAAGATCAGAACACACCAAGGAACCTTCATTTCAATCTTGAGCTACAAATATTCTCCTTTATCGGTACCCATTTTATATCATGAAAAATCTCACCAGAATGTTTTTGAGGCAACTATGACCTGGGTGACTGAGAATCTCCACAGACACTCACCCATATTCAATCCATTGATTTTCAGTGTGACTCAAAGATGACATGAAGGGAAGGGGGCAGCAAAGGTAAGTAGCCTAGAGAAGGATGATCTATATGACACCTCTTTTTCTTCCAATATCCTGCAGCTACCACATCCCAGAAATTATGGTCTGATTGTCCCTTATGTCCAGTGATAAGATTAAGCTATAATGATTATATAAAAGAATCCATGAGAAAAATGAGAGAAGACAGCAATCTCAAAGGGCATCTTTAAAAAAAAAAATCAGCTGCAATAGACTTAAGTTTGAGTCATTGTCATAGGAATGTCCCTGAAGCATAAAAAATAAAAAACTAGCTGGATGACACAATATTTTCCTACTGTGAAAGAGAAAATGGGAATCATCTGATAATAGCAGTAATTTCAGCTGAAAATAAATATGGAGAGCATGCTAAGCCACATTTTAATTAAGCATATTCATTGAGTGTACCTCAGTTGATGTATTTAACTTGCTGACATAGTTACAATGGCTACTGGACTTGCTATGCCACAAGCAAATAAACCGTATTTGGGGCTAACATTATGCAAACCAATCTAAGACAGCATTCCTACTATAAATGGCCATAATTTTGGAATCAATTATTAATAAAAAAAACTCTCCTGATATGGAATGCCCTGAATCATTAAGAACTCTTTGGCTGGAAGAAGCAATTCTATTCCATGCTTCTTTCTCTTTTGTCTGGAAGGTATTAATGGGTGGATAATATCCATGAGATCACAAGAAGTGATAGGCCCCGTCTGGCTGATTTCTATTTCCCTTTGAGGAACATGATAGTTGGACAAACCCTATAGGATGGCTTAAAGAAGCTGCTAGAGATAGCAGTAGCTATACAGAAACATACTTACATTTTTGTCTTTGGATCCATGTTAAAGACTGGACTGAGTCTTGCTAATTATCCTGGAGAGAGAAAAAAGCTAGATTGACCATTCTATGTAGCTATTCGAGCTACAAAACCCCTAAGCGTTAAAGATTCACTATCTGTTTTGCACCATGCAGGAACACAAATATGGCACCTGTTCATTTTCATTTATTTATTTGTTAAATTTATTACTGGCTATCTCACTGTTGGGCTACTTTAGGTGACTTACAATAACAAAAAGGAAGAAAAATGAAAAGGTGTGTAAACAAAAGAAAAATAATAAACAATGGCAAAGGAAAACAAATACATCAATATGATAATCAAAAAGATGGATGGGTGGAGAGCAGAGAGCAAAGGCAGTAGAAGTAGAGTCTGCCATCAATCTAGCACAGGGGTGGGAAAACTTGTCAGTTTTAAGACTTGTGGACTTCAACTCCCAGAGTTCCCCAGCCAGCATAGCTGGCTGGGGAGCTCTGGGA
>JAOYMU010000077.1:73001304-73014466 GCA_025802295.1 Psammodynastes pulverulentus
CCACTACTACCCTGGCGGCCGCATTTTGGACTAGCTGCAGCCTCCGGATGCACCCCAAGGGGAGCCCCAGGTAGAGAAAAAGTAATAAGTAATAATATCTTAATAAATAGATTTTTCCAGTGGTATTGCAAAGATACAAAAAGTACATCTGGTCTCCCAGAAGGAAAGTTGGCAATTAGTTTTGAACATCTCCAGTCCCATTTCCTTTTATCCTTGGATGGTATTTTATCATAAAGCAAAATTTAAATCTGCTTCCTATGATCACATGGTAAATAGCAAGGCAGACCTAAATGCTTTCCATCAGAAAATGGAAATGGAGGACCTCAGATACTGTGAAAAGTACAGCATGTAATATTACCTGTATTTTATTCCTTCTTAAACTTTTCACAGAACTTAGATGACAATGTCTTTTCCAAACGACATGCAAAGTTGGAATTGGATGAGAAAAGGAGGAAAAGGTGAGTGATGAAATAAAACTGTTTATATGCCAGAAAATTTTGTTTAAACATTTAACAATAAAGTTTGTATTGGTTGCAAACAGTTAAGGATGTAACATGAAAGGTTTTATGCAGTCTTCTTAAATGTGTTTTTTACCATTATGCATGTGCCTTATACTAGGTGCTAAATTACTTTGGGTTGGGGATTTGTAGTTGAAGAAAGCAGAATAGCACTTTCATCTTGCAAGTGATCACTATGGTTTGGCTGTAATATAAGGACTTGGGATAACCTATAGAAATTGAAAAGTGGGACTTCCGGTGGCGACGCGAAGACGGAGTGAGGGAGAAAAGGACGGCTCCGTGCTTTCAATCTCAACAGTGCTCTTTGCCATGGTCCCCTGGGGCTCACCGACCCTGGAGGGGTCAGTGAAGAACGCCGGTCCTCGGAGAGCCAAGAAGCAGAAGGCTACTGCACTTGACTACGGAGGATTCTGGCAGCTACCAAGGAGCAGCGCTGCCGTTTAATGGCGGCTCGAAGTCTTCATCGTGCCTAGATGGGGGAAGGGAGAAGACAATCGTAGATCTGTGTAAGAAATAGAGAAATTTAACTGATTTGTGCGGTGGAGGTGCGAGGTGAGGAATACGGGGAGCACCAGCAAAGAACGTGTTTTTTTTTGAAGATTCGAGTGCCGCTTGAAAGGAAAGGCTCAGCCTAGAAAGGTGAAGCCTAGAGCGGCCATTGCAAGGGAGAGCGGAAACTTTGTTGCTGAGTGGAGCCCTAACTGAGAGATTGTGGAGACAGACGACGGCTTTATATTCCAGGAGGATTTTTCATCGGTAATTCCTTGGCTCTTTTAATGGATTTTGTGTGGTATAACTGCTAAACTTTTCACAATACGTTTGAAACAATTTGGATTAGACAACCGGAAAGGACAAGGAAGTTATCGCTGGCAAGCAGAAGAACTTGAGCGATTAAAGAACAAAAAAAGACTCTAGTGTGAGTGAAAGACAGGAAAGAACTGAATTTGATGTATATAGAATAAGAAAATACAAATATAATAATAATAATCATAAAACGTAGTGAAATTAATGAAATCAGTAGAGTAATTAGATTATTATAATTAAGAGAGACTATAGATAAATATTTATGATACCTTTCTGTCTTTTTATTGGTGATAAGGATATATTATAACATTCTATATTGTATTTATAATAACTATACATTATTATATATATCATAGATATTTTACTTGTGACAAGAATATATTTTACTATCTAGATTGTACACTATATACAGTATATATTTGATTGGCATTTCATACAAGAAATCATCTCAGAATATTTTTCCATTTGGTGAGCTTCTAATATTATTACTAAATAAGTAGGTATCCCCTAATTTTAGAACAAATAACAGGTGGTGGATGTTAAACTGGGATAAGGTAATTTATATATTAAGTGAACAGGAAAAAACCTTAAAGGAAATGGCAGCAGGCTTCTTGGGAGGGAAATCAGGTAAAAAAATTTCAACTTATGCGACAGCACCCACTACATCTACAACATTAGTCCAGAAATCATTAGAAGGTATGCTAAATCTAGAGAAATCCAGTACTTCTACCTCAAGCCAGAACATGCAATCTACATTGTTAGCGATACAGGAGGCAATGGTGAAAATGCAGGAGGTCATGGTCCAAAACCATCAAGAAATTAAATTAGAGATGGGGGGTATGAAAATGGAAATGACTGAATTAAGAAATGATGTGAAAAAGGATATTTCTAAATTAGATGATAAAATGGGATTGCTACAAAAAAACATCGAGAAAAACGAACAGGCGATTCAAAATGTAGAGGGGAGAACAGAGAAGGCAGAAAAGAAAATAGAAATACTAGGACAAAAAATGTCAACATCAAATAAAGAAACTGAAATTTCTTTGGCACATATGGAAATGCAACAGGAGGATTTTTACCTTAGGTTTCAGAATGTGGCCGAAGAGAAGGAGGAGAATATAGAAGAGGTAATGATAGCTCTTTTATCAGGAGTTCTAGAGAAAGATAGTCAAGAGTTCCAAAGAGAATTAGACGAGGTCTTTCGAGTTAACACAAATTACGTTAGAAAGCATAACCTTCCAAGAGAAGTGCACGTAAGGTTTGCGAGGAAAAAAAATAAAGATTTAATTTATAAAACGCCCTGAGTCCGTCAGGAGAAGGGCGGTATATAAATTTAATAAAATGAAAAATGATTCAATATTATATAAAGGAAAAGAAATCATCACGTTAAAACAGATACCGAGGAGAATAAGAGAAACAAGAAAGGGGTATAAAGGCTTGGCAGTGGAGTTACAAAAAAGGAATATACTTTTCAGGTGGTTGGTCCCGGAAGGGCTCCTAGCCTCCTGGAAAGATAGGAAATATAAGGTAGATACTCTGGAGAAAGCACGAGAGTTATATGACCTAGTGTTAGGAAATGAAGAGCAGAGTAGTAGGGAAGATCAGAGTTCACAAGAGGAAATAGACCGAGTGGACAATACAATATTAGGGAACAAAGGAGAGAAAGAGCAGATAGAACAAGTAACTAATAGAGTAGTAACCAGAGCACAACTAGTAAAAGAGACGAAGGAAGGGAAAGCGAACAACAAATAAAAGCAGAGTTAAATAAAAAGGAATGGAAAAAGGAATTCAATTGATTTCTATAAACGTTAACGGACTGAATTCTCAAATTAAACGCAAAAGAATCTGGGCTAAATTACTTAAACATAAAGCAGATATAATTTGTTTACAAGAAACGCACATTCAGAAAGAAGATGACAAATATTTAGAATGTCCCAAATTGGGTAAAACATATTCTGCTTCGGCAAACGAGAAAAAGAGAGGGATAGTAATATATATCAAAGAAGAAATACAATCAAAACTGGTCTATTCAGATCCGCAGGGGAGAATTATCATGATAGAAGTAACAATAAGGGGGAAAATAATACTATTAATAGGAATTTATGCACCTAATGAAAAATTGAAAGATTTCTATAAAAAACTTCATGACAAAACGGTGGAGGTAGGATATAAAGATTTATGTATAGTGGGAGACTATAATGCCATTGTAGAGAGGGAATTTGATTATGTAAGTGTAAAGAATAACAACAATAGGAAGAATGTACTACCAAATTCATGGTATGAAATGGTCGACGAATTTAATTTAATTGATGTATGGAGGAATAGAAACTTAAGTAAGAAACAATTTACATATTATTCGATTCCGCACCAATCTTGGTCGAGAATTGATATGGTATGGGCTAATGGAGATATAGTTAATGGAATCAACCAAATAGATATTTTAACCAATACATGGGCAGATCACAGTCCTATACAAATAATTTGGAGGGGGGATCTTAAAATAAAAGGAAGATGGTCGGCCAACACTCAAATATTAAAAGAAGAGGAGTTTATAAAGAGGTATAAAGAAGAGATAAATCTTTTTATTCAGGAAAATGATACTCAAGGAACCTCTCCCCAACTATTATGGGATCCAATGAAAGCCTATAGCAGAGGCTTAATAATATCTTATCTGGCAAAAAAAAATAAGGAAAAAAAGGAAGAAAAAAATTCGCTAGAAAAAGAAATTGGTAAATTGGAGGAACAGCTTCAAAAAATCCCACAAGATGAAGGAATAAAAGGGAAATTACTACTGGCCAAACATAAATTAGTCATAATAGAACAGAAAGAAATAGAAAGGAAGATAAGATTTGGGAAGCAACAGTATTTTGAACATGCCAATAAATGTGGAAGGTGGTTAGCATATAAATTACAGAAAGAGAAAGAGGGTAGGACAATTCAACAATTGATAGATCAAAATGGGGTGACACATTTTACTAAAGAAGGGGAAAACAAAGTGGCATTTGACTATTTTGAGAATTTGTATAAGGAAGAAGATATGGAAATAGATAAACTAAAAGAATATTTGGCAGGAAGTAAAAAATTAGAATTTGCTGAGGAATTCAAAACACTCCTATCAGACAAAATAACAGTGGAAGAACTTAGAAGAGCTATACAGAGACAGAAAAAAAATAAAACACCCGGGCCGGATGGATTCCCAGCGGAATTCTATCAAAATATCAGTGATACAATTGAAAGTCTAATGGTAAAAATATGCAATGAGGTATTAATCAATGCGAAAATGCCGGATTCATGGAGGGAGGCATATATCACACTTATAGCTAAAGAGGATGCAGACAAAAAACAAATTACTAATTACAGACCAATTTCCCTATTGAACACTGATTATAAAATTTTCTCTAACATAATGGCAGAAAGATTAAAAATTGCACTAAATCAATACATTCACCCTGATCAGAATGGTTTCCTCCCAGCTAGACAAATTAGAAATAATTTAAGAACAGTCATGAACGTTTTAGAATTCTATGAGGCGCATCCAGAGAGATAGGTCTCACTTGTCTTTCTGGATGCGCAAAAAGCATTCAACAACCTGAACTGGGCATTCATGTGACAAGTAATAGAAAATTTGAATTTAGGTAGGAACTTCGAAAATGTAATAAAAACAATATATTCCCAACAAAAGGCAAGTTTATTAATAAATGGGGAGCAAACAAATAGATTCGCAATTTCCAAAGGGGTGAGACAAGGATGCCCATTATCTCCATTGCTTTTCATTCTGGCCCTAGAAATTCTACTTAATAATATTAGAGATAATCAGGGAATTAAGGGTCTAAAAATTTAAAAGGAAGATTACAAAATACAAGCGTTTGCAGACGACCTGGTGTTCATTATAGAAGATCCAACAGAGGTAGGAGTTTTACTAATCAAAGAATTGGAAAGATACGGAACTGTGGCAGGACTTAAAATTAATAAAAAGAAGACAAAAATAATAATAGCCTCCTATGGGAAGTTCCAATTTTATCTGTCTCCCACAAATAAAGACAGATTTTCCAGTGGGCATTTGGATGTTATCAGGCACAATGTTGGATTGAATACAGGATGTTGTTACCAGATACTATGTTGGATTGTATACAGGTGTACAGTATATGCGTGGTTGTATTTGCCTTTTCATTTGTGATGATGGCAGCGCATGCTATTTCCTGGGCCAGCACATCATAGAAAGCAGCATCTTCAAGTTTCTACCTCCACCTCCCAAAATGAGGGATAACTCATTGTTTTGCCCATCACAGTTTTCCAAAGACTGCCATCTAGTTCTTTTCTTTTAATTGGCATCCTGACAGTTGGAACATTGAAATTCCTTTGTGAGTATTATGTTTTTAAATTTCCTGAATTATGCTTACAAAATTCATTGGAAATTCACATTAACCTTTTTGCATTTTAGGAACTTCAGAAACTATTTGGCAATTATTTATTATAGGTCCTGCTTTTGATAGATAGGAACTTTAAGAAATTAGACTAAGATATCTTATAAGCCATAGTGGTAAATAGGATTTCCTTTCCTATCCTTCAGGGCTTATGCTGCCAGCAAAGAGTCCCATGCTACTTTGGTATTTCACAATCTTCTGGGTGAAATTGACCAGCAGTACAGTCGCTTCCTACAAGAATCCAATGTTCTCTATCAGCATAATCTACGCCGGATCAAACAGTTCCTACAGGTAAAAATTACTGACAAATTTTAATTTGGGAATTCATGTATTATGTGAACTATTGAATCTGTGGATGACAAAAAACCTTCCAAGTACCCTTCTAAGATTTAATAAGCTAAAATGCAAGAAATGTGCTGTCTAGTAGTCATAGCATTGATATTTTGAAATGCAAAAGAAAAAAGTGATTCCCTTGCTGAATATATTAACTTTATTTATTGCTATCATTATCATTGTCGTATAATTGTGAGAGCAAGAGTTAAAAAGGTTAGAAGCAAAGGGCCTGAGACCAGATTGTTCCATAGCAATAACAATACATAGGTGCTAATTACTATTCTGTTTGAATTGTAATTTCAGTCCTCCAGTCCAGTGGTCTCCAACCAGTGGTCCAGGAACCACTGGTGGTCTGTGAGAAAACTTTGGTGGTCCGCAGTGCATCCAGGTGGAGGAACTGCTCCAGGCTGACAAATGGGCCAGTCCTGTGACTAGAGCTCTGGAAAGAGAGATGAGAGAGATAAAGAGAGAGATAAAGAGAGAGAGAGCAAGAAAGAGAGACATACAGAGAGAGATGAGAGATCCCAGTGTTTTGTTTTCTGTGGGAAATGGGTCCAAATTACTCTTTGAGTGTTTAAGGTTGCAGAAACAGGTGGCCAAGCTAAGTGCCTGAAGGACCCCATCCTGACACTGGGAGACCAGGCACTTCAGTGAGCAGTGCGCTGGATTCCTATTAGTAGTCCGCGGAAATTAAAATTATGAATTTGGTGGTCCCTGAGGTCCAAAAGCCTGCTCCAGTCCATTCTGACAAAAGAGTGGAAGAAAGAATTTTATGATTGCCATCAGTGTGATACAAATCATAAAGTCCCCAGTAATTGCTTTCTCATGATTAAGGGCTTTTCTAGTATCTGCAATAAAAAGTATTTTATTAGTGTCCTTGAATCTCCAGCTGCAAGCCTGCTAGTTCAATTATGCCTCTCAGGGAAACCTTATAAAAATTATTACTTATTATATTAGTATTCCACTTAAAACTAGAAAAGAAGAACAGTTACATCAGTAACACAAAAACAGACCAGTAAACTAATAAGATTGAACCCTCTAATGGAGTCAGAAACAACGTCATTGGGAGAATCTAAATGTCTAGGTGAACATCTCAAGTAGCTTTTGAAACCAAACCATAGAAGAAACTTGATATAAGTGGAAAGTTCTTTAGAAAGGATGCCCACAACAGGAAGGCTTTTTGCAGCAGCACATCTACGATGCCTCAAGTGAAGGTAGACAAGTGCATACCACAAGAACCATTCTAACTGATTGTATCTATTGAGTTATTCCAGATTTTACAAGTCAGCAGAAGTATATTGAAACAGGCAGCCAGCTTAAATTACCAAGAGTAAGTATAAAATGAGTTTAATCAGGTACATCACATGGTAGCAGGCTAAGAATTTTTGTATTAGCAGAAAGTGCTGGTACATTTTTAAGGGCAGTCCCATCTAAGACATATGATGATAATCTAGATATAATATTATTAAAGCATAAATCATTCTGGCCAGTCTATCCGAGGCCTAGAAAAATACTCCAATGTACTGTTCTTTGATGCAACATTGTATAGTTGCCCCTAACTTTATTGGTATTTTGAAAAGCAATTAAGATCTGGCTATGGTTATTTCCCACCAGTAGTGCCTCTATTTTATTTGTACCCTTTCTCAATATTTAGATTCATTGCAGTGGTTTCTTATCTTTCATAAACAAAATTCTCTACATAAGGAAGTCTGAAACTTTTAGAGAAGCTTTCCATACAAATATTTATTTTAGTAACTGTGAAAATAGTCCTTATACTCCCCATATTGTAGTTGAGAGGATGACCAAAGTGGACATAAGATGAAGAAGAGAAGGTGATATAAAAGAGAGTAATAGTTTGAATGACATGCATCACATCTTACCTGCTCCTTACTGCACAAAAATTACCTGGTCTCATGTAATGTTATTCTGAATCAGAAATCAATTCAACTCTTCTTTTCAGTTGCATCTTTTTAGCTATCATTGAAGTTAAACCCAGAGCCCTAATATTGCATCATTTCTCATTTCCAGGTCAGCCTTCTCCAATAAATTTCTGCATCAGCGTTTATGCTTGAATGTAGAGATAGTTCCATTTTTATCCTGAAAAATCAGTTCACAGAATAACATTTCACCTTAAGCTTGATTTAGACTTGTAGGCATCGACGCATACCTACAGTATGCTGCAAAAAGATTGATGGGTAAGCGTAGGTTGTAGATGGTTGCAGACAAACCAATGCGCACACCTCCTTAATCTCAATTACATGTTGTGTGGAGCTGCATATTCTTTATGCTGATTATTTGACCTGACTTCCTGTTGGGAGGCAGGCAGAAGACACTGTTATTTGAGCATCCCCTAGCCTGAATGTTAAAATTTGCAGAAGTACAAATGCAACAACAACACATGCATACATTCCCTGATGTGTAGTGACGCAGAAGTCTAAATCAAGCGTTACATTTTCAGGAAAAACAGTATTCGGGAGCATTGGGCATGATAACTGCAGATAATGGGAATTGTGATCCAAGATGTCTGAAGGATACTAGGCATCCTTCAAAACATTACTTGAACTTGAAGGCTAGCAGGTAGAGTTACAGCAGGTAGAGATTGGAGGATACTGGTTTTTGATAAGCTGCCTTTATTATAAATGCCAGGAGGAAAAAAATAACTGGAGTAGAAAATGAACAACTTCAAGCTCTGTCTATGTATCTTATATCTCTTTCCTGCCTGAGTTGCTGATTTCTCAATAGGAAGGACAATTGCCAGTTGTATATTGTTACTATAAAAGAGTTGTCTGATCTGAGGCTGTTTCTCCCTCAATTTCTTCCTGCTAGTCTTCACAGCCACGTTGGGGAAGGCTTATTGAGGAATTTCCACATGCAATGAGAACATATCAGTGAAATTTGGGTATTGGGGGAAAAGTCAAGTAGTGTGCAAGATTTGTGTGGCCTTCCCCAGCTTTTTGGCAAGTAGGCTTGTGAAAAGGATTTGTAAGGAGCAATTCACAGAGCAATACAGTATTCCTTAAAGCATTAAAGCAGCCACAATCCAGAAGGCTTGGTGTAGCTGCTGTGAAGTGTTTCCACAGTTGTATGCATGTATACATAGACCGTACTTCTGTTGGGCCCACTATGAAATGTAATGGCTATGCGTTTATATCTTGGATAACCAAGACAGCCTATGAAGCAGCTATAAGCTTACAGTAATCACAGGTGTTCTGATACTTTGAATAAGGGTACTCTGAGCAGCATCTTTTGAATGCTTTGCACAGCCTTGTTAGCTAGCCATTTATGAAGGTAGAGTTTTGAATGGAAACTGGACAGGAGTCAGCACTTCAGTTCTTAGGAGCTAATAACATGCTGGCTCTCTCAAAATATTTATTCAGTAGTAACAGTCCCTGGGCATTAATTTGGTTCTCTTGCTTCTTTTATAGAGCAGGTATCTGGAGAAACCCATGGAGATTGCCCGCATTGTGGCTCGTTGTCTCTGGGAGGAGAATCGACTGCTACAGACAGCAGCAACAGCAGCACAGGTGAAGAAAGGCTGTTTTGATTTATTGAGGCTCTCATCGTTTGTTTACATATGACTAATTCAGTGTTAAGGACACCCAATTCCTTGATAACTCTGTGATGAGTAGGAAGGAAGGAAAGAAAGGAAGAAGGAAAGAAAATATATGTAGAACAAATCCTAATCAGCTACAAGACTCAGTACTAGTAAAAATTAAATGTCTAGGAACTCTAAAGCCACTCTATTCTAAGACATGAGATAGGGTGTCTGTTTTTAATTCTTAAATTGTTTGGCCCAATTATCCCGTTTTCTAAGTCTTAAATAATATTATCACTATTAACCCAAAAACAAAACACCAGATTATTGTTTTCCCAAGCATTTTGTCAACAGCAGTCCCTATTTGCATATTCAAGCATAAATCCACACTTACAATTGCTCCATTACTGCAAGATATGTCCAATTTATTATCATTGTTGTTGTTGTTGTTGTTGTATCTTTCCATTTTATTATAGCAAGGTGGACAGGCAAACCATCCTACAGCTGCTGTAGTGACAGAGAAACAGCAGATGCTGGAACAACACTTACAAGATGTTAGAAAGCGCGTCCAGGTAGGTAACTCAGAATGTTGGGATCAAGAATAGTTCAAAATTTTTGGTTGAATATTTCTAGTCCTTCCAATATGATGATTGTGTGCAATTTTCATGGCTTTTATAGGATCTGGAGCAGAAGATGAAAGTGGTGGAGAACCTGCAGGATGATTTTGATTTTAATTATAAGACTTTGAAGAGTCAAGGTGGTATGTAATAAATTTTATACATCCAGTGAATTTCCTGGTTAATGTTTTCCCAAAAATAAGAGCCACCCCAAAACCAAGCCCTAGCTTGATTTTTTGGGGTGGGTGAAAAGTGTTTGGCCGTCTATGGGGTGTTTGGGAATAGAGCAAATTGTTCCCTTCCCAAGTGCCCCGTAGACGATCAAACATTTTTCACCCGGATGGAGAAACGATGGAGACTCAAAGATTCTTGTGCTTGCAAAGGGAACAGTTTGAAATGGAGCGATTAGCTCGGTTTCAAAGTGTCCCCTTTGCAAGCAGATAAAGCTTTGTCTCCCTCTGGGCAAAAAGTGTTTTGGTAGCTACCACTAGCCCTGCCCTCTCCGTCCCACTATCATTGAGGTCCCGTGACCTCAATGAGGGCCAAGCTCTCAGCATGGCCAGGCCTCCACCTGCCCTGCCCGGGTGGCAAAGAGCCCCTGCGAGGCCGGCAGCAGCATGGGCAGCCGCTTGGCCAGCACAACACACACTATGATTGAGAAGTGTCGCAGCAGCAGCTGGGCCAACAGACAGAGTGGGTGGAGATCGGGGCTTGGCCCCTTGCGGCTGCGGGCAAGCAGGCAGTGAGACAGAGAGGGCGGGGCCAGCAGTTGCTGTGCTCCCATTCTCCAGTGCTTAAGGCCGGTATCCAGGCGAAGCATGGGTATTGTCTCCTCCTCCTTCTCACAGACAGAGTGGTAAAACTGAGGACACGTCCCCGCTGTCACTCAAGCCCCAGTTTCGTCTCTGTCTCTGAGAAGGATAGAGTGGAAATTTGGTCTCTCTGAGACCAACTAGCTAGTTTACAGTTATAGTTAGTATAGTGGATTTAGAGATAGTAGGTGATACTTGCCTTTTTTGTTTGTTTGGAGAACGTGAAGGGTCCTCGGCCCAAGACCGTTGTGGAAAGGTAGGAGGGACGAGACGGGCGAGGTACTACCCTAGCCCAAGACCGTCCCTGCGCCCGCCATTTTAGTCCGTTCTTCCCCCGCGCGCCCTTTGAATTTAACACCAATTGATCAGGCGCGCGTAGAACTTAACTGGAAGAACGATCGGAAAGATAAGGCTTGGGCAGCCTTGCGCTAAGGCGGCAGAGCCGACCAGCAGCCCGGAGGGATACCCCGGAGCCCCAAAGGGTCCGGGAGCTGTTGCGAGCACAGCACGAAGATCGGAAAGATAACGGGCGCCATTTTTAATGGGCCGTTTTGCCGCTCGTTCTGTAGAAGGAGGCCATACACAGACTGAGCGGCTCCTTTACATCCAAGTTAAACGGAACCTGCAGGAGACCGCGGAATTCCCTTTATGGACAGCATCCACTGACTCTAGGGATTTTCCGGAACTTTGGTCTAGATCGTGAGTTTCTGGCTGTGAGTCTCGCCCGGGATAAACAGGCTGAGGGGTCGTTTAGACTTGCGCCCGCCATTTTAGGGCTTGGATTTGGGAAGCTTCCTTGCGTTAACCGCAGGCAGGGCTTCAGAGGGCTGAGAGAATAATCTCTATTTAGCCTTTAATATCTTGTTCCCTGGCAATTGCGAAGTGGAGAGTGGAGATATTCCAAACTGCTATCCACAAACCCCGGTTCCATTCTGCTTGATTATCTAAGGACCATCTAAGTCCTCCTGTTTCAGTGTCAGAAGACAAAACCTCAGCCTTCATGGAGGGGGAAAAATCCTGCCAGGAGACAAACCCCTCAGAGGAGGCCTCCACTTCTACCTCATCTAGCTTAGTCACTAAGACCAAAGCAGCAAAAATTAGAGCCAAGGCCATTTCGCATTCCAGGGTCTCAAAGTCTCAATTAAAAGCAGAACAGAGACTTCACAAGGCAGTTGAGAAACAGGCAGCCAAGGCAGCCAGGGAGAGTGCTAGAGTGGAACCTTCCATCTCCCTACCTGAGGCCCAAACCCCTCAGGAGAGCCCGGAGCCAATTGTTCCTGCCACAATAGAGTCTACCAAACGTAGACATGAAAATATCTCAGAAGGGGCTCCCCCCTATAAGCAATTACTTATTACAGTGCCAGACCTTGAATCTTTGGCCCCCTTGGGGTGGTCATCTGGGCTTTCCCCGTCACCTCACCCGGGGTCTATTCCTCCTCGCTCAACCACACCCGCTGCCACCTTCACACCTACGGCAGCGGGGCTTCGTCCAGAGGGTTTACCTACCTTGGACATTGCATGGATGATCAACGAGGCCAGGCGCAGGGGGTTTGAGGAGGGCCGTCAATACTCTCCAATAGCCTCTCAATCAGGGCCCCTTCCCTGGACCATGGACAATTTACAACAAGGATCCGGGTCCGCAACATCTCACCCTCCATTGCCTCAACGATCCGAGAATAGGTCAGCGGCTGCGATATCTGAGGAGGGGGAAGAGGGCGAGATAGATCATGAGCTATCAGAGGATGAGGAGGACTTAAGAGTAGACCAGCCCCCATTTAGAGGGCTGTTCCAAACACACATGTTCAGTTCCCTCCTGAGAAAGGCCAAGATAGCTACAGGTCTGGGATTGGAGGCACCCAGAGAAGCGCCTTCCATAAGGGGAGAAAATAGCATTTTGTTTGCTGAGACTTCTGAAGCTCAGGAAACTATCCCTGCCCCGGGCCTTTTCATCCAAATGGTCAAACAACAGCTGGAGGTGCCTGGTTCCTATGCCAGCCCTCCAGCATATGACAAGAAATATTTTAATATGGCCCCAGATCTGTCAGGTCTGCTAACCACACCGGAGGTAGAGGAGCCTATTGTGGCGTTGGTGACCCCCTCGGCCTCCCTCTCGGAGTCC
>JAOYMU010000077.1:73021358-73032151 GCA_025802295.1 Psammodynastes pulverulentus
AAAAACTGTATAATGTTCTAAATGAATGCAAACCAGGAGAAAAATATTTTGTCAGATAGTATGGGTAAGAACAAGATGAGAGTACAGAAAAAATAATGGTGCCTTTTGAAGACTCAAGAATGAGTGATAATGGTGACCATTTGATAAGTATTTATTGGGGGGGAAGGCAGTTGGTTGTTAAAACATGACTTCATCCATATGTACACATGACAGAGGAATGAATAAAAAAACCTAAAAGTATTATTGATTTGATCACTTATAACATAAGATTAGGAGAATTAGTGAAAGATACAAGGATTGCAAGAAAGTACAAGTTTTGTGTGAAGACATATTAGAAGATAGATTAGTTTCCCTTATAGAATATATGGCAAATGAACATAAGGAAGTAAAGTGAGAAGCCGACTTGGAAAACAGCAAAAAATATTTTTTGCGGAGTGTCAGTAACCCTTATGGAATTACATCCATGGGAAATATGAAAAAGTATAATTGATGGAATGATGTAGATGAGAACCAATTGTATATAAGCATGATTACTGAAAGAATTAGGATGAGAGAAAGAGATTATATAATGTGTACAGAGAGAAAAAGATAGTTCCAGAGAAAGGAGTCAAAGAAAGTAGTGGTTGGGATTAGAAGAGAGAAAATACAGTAGTTTTGATGAAAATAAAAAATTGTTTGAGAAAAGGATGAAGAGAGCCTAAAACAGAGTGCCAGTGGGATACATGGAATTAAAAATGAAAATAATGAAGTAATTTGGGATGCAAATGAAGTGATGAAGGTATGTTTCAGAGATTTGTACGGGAATGATATATTGAAGAGTAGAATGGAAATGAATTCTACAAATATTAGTGTCAAAGAAAAGGAAAAATACAGTATAGATGATTAGTTATAGATAGGTAATTGTGAATTGCTTATGGAGCGAAATTTTTTACCATGTGTATGAGGCAGCTTTGGAGTTGAGGACTATTGTTACTATGAAAGACTGAATGCAAAATAAGATTAGTTTGTTAAGTGTGCCTAGAAAATTGAAAAAAAAAATCATTCACAGATGTGGGAACGAGAAAAAATTTGCAAAATGCAGTGCAGCTTTATGCCACTAAGAAGATAATGCAGATATTTGCTCTTCAGCTGGTCATTGAGCAGTATATGAATGTGAGGGGGGGGAAGCTTATTGTATTTTTATGGATTTAGAGCAGGGGTCCCCAACCTCCAGGCCGCAGCCCGCTACCAGACTTTGAGCTGCTTGGAACCGGGCCACGGAAGTGGTGGGCAAGTGCATGCACATCCCTGCTTGTGTGAGCAGCGAGTGAATGTGTGTACACTCCATGCGTGGTGGACAGGCATGCCTGCTACTCACGCAGAACCATCCCCTCCACCAGACTGCAAAGCCAGAAATCTCCCTAATTTAGAGAATGGTGCAATGTAATGTAAGCTATTTTGGATTGTTTTGTGTGATTGTGGAACAGAAGATTGTTCCTGAATGTTTCTGTATGATAAAATTAAGGTACAAATAGAAAAAAAAGGAAATTTTGCAAATAGTTCAACATTATGCACAAAGTTAGAGAAATGCACAACATCCCATGTTTAATATATATTAATATATTAATCTATAAAACATTACAGGCATATTGGTAGTTATGAATGGTGTATATTCTTTTCTATGCAGATAATGCCATGTTATCAATTAAGAACTCAAATTATATGCAGTGAATATTGGACAGATTTTACAGTACAAAGAGGAATATAAGAACATCAGTGTATCAAAGATCGAGATAGTTATTTGTGACAGAGTAATTGAAGTGAATGATTATAAATGACATATACATCCAAGAAAACTAGAATGAAGATGAATTTATTCACTCTTGTAGAATGTTTATTAAAGCTGGAAAAATTACTAAAGAAAATTTAAGATGTGTATATGCTGGAAGAAAAGTCGATAGTATGTGCTTTTTTGGTGAGGAATGAATATCAAAATAAGTTAAAATGTTGTGTATAAAAAGCATGTTTCCTCTCCTTTTGGTTCATGCAGTGAGAATTTATTATATAAGAAGAAATAAAGTTGAATAGAAGGGAAGGTGGATATTACAGTCTAGGTAGTAAAATTGGAAGAAATATAGCCAACAGTGAATAGATACTGGATACTTGAAATACATAAGACAGATTGTTTCTAACCTCAGAAACTAAAATCTCCCTCTTTCAGCCTCAGTGGCCAAATTGGAGAAACTGAAAGCTTGAGAATATGCAATTGAGAATCAAGGACAGCCTCACATTTCATTTTTTGTCTATACTGATGGATAATTGGAACAATAACAATCAAGTTCCCAGGTATATCCACCACCACCAAAATCAGGACCAACTCAAGTCAAAAATAAGAGCCAGAATGATTTTGCTTTCAAACATTCAGCCAAAATAACTGTCCCATTCTTTAAAAATATGAACTTTGTGTGAATTAGATGGGCCTTTGGATCAGGGAAAGATTGATATCCAAATAGCACCATATTGCTGTATGTCGCAGATAATATGACACATAGATTGATTGGCTATCAATCAAATAGCAGCTTCATGGACCTGTGAACATAATATTCCTTGACACTCCATAAAGCCCCCCATAATTGTTGAAACCATCAGCAGAAGACTGCTATGACCGGTGCAATTATATGGACTACATATCTTGTGAGAATGAACCTGGCTGAATCCTCTGAATATTTGGAATTCTTTAGTTTCTTCCCTCCTTCCACTGTTGGATTTAGTATGGCTGCAGGTTCATGAGTTTAAATTGTTCAATCAAATAGAAGAGTAAGACTGAAGCCCCCATGCTGTAAAGATCACCTTCCAATTTCCATTCTTGGACCCTAACAGGACACAAGAAAGAAAATGCTTTATACAGCTTCTGCCAAAAGTGCGCTGACTGACTCATTTGTTCAGGAAGCAACATGCTAACTATTTGCCTTTCCTATGATTATTGTTACATCGCATCTCACTGGCTGGCCAAGTAAGCAAGAACACAATGGATTTCAGTAGAGTTTCTTTAATGCTAGTCTAGAATGCGTGTTCTTGAAAATTGTGTAACAGGAATTCTTCACCCTTAGTTATAGTGAATTAACTAAATGTTTCTTTGAAATGCTTTTTTCATTGCTCAGCAGATGGACTCAGGTGAACATTCGAACACTTCATCCCCAGCTTTCCCACAATCCCTCCCAACTATTGACCCAATATAAAATTTCCTTCATCCAGATTTACTGCCTCTTGGAATCTACAATGGCAAGACTGAGGGACGCCATCTCAAAAACATTAAAAAGAACAATCATCCATTCTTTCCTGCCATCAGTTGTAGCTCCATGTTTTTTTCATTAAAAAACGTCATCCGGTTCATTCTCTGGAACAGAGGCCCTTTCCAACTGATTTTGGAACTCTTTGAGTGCCTGCAAAAGACCTGGATTTCCACCAAACAATTTCTCAGGAGGGCAAATCTGAAAGTGATTAGTAAAAAAAAAAGTTTCCTATCCCACATGGCAATTTTGAGTATACAGTTGTTTTGCACAGTCTCTATAGAGCTTTCACAGTTTCCCCAGCATTTGATGAGCAACATTTCTGGGATTTCATGGACAAATTTCTTATTACTTATCTGGATGTCATTTTACAGTAATTTTTTCTTCCCTCTATGCAGAAACATGTACAGCATGTATAGCCAATGTTGTTTAGCCTTTGGGAGAAGTGCCTGTATGCCACATTTTAGAAGTATGAATTTGATGTAATCACCACTGATTTCCTGCATCATCAGATTTAATCTGAAGGAATTCAAATAGGCTTGGCAAAGATGGAAGCCACTTTCTTTTGGTAGCCCCATCAAGAAAGCAAAGATTTCTACTTCCAGAGGTGAATGGCCTTTGCCAATCAGTATTATATATCCATTTCTATCTCTACATAATTCATTACTGCTATTATGTGAAGATCATTTGCTTGGGACACTTAGGGACAGATCGCTTTTGAAAAAATAAAGAGGGCTTTCACCACCCAAACCATTGTTCAATATCCTCATCCCACATAGCCCTTTGTGGTAGATACAGGTATAGCAGAAGAGGCCATATAATTGCAAGTTCCTGAGAATCCCAGCCTTCATTTCCTCCCATGCACTGTTTCAATATATATTATATATCACAAAGAGTTGTCTGCTATTAAAGTGACATTTAAAACCCAGAGGCATTCATAGGAAGGGGCCCAGCAGACCACAGATCATGACAGATCACTGTAACTTGAAAGGTCTCCAGAATGCACCTAAGCTAAATGATTTGATGGTCACTATCTTTCTTGCAGTTTAATTTCGACATAATCTCCAGTGCCCATAATATAGGATCCGATACTTTTCTTGTAAACTGGAATACTCCATGTGATGCAGTATCCTTCATCTGTGATACCTCCAGAAACTTTGCATCTGTGATACCTCTTGTTTTTTTGATAAAGCAAATCAAGCACCTGCTGCAAAACAATTCTTGGACAGAAGCATGACCCAAGGAATCAGAATGCAGCCATTTCTCAGCCCACATCTTGCCTCTGAGTTCATGCAGTCTTAAGGCTACTGTGACATGCTTCCCAGTCTGTTGCGGGAGAAATTCTTGAAACAAAGTGGTGACAGCTCTCTGTAAGAAATGTTAGGTTTTTCAAGATCTTCCTTCTGGTTGTTAGACTTTTGGTGTTCACAAATTAGATTTGATATTTCAAAACATATGACCTGGAACAAGGAATCTAGTTCACTGCACATTTATGGCAAGCACTACTCTGCATATTTCTGACAAACATCAAGATATCTCTCTTTTGTCAACCTGCCATACCCAGTCCAATGTCTACCAGACGAGAAATCCATTTCCAACAAGACATCTGGATAGAATACTTATAAAGGATTTGTCTTTATTCACAGGAAATAAATACCCAAATAACACTGTTCTTTGGAAACTTTGGATAGCACTCTCAGGTTTTTTGGGGGTCCCTCCCTCTTTCACTAAAATCAACTGTTCTAATTACAGAAATTCTTGCTATATAGTGGGAACTTCCAGATTCTCTGCCCTTGTTTGGGGGGGGGGGGGGGAGACCTCGTACTTCTTCACTGTTTTTCCTGTGAATTCCCATCATTTGACTTGATTTCTGGACCAGTTTTCTGTCTGAAATTCTCTAGGTCTTGACTCATGGACTGTTCTTGGAAGATCCAGTTTTCCTGTCTTTAGTTTCTTCACACAAATAGATTTACAACACTGAAATGTTTACCTAAAAAGAACTCATATCTTCTATTTTTCCAAGCTTTTGCTCTTTTATTTAATAGTACCCCTTTGTTTTTACCTAAGTTTCTGTTGAATGATTCTTGATAGAGGTCCACAAATTTGTATCTGCCTTGCTTTTTCTTTGCCATCAATCTTAAGACTTGCATAGGAAATTAAGGGGGAAGACTGGGGAAATTATGGTTGAATTGAGTCAGTGATTTCTTGAGTTAAAATTTTTTTAAAAATGTGTGAAGTAGTATATGTTTGGGGTGGAATCAGGGATTATTCAATGCCTTTAATTTCTTCAGCTTACTATTTTTAACTTCTCTTTTGCACTGTAAATTTAGGCTGAAAGATGAATGATAGCGAGGTATGTACATAATTCATGCAAATGTTAACTTTTTCTCTCTCATCATTTTCTCCTCAGGCCTCTCTCATTGTCACAGAAGAACTCCATCTTATTACATTTGAGACAGAAGTTTACCACCAAGGTTTGAAAATTGACCTGGAGGTAAGACCTCTCATATCACCAGTTCTATTAACTGTAGCCTGACGTCTTTATGAGAAGGCTTATTTATGGCTGGAACGGAAGCTTCTGTACTGTAGTAATAGTTTAAATGACATCTTGGAATTTTGCCAGGAACAAAATCAAATATAACACAGGAAGCAAGAAGCTTTATTTGAATTATGGTAACATTCAGGTAATAGTTTCCAAGAAGACACATAAAAGAGATAATGATGCCCATATGACAATTTCACTAACAGTGCACAATGGCCATATTTTCTTGGAAAAAATCAAGGACAAACCTGAAATGGAGCAAATCTGAAAGAGGCTCAGAAATTATTTATAAACTAACCATTGTAACTTTGCTTCACAAAGAAGATTCAAAAACAAAACCAAGAAAATGAATAGTGAGATAGTGATGCTAAGTTTGATAAATAAATAGAATAATTAAATTAAATGAATTTAAAGGACAACTTTCTAAAATAAAGGACTAACTTTTATAGTAATGGATGTCTGGTCATTGTATGAGATATTTATTTTGCCTTTATGTAGGAAACTATTCCTCTGAAATGAATGGAGCATCCACTTCCTTAAATGAATATAGTTCCAATGGTTAGTTTATGCTATAAACCAGGGATGTCAAACTCAAGGCCCACGGGCTGGATCTGGCCCGCAGCGTCCTTAGAACTGGCCCATGGAAACAGTGAAGGACCAGCCTGTGGTGCCTCTGCTAGCAAAAATGGAGCTTGGGAGGACCATGCACAACCCTCCTGGCTCCGTTTTCAGCCATGATGGCTTGCAGCTCTGCCAGCGAAAATGGAGCTCCGTTTTTGCTGGCAGAGGGCTGCAGGAGGCCGTCCCAGCTGAAAATGGAGCTTAGGAGCCCATTTTCACTGGCAGAGCACTCGGGTCACCACAGGCACTCCTGACACAAGTGATGTCAAGCTGGCCACATCCATCCTGGCTACGCCTACCCCAGCTCCCTGAGTCAAATACAACCCTGGTGCAGTCCTCATTGAAATCAAGTTTGACACTCCTGCTATAAACCTTTCTCTGAAATATGAGTCCCCAATCTTAAAAATCCAGACTAAGAACGTTTATGAAAAGGGAAACTAGAATATCAAAGTGGATCAACACACTCTTTTAATCTTAGAATTTGCTGTAGTCCATTGAAGCAGAAACAATTATTAAACTGCTTTTAGCATATTACCCTTTTAATGTTGATACTACAGTTTATTTCATTGCAGAGCTGCAAAATGGTCTTGTGAATGTCCTGCTTAGTGAGATGGGAGAACTGAAAAATGGATTATTATTGATTATTGTTAATTTGCTTGTGAAGAATAAGATCTTAAGACTCCGAAAAAGATAAGTTTGTGCTCAGGTAACTTGTATTTTGTTCCCCTAGACCCATTCACTTCCAGTAGTGGTGATCTCCAACATTTGCCAGATGCCGAATGCGTGGGCATCAATTTTGTGGTACAACATGCTGACAAACAATCCCAAGGTATGCTATGCTATAAACGCATCAGTGCAGAGGAATGGGGAGGGAAGAGGCTGTTTCTCCTGATTTCATCAACCGTGAATAATTCCTCTCTTGGCAGAATGTGAACTTTTTCACAAAGCCACCCATTGGCACATGGGATCAAGTTGCTGAGGTGCTCAGCTGGCAGTTCTCCTCAACCACCAAACGGGGACTCAGCATAGAACAGTTGACGACTCTTGCTGAAAAACTACTTGGTAACAAACTCCCCTCCCCCCAGTTTAACATTTATTAACCCTAAGGTATTGCCACCTTCCCAAGTTGACTAGGCGTTTTGTTAAGCCCAAGCAGCATTGGGCTTGGGGTTTTGACTAAGGGTTTTGTTAAACTCATAGCAGAATTTTCAAGTATAGGCTTGGAGAATCATTGGCTGAGGATTGAAACCCAGGCCCAGAGTCTGTACAGAATGCTACAGTGCTGGCAATCCCCTCTCACCCCACCTCGAAATTCCTGAAAAACATGTAAGAAAACTGTTACCTTACTTTTAAAAATGCCTTTCCTTCAAGGAAATCAAGATGGCATGGAGGGATTTCTCTCCCATTTCTAACATCTCAAGTGAGTAGTGACAGCTGTCCAATTTAAACATCTGATCACATTAAACTATAGCTTATTTGGATTCTTGAATCAATCACAGTTAGCTGAGATCATATATTGTTCTAAACTATAAACTCTGGTTTACAAATCACAAAATTTAGACTAACCCAATATGCTAAGATGGGTGTCTGATGCAAGCCATGATGACATTGTTTGTGTGATACGATGCACATGATACCTATTCTCCTCTCCAACATCCATGTACATTAAGCCAGAGCAAACTAAGTTATATTTCATGTTAGCTGAACATATGAATCCAGTGAACAGCTGCCCAAGAGCTTTCTGGTGACCCTCAATGGCAGACCAGGGAATTAGAATCTGGCTCTCCTTTATCACTGCTGAAAGTTTAACACTGTAACTATACCATAATGGCTCCCTTTAATTTTAATTTAATTTTATTTTATTTTAATATTTTTGATCTAATGGTTAAGGCACCAGGTTAAAAAGTAGAAGCCCGTCAGTTCAAATCCTTCCTTAGCCATAAAAGCTGGCTGGGTGCCTCTCCAGTCTCTCCAGTTACTTTCAGCCCAGCTCATCTCACAGGGTTTTTGTTGGGAAAAGAGGAGGATAAAGGTGTGTTGGATATTTTTGCCATTTCAAATTATTTATAAAAATAATAAGGAAGGGATATACGGTAAACAAATAATTTTCCTTTCATCCATTCTTATTATTTGTTCTAGGACCTGGTGTCAATTACTCTGGATGCCAAATAACATGGGCCAAATTCTGCAAGGTAGGAGTTTGGAAAGTGAGACATATGATTGTGAGTCAAACCGTGAGCCTGTTTGCTTAATGGTCTTCTTGATTTACCCTCTGCAGGAGAACATGGCAGGAAAAGGCTTTTCATTCTGGGTCTGGCTGGACAATATAATTGACCTGGTGAAGAAGTACATCTTGGCACTTTGGAATGAAGGGTAAGCAACCAAAAAAATCATGACAGCGTGTCTGTATAGAAAAAGCTGTTCTTGTCACTTATGGGTCCTCAAAGGTGGGAAAGTTCTAAACCAACCTTTACCAATTTGGTGCTCCCTGTCCCCCCAAATTTGAGGATGCTGGCATATACGATCTTAGTCAATTTTAAAAGCATGGCTTTAACAATACAATAAATGGATCCATAAAATAAACTGGCCACGTTGACTACAGCAGACAGCTATTTTGTGATAGTTCTTGGGATGCATCCAGGATTTCAATTGAGGAAAAGGTTTGGGGAGTCTCTATGCTGCATAATTACAACCAACTCTTATGATTTTGTGATTCTTTATTTTAAAAAATAAGTAAAACACACCATATTGAAACTATATATTTTTTCCTTTTCCTCCTCCTTCTCCTCCAGATATATCATGGGCTTCATCAGCAAAGAGAGGGAAAGAGCCATCCTGAGCACAAAACCTCCAGGAACCTTTTTGTTGCGTTTCAGTGAAAGTAGTAAAGAAGGTGGAATCACTTTCACATGGGTGGAGAAAGATATTAGTGGTAAGGAATGCAGTCCTAAAATGATAAAAGTGCCCTGCGCTAGGCTAGATTATGTGCCTTTAAGTCAGTCAACTCTTAGTAACCACACAGATTTTGTCTATGATAATCTGCATCTAGCCCAGTCCTTCAGGTCTTCCAGTGGTGTATCTTATCACCACTGACACTGAGTCCATCCAGCTTGTTGCTGGTCCTTATCCTCTTTTCTTCCATCTTTCTCGGCTCTCCCCCGAAAGCAATGAAACATAAAAATAAGCATTTAATATCTATTCAAGAATTTCAGTTGATTTACTGAGTTAATCTATTACATGGGAATAAGGCCAGAATATATTTATTTCAGAACTCATAAGTACACTTTCCTTTTCAATACACTTATGCCCTAGCAAGCATCATCTAGGAAGAGGTGTTTCCTGTTATTTGTAAGAAAGAAGAGAAAACGCTTGTTTGAAGAGAATCTTCAGCATTTGTCATTTTTATAGGAGTTATGAGTCCTTGTCAACTTTCTGTGTGTTCAAACATCAAAATATGTGTAAAAATACATATTTTGCATGCAATTTTCTGTAACACATGCATTTATAGTCAACTGTTGCTAATATAAATATCTTATGTCATTTGGGAGTCAATGTTACAAATGACTAGGAGTGAAATCCAAAAATCATTTTTGTTCCAATCTGCCTATTACTTCAAGAAGTACAAAATATATTGTTTAAAAATAGATATTGTTCCTTATCCTTGTTTTTTTTAATATTCATATTAATTACATCAAATTGAATGACACAATTCCCGAACTTCCAGTAGGCCCATTTTTCTCCCTCCCCGAACCTAAAACGGGCCGCATGGGGACTTCGGGGAGGCGTGGGCGGGGCCAGCCAGGAATGTGATTTGGGGGTTCTCCGAACCGCACAGAATCTTTGCTAGAGGTTCTCCCGAACCCCTGCAAACCCCCACAGCCCACCCCTGACTTGTTCTTTTAGCCATCCATATTATGCCTGAAAAATCCACAGTTCTTGTCATAATTTCAGATACTAGGAATATAATCAGAAATAATATATGCATATTTAACACTTAACAATTGGTCCATACATTAACAATCTTGTTTTAATCCAAAATATAGCAATAATAGGACAAGTATAAGCAATTTGAGTTAATACTCAAAGTCTCCAGCAGCAAGGTAATTACAACACAATATTATTAAGGAATCTATTGCAGACATAGCATTTTTGTTACTGTATATTAAATTTTAAAATCATGGGAAATTGCACAAAATTTAAAGCAATATTTCATTGGTTTATCAGGATAAGACATTCAATTTCCTTATTCCTAGGTTTTGCAAATAACTTTTAATTTCATCAACTTCTGTCTCTTTAGGCTTTATAGGATTCCATGGAAAGTTTGTCCCATCCTTGCTAAGATCCTTTAAATGGAAGCGGCA
>JAOYMU010000077.1:73086062-73100129 GCA_025802295.1 Psammodynastes pulverulentus
ATCTTAATTCTCATGACTGGTATTTTTTGATGGATTACCTTGAAGGGCTGCATGTACGTATCTCATTTACCAGAATGATGGAGTGGGGAAGCAAGAAATAAGGCAGCTATAGTAACATATAATTAGGCTTCCCAAATATTTGAATAAGATACCTCCTAATGCTCCCCTTGTACTTTTAGTATCTGGTGATTGAAATAAAACACAATGACCAAAGCTATTAAAAATTCAGTAACACTTTATTTGTATTTTATTAATCACAATACTAATTGAATTATGAGGGTATTTTTCAGTCTAGAGGAATATATTTTCTTATTTATTATACCGCAATGTTTAATTACAACATCTTGTTAATGATGGTCTTTTCATTGTGCTGTAATTGGCTATACAGCAGATCTAAAGTTTTTATTTATATTTCTTGTTGAAGTCATAAAAAAACAGAATTTGCATACAAAAATTTGTCATTAAAACCACAAATCGGCCAGTTTTTCCTTCATTAAGGAAAATCCTCTGATGGTGATGTTTACTTTCAAAAATAATGACTGCTGAGTCTGATCTACATATTTGTTTCAGGATCGCAGCAATAGTAGAACTAATTACAGATAGTCCTTGTTTAGCAACCACCTCATTTAGCAACTGTTCACAGTTATAATAGAGAAGAAAAAATAACTTTACAACAATCATCACATTTATAACCTTTATAGGACTGCAAAGACAAAGACAACTGAAGAAAGATCATGAACATAGTTGCAGTTTCACTTAATAACTGCTTTGTTTAACAACCGAGTTGTTGGTTCTAATTTTGGTTGCTAAACTGGAACTACTTGTAAATTCTTGCTTGCCTCTGTAGAATGGGCACCTCTCCCTTCCACCCTGCACAGATCCAAGAGCCGAGCCTGTGAGCCAACAAATAGGACCTCAAAGAATGGGACACTGCTGAGTGGAGTAAGAAAGGGGTTTACAGAATAATCCAAAGGAAGGAATAGTTAATAATATAATTGTTATTAACTAATATATATATATATAACTCTATATGGTCTTCTTGGCAAACCTTATGCCAGTAAATAATGTATACAGTAGCACATATGTGCAACCTAAAGGGAATAATGGCTGATACTGTTGCTTTCCATCTCCCTCTAGTGTTCTCCTAGACCTAGATAGTAGCTCTCTCCTTTCCATCTCATTGCAGGCAAAAGGTCCGTGGACCTTCAGCAGCTCCTGTGGCTTATGGCCCATATTTTAGGAAGCATTGGCAAAAAGTTAATGTTCATATATCTAAACCCAAACTAAAATACGCTATCATGTTGATTCTGCATTGTCACAGTAAGAAAAGATTGTTTTGTCACCATTGTATCCTTGGAATCTTGCCCAGACAAGCTTTTCCTAGTACTGTAATTCCGCATCTAATCTGTCTTAGCTCTTCAAGAATCCTTGAATGTACATATTTGCAAAAGTACTATTCTTCTGAAGGACGAATTTCAGCTTATAAAGCGGAGGACGAGAGCTACGGACTTAGTCGAGTGCTAGGGACTTGCTTGAGTGCAACAGTCTTCTACTGCAAGTGTGCTCAATCTTTGGCCAAATATTGGCTGAGAAGAAGCAAAGAGGAAAGATCTCACTGCAACAGCTGCTGCAGAGTGAATAATAGTCGGTCAACTTCAATTCATTCAGGTGCCTCCAAGGGGAGGAAATATCACCAATATGTAAGTAAAATTTGATTTCTTGCTTCTCATTTGTAGGTAGATACAACTTCAGATTCAGTTTTGGATGGCATCGTATTCTTACTAAACAAATGTCTTTACAATCCCAGTATTTGTTTTTCAGGTGAATTTGCTAATAAGGAAAAGAAACATTCACACTGGTATGCAAGAAAGTTTTCTCCAACTTTGTTGGAATTGGGTATAATGTTTAGGAACTGGAACTTTGCAAAACTTTTCCTTGGCTTTGCTTTTGAAAAATATCTTGTAAGATATGCTATTCTTTTTCTTTCTCTTTTGTCCTCTTCCCCCCTCCCCCAAAAAGCTGAATATTATGGAGATTGGTAGGTAGTTTATCTGTGTATATTTGACTTTTTGAGCATGGCAAATAACTGTTCCTCTGTCAAATGAGTTATTTAATATGTTATCTTCAATTTTTAGTTTCAGGAATACAATCACTTACTTTGAAATAGGGAAGCAGCACTAGAAGGAAGTCAGCAAGGAGCTGATTTTTCCAATTCTACTCTGGCATTAGTCTTCTGAGACCATTGAAAACATCTCTGTTAAATTCTGTCCCCTGATTAATAGGTTTAACTTTGTTGCAGGTGACTAAGGAAAAGGAGATAATAAACAGAAGCACTTTCTTCCTCCTAAGTTTTAGAGATCTATTCAACTTTCTTCCTATTTAGGAGCCACCTTGAGAAGGGGGTGTAAAGTTGAGAAGCTCACTTTCTTCAGAGTCATTTTTTTAGCACAGGGCTGTCAAACTCCCGGCCCCCAGCTGGATGTGTCAGGTGCTGGCCATGCCCATGCCCAGTTTAGCAAAAGGGGGGGGGGCAGCTGTGACAACATGAGTTTGACACCCCTGCTTTAGCACTATTTTAATGAAATTCAAATTATTTTCTGGAATCAATGGACAATGGAAGCTCTGTTGATTAAACTAGAATCCCTGCTTATTGGGATAACTCTGTGAAATAAATGATTTGATTTTGTTGGATCAAGTTTTTTTTATGTTATTTTTCAATATAAAGAACATAGTAAACTAACAGTGGATAATAACAATTGGGTATTTTAACAAGAAGCAAGAAATACTTAGATATTATAAATTTGCAAGAAATTTAGAAAGTAGATTGGACTTAAATTGAATCAGAATATTAAAAACAAATATTTTCAAAACTTGAGACTATTTCAGGAGATTTTGTCTTTTTACATCAGTTGTATTTTATTTATTCCTAGTTTTTTCTTGTCTTTACAATAAACATCAAGCGATGTTTTTTTTCCAACTCATTCTTTCAGTAACATATCCAGTAGTTTCTGGCACTCTTGCTAGATGCCTAAAAGCATGTGGGTGGATGTTGCTGTTGAATGATTGGGGGAGAAAGCAGGCCGCTGGAGACATCTGATGTTCTGGAAGGAAACTGTTCCTTCCTGTCAGGGCAGCTGGGAAACAGCCACAAAAGCTTTAGGCACAAGTTGCTATTGTAGAAGTGTGACTACTTGTGGGCAATGGCTTGTATTAGGCCTTGTGATTCACTAATATAATAGAGCAGTCTGCCTGATGTTTAATGCAATTTCTGTTAGACAGGTACCAAATCCAAACGTATATGTCAACATCATAGATCAATGATATATAAAAGACCTTGGCCAGATCACCTAAGAATGTATAGTATAAAACTGCAGCTGGAATGTTGCCATTTTATTTTATTTATTAAATCTGTCTTGTTTCAAGGTGACTGTAGGTGGCTTATAACAATTTAACTTTAACTTCAATTCCCACATCAGGTAATTTTTTGGACTTCTGGATTCTACAACTTATGGGACAGTTATGTGCTCATTTTAGTCTTTGCCCATTTTTCTTCTTGCTCCGCATCATCACAGCACATTGTGTTACTGTATATTTGTAGTGTGAGACTGTTTATCATCTCATCTCATGTCAATTGCTCTCTGTAGAAATTAGATGTTTCTTTGTACAGAAGTAGGTATATTTACTTATTATCTTGTGCCTGTTTCTGTAATTTAAATGAATGCAGCAACGGTCTTTAATTGACTAAAATATCAGAGGCAGCAAAAAGCTGAAAATTAGAGTGATAAACCTGATTTCATTTTAAAATCTCCCTGGAAGAATTCCAGTATATTGCTCTTGTTCGGCACCATTTAACAAAGCCAGCAAAATGAGTGTACTTCTTGTCTGCAGAAACTATTCATGCTGGAATTTTTAAAATCCTGGCTTCCAATTTGCTATGACTAATTGGAACATATGAACAAGACAAAGGTTGTAATGCTGGAAAAGGGAAGAGGAAAGAGAAGAGAATGATGAGTAGCAGGATGGAGGGACTCAGTTACACTGGCAATGGGTGCATTACTAGAAGATTTGAAAAACCAGATTAGGAGCAAACCATTATAGAGAAAATTGTTTCTATCCATGTGGTCTCTAGGATTAAAAGATAACTTAATGCACTTAATCAATTATAAAAGGGAATTTTTTTAGTTAATGTTCACAGAGAATATACCGTATATCAATATGTAACTGAAAAGGATGCTGTTTTTTCCCTGCTTCTTCTCCATCTTACTTCCTCTTCCTAAACTGTATGTCTAATTTAACCCTTGCTTCCTAGAAATCTACCTCACTAATGTCAAAATGTTAAATTAAGAGTGGAGAAGGGGGGTGCAACTACTTTTTAAAAATTGATGAGGGATTGGGCAGCTATCCAAATTTAAAGGGGAAATAATGATTCAGAGTGAACATCTTACAACCCTAGGAAAAAGCTTAAAATAATTGTAGGCAGGTGCTATGTACACATACCAATGTGTACTCCAAAATGGCTTTTATATTTTGAATCTGAATGATTGCACAGCCCTGTTATTGATATATGTTCAAATACACATATAACAGTTTATGCCTAGCCTATATAAAATTTTGCAGCACCATAGAATACTTGAAATAAATTATGTAAAAATGTTTATCAGGTTAGTTTTCCAAAACCAGAAGAAAACTGGACCACATATTTGATCTGTGGAGAAGGAAACAAAACAAAGATGGAGTTGGAAAATGGGCAGGGCCAAGCCAGAGACTGTGGAGAGATTATAACCATTTTTTAAAATCCCTATGAATTTGGGTAGCAGCTAAGAATGCTATTGATTTTTCCTTTCTAAGGAATGTTTCTTCCTCACTCTTAGCCACCAGACCTGGAGCAGCATTATTATTAAAGGATTAGAAAGAATTCCAAAAGCAATGCTTTTATGCTTTTCCTTGTTTTTATTAGGAGGTGCTAAGTTATGGCCGTGTGGATCCAAGCTCAACAACTTCAAGGAGACGCTCTAAGACAAATGCAGGCCTTATACGGACAACATTTCCCCATAGAGGTTCGCCATTACCTCTCCCAGTGGATTGAGGCACAGCCATGGTAAGTGAATGTGAAAACCTGGTTGTCCAGCAGCATTTTCAGCTTTGCAAAGGGATGATATGGAAATGGGATATTTATCTTTTATGGTTTTGTCTTGCATTATATAGGGAGCATATTATTGGTCTTGAATAAGGTTTTCTCCATCATTAAGCAATGCAGTCATATGCATCACATTTTATATCACATTGCTTATTCATGAAAATTACGGTTCCAGTTGTGGCTGTAATTCAAAGACTACCTAGAGTTTCTGCCCATTGTATGAACGTCCAGAAATGGCAACATATGCTGCCTTTGCCTTCTCATTTTGATGCAGATTATATGAAAGGTTCCTTTGTTGTCCTCAATAGAGTACTCACTTTTCTGCACATACCCCTCTGCTTTGTGATCCAATGTACAGGGATTCTATAGATCTTGACAATCCTCAGGAGGGTGTCAGAGCTTCACAATTGTTGGACGGACTGATCCAGGAGCTTCAAAAAAAGGCAGACCACCAAGTGGGTGAGGATGGTTTCCTTCTAAAGATCAAACTTGGTCATTACGCCACTCAGCTACAGGTGAGTTACAGAGGCTGGGAGTTTGGAAGGTAAAAGATGCTGTTTTCAAACTTTGTTGTGAGTGAAAGGCTAGTTTCCCACTCTTTCTACCCATTCTTAGGTTATTCAATCTTTCTTTACAGAATACATATAAACACTGCCCTCTGGAGTTAGTACGCTGTATTCGACACATCCTATACCACGAGCAACGTCTGGTACGAGAAGCTAGAAATGTGAGTATGATTTACTTACTTTTGCATAAATGTTTCCCCTTCCTATATATTTAATATGTATATGTATACGTGTGTGCGTTTGCGTGTCTGTATGTATGTGTATTGGCGGTAATATCCATACCTTTTCTATTCTTAAATTTCCATATTTACAGAGCCCTTTACTAGCCAGCAGCATGGCTGATGCCGTGACTCAGAAACATCTTCAGATCAACCAGACTTTTGATGAATTACGCCTGTTCACCCAGGACACTGAGAACCAACTGAAAAAGCTTCAGCAGCATCAGGAATATTTCATCATCCAGTACCAAGAGAGCCTTCATCTGCAAGGTATATCTGTGGGAATAAAGGGGGGGATAGAATGTCATTTCCAAGATTGTAGTGCTAATACTAATATCCGGTCTTCATAATACGAATACTGATATATTATGATGGAGTAATGGAACATACATTTGGATATGAAACATTCCATTGTCAACTCTGCCATCTCCTGGTAGGCCTAGAACAGACCTCTGTTGAAAATTCTGCAGAGCCAGTTTAAAGTGGAGCAAGCTGGATGGATGGTATTCCTTTCGATGATCTTTAACTGGATTTTTAAAGAAAGTAGTACAGGTAGCCCTTGACTTATAGCCAGTCACTTAGTATTTGTTCAGAGTTACGAATGACCTAAAAAATGGGATTTACAACCTGGATTCTGACGATCAGGTCCCCCTCCATGGTCATGTGACTGAATTCAGGGCATTCAGCTGTAGGCAGCATCATGGTTTTGCTGAAAAGTGACACTTCTGTTTTTTGGCAAAACTGCGTCCATAGTGAACCACTGGTTTGCCTAATGACTGTGGAATTCACCTAACCATCACAACGTTCACCTTACAACTGTGGTATTCACTTAATGGCTGCCACAAAATATGTTGTAAGAGCGAGTTAGTTATGTGATCAACTGGTTTAACAACCATTATGACACACAATCATAATGGGCAATATGTTGAGGATTACCTATAAAACAACCAAACAGATAAACTTGAACGAAGGAACTCTCTTCTGGTACGTGGAAGTTGAGAGCCGATTGAGGTAATTCAAGGCAACGATTAATTGTATGCTTCCTTTCTAGCCCAATTTAGTCAGCTCTCTCAGCTAAGCCCACAGGAACGTATGGTCCGTGAGCCTACTTTGCAGCAAAAGAAGTCATCCCTGGAAGCTTGGCTACACCGGGAGGCTCAGACACTGCAACAGTATCGTGTAGTAAGTTCCATTACCCAATTCCTAATTCTGACTTTCTACTTTCTTTCCTATTAGGCTTTTGCTGCTGCTGTTGTTGTTGTTGTTGTTGTTGTTGTTGTTGTTAATATCAAATTCACAATGCTTTTTGTACTCCTCAGGAACTGGCTGAAAAGCACCAGCAGACACTGGCTTTGCTTCGCAAGCAGCAGACTATCATCTTGGATGATGAGTTGATCCAGTGGAAGAGGAGGCAGCAACTAGCAGGAAATGGTGGCCCTCCTGAGGGGCCTTTAGATGGCCTGCAAGCATGGTAGAGAGCATGAGAGGAAACAGGGGTTAGAGAGGAAAGAGGATGTAGGAGAAGAGCAGGCAGAGATGGGGTGGGGGGGGAGTTAAGCACATCATCTGCTTAGAATCATAATGCTACCACTCGTGGTCTAAGTCTAACCCTCTTGAATTCATGCTTCTCTGCCTTGTGCTCACATCTGCTTTAACTTCCTCCACTTACCTATCTCTTCCCCACTCTGCTCTATTGGTTGCCCTGCCCTGCACTGCTTACTCCTGCTCCCCATCACTACCCCCAATTCACCTTCACCATCTTCTTCCTCCCGTTGTAGGCCCTCCTCGTGTAGAGTGCAGGACAACCAAAAGGGCAGAAGTGGGGGCAGATAGCCTGGTGGGGGGAGTTGAATCACATTCTGCAGTCATAAATATGGGCAGGCTGCCAAGTGCCCAAATTTTGATTATGTGCTTCAGTGACTGTAACTTGAGTTGCAGTTGTAAGTACAACTCATTCAGCACCATTGCAACTTCCCACAGTCGCCGAACAAACAATAATCAAATGAACAAACAATAATCAAATGAACAAACAATAATCAAATGCAAGTTATATCAGTAAATGATTTCTATCAATCCCACTCTATATAAGCTGAACATTTTTCACTCTTTTTCTGTGAGAAGGTTATATTGCCAGTGATATGTCACAAGAGTGCTTGCATTCAGGTTAACATAATGGCTCCTGGTATCTTTTCTGTAGAATTTTCAAGATTGCATCTTGGCCCTTAGATTGAAAAAACACAACCAGAAAAAGAAAGTACTATTAATCTGAATTTGGAACCCTTTTTAAAATAGCCTCATCCCTGCCTCCTGTTTATGTCTTCAGGCTCAGTACTAATTCAAATTAAATTCATGGTTGATCCAACAATTACATTGTGCAGCATATCCATAATATTAAAAATCCACAAGCAAAACGAAATAATCAAATTAAAAACCATACTTAACAACCATACATGGCTACTACAAACATAATTTGACAGGGCCATTTGTTTTTATATGACTATCTCTTGAAATGCAAAACAATATTATTGTAGGATTGATCCAATATCCTAACTTAATTGAATCCAAATAATAAACAATATTATTAATATACTGAAAAAATTGCAAAAGGTAGCCCATAAATCTGTGCATAATACAATACTTTCCTTGAATTTGTAATCTGAAGTAGCTGTCACAGTGTAGTTTTAGGCAGTTTGAGCTTTGTCTATTTTTTAAAATGGCATTCATAAATGTTCAGCATAATGGTTGAAGATAGCATGTCTTGGCATCATTAGGAAATATGTCTTGTGTTGGGATCATTTTCCCTAAGGCTTTTTGTGTTCCCCATCACATATGTCTTTCCCTAGGCCTCACTAATCTTTATATACATGCCCCCTCTTCTTTTCCTAATTCTAAAGTTGTTAGTCTTTCAAGAGTTAATATGTTAGTCTTTCAGATGCCACAGAATTCTTCATTGTTTCTGACAAACTAGAATACAATGAGTTTCTTCCCTAGGTGTGAAAAACTGGCTGAATTCATTTGCCAGAACCGCCAACAAGTGCGCCGTGCTGAACACTTATACCAGCAGCTGCCTATTCCTGGACCAATTGAAGAGTTGCTCTCAGATGTTAATGGCACTGTAACAGACATAATTTCTGCGCTAGTCACTAGGTAGGATTGTGTTGTTAGATATACTTGCTTCCTACAAGGGTGTGCAATAATCTGTGAGTAGTTACTGAGATATTTTTGATATGCAACAATTTTCCTCTTCAAGGGATGGGTTGATTGTTTGAATAAATGCTTTTTAATGAAGTTGCTTTGCATTTAAATATGCAATATAGATAGTCTATTTCTGGTTCTGTTGGAGTTCTAGTTATTTCAGAGCCTTTTTGCTTGTCTAATGTGGGTTATTATGCAATTTATTTTGCTGTTGTGGATTGTTGCTATATTTGAGTACAACTGGTCCTTGATTTAGGACCATTTCTTTAATGACAGTTCAAATTATGGCCTCAGAAAAAAGGATCTATGACCCATCCTGGAAATTGCAGCTGTTGCAACACCCCTGAGTTATGTGAATTTGGGCTCTTGTTTTATGACAGTTGCAGTGTCTAGCAGTCATATAATTACAATCTGACCGGCCAGTTTCCAACAAGCAAAGTCAGTTGGGGAAACTGGGTTTCCTTTATTCATTTAATGACCAGTAAAAATGGTTGCAAAATTGGGCCCGGTCATGTGACGTGCTGAAAGACCATATCACTTAGTGGCCAAAATTCCAGTCCCTGTTGTGTTCATAAGTTAAGGTCTACCTGTATTTTATTGATGTGTGTGTGTGTTTTATTCATTGGGAGTTGTAGTTTGCCATTGTTTTCTTTGCTGATGAGATGTATATACTGAGTCAAAACAGCTAGCACATTTATTTTTGCATTATTTTTCACCTTCTGTAACTAATGACTTGGTCTTTCCTCCCCCCTTCTCTCCTTATAGCACATTCATAATAGAAAAGCAGCCTCCACAGGTGCTAAAAACTCAGACTAAGTTTGCAGCGACAGTAAGACTGCTGGTTGGAGGAAAGTTAAATGTTCACATGAACCCACCACAAGTAAAGGCCACCATCATCAGTGAGCAGCAAGCCAAAGCCCTACTGAAGAATGAGAGTACCCGCAAGTATGTATATTTCTTACAGGCTAAGGAAGGAAGGAAGGACAGAATCCATTTCTCCTGGACCAGCTTTCTTACTGCTTACTATCCTCCATAAGTGTGTTTTTTTCCAGCCCCAACACTTCTGAAGGATGCTGCACTAAGAAAAGCTGTAAGAAGATGTGAAGAGTAGAAATTAATACATAGAAATATGTCATTAATATTTGTTAAATAAAAACATAATCATTGTAAGTTTGAAAATTAAATTGGCAAGGTATCTAGATAAAGTATTAAGGGCAAGAAAGTTAGCCTGAATTTCAACCCAACTCTCAGGACTGGAAGCTTTAAGCCTTCTTATTTCACTTCTTTGCCGCTCTTACAACCTATGACTAAGCCAACTTTCATTACCTATATCCTTGTTACAGTTTGTCAGTATTTGGTTGGAGAAAACTTTCTCCTGAGGTAGAAATTCGATCAACATTATAGGAAATGTTTAAGCTTACCTAAAGGATTAAGACAAGGGCAACAGAGCAAAACGCCACTGCTTGGTTTTAGGTAATTCTGTGTATGTTGTACATTCATTTGCTTGTAATAGATCTTAGAATTTTGAAAAGCAGATTTTATTAAACCACAAGAACCAATCTAAAATCTTCACTGGATGGAGCCATATCCTATGGCTATGGTATCCCCATACTGCAAAATTAACAATCTCAGTGGGAGATAGTAAATCACCAATGGTGTACCAGTTTGCATTCAACTAGCTACCATTTCTTTCTTTTGGCAGTGAGTCCAGCGGTGATATCTTGAACAATTCCTGTGTTATGGAATATCATCAGGCAACTGGAACACTGAGTGCTCATTTCCGCAACATGGTGAGAGATGTCTTCACTGATTCACACTATCTCCCTCCAGCTCCACATCCCACTGTTGCTTTTCCTATTGAACATGTAACTAAGGGGGAAAGCCTCGTCATCTATTGTAGTCCCACATCTTCTAAAGACTAATTCTAGATTTAGCTTTTAATAACTGGTGTGCAAAGTAAGGTTGCTAAGTAAATTTCCCCTGGATGATCTGCCTGAGTATATAGCTGAGTTCCTGTTTAAGGTTTTTAGTCTCGAGTGTTCTGTAGACAATTTGTGATCTGTTTTCTATTTCTTGTGTCTCTCTCTGTTATCTCATCCATCCACAGTCCTTGAAGCGGATCAAGCGCTCAGATCGTCGTGGTGCTGAGTCTGTGACTGAGGAGAAGTTCACCATTCTCTTTGAGTCTCATTTCAGTGTAGGTGGCAATGAGCTGGTATTCCAGGTGAAGACATTATCTCTGCCAGTGGTGGTAATTGTGCATGGCAGCCAGGATAATAATGCCACTGCCACAGTGCTGTGGGACAACGCTTTTGCAGAGCCAGGACGTGTGCCCTTTGCTGTGCCAGACAAAGTGATGTGGTCCCAGTTGTGTGAGGCCCTCAACATGAAGTTCAAGTCTGAAGTCCAGAGCAGTCGTGGACTCACCAAAGAGAACCTCCTCTTTCTTGCCCAAAAGCTCTTCAATAGCAGCATGAATCATCTGGAAGATTATAACAATATGACTGTCTCCTGGGCTCAGTTCAACAGGGTAAATAAGATTCCAATTAATAACCAGATTTGCCAGAAAACCACTTTGTAGGAAGTAGTTTGGCCCGCGGGCCTTTTCTATCACCATAACTTTCTCCTCAGGTTTTTTTTTTTCCATTTCCCATCTGCATCTCTGTCGTGTGTTCTCTTTTTTTCTCTGCTGCTCAATCTGCATTTGAGATTTTTAAAAAAGAGATAATTCAGCTTGTAAATGTAATCCTGAACTGTCTTGAGCTACACATGCAGTTGATACAGTAAATGGTGACTCATGTGAATGCAGATTTATTCCCTGCCATTTTCAAAAGAGCATCTCTGTATTTAAAATCACTAAACCATCAGCTGATTAAAAGAACTTAATCTGTTGATGGTCTTACTGAGAACCTTCTCTTTAAACAGGAAAAATGTTTTATAAAGAGAACAAAACTTAACCTAAGTGTTGGAGTTCAGTTTCTTGCTTTCTCTCCGGCTTGTTGGTAATCTCTTCATCTCAGTCCTTGATCTCCAAAAGGGAACAATATTGATTTACCTCACAGAAAGGAGAACCATAAAGAAGTTTTACTATTAAACTTAATGATAATCCTAAGTATGCTAGAAGTGTTCACTCATACAATCTGTGAGAAGAGATGAAACCTGTTCTGACAAGATTAAAAACCAAATGAATCAATTCATATATATATTAATTTACAACAGCTCAGGAATACTATTTCTTACATAATATAAAAGATGTATTAGTCAGATGGTAAGTTTTGAACTCTGAATTTCTTATCTCAGAGCTCATTCTTGACATTAAATAGACTCATTAAACTTGGAGATTGCTTGTTTTCAAGAAAGACTCAGAATTAATCAATTAAATTTATAAGTGATTTTGAGGAAGGGACAGATTAGGATGTACAGATGATACAAAAGTTTAAAAATAACAAAATAAAAGATCACAAAGAATGTGTATTAAGTTTTTGATGAATATGAATGCCTATGTATTTTGTTATAAATCTATTCCTTCTCTAATGTATTAGTGTAGGATCAGAAAAAATATAAAGACCTCTAACAATCAAAGAAAAATTCCAGAACCATGATTTTCTTTCTTTTCATTTAACCAGGAAAATCTTCCAGGGAGAAATTATACATTCTGGCAGTGGTTTGATGGAGTGATGGAAGTCCTGAAGAAACACCTGAAGCCTCACTGGAATGATGGGTAAGAATCCTAGTCCCCATCCCCCTTCAATTTATTTTTTTCCTGTCTAAATACTTTGCTGGCTGATTTGCCTCTATCACTTCCACTTCTCTAGGGCTATTCTAGGTTTTATCAACAAGCAACAAGCACATGATTTGCTAATCAGCAAACCAGATGGAACTTTCCTCTTGAGGTTCAGTGACTCTGAAATTGGAGGGATCACAGTTGCCTGGAAGTTTGAAAATGGTAAGTTCTTTTTAAACAACATTAATGCCTATTTTGACCGCCATGAGAACATAGGATCCAAACTTTTCAAAACAGATGTGGCATAAACAATATTCAGTTGTTACCTGTTGTTGCTGGAATTCTAGGCCTCTCCTGCTGTATCTGTTATAAGAATATCCTGTATTTCCTGCAATCCATAGAAGTATCTTTAACAGATTAACAGAGTTGGAAGGTACCTTGTAGGTCATCTAGTCCACCCCCCCCCAAGCAGGAGACCCTACACCATTTCTGACAAATGGCAGTCCAATCTCTTGTAGTTATACAAATTTGACAATACCTTCCAAAAGTCTAATTTCTTGCACTTCTGACATAACCTTGGGCCTGCCATTCCCTCTCAGCCCAATTCCCCTCACAGGATTCTTGTTGTGGGGACAATATGAGGAGGAAGGTGTATTGAATATGACTGCCATCTTGAGTTATTTGAACAAATAATAAAGGTGGGATACACATGAATAAATAAAATATAATAAAAAATTAACAGAATCTAACCACTGAACCACACTGATGCTTCCTGAATCAAAACTATAATATTTTTTTTCATTTTTCACAAGAAGCAAATTACTTTCAGTTTCTGCTTGTTTCTTAGATTTGTATTTCACCTTTTTTTCTAGGCATTTCCTCTCTAATTTTTTCAATAATACCCTTGTTAGGTAGCTTGGGCTGACAGGAAATGGCTGGTTGAAATTTAACCCAATTGGATTCCATGGCTGAGGGAATGTACACACTCTTTCAGATTCTAACACAACTTGGCAAACTGCCTTTTATCTCTTCACACCAACTGTTCTATTATCTTTAATTGGATGATGGAACTTTTAATTGGACAATGAAACTTTTCCTTTCAGAAAAAGGAAGAGCTAATCAAGATAGGCAGACCTCTTTCTCTTGAATGCTACATTCTATTCTATTCTATTCTATTCTATTCTATTCTATTCTATTCTATTCTATTCTATTCTATTCTATTCTATT
>JAOYMU010000077.1:73100229-73110509 GCA_025802295.1 Psammodynastes pulverulentus
CACTGTCAGAAAGTTTCTCCTTGTTTCCAGGTTAAATCTCTCCTTGTTCAGTTTCCATCCATTATTCCTTGTCTGACTTTCAGGTGCCTTGGAAAATAGCTTGACCCCTTCCTCTCTGTGGCAGCCCTCAAATATTGGAACACTGCTATCATGTCTCCCCGGTCCTTCTCTTCACTAGACTAGCCATCTTGAAAGTCTGCAGAATAGTTTCTACATATTGAGCGCATATTCTTTTATCTGATTATGATCTGGGTTTTTTGCAGCTGAGAGAATGTTCTGGAACTTAATGCCGTTCACCACTCGTGACTTCTCTATCCGCTCCCTGGCAGACCGCCTTGGTGACCTTCCATATCTCACTTTTGTATATCCTGACAGACCCAAGGAAGATGTTTTCTCCAAATATTATATGCCAATCACTTCAGGTATTGCAGGAAAGTGTTTAATTATTTTCTGATCATTGTCTTTTTCAGTGGATACATATGATTCTTTCATTCCCAGCAGAGAAATCTAGACAATTTCAAATCATTTTTCCTTTGGCCATATAAATTGTATTACTATGACATGCATGTGACCGGCACAGCTACCGGTTCGAGATCATGTGTGCGCACTGGGAAAATGTGTGCGCGCCGCTTTCCAGCCGACAGTTGGGGCTTGCAATAAACGAGCAGCTTCAGCGGATAAAGGACAGGTAAAAATCAGGGCAGATGGGATGGCCCAGCATAGCTTTTTTGCTTCCTGCTCCTCTCTGCGGAATGGAGGCTTCTGTTAACAACCGGATCACCTGATCCGGGCAGACCCGGCTAGATCCCACCCCTGCATACATAATTTTAGAAACATCCCTGGTATTGCAGGATATTACCAGAAAATGTTTTTAAAATGCATATTAAAAAGAGAGGTAAATGCTAATGCAAAGAGAGTACAACTAGATTGGAACTGCATATTTATCTAAAAGACGGAGATAGTGATAAAGATGATTAATTGAAGTAAAACAGATATTTTTCCTGACTAGTTTTTCTTTCTGTTTTTGGTGAGGAAGGAAAAATTATCTTTAATGACCAGGTCAGTGATTGTTTTTACAGTTGACTACTTGAGAAGGATAAAGTCTGTTTCAATTTACTTATTTATTTTGAGTAGTTTTGAAATATAGTTATATGCAAATCTTCAACATGGATTTTTCTCAACAAGGATCAACAGATCAACAAGGAAAGGGAATGGTGCAGCTTTTGAAATAAATATTGTACAAGCAAAACAGACAAACCAAATTCATTCATTCCTCCTTGGGGAAGGATTTCAGCATGCATGTAATTAAAATGAAAAAAAACAAAACCCAGATTACTACTATTTCCAAAAGGGATTCCTATATAAAGTTTGACTTATACAGTAACTATATGCTTCTCTCTCACACACCCCTTGTTTTTGCAGCAAAGGCTATAGATGGATATGTAAAGCCACAGATCAAGCAAGTTGTGCCAGAGTAAGTACTGTGGGTTGCGAAAATGCATTTTGATTTTTTTAAAGGGAGAGAGAAATAACGGTGTGGTAGCTATTTATTTTCAACTGGAATTCTCCCCACCACCACTCTGCTCTCTTTTTAGTTAACTTTTCAGCTAGAAATGCAATAATTGTGTTAGCACCCTCATCTTCCGTTTTAGATCTTGCACCTCCCAAGGAGGATTTATGATTTTAAAAACTTGAAGCAAGCAACATGAATCGGGTTTCCATTTTGCTAGCTTCAGTGCAAAGATAGGAATGAGAAAAAGTTGATAATGATAAGGTGGTGTAGCTTGTTGGTTGCACTTTCTAAAAAACGAAGTTTGGGTTCTTTGTACAGTTATGTCTCTGCTTTCTTATTCTTTTCATATAGGGTGAGTATGGATATTTATATCAGGGAAGGAATCTGACATGTGTATTCCTGCTTTCCATAAAATCAGCCTCAAATAGTTTATGTTCTTCTTACCACTGAAGAATCCATTGGTATCAGGCAAAAATATTTCTGTTTCTGTTCCATCTGTTGTAGGTTTGCTGCCTCTTCAGGAGACTCTATGGGTGTAGGGGCTTCCTACATGGAACAAGCATCATCACCGGCTGTTTGCCCTCCTGCTCCTCACTACAACATGTACACACAAAAGTAAGTGAGGCAATACCCTTGCCATTGAAACTTCTCTATAATTGTAAGGGTCTTGCATTTTATAGTTGAAAACATACTAATTTTGCAACATAAATATTCTGTTTGCAGAATATTCTGTTTGCATGTTCCTAATCTTCTTTAAGACAGAGATTGCTGTCATATCACTGCCCAGTTAATTGGGGTTGGAACAGACTGAGGAGTTCTTCAGTCCCCTGAATAAGAATAATATTAAGAATATTAAGAATAGTAATGTCCTTAATAAAAAGAATGGTATTTGAGAAGAGACAATAGTCTCTCTTTGGGTCTTTGCTGCTTTTATCAGAATAATGAAAGCAGTCTCAGAGCATTGTGCTGGGTGTCACCCATTTCTTGATGCACTCAGAAAAGGGATAATACCTGCATTGAAGTGCTGCTTGCGTCATTTTGACAAGTCCCTTGTTCCCTCTGGGGACACAACTGGTGAGAGTTTTCCTAAATCTCCTGATTTAAATTACCACTAAACAGCTATTTGGAGAACACTGTGATTTGTGAGAAGGATGTAGCATGGGAAATGTCCCTAGACATCATAGTGGCAAACATTGGAAAGATAGTTCTGCCAACTCAAATCTCCAGTCAGTTACTGCCACTCATGGAAAGAGGTTGTATAGACTTATAGTGGGTGTTCTAGTTTTGAATGCTGTCCCTGTACAGAAAGGAAAAATAATAAGCAGGGAGAAAATGAAGAGGCACAAAAAGTGTGGCATACCAACATCTCACTTATGATCCCCAGAGTTTCCCCAGAATGTACGGAGCTCAAATGTTAGTCCTATGGAGAGGATATTTTGCCACTTAGAAAGTGATTTTTAGGATTTTTATCTTACTTCTGCCCACCTAGCAGTTCGAAAGCATGTAAAAATGCAAGTAGAAAAATAGGGACCACCTTTGGTGAGAAAGTAACAGAGTTCTGTACACCTTCCGCGTTTATGACCACATGACCATGGAAACGTCTTCAGAGAGTACTGGCTCTTTGGCTTTGTAACCGAGATGAGCACTGCCCTCTAGAGGGCAGCACGTATGTGTGAGGGGAACCTTTTAATATACCTTAAGCCAGTGGTTCCCAATCTTTTTCGGTTTGCGGCTCCCTTAAACGCTTCCGATTTTTTCCGCAGCTCCCTTAAAAACGTCAGATTTTTTCCGCGGCTCCCTTAATAGGTACATCCGGGTTTTTTTACATTTTTGACTTGTAACTGCGCATGCGCACTAGGCTTTCAGAAATGGCGCGGCGCCCTTACGACGATAGCGCGGCTCCCCAGGGAGCTGCGGCGCACAGTTTGGGAACCACTGCCTTAAGCTTTACAGGTTCTTAAGATACCCATTTACTCTTTGCAATGTCTTCCCCATATGTGTCCTGTCTTTGGGAATGTGCATACTTTGGAAGTGTGTCCTTCAACATTCTACACAAATCATTTTGTACTCCTTTAATCAACAAAGGTTCTGCACCTTTGCACTATATCTTACCATTTCCTATTGAAATATTTTTTAAATTTACATGAGATTTCTTTTTAATGCAAATGATCATCTTTTAAAAGTGATCTTATACCCACTTATCACAGTCTAAAATAGTAAATTCATTCAATTCAGACTTTTCCCATCTGCTTTTGCTGCAACTATAGTCTGTTATCTTAACTCTATGGGCAATATTTCACCTTACCTATGGAATAGGGTATCCCATTTGTCAGTATTTCCCTAGTAAGAACAAAGATGAAAACATAAAAAGTCATATCCATGAAGATTTTAAACATATAAGGAATTAGGAAAAGTCACCCCCCCTCCCCTCTCTAAAATGGAGGGGGAAATGAATGAACGGGAGAGGACTGCATATTTTGCTAAAACCAGATTGTTAGAGCCTCTTCCAAATAGCCTCTTAAGAAAGTTTTCAGAAATAGCTTTTTTTAAAGAATTCAGAGTTTTTTTCATGGTGCTCCTTTCTCTCTTTCTCAGTCCTGATTCAGTGCTGGATCCAGAAGGAGAATTCGACTTGGATGATTCAATGGATGTGGCACGTCATGTGGAGGAATTGCTGAGGCGCCCCATTGACAGCCAGTGGATCTCCCATAATCAGTCTTGATCCTGCCCCTTCCTTGGAGAGACCATGAGGCAACTGTGAAATATTAGAAGCCCTTCCCTGTGGGAGTTTGTAGCTGCTGAAAGAATGGGTTTCCTCACCCTGTGGGGGACCTCTGGCTGAGAGGGTAAGGTACCTGAGGGACAGTGGGTGCTGTTTCTCCCCTTGCCCATGTGGGGAAGGCGGTAGAGTATATTGCTTGATTTTCCATCTGCTTTTTTGAGAAGCTTGCCTCATGCTTTCCGCTTCTGCGTTCTGTCTCCTTTTGCCAAGCTATCATTTCATTTATACTGGGAATCTTCTCTTTCCTCCCAGAATGTAATACACTGCCCTTCTTGCCTAGAAGCCTTCTGGTATCTGGGACAAGAAGGGACTGAGCTATGGAGAAGAGTAAGCCTTATTCAAAGCCTTGTCATATGATGTCTGATTTATTTCTAATTTTTTTGCTGCTTCCAAGATAAACAGTATGCTTGTGCCTGCATTTGACTTATACTTCCAGGGTACGTGCCTATATGCAGCATTCTGTGTAAAAGAGGCATTCGCTTTGGGAGCTTTCTTCGATGCAATGCAGCCTAATCCTGCCCAAGTGCTCTGGGCTCTTTTTTTTAATGTCTAACTTCCAGCTTTTTCAATTTGCCTTGCTACAAGAGGCGCTGCTTACCTCCAAGCTCCTGCATTTAGTGCTATTGGCTTTTGACATGTCAGATGCTTTTTTTCCTACGAATCACAAATACAACAGATAGTGGAGGATGCTTCCATAAAATACAGACTTACGATTAGAATAATGGTTTCCCTCTTCTTGAATTTGAGGGTAGTGGCTGGGGAGCAGTTTCAAGGACTTGACTGCTAAGTACAGAGGAAGAAAGGCCTTTTGATTTCTAAATATCCCAATGAACTGTTCTAGTTCTCTTCTCTTCCCCCATGCCTTCTCATTAGGCTGAACAACTGGGAAAAACAGATTCATATATGCACTATTTTTATACTTAGTATTCAGTAAAGCTCAGATTATTTTAACAGTTACAGATTTTACACATATGTCTGTGGGCCGGGTGCTATATTTAGAAAAATGGTCCAGTTTCCAGTCTAGCCACGAATATACTTTTGTTGGGATTGACAAATTATCCCACAAAGGTCATGAGGGGGATGGGGGAGAAAATGCCTAAGGATTGGGTCTCACTTTTTTCAGGGTTTCTCCTCCTCTGTTCATTGAAAACAAACAAACATATATATTTTTCAGAGAGCTTGGTTAAAATATAAAGATTAAGTAGTTTTATCTAAGCAAAAAATTTTGCAACAGAGGGGCTTGACTAATTTTTACTCCTCAGGAACTCCCCCAACGTCTGACTAAGCTAGGAAAAAGCGTGTTATATGCACTTTGCCCTGGCGGTAACTTTATAACAACTGTTTGAAGGTTAGAAAATATACATCTTTAGGGTAAACAAGGTCTAGTCACTTGGAAGTAATCCTTAAAGATCAGCTGTTTTTGAAACAATTTCTTGCTTTCTGCTTATACTCTGTTTTCAAACAAGTCATTTCTAGGAATAACTATGATACCCTTTAGGATAGTATATTCATTATAGTAGAATTATCAGCAAATGCATCAATAATTATTGTCTTTGGAAAATAGATTCCTTCCCCACCCCCAAATAGCATTTCTGCAGATCTTTTGGTGGTGGGTTAATTGCTTCACTACTGTAACTCACTTTTCTTACTAATATCTGCAATATAAGTAAATTTCTTTCCTGACTTCCTGCATTATTTTGAAAAACTGATACTTAAAATATATGTATACATATGCTTTTTCTTCTGTGCAAGCTTATACTACTTAGTATTTTTAAAGATTCCTTCTGACTATAATACATTTACTTCCATCTTCTTTCACTGCACAGTCGTTGTTGCAGTGTCAGAAATAGTATCTTTACAGTATCTTTAGTATAAGTCATAAGAAAGTTCTGAGGACACGTGCCCAGGACCATACAGTTATTCTGCAGTAGTAATTTAGTCTCTAGCACAAATTAAATCTTTGGATTTTATTTACATTAATTTCAATTTCTTCATTCATAGTTTTGAAATCCTTCTCTTGATAGATGCTTTTTTTCTCTCATTTTTTTATTAGTCTTTTAATTGTCTTTATTTGAATGACTGTGGGCGACAATGCTTCTCAAATACCACTTTCTAAGCTGGGATAAAATCTTCCTGGGAAGTATCATTTATACCCAGTTCAAAAGCTTCTCAGATCTTAGGCCAAACTGGTGCCCTCCAGATGTAATGGACACTAATACTTATCATTCCAGCTAGCAATTTATAGGGGTGGCTGATCTAGCCCCAACTTCCTTATTTTATCATCCTTATATGTTAGCTGACTTTCTTTCAAACTAGTTTCCTGTCTCAGATTCTTTTGAATTGCACAAAAATATCCCTACTGTCCTTAAAGCAACTATTAATTAATAATTTTATGTAGTTATTGTATCAGCACAATCTTACAAAATCTGTTCTTAATTATCAATGGGATTTGCTTCCAAATAAAAATGCAAACCACGGGTGGTAAATCTGCAGTCTCCCAGTTTTTTTAGATTGTAGTTTCCAGCATTCTGAACCATCTTGATCAGTGGAAAGGGCCTGTTGCAGTTTTCATAACTATATATGAATCACATAAATCATATTTCCCCATATCTTATTTTAATGATAAGTCATAGTGGCCTGGTTCACATACTGTCTTAAGCCGTAAAGTATGGTTCATGAATCATACTGTGAAGTCCAAAGCCAAATCAACTAGGTTATGATTTAGCATAATGTGTGGACACAGTTTTAATATCTTTGCTGGTTCTCCTGTGTCTATAGTAGAAAACTGTCTCCAGCAGAGGAATCTCCATTTTAAAAACCAACTTTGGGATTTCTGCACAAAGGATACATTCTACCCCTGAGTTAAGGCCCTTTCCTGGTCATAGTGGCATGTTCCACATTTGCATTGTTTGTAGACTGCATAGTAATTCAATACCTGTAGCCACCAACGTGTTCATCAATCTCTCCCCTTATATTTGTTAAACTTACTATACCATTTGACATTTATTTTTAAAAAGAAAGAGAATAAGACACCAGAGTTCTCTAGCATTATCTTTATTTCTGGAAGTAATTCTGGACTCACATGGCTGCAGAGACAATTCTTAGGGATCATGAGTGGCTAGCTTCAGTGCTCTGGAAATATGCACATATCTCCAGAAAAAAACAACAACAACCAAGTAGCTAAGTTAAGGTGCTAAACTATCACAATTACCATTTAGTCTTGGATAGATGACTATTTGTAAGAGACTGTTTGTACATGACCAAGTCTACTTCACAACTTCTTTACTGAGCCTGCTCACAATAGGTTTCAAAATCTCACACATCCACAGAGGCTCCCTGCTTCCCGTGATTTACACGACCTGAGGTTTTATTGAGCCCTTTCCTCCATAATAAGCAACAATCCCCACATTAACTAAGTTGTGTTCGAATGCCATCGGTTGCTGTTTAAGAGCAGCACATAGAACTGACCCATAGGGATGCTTTCTGTTATATAGATTGGTATGCCCATCGAAATGAGAAAAGATCTGCAACAAAAGTATGTTGCTAATGTTAATGGTGCTTCTGTTTAATTTAGTAAAAATTGCACATACATTCTTGGTGGACTGTGCCTACTTCACTTTCATTATTCCGATGGGTCTGTCTGAACAACTGTTAAAAATCTGGCTATTGTTTCATAGTGTGGAGGAGGGAAATATCGATAAAACTGAGACATACAAACATTGCACTATTTTAAAGAATTGTTTTGCGAAATGTTTAAATGGTATACAAAGTAAAGTTTTCTGCTAAATATATTGTTTGTGTTTGAAAAAAACTTATGAAGCTAATGTTTTCATTTTTGTTTTAAACTATAAAAGGGAGAACCTCAAGATATAATTGCTTAAATGCTTTTTAAGTTTTTTTTTTACACAAAAGCCATTTATGTGAAAAAAATACCTTTATTTTGATGAAATATCCATGTTTTGAAAAAAGATGTTGTAATCTTTGTGCTACAATAAAGTATTGTAGGGTAGTAATGACTAATGTGGTTTTTAACTCAAGGTGCCCAGTATACTCAGAGAGAAAAATATTGTGCCTGTAACTGAACAAATACAGTAATTTGGTTGAAATACTCACAAGAAACACGAGCTACAGAGTTTATACACGAATAAATATTTGCAAAAGCAGCTCTTGGGCCAAGTGTAAGACACAATGAGGCAGATGTGTCATCATACATCGTATCAGTGTGGCTATTTCACTTGTCAAACATGTGACACATTTCACACATCTGTCTTACTGCAATTTGGGTTTTTTTCTCTTTAAGTAATTTTAATACATGCCTTTTGGCAATTTCAATTTTTGCATACTGTAAAATACAATGTATTTTAAAATTGTACCACTATTAGCCTTATTTGTGGACTACTATTAAAAAAAATCAACTAGCTGATACATTTTTCCCAAATAGCAACTATATTTTCCTGTTTTTGTTTTGCTGCTTTTCTCAGTCAGCAGCTGCATTTTTTTTATATGATGCCTTACGTATATAAGATATATTTATACAAATTGTGCCACACAGAAAGCTGTTAAAACTATTACTTTTTAATATATTGTCACTAATTTTCAGTAAATAAATGGAGAGGAAAGCATTCAACATAAAAAAATGAATGAGATTTTATAAATGAGAATAGATGAGTTGGTGGGTGGGTGGGTGGGCTGGTTGGTTGGTTGATAAATGGGGCAGAATTGTGCTACAGTAGTACATGTTGCTGCATCCTTTGATTAGTAGAGAATATTGCCTCTCCCAAAGCCGGTAAATCACATATTTCTGACAAGTTGACAACCATTCTTGGACATTTAGAATAATATTACTAAATTTATCCATCCAAAACATTATCTGATTCTTTGGACATTCTGCCTCACTACTCCCTTTCCCTGCAGTTACTGTATTCTCTGGAACAAATAGGAGCAAGAGTCAAAAACAGACTACCATTCTTCACTTGTATTCTACTAAGTATTTTTGCCTTAGAACACTGGACCCAGCACTAATATACATTGAGAACAAATTAAAAACAGCCACTTGCATTCATTTTAATTACTTGCTTTAATTTTGCTTTATGCGAAGGGCATTCTGACGGTGGCTATATAATGCCTGGTGTGTTGTGAGCTCACATTGAATGTGTATCTATACTTTTACTTGTTTCCCATTCTTTGCAACAGAGGATAAAAAAAGAAAAATCAGTCCCTGTCATCTTGTATATTCACAATGCAGTCAGCAGAGAGCGCTCAAATGTCAATATTTTTTCACTCTGGACAGGCATCTTCCCAACCTATAGCCAGGTGGTTTGTTCTCTCTAACCCAAAATGGTGAGGTCTCCAACTCTTTCTCCAATTTCAAATGTGTCAAAAAGAGTCCCTCTTCCTCACAGCAAAGCACATAGTTCAGACCATCCAGTGCTGACATTGCCTTCTATAAGTTCCACCAAACCTGTTTTTGCAGGCACAGCTGATTTCTATAAGGGCTGCGTTTACTGACCTCAATAGTTGTACTTGCATGCTTAAGAGTCATTTTTTAAAGTGTCCAAAGATGAAAGGTGGGATGGGGGAAGGGGAGAAGCGGATGAGCAGTCAGGTTGCTTTGATTAAAAAACAAGTGTTATTTACATTATACATTAGTTTTCAGTGACTCCCATAAGAGCTCGCAGAGACCTCTGTGGCTAAACTGGGACCAGCAGTCTTTCTTAAGTGTGAAATCAAGCTGTGGTCTGCCAGAATGCTAGGCACTCCTAAATGACATTACCAAAACATGCTAGTTATATTTCTAAAACTTAGATAGATAGATAGATAGATAGATAGATAGATAGATAGATAGATAGATAGATAGATAGCCAGTGTCTTGGGACAGAAAGAAAGTTGCATATCTCTCCAGTGCGCGCAGCACCAAGAAGGGCCGGAAGAAGAGGCAAGTAGAGGGGTGCTTCATTCCCGCTCTGGAATATGGAGCGAGTCTCC
>JAOYMU010000077.1:73249195-73261792 GCA_025802295.1 Psammodynastes pulverulentus
AGCTCTGTTTTCACTGACAGAGGGTTGCTTGCAGGAGGCCGCCGTGGCCAAAAATTGAGCCTGGGAGGGCTACACACAGCCCTCCCCCCTCGAGCTCCATTTTCTGTGGCAGAGGGCTAGCAAAACAAACGATAAGCTAAAAAAAACAAAAGGATAAATATTTCCCCTTTTGCATTTGAGCATTCAAGAAGGGATAGGAAAGGAGAAAGGGAATAAGGAAAGACAATGAAAAAGAAGAAAAGATGGGAAGAGAGCAAGGAAGGGAAAGATGGGGAAATGGGAAGGAAGAACAAAGGAGAATGAAGAGGGAAGAAAAAAGTAGAAAAGGGAAGAAGGAAGGAAGGAAGGAAGGAAGGAAGGAAGGAAGGAAGGAAGGAAGGAAGGAAGGAGTATATAATGAGAGGAAGGGAGGGTCTGAAGGAAGTCCTGCCTTAGCACTTAGCTACCAGCAGCCCTACTGCCCTTTCACCATCACCTTGTCTCCTCCTCCTGACCTGTCCTGGTGGTCTCCCATCATATTGCTGAGGATGCTTTGGTTACAAAGTGGACCTCCTTGCATGGAGAGGGAATGGACTTTCCTCTGACCCATACACTTTGCCCTTCCACACACATCATGAGCAACCTGGCCAAGGAGAGCAAGAACAACAACAGCAGCCTCGAGGAGGTGGTAAGCTCAGCTGGGCACCCCCTCAGGGAAGTGGGGCTGGGCTAGGCTGTGGGAGCCTGGTGCCTAGGGCTCTGGACTGCCTGTACTGCCATCCAGGGGTTCTCCACGTAGCCTGAGAAAGACAGCAAGGCCCCTCTGGAGGACAAGGGTTTGGCGCTCTCCTGGTCTCGTCTTCCTCTGCTGGAGATAACCTCATCTGGGCCACCACAGGTGCCCCTGACATGAGTGATATAGATCCATCCCAGCCACGCCAATCCTGGCCATGCCCACCCAGCCCCCCAAGGTCAGACACAACCCTGATGTGACACTCAATGAAATCGTGTTTGACATCCCTGATCTAGATGCATTGTAAGAGACACTGGAGTACAAAATAAAATTGTAACATCCAGAAAAGAATCACAGGAGAGGACTTTTTGTCAGATTTTGAGTAGTTAATCTTACTCCTAAGATTTCACTGATCAAAAAGGAAGAAAATGAGGTCAAGAAGTGCTCAGCATGGTCATGTAGCTCAGCTAGGAAGTGGCCCTCCCTCTTTGATACAAAAGATGAGCATGAACACCCATAATAGTCTGAAGAGTTTCAGTAATTAACATTGAGGAATGTATTCTACCTTTAATGTATAAGGATCTTAGGCAAGCTACTTATCTTCCACTATTGCTACTTAAAATAATCATTTCAATATATCGTATTGTAAAAATACTTGATGACATTCCCCAAAAAGATTCTGGATGGTGTTGCTTTTCTTTTTATTTTCCTTGCCTTCCTACAGATAAACAACCTGAATCGGGAAGTTTCCCAACTCAGCCAAGAGTTACAGCAGCTCATGAATCTTCTTCAGGGCCAGCTCACCACTCAGTCTTTCTCCAACCCTACCTCAGTCTGCCTTCACAGCTGTGAGCAGACCTCGCCTTCCTTGTCTCCTGTAAGCAGGTTGCCTTCTTCTCGGACCTCAGTTTCCCTGCCACCTCATAGCCTTCTGGCTTCCTCCTTGCCTATACTCCCCAGCCTTCCAGCATCCTCGAGCCTTGACTTTTCTGCCTTCACCAGCTCTCTGCCTTCTACTGCCACCCAGGACATGGAACTCTTTCAACCCCAGGAGAGGAGGGGATCCACCTCTTGTGATTCTGTAAGTCCCACAGATCAACCTCGGGCTGACAAGGAACATGGTGATCCTCACCCTGGACGTACAGTTAATATGGCTGCTCATTCTAGCTCACCCATGTTTTGTCCTATCACCTCTCTTTCCCCCCCAAATTCCTTCCCCACCTGTTCAGGACAGGGCTGTCCGCCAAAAAACTTTTATTTTCGCTCTAGCCCAAAGAGCTTTCACTGATGCCAAGGAGCCTTTTGCCACTTTTTCCTTTAGGATATTTGGTGCATAAATTTCACAGCCACCAGCACCAAACTTCCTGTTTCTTAAAATACATATATTATTATTACTACCATATTTCTTTTTAAAAGTTATTCTTTTGGAAAATTATATATCAGTGACAGCTGGAATATGGTTTTCAAAGTCCTTATTAATAATAGTTATACAACCATTAGATTCATAAATCTTGTAGATACATTATAAAAGCAGCAATGTTATGAATTGTTGTCAGAATCAGAACAGTCATATTCTATTTATTTTTCTCACTCTTATATCATTGGCCAATGGGCATGTTATTACATACATATTCAAACTCTTGCATATATGTGAATTAAGAGACCATAGGATTGATCCAAAGCAGTAAACATCAAAATGAACCCCCACTCTTCTGTTTAGCATATCACATAATCCACCAGAAAATTTACCAGTGCAAGGCTGATTGAAACTAATGTGAGTTGACAACAATAACACTAGAGCAGTGAACATTCATTTTGATGAGGTTTGGATGGAAGAATTTCCAATGGATTAGGGCCTATGAATCAGCAATGCCCTCACTACCCTGAATAGCACCTCAGGGTAGAATTACTTCTCCAAGTGGATTCAAATAAAGATCAATTGGTAGATTTAGGGAGGGGAGGGGGGCATTGGTCAAATTTATTTCTTGAGTTTGCTACTTCCTTTTCTCAAAAAACTTCAGTGCTGAGATCTTTGCTGCATCTATTCTATATGAGCACATATGTGCATGTTTCAACGTCTGCTGTAAGAACCAAAGGCTTTTTCCTATTAAATTATTTTCTGATCTTTCTTTTATTTTATTTTTTCTTTTCTTTTCTCTCTTCTCTTTTGTTAAAAGGTACAAGTGAGGGTATATGAACGATCTCTAATTTTCTGGCAATTATAGTTGATTTCTGTTTTCAATTCCTGAACACAACTGTTATAAAACAGATAATCTGCTGAGGAGGTCATTCTGGGAAATTGGCCCCTCTTTTTTTTCCCCACTATGGAGCGAACAGAATAGTTAATTAGGGAACATCAGTCTTTCCCCTGCATAGGATCTAATGTATTTTGACAGTTTATCACATTTAAACTGCAAATCCAGGGTGCTCTTTCTAAGACAAAAGATGCCAGAGATATAGCTAGCTTGCATTTTCTTTGACACAAGAGTATAATTCTAGAAAAGTAGTTGCCCTTAAGACTGTTCTGTGATAAAATCAATGCACACCAGCACACAAAACGCATTGCCTTTTTCATCAAGACAATATAACCAATGTGGTTCTGAGGCCAAAAAACAGATACTGGTGGCTCTATTTTGGAAAACACGATGGCACTCTGTTTTACTGAACCTACCTATTCAAAATCCTACACATGAACCTACTTTCAAAAGATCTATATGTGAATTGGCATATAACCATTAATGTCTATGATCAGGCCAGTATTCTATCAACCTACTTTCTATGAGACTCATTGAAACTCATTTTTGTTACATTTAGTTCTTATTCATGTGGGATTTGTTTTCAGAAACATTCAAAACTGTTCACCATCAAGTAAACAATGTGTCCAGTTCTTTACAAAAATCTGAGCACATTAAATTTGAAAGACACTTTTAAAGTAAAATCGAGGGATGACTTGATCCAATGTCAATGTGCCAATGATGTAGAAGATTGAAGTTTAACTTCACATTCTAGCTGGCCCTGGGCAACTGCTGCTCCTCTCAGCCTCTGCCCCTAATTAATAATATGAGCATTATAAAACTCACCTTTTTTAGTGTTGGCATTAAGCATCACAACATATTTGATTGTAAATCCTCTAAGAGCACTTCATAAATGTTGTATATATTAAATGCTTTAAGGTATCACTAAAGAGCAAGAAAGCATTTCCTTAAAAGACAAACTATTTTGTCAAAATTAAATAAGTTTGTTAGGAATGGGAAATTGCTGAATATTGCTGATCTTTGCGCCTGTATTCCTGTTTTGGTCCCTGGGATGTGAATACTGACAGCTACTGTTGGGCTACATTTATAGACCATAAATATTCTTTGCTGGATGGAATGAGTGTTTTGTAGTATATTATAGTATACTGTAAGTTAGATTCTTACAGTATAGTAAGAATATAACTGCTATTTTACGTTCTTTATAAACCCAGCCAATATTTGCAGATGTGACATTGAACAGATTTCAAGAAAACAGGAAGAAGTTGGCCAACTTTTCAGCTATTTTCAGTAACTATGTTTCTAGTAGAATCAACAAATATTAGTAATCTTTATTTCTAAATAATCAGATATGAGTAAATAATATTCTTTATTTCTATAGATGACTACTGTGAAATTGAAATTCTTGATGTTTGAAACTGTTGCTTATGCTTGAAATTAGGGTTTTTAAGCAGCTTTGAAGTGTTTTAATTCTAAAGAGTTGTTTCAAACTGTTTAAACCGTCTAAGAATGATTAGGCAGTCTGTTTCAAATTGTAAAGCAACTGTCTTAAAGCCAAAATATACGTTTGGAATTTGAAACGTTTTGTGCACTGTTGTCTTTGGGATTTTTTCTTGTCCATATGAACATATGTAGTTACAGATGCAACTCAGCCCAGAAATTCGTCTGCTATCTTAGACTTCAGAATTTCATTTCTACTGGTGGATTGTATAGACATGGAGCCATGGTAGAAAGATCCTGTATTACAACCATCCCCACCTCTTTTACTGAGAAAGACTGAGAAAAGGAATCCTAAATAGCTGTTTTGCATATTTTAATGAACAAATAGGTTTATCCCATGAAAAATGCCCCTAAAATAATATGGAGCTGAACTAAGTAACAGTTAATATGGGAAACAATCATTACATGCTGTTACATCTCTGAACTAAGCAACTTAGTTCTACATATTTTGAAATCTGATTGTATTGTCTTTTATATGTCAGTTGTGTAAATGTTAACAGAAGTAAATCCCCTGCATGGTAAATACACCTAGAATTCTTTTTCCAATTCTAGGTCTTAAACTCAAGGCAAATTTTACTGAAACAATGCAATGAATGATCTTGGGTGATCATCTTAAAACTGTCATATTTCATAGAAAATAAGCATTACAAGGACATTCTTCAACCCTTTCTGTGGGAGATTTTGTTTTTTTAATAGAAGAATATTTGGTGATATGACTGGAAGTATAATATCCCAAATGCAGGTTTACTATCTAAGAAAGAATTAGATTATCTGGAAGGATAAATTCTAAAAATCAGAATTATCCTAAGGTTTTAGATACCACCAAGGATGAGATGGATCAAATATTATCTATTCTGTCCTCTTTACATTCTTTCTTTTAAAGAATGATATTAGGAAGAGGGGCACAGTGAGAATTATGTGATAAATCCAGCTAATTTGCATGTTACCATTTTGGGAAGGGAAAGGGTAAGCATGTTTGCTTGTTCTTTTTCACACCGTCTTCCCCTCTTAGCTTTTCATATTTCGGGGGATGGGAGGATGGAGAATAAGCCAAGTTCTGTCCAGTTACAACTCCCATTATCCTCTATTCCACCACCAGTGGAAGCTGGACAGAAGACCTGGCTGACATGCTGGATCACATTTTGACATCTTCTGATGTAGAAATACAGTTATATGACTAAATATTTTAGTAAACCTTAGAGAGAGCTACTTGTTCCCTTTTAAAATCTTTTTAAAAGAACTCTGTATCTCCTCCTAAGTTATTCGATTCTGCCTTCTACTGAAGTGATATGGCATCATGATGCTAAATGCATTTACCTAGGACAAACACTGCAAAGATTTCAATTGCAAAGGATCATATAGTGTTTTTTTCTTAAAAAAAAAAAAAAGCAAAGGCGTCTCACTCTGCCAGATGTTATCAAGGCCAATTAGCGTCTGCAGGGGTTCCTTCCATAGCTCCTTAAAAGAGTTGACGTATTCTTAAATCTAACATCCTCTGTGGCTGTGAAGAACCTCTTCATTTCTCTGTCAGTTAATAAAAGTTAAAATGGGAGATATTTTTTCTCTTTACTGCTTCTAGATATGTTAATACTGCAACCATCAGAATGAACAAAACAAATAGCGATCCTTAAACTACGGATAAATCAATGTTGCTGGAACCACATTATGCTAAACTAACTGACCAAACAAACAAAGAAAAATAATCTTTCTGGCTTCAGAAAAGCGATAGGCTAGAGACCTATTTTTTCCACCAAATATATTATGGTTTATACCGGACCACAAGGAATTTATAATGACATATTGTATACAACTTGTGTTCTAAATTCTAGATGAATTGATCAAGGTAATTGATTCTGTGTTTGTTTGTTAAGTGTTCAACTTGTAAAAAAAAAACAAGCACTGCTACAAATATGCCACAAACTATAGATTATAACCTCAAAACAAACATGCATATGTGTGATTGTGTCCCATTGTGAACATGTGCACAGGTACATTTATATCCTAGAATATTGTAAATAGACTCCACTTCTGAACCAGGAAATTCTGGCATTAAAAATTTCCAGCATCAATACATTCATTTTCCTTCTTCCTTTTCATAGTACCACTGTAGTCCTGCACAGTTAAGCATCTAAAACAATATGTTTGTTGCTATGGTAACTGTTGCCATTGCTTGATGGTCAGTGCCGTCCTGTAGAGATCAAATTGAAGAGACGGAGGTAACATTTAGATGTCCCATTGCACTGTTCCTCCTGTCAGTTATTCAGATCCCCTTGATTAGTTATTTTCTGGGATTCGACCCCGTTGCCATGATGGGACCTACATCTCCTAGCAACCAGAAGCACAGTTGCCTTTATCTTGGCAACATTGGCCTTCTCTCTTCCTAATAAGACCTGGAGGGGCATTTCATTTCATCACCTACCCCAGAGAACAGGCAGTGTGGTTATATGATGCCAGCAGCTGATTCTAACTTAATCCATCATTATTTTCCAAAGAATTAGATAATGTCAATATTTTTCTAAAAAAGAAAAAAGAAACCAACTGCTTTTGTCAGAAAAAAATGATGTATATAAGTATATAAACAGAAAGTCCAAAAATGAGAAATTTTAAAAATTAGAAAACATAAACAAAAAATTGCTTGAATTAATTCTATATGTATGTATAATGCATTTAGTGCTGTTTATTTGTATCTCTTCTGTGTTCTAAACCAGAATAAATATTACTTTTTGCTTACAGAGAATTGTTTAGTTACCAGGAAATACTCTGAAACATTTTCTATACCTGAGATGAGGCATAGCAGCTTTTAGGATAGAAGGTGTGGTAGGCAAACTAAATTTGTTTTATTTTGAAGGTATTTTCCTTGCCTTGATACGACCTCTACAGGTCAATTATAAAATAGCACCAATTAGGGCCACAAATTTGGACACGCTAATCTTTTGATGGGAGAAAACTATATAGCATAGTTATCCAACTACTAATTATCAGAAGTGAAGCTCAAATCTAAAAAATAAAGGGCTCTGTCTCTATTTGTTAATTTTTGTGTTCTGTTGTGTAACAGACAGAACTATAATCAATCTGTTGCAGTTACAAACCAGAGGCTACCATGGCATTCTGTACTTCATCATTTATACAGATTATATTCTCAGTGGCTTCATATTAACTCCATGTTTACTACTCCTTGTCACTTGAATTTATTTTTAGAGATAATGGCTACATTCACAAAGCACACTAAACCAAGAGGACTCAATCATATTTTAGTCTAACATGTTGAATTTAAAAGTGCGGTCCCATTGTGTCACGTAAAGCAAAAACACGGAACAGAATAGACCATTATTCAAAAAAACCATTGGTGTATTAGTCAAATATGGCCTATAGCCTAAACTACTTCCATTATTTTAAATAATAAGTCATCAGCCCAATTTTCTATTATTCTAAAAGATGGGATAATTTATACTAAACAGATCTATAAATATAATAAACTTTATTTTTAGATTGGATTACAAAATGAAATATATGTGTAAAAAACATTCATGAACTAGTGCAAAGAAGTGCAACAAAGATGATTAGGGGGCTGGAGGCTAAGACTTATAAAGAAGGGCTGCATGAATTGAATATGTCTAGTCTAGTGAAAAGGAGATCCAGGGGTGACAAGTAGCAGTGTTTCAGAGACTGCCTCAAGGAAGAGGGAGTCAACCTATTCTCTAAAGCACCAGAAGGCAGGACAAGAAGCAATGGATGGAAGCTAATCAAGGAGAGAAGCCACTTAGAACTAAGGAAAAACTTCCTGACAATGAGAACAATTACCCAGTAAATGGTTTCCCTCCAAAAGTTGTGGGTGCTTCATCACTGGTGGTTTTTAAGATGAGGTTAAACAGCTATTTATCCAAAATTGTATAGGGTTTCCTGCTTGTACATTAGAAAACCGCCAAGGTCCCTTCCAACTCGGTTATTCTGTTATAACTACATAGAAAACATGGATTAAATCCAGTCTCTTTCCAGACAAGCATGGTGTGTGTGTGTGTGTGTGTGTGTGTGTGTGTGTGTGTGTGTGTGTAGATATATATACACACACACATACCAAATTCTTACTTTATTCATAACAATTGTCTGCTCTATATAAACCAATAACAGGAAACAAGGCCCACTTCTTAGCTCCCATAAGACCTTGAGAAAAATATTAAGCCAGGAATGTCCAACTAATTTGGCAAGTGGGCACATCTGGAATGTTATTGAAATTTTATTGGTGCTTCATGGAATGTTTTACCACCCACAAAGTATTTGTTGGCACAAACTGTTCAGATGGCCAAGCACAAAACTCACAAAGTCATTGGATCATTCAAGTAGAAAATGAAATACAGAAAGTACACCAATAATTGTCTATAGACAGTGGCCATTCCAAAAGAATTGTTCAGCTTAATATTAATATTCTTCTGCAAGCAAATTCATTAAACATTTAATATTATAAAAGCATTCTTATAATCCACTTGCAATTAAATAGGAATAGTATTGCAGTTTGGAAGCACAGGAGTAAAGAGAAGGGCACATTCTTATTTTCTATTAAACTGGAACCTAGAAAAATAGAAAAGTATGTTGCAGCTGGAGAAAGGAAATCCATATGGAAGTTTTTTTGCATGCATATATGCATGCATGGGGGTGTAGTGGCTGAGCAGTGACTGGAAAGTTGGCAGTTTAAGACCAAATACTGTGTGATGAAGTGAGCTTCCATTACTGACCCTGGATCCTGCCAAACTCGCAATTCGAAAGAATGTAAATGCAAATAGAGAAATAGGTATCTCTTTGTTGGAAGCTAACAGTGTTCTATGCACTTTTGACATATAGTTATGCCAGCCACATGACCACAAAAGCATCTTCAGACAACATCTAAATTATCATACTTTCAGGCTGTGAGTTGTGGGTGAGCACTTCCTCCCCCAAGAATCAGACACCATTGGTGGGGAAAACTTTACAGACATGAATTCTATGGCTTTACCTATCAAGACATTGTAAAAATCATCTAGTTCTTAGCAATTATTAATAGTAGGTATACTGTATACAACCTCAGATGGACATCACTTGACATATTACATCATGTCATCATTATTTTATAACAAGAAAGCCAAAACGGAGAAGCCATGTATGAAAAACTAAGTATACCTTATTAGTCAATAACTTGTAGAACCCCTTTACCAGCAATAATTTGAAGTAATCATTTTCTGTTTTATATTATTAGCCTTTCACTTTGTTGTGGAAGAATTTTGGCCTATTTTTGTTTATAACATTCAGTTCATTGAAATTTGTGATTTGTTTATGCAAGATTCTCTTGAGGTCCCGCCACAGCACTTCAATCAGGTTGAGGTCAGGACTTTAACTGAGTCATTGCAACACCTTCATTTATTTTTTAGCCATTAGGCTGTAGATTTGCTGGTGTGCTTGTGATCATTGTCCTGCTGCATGACCCAATATTAGCTAAGCTTTAACTGTTGGACAGACAGCTTACATTTGACTGTAGAATACTTTGGTATATAGTTCATGGCTGACTCAATGAGTGCAAGATGTCCAGGTCATGTGGCTGCAAAACAAGCCCAAAACCCCCTCCACCATCATGTTTGATAGTTGGTATGAAATGTTTGTGCTGATATGCTGTGTTTGCTTTTTGTCAAATGTGACACTGTGCATTATGACCAAACATCTCCACTTTAGTCTCATCTGTCCAAAGGACAGTGTTTTAGAAGTCTTGTGATTTGTTTACATGCAACTTGGCAAACCTAAGCTGTGCTGCTATGCTCCTTTTAGAGAGAAGAGGCTTTGTCCTGGCAACCCTTCCAAACAAGGAATACTTGTCCAGTCTTTTTAAAATTGTACTTAAAATGAACTTCAACATTTACCCTGCCAATAGAGGCCTATAGAATCTGAAATGTAATTCTTGGATTTTTTGCAATTTCTTTGAACAGTGCAGTCTGACCTTGGACTAAATTTGCTGGGATGTCCACTGTCTTGTGGCAACTGTCTTGAATGTTTTCCACTTGTGAATTATCTTCTTACTGTAGAATGACAGACTTTATATTGTTTGGAAATGGTTTTATAACTCTTCCCAAATTGATGGGTAGCAATAATTGCTTCTCTTAAGATCATAGCTAATATCTTTACTGTAGTGTTCATCATTATGTTAATGCACACCTCAATGCTGGGGACAAGTATACTCCTAAAACTTCAGCTTTTATAGAGATAGTTATACTTGCTGATGATCAATTGATCAAGGCACTTGATTAGCAGCACTTGGCTGCTACTTAGCCTCTTCATATGTATGAAATCAGTAAAGGTGTACTTAGTTTTTCACACATAGCTGCTGCATATTGGCTTCCTTTTCACATGATGGTCATCTGAGGTTGCATTTACCTATTTTTAAGAATAGGTAAGGACCAGATTATTTTTACTATGTCCTGATATGTAAAATTATAGAACTCAGACGTGTTTCTTTTTCACATATCTTTACATGTATATGAATCTGTATATGTTTGTGTGCAGTGCACACACACAAATAAACTTATGTGTCTATCTGTGATGGGCAACAATATCTCTAAATAAATAACAGTAATTAACATATCAGTGGAACAACCTGCCTCCAGAAGTTGTGAATGCTCCAACGCTGGAAGTTTTTAAGAAGAGATTGTCTGAAATGGTATAGGCCAGGACTTCCTGTCTGAGCAGGGGGTTAGACTAGAAGATCTCCAAGGTCCCTTCCAACTCTGTATCCTTATCCCTATCCTTTCTCAGAAGAGTGGCATATGAAGTCTTCTAAGCATAGGATTTTCCTCCCTGAATTCAGGATTGCTCATCACACATATACACAATGATGATAATTAGATAGGCAGAGATTGCAACTTAAATATAAATAAGTGTAAGATAATAACAAACATCAACGTATCTGAATCAGGGAATGGCAGGTTTTTAAAATGTACTGGGAGGAGCTGCAAAGTGTTTACTGTTACTAATCTCCGCTTGTTCCACATATGCCGCTCTCTCCAAACAGGCGCTCTTCAATGCTATCGCACTATATTTGGATACAGCATGACTCTCATCATCTAGAGACATTAAAGTCGAATGTAATAGGAGTTGTACACGGTCTTTTTTGGAGGTTTCCTGAGTTTTCGCCACAGACATATATTTCTAATCGGCGATAACGACCCTCTGCTTACTCAAGGCCGCACCCTTTCCCCTCCCTCTCAAATGATATCAACTACTCGTAGTGACAAAGGCAGGGCTTCGGATTCTTTCTCTTGATTTGTCAACGAGACAGCCTGTCAGGGAAAGGAAATAGAAACACGGAGCTTCTGAGGAAGCGGAAGAAGCTGAAAAGGAGGCGAGGGCGGAAGTGGCGGTGTTTGAGGTTTGACATAGGGGAAAACGGGATTCTGGTAGGCAAGCGGTGGACTGTTTTCCGCGGCGGTCCCGCAGGCGGGAGCGGGTAAGTGTACGGTTTGTTCGGGAAAGACGAAACTCAATCCCTAAAACTTTCCTTCCAGTTTTAAATTCTTGTGGAAGTCCTTTAATTTTTCCCTCCGACATACATAAGAGTGTGGAAATGGGGTTTCTTAGCTGGCAAGCCAAATTAAACGTCCATGTTCGGGGGCAGTATATCTGTCTCTACCTGTGGCTGGTAAACGAGTACATGAGAAATTCTTGGCTTCCTGGAGGCAATTAGATTACACTGTTGGAATTAGAGTGGCGTCTGCTTTGGTTACAAAAGGCTGCTCTGGGTTTGGGACTTGTTGACAAGGGTGCTTTGAGGATTATTACTAATTGGAACGGAGTCCTTGACCTGAGAACTAAACAACACAATCGCTGATATTTAAACAAAGCTATGGCGATAACAAGAGATGGTGCTGATTATGGTGGGTGTGACATTCCTCACTGGGAGTGCTTCCTTCCTTTTTCCCCTTTTAATATGACTTTTTTATATTTGATGTCGGTTTCTGAAATTTAGTCCGTAGAGATTCCCAGTCATCCAGGTCTTAGTTGTCCCAGGAGGCAACTGGACTTTCTTTTTTTCTTTTGAAGCCATTTCACTTCTCATCCAAGAAGCTTCTTCAGCTCTGACAGGATAGTGGGGAATGGAAGGATTTATATTCCTTGCAG
>JAOYMU010000077.1:73281332-73296365 GCA_025802295.1 Psammodynastes pulverulentus
ATTTAGTATTCATTTTATTGAACAATTTAACAAAGGAAAAAGGAAAGCACACTCACTATGTGTTTTAAGTATGTTATATTATCTAAAAAAAAATACCATTTAATAGCAATAATATCCACTTTATGTAAGCTAAAAAAAATATTAAAATCTATTGATACTTAAACACATTTTTAAAACTCAAGGAACTGAAGAACTATATAGACAGTAAGGAGGTATGTAATTTTTTTTCTATAGAAAAATAAGGCACTGGATTTTTTTTTCCAGGAATTTTTGTCTTTCCCATGCAAATATATTAGCATGAACTTTGTATTTCCTTAAGTTTTTATTTATTTTCCCCTGGGCTCTTTCCCTTGACTTTTTAAAATTTCACTCCCTTTTTGCTTGTTTCTTTGATGCAGGCAGTGGTTGGCTTTAAACTACTAACATGATAATTGGAGTTTGGTAGGCATATCACTTCTTTCTAAGCCACTGCCTTAGACATTTCAAATGAATCAGATTATAAAACAGCCTGTGGAAATAGTATGTGATATTGGATTTGCTTTTCTTTCTCTGAAGCTTCTAAGAAAATGCATTCTACAGATGAGCCGTCCAGTCGTCGAGGGCTCTCTTGGGAGTCCCCCCTTTGAAAAGCCAAACATTGAGCAGGTATGATGCTGTATTTTTGCAGATGTAAGATGTTAGCCTGATGTTAAAGTCAAGTCTAATTCTTGTTGCCTTGGGGAAAGGGGGAAGGCAACAGGCATCATGAAAAAAGCCCTCAGTTGACATGAGTAAAAAACCCAAAAACTTAAAAAATAGTCAATAAAAGTAGAAAATGAATGCAAATTGATGAGCTATAATAATTTTGTCCTACTGCTAAAATACCTGCTATTTCTGATTTTTACTTCCAGGGTGTCTTAAACTTTGTACAATACAAGTTCAGCCATCTACCCCCTAAGGAGCGACAGACCATGTTTGAGCTTTCTAAAATGTTTCTTCTTTGCCTAAACTATTGGAAGCTAGAAACACCATCCCAATTCCGCCAACGCTCCCAAAATGATGATGTGGCAACATACAAAGTCAACTACACACGGTGAGCCTAGGGAAGAAGGAAGATGGGAGAGCAAAGGGAGAACAAAGCTATATTTCTTTCCACCATTTGTCTAGTTTTTGTTCAACATGTATATAATGGTGATTTGGGAGATGGCTTTTAGCAAACACAAAGCACAGTTCTTTTTTCCCTAGAAGAGAAAAAAAAACCTTCAAACTCAGAAACTATTATCTTTGTGTAATGTAGTGGAGAGGAACATTGGAACATGCTGATTTTGTTAAAGCACATGAGTTTATTGGGAGTTGTTGTTTAGGAAAACCTAGAAAGTTACTACAGGTAGTCCTTAACTTACAACAGTCCCCCATTGACTTTGCTTGTTAGAAAGTCACAAAAGGTGGTCCCTTGACCTTGGGACATTGCAACCATCATAAATATGAGTCCGTTGCCAAGTGTCTATGACAGATTCTCCTCTAATTACAGCCATTCATTTAGTGACCATTCAAAGTTACAATAGCATTGAAAAAAGTGACGTATGACCGTTTTTCATACTTACAACCATTGGAGTATTCCAATGGCCATGTGATCAAAATTCAGATGCTTGGCAATTGACTCATATTTATGATGGTTGCAATGTCCCATGGTCATGTGATCATCTTTTGCAATTTTCTGACAAGCAAAGTCAATGGGGGAAGCCAGATTCACTTAATAACCATGTTACAAACTTAACAACTGCAGTGATTCACTTAGCAAGTGTGGCAAGAAAGGTCATAAAATGGGGGCAAAATTCACTTAACAACTGTCTCCCTTAGCAGTGAAAATGTTGGGTTCAAGTGTGATTGTAAGTTGAGGACTACCTTTTTAAATCTACTCCCATCAGTCCCAGGATATTATCAGTTATGTACTCATGATAAGAGTCACATTGTACTCTTCCGGATCTCTGCCCTCAGCTCTCTTTTACCTCAAACTAGTATTTGCTTTGAATAAAGTGCAGATCAGCTGAAGGCTTTCTGGAATCCTAAACACAATCCTCGGTGCCTTAGTTTCCTGCTTGCTTTTCCCTCTTAATTCTCACACCTCATGCTTTTCCAGGTGGTTGTGTTATTGCCATGTTCCCCAAAGCTGTGACAGTCTTCCACGTTATGAGACCACCCAGGTCTTTGGGCGCAATCTCCTCAAGTCCACTTTCACGGTTACTCGCAGGCAACTGCTGGAGAAATTCCGAGTGGAGAAAGATAAACTGGTGCCAGAGAAACGGACCCTCATTCTCACTCACTTTCCCAAGTAAGGCAAATATTCAGAAAATGATAAGAGACTGGGTAGGAAGGGAATATAAAAAGGCTTTTTTAGATGGATGAAGCCTAGCTCTTTTTGAGATGGTAAATTAATGCAGAACTGTGTTATTTTAGGTTGGAGAGGAAGACATATGCAGCAGTTGCAGGGTTAACAATCTTTATAGATCCACTTTATTTTATTTTATTGGCTCTATTATCCAGCTTTCATTCAATTAGATTAGCTTTGAAGGGCTTCCATAAAGCAAAAATTGGTTTTGCTTGTGTGTGTGTGTGTGTTCTGTCTGTATATGTAACAGGTGAGAAACCACTGACCTTACTTCTCGCTGAACTAAAGCTTCCAGCATTTCTCATCATTGGTCATTTTAATTATGGTTACTGAGAATTGTGATTCAACATCATCTGAAATACTTCAAATATCAGATTCCTGTCATATAAGAGCCCAAGGTTGCAATGTGCATTTTAGCCTGTTATTATTATTTTTTTTTTGCAAGCCAGCTATATAAAATAGAGATGCTTACCTGCACTTTTTAGTGGAGAGAAGGAAGAGGCATCGCAGCTTACAAAACCTACTGACTGCTGGTTTCTGAAGTAAGATTTGAGGTAGTGAATTAGACAACATTGAATTGGGTTCAGTTCTGTTTACTGTATGAATAAGTACTGATCTGTTTTTAATAATAAAGTAGGATTTGAATGCCAATAGGTTGATGTTAATTTAATTGGATTTCTGTGCTGATTTCTTTCCAATTCATATCCAGATTTTTGTCAATGCTGGAGGAAGAAATCTATGGGGAGAGCTCCCCAATCTGGGAAGCTGACTTCACTATGCCTGCAACTGAAGGGGCTCCACTTGTACCCCGGCCAGGTATGTAATATTCCTTTTAACTAATGTGGCGCTTTTTGGTAGAGCTGTAAAAAGTATCAAACTGAAAACTGCCGGTTAGTAAATTGAAAAGCTCATTTGTTTGCCTTAGTAAAGCCTGCTCTGATTGACAGGCATTGTCTGAGATGACAGCCAGAGATACTCCTCAGCTCCAGTGATTAGGAAGTTTGAAGTAGGGGCCTTTTGCATGCAAAACAGCCTCTACCCCAAAGTGTTTGATTATTGAGCTACAATGTTTTATGTCCCTTCTCCTCTGACAAAGTATAACATACAGGAACAGTTGTCATATTTATGGCAATGGTTCAACTCCTGCAGGTTTCCTCTTACTGAAGCAAAGTCGGACAGTTGTATGAATGAGATTTCAAGAATCCTTCAGTTTCATCAGTCTTTTTTTTAATAGAGAGCAGGCATTTTAAAAAAAAATCACTGCAAATTAAGTAGCTTAGAGTGCAGGAAAACACATCTCACCATCCAATAAACTGCTTTTAACCATCTTGAATTCAAGATTGGAGAATCACTGCCATTCTTAAACAAGACCAATCAATTAAGATACAAGAATAGACAAGTTCCCCAATAGAAATTCATTATTATAATTAACACATTTCTTCAAAGTTTTCTTACTTTGGTAGTAGATTGCAGTTTTATCCCTGGAAATAAATTAGAGTTGTAGGGTGGATCACCAAGTTGAAGAAGGAAGACAATATGTGGTTTTTAGGAAGATTTTGATGAATCAAAAATTAAAATTTTGAAAATTAAATTGAACCCGAAAATAGAACTCTGTCATCATGTTTGGGAGTCTGGAATGGTGGGAGATTTTATAATGGCTTTCTTGCACAAGTATGGACTTTGCCCACTGACCATAATTAGTTTTAAAGTAGTTAGCAGTGTTTTATTTGTTGTGTGTTTAACTTGTTTTCATTAGATTTAACTTGTTTTATTAGATTGTTGTTTAACTTGTTTTTTATTAGATTGTTGTTCTGACTGTTGTGAGCTATTTAGATGAGATGGGTGGCCATACAAATAAAATAAAATAAAATAAGCTTGATCACAGGACCTTCATCAATTCGCAATAAGATTGTTGCAAGCACTACGTTGGATAAATTCACATGTGCTATCCTGAGTTCCTTGCAGAAGGGATGGGATAAAAATGAAATAAGCTTTTGTGTGCAGAAGCTTGAGGAACTGAACAATCGCATCTGCGTCCCCAAGTCATAAAGCCTTCCTATTTTAATGCATACACTATTGCTGTCCCTTTGTCTTGTGTAGCTATCAGCACTGTTCCTGCAGCTAGCACTCCTTTGTTCAACAAATCTCTGAGCTGCAGCTCATCTTTGACATCTATTAATCTGGATGGGAGCTCACTGGATTCTGTGCCAGGTAAAATCCTTAGGAGCAGCAAGGGAATGTTAAGCAAAAATCAAAATGTCTGGAAGAAAAGCTTAGTATAAAAGCCCCCATCATTTGAATAAATTTTATTAAAATTATCTTTTCCTAAAATGTTCTGTTAAACTTGGAATAATTTTTTTATTCTTTTGTTTTTGTTTTTAAAAGAGTAGAACATTAAAGTCCGAAGACTTAAAAATGTGGAACCAAATCCAGGCTAGTGTCTAGTATGATTTCTATAAAGTAGAGCTTTACCTCCCATATTTATTACATTTAGTTTTTATATTTTTGTGTACTATTTTTTTTCTCCCTCCCACACAGGTGAGAAAAGGAAGCTTCCAGAAAGTTTGACCCTTGAGGATGCAAAGAGAATCCGTGTGTTAGGTGATATTCCAATGGAGCTTGTTAATGAAGTGATGCTGACCATTACTGATCCGGCAGCCATGCTAGGGCCTGAGGTATAATTAGTTAATTCATTAAGTTAATTACTTGCATCATAAAACAGTGCAAAATCAGTCTTCAATAGCTGCTCCACATATTACATTGTGCAAATTACAGTACGTATTGCCAGTTCCTTATTTTTTCCAGCTCCTATGCCTGGATCTTATTAAAAATATTTTTTTACTTTTTTAATGATGAGCTCGAATACCATAATTAAAATTTAATTATTGGATGAACAAGATAAAGTTGGGAATCACTGCCTTATAAGCAAGATATATATTTTAGTTAGCAAATCAAAAATATAACAGAAACTCCAGTTTAATGAATTTAAGTCTGCTAAATGGAGGTCTACTAAATCAAGGTTTTAATTTTAAAAGTGTTAACGATTTTTAAAAAATTTTTAACTTATCTGTATAGATTTAGAAGGATGAAAGTAATCTATATAGGGAATGAAACCTCCCCTACTCCAATAAATGTCTTAATCTACCTTTGACTCTATATTTTGTGTATCGCCTTTAATTCTTTTTTTTTTTAACCAGAATGTTTCTTTTATTTGCAGACTAGTCTCTTGTCAGCAAATGCGGCCCGGGATGAGACAGCCCGCCTAGAGGAACGGCGTGGCATCATCGAATTCCATGTCATTGGCAACTCACTTTCTCAAAAATCAAACAAGAACATTCTCATGTGGCTGGTTGGGTTGCAGAATGTTTTTTCACATCAGCTGCCTCGAATGCCCAAGGAATACATCACCCGCCTGGTTTTTGACCCGTAGGTTTGGGAAAACACAAAACGTTAAAAAGTTATGATATTTATGTACTTACTTACCAAGAACATCTAAATTACGTTAAAGTAACCAAAATACCTTTGCAATCCCCAAGGCGTGTCACAACTTTTGAGCACCCCTAATGTTTGAAAATTGAAAGTTAAAAAATTTGACACGCCCTAATAAGTTCACGTACATGGCAACCATTAAATCCTGAATCCCTGGAATTGGGCTGATTATACATAAACTAGTTCTAATAAGTTGAGCAAAAAGGCTTATAAATGTGAGTGAGAAATTGGTTGCTTGAATGAATGAATGAATGAATGAATGAATGAATGAATGAATGAATGAATGAATGATTAAATAAATAAATAAATAAATAAATAATCAAGGGGACCTTGGAATCAAGATAGTGTATAAAATGTTTCCCCTATCCATATTAATATATATTTCTCCTTTCAAAAATATACAGCTTTGCTTTATCTCTCTATCCCTCTGCCATGTACTGAACCTTATTTTCTGTAATTACATTAACCTTTTAGTAAACAAGATATACAGTAGAACTTGAGATTTAGCTATTTATTCTCTGCAAAAAGTTCTGTGAATTACAGCTTTATGATCTGAAACCCTAATACTGTCTGTTGAGAAGACATTGGTTCTTTTATAAAATGGTTGCAATGAGAGACCCAGCTGTCCTAATCAAGTCTGTTTGACCCAACTTTAGCTTCCATCATGAATGCTCCATTGCACATGCAAATAGTCCTCGACTTACAACATTTTATTTAGTGACTGTTCAAAGTTACAATGGCACTGAAAAAAAGTGAGTTCACACATGACCTTTGCAGCATCCCTGTGATCACATGATCAGAATTCAGAAACTTGGCAACTGACTCATTTATGACTGTAGCAGTGTCCCAAGATCATGTGATCCCTTTTTGCGACCTTATGATAAAGTCAAGTGGGAAGCCAGATTCACTTAAGAACCATGTTACTAAATTAACAACTGCAGTGATTCACTTAACGACTGTGGGAAGAAAGGTCATAAAATGGAGCAAAATTCATTTAACAAATTTCTCACTTAGCAACAGAAATTTGGGGCTCAGTTGTGGTCGTAAGTTGAGGACTATCTGTATTCTTACGGATTTTTTTTTCACTGACCAAACGGGCATGCTTCCAAATGAAATATTAGATTGCAGCCATCTGACATTATTATTATTTCATTTCAGTCAGCCAGATGTTCAGACTGGATCTGACATTTTGTCTGCCTATTGAGTCCTTTCCAAGGATCTGGGGTAGGCAGATGTGGATGTTTGATGATTTGCAAGTCTTCGTATTTTGTTATCTTCTCCAGTTCTTTCTCTTCTGTGCTGCTGTCTCTAGGTACTACCCGTGTCCACTATCCAGACTTTTTTGTCTTTCTCATCAACAACTGCTAAGCCTGGATTGTTATGTGGCAGATGCCTGTCTATTTGAATTCTAAAGTCCCAGACCACTTAAAGGTCCTCATTTTATTACTTTCTCTATTTTATGATCCCACAAGTTCTTTCTTGCAGGCAAATGGTATTTCTTGAAGATCTTCCAGTGCATCTTTGTGGCTACTTTGTCATGCCATTGTTTGTAGTCTTGCAGCATCTAACCAGGTGATCCATTGTTTCTTCAGCATCTTTGCAGAGGTGGCACTTGGTATCTGTCATAGTCTTTTCAATTCTGGCTTTGTATGTATTTGTTCTTAAGGAGTGATCTTTTGCAGTCAGAATTAGTCCCCTATCCCTTTCTTCTGCTTTCCTACTCTTAGCTGTTGCTAGGTCTTGTTATTTTCTGCTTTGCCTGCTTTTTTTTTTTTTTTTAATGGAGCGGCTATGTCATTCTTTGTCTTCCCATCTCTCTTTTCTGTTTTTCATTTGGTATTTCTGGTAGGCCATATTTACTAAGTCTTCCTGGTATACTAGCTTTAATGCACTTTTCACTGTCCTACAGATATTCTTCCAATGCCCTTTTTTCTTTTAAAACTGCCTGATGTATTTGCAGCATTCTACGCCTACCCAATTTCCTTGGTAAAGTACACTCTGTCAGTTTTGCTCAGAGTTTGAAAAGCATGATTCATTTTCATTATTTTTCTAGTCTTTCTATACAGGGCTTTTAGTTGTGCTTGAGTGCAATCTGCTGTTCCAATGCCTGGAATTGCCCAAGTGATAATTGCCTTGATGGTATTTCCTCCCCTGAATTTGGACATTTAAAATCATCTTCATTCTGATGATATATTTATTTCTAACCTTTTTCTTAACTTCTGTGTGCTTGATATGGTCAACTTGAAGGATGGCCGGCTATTTGTAGTGATCATCTTCATCCAGACTCTTGATATTATTTCCATCTTGATTCCTTCAGTTTTCATTCTTTTTAAAAAATAAATTTTATTAATTTTGCATCTTTAAAACATCATATTCATATTATTAACATTTCTCATGACATCGTTTTCTCTTACATTCATCAGTTGTAACAACTTTTTTACACATTCTAATAAAACTGCTAATCTACATCTTATTTAATCGATTTGCGGTTTAATTCCCCTTTTACTTCTACTTCACTTTTAGTCCATCTATACTTATACACAATTATATACACATTCTTGTATGCCTCAATTAATACTCCTTACTACACATTCTTTCCAAATACTATCTATTCTTCTATACTACTTACATATCTACATCTATTATATACACCGTTAACTTATATCCCAGCTGTTGATCCCTTCACTACTTCGTCCTTTCTTTACTTTTTATTTCTTTTGCTTAACCAAATGTACCATTTGTCCCAGTTTTGAAATCCCAGTTTTCATTCTTTTATAGGGTTTGATGTGCCACACTCACTGTTTGATGGTGAGTGTGGCACATTTGTCCAGTTCAAATTCTATTGCAATATCTTTACTGTATATATGGATAGTGTTGAGCAGCGATTCTATTTCAGATGGTGTTTTTCCATACAACTTCAAATCTTCCACGTAAAGGAGGCAGGGTAACTTAACTGAGTTTTTCAGTATTCTTGACTGGGAATTCACTGATCAGGGAATCAGTGAAATGACACACAAAAGTGATGATAGTGAGTTTCCTTGGAAGAGCCTTCTCTTGATATTAATCTCTCCCAATCTATCCCCATTGTCTAGCAACCATGTCACCCATTGTGCCATCTATCTTTGCACAAAGCTTCTGATGTTTGTTGATTCCTGTTACTTCTAGGCAGTTGATTATCCAATCGTGGCTCAAATGCCTTCTTGTAATCAATCCATGGTACTTTCAAATTGGCCTTCCTTGTCTTGCAGTTTTCCAAAATCATCTTGCCCATTGATCTTTTGTTCCTCTGCTTTTCAGGCAGTTTCCTTTCTACTCAGGTAGAAAAAGGTTGTTTTCAACTAGATGCTGTTGGACTGCATCAACTACCACACCTGTTAGCAATTTGAAAGTTGTTGGTAAAGTAATTTGCCTATAGTTGCCTGATGCTTCCTCTTTTGGTGGATTTTTCATTATCAACTAGATTTTGCCACATCTTAGCCACTCTTCAATTTCATCTCCTTGCAGCATATTGATAAACTGCCTGGCAACAAGTGAATATAGACTAGTCAGATGTTTCAACCAAAATCCATACAATTCATCTTCACTGATTCTTGATCTTCCTTGTCCCTTTCTCTACAATTTCTGCTGTTATTACAAGTTCTTTCATTTCATCATCTTTTCTTATTCTTATCCACCTCCTTAACCAAACTGTGGTCTTGTTATATTTCTTTGGATTATCCCATATCTTTCCCTAAAACTACTGTTTTTTCCTTGCTGGGTGCTAACTGAGTCACTGTAATCTTTCCATTGATAAAGTGATAGAAACATTTGGAGTAGGGATTGAAATCAGAGATTCTGCCTATAATTTGCAATTTGAGATTCCTATCTGCTAACCTTCTTAGCTATAGGTGATATTTGCTGTTTTATTATTTCCAGTGCTTTCTTAATCTTTCTTATTTCTTAAGTGGTATTTCTTGATTAGGTTTTTTTTGGTCTTGTTCTCCAGCTTTTCTTTCTTTTTGGCTTATTCGCATTTGATCTCAGCTTGCTAATCTTATTTTCCAGTCTGATCTTATATTTTGATGATGCACTTTTTTTTGCTTTTTTTCTTCTTTGTTAATTTTGCATTCCAGGCATTCAGTTATAACTGCAGCTGTTTTGTACGTTATTTGTTTCTTGCAGTGAGCTAGTGCTTATTTTTGATACTGCAGTCAGTATTGGCATCTTTTAATGTTTGTGCTGGCTCTTTCTTTGGAACAAGCTTCAGTCCAAGCAACCTTATTTGGTTGTTTTTGTGCTGTTCCTGATGCTTAACTATTCTTTGCTTCAGTTCTTTAACTTCTTCAGTTAGAGAACTTTTCGCTTTCTGAGGCAGATGAGTTGTGCCTGGTTTCTGAATGAAAATAATTACATAGCTGTGCTAGCTTCCTCTACTGCCAATTCCCCCTGGTTTGCCTCTTTAGTCTGAGTTATACCTGGCAAGGCTTTGATTTCTTTGCCTTTTGCATTTCTTTCAATTCTGCTTCTGTGAATATTGTATTTCATATTATAAATGGACGTTAATCTCTGTTCTGTTATTTCTGATTTGAGATGTTATTTTTTCCAGAACTGATGCATTGTTTCAAATATCTTTTTCTTACTGGACTTGACTTGTAATAACAAATCATTATATCTCTGTTTTCAGTCACTGCATATTTGCAATGGGTAAACACTTTTCCTTCCAGTATAGCTAAATGTCTATGGAGATTCTTAGTCATCCAGGTCATGGTTGTCCCAAAGGTACTTTTTTCAAGAGGCAACTGGACTTTCTGGTTTTTCTTTGAAGATGTTTCGCTTCCCATCTAGGAAGCTGAAGAAACTTCCTGGATGAGAAGCAAAACGACTTCAAAGAAAAACTAGAAAGTCCAGTTGCCTCTTGAAAAAAGTACCTTTGGGTTTTCTTCCAGTTGTTTTGCACTGGTAATTTGACCCTAATTGCTCAGACAACAGTCCTGAGTTCTTTAATCCATTTTTCACCAGATATCCAGGTACTCCAACAATTCTAGTACAGTTCTTGATGTGGCAACCAAAACAGTATGGGTTTCTCTAATTTACATCTCAATATATTTTAATGGGAGAGGCACTTTTTGTCTGACTCCTCTAATTAGACCTATCCAGTATTGTTTAACCTGTTGTCATCTTCCTCAGAGCACACAAGACCACAAACACATTAAGATTGTGCCTCACCAAGGGACACTATTGCATTATTATGATTGATCTCACAATCAACCAAAGTTTAGCTTAGATTTGATATTTGTTTGTCGAGTCCTTCCCAAGGACCTGGTTGTTTGATCGTGTTAAAGGTATGGAAGCCGAATTTAAACTGTTCCAAGGAAAGCTGCATTTTACAATTGACTGATGGTGATTTTATCAATGCAAACGATGTTCTGGGATTGCACCCAAGTCTTAATCCTATTGGTACAAGCCTTTTAATTTTGTTTTTAGGCCTTTATATTTGGTGATTTTTCTCCATTATTGGTATCTTATTATAACCGCCCACTCCCAGGGACTGGGTAGCTGACTAATAAAAATACAAAATAATAAAAGCTGTTAAAAATATACAACACTACAAGCACCCTGGATTGGGAGTGCTAGCAAATCACACCAGAGGCCCCACAAACACACCAATCTCAGGCTTGAGATCAAAAGCCGGTCTTGTGTGCTCTGCAGAACACCAGAAGAGAGACAATAGTCTATGTCTTTGGAGATATGTTGTTTATATTCTAACCAGGTATATGGAGCCCACTTGGGGTTTAAAGATATTCTTGAAAGAAACATAGTGCTGGAAGTGGCTCTATACAAAACTCCAACTTCCTGGTTCTGAATGCCTTTTTTGTTTAAAGAAGTAAAGTAGAGGAGGAAGCATGGCAGCTCAGTAAGTGAGAGATCTGTGGAAATAGTGGTAATCCGAGGTGACACAAAGACACCCCCCCCCCAAAAAAAAAGGATTACAGCTGGGAAATAAGTTCTATGTCAGCTAGAATTGTTAATGAAACTAATTTAGGTTTATAATGGGTTAATGGTTGGCATTGCTGTATTCTCTTACATCTCAAAAAGATAATGGATGAAGCAGGAGTGTCATTATAAGTTGTGCCCATCTCTCCTTCCAACACAAGCTCCTCTTTCTGCTGCTTATTTTCTTGGCAGCAAGCACAAGACTCTGGCATTAATCAAGGATGGTCGAGTGATTGGTGGAATCTGCTTTCGGATGTTCCCAACACAAGGATTCACTGAGATTGTCTTCTGTGCTGTCACATCTAATGAGCAAGTCAAGGTAGGGTTGTTTTGAGAGGCCTGTGACATTCTTTGGGGTTTAAAACAGGTTCTAAATTAGCAGTTGAGGGTCAGCTAGTATCAGCTGGGATACTTCCAACCAATCCTACAGGGAACTCTCACTGCTTATAATCAGTGATGTGTCCCTGGATCAGAACAGGGCAGAGAAAGCCAGCTTGAATTTTGTTTTGTAGTGTCAAAAGACACTGGAGTATGAGGAGAAGACATTTATTGGTTGTTTTTAAACATAACAGCATCCTTACTTGCCCAGATTGGCTTATTGGAGGTGAAAAAAATCTTCATCGGCTTTTCAGTGCATTTGTACTACATTTGCACATTGCAGCACAGCCTCAGGGTTCATTCTTAGTGGATTAACTTTTTTTTTTTTTTTAAGTTGGAGTGCTAGAAACTCAATGCCTTCAGCCTTGGATTTAAACCTGGCTTGAAAATCATGCAACAAGGAAGAACTATAAGAAGCAGGATGTTCAAGTCATAGGAAGTGAGAAGCCATAGAGCAGGGGTGTCAAACGCAAGGCCTGTGGGACAGATCCAGCCCGTGCGGTGCTTAGATTTGGCCCATGGGACCACCCTGGAAACAGTGAAGGACTGGCCCACGGTGCCTCTGCCAGCGAAAAGGCGGCCCTCCCAAGCTCCATTTTCACTGGCAGTGTTGCAGGAGGCTATCGCAGCCGAAAACAGAGCTCTCTCCATTTTTGCTGGCAGAGGATTGCAGGAGGCTGTTGCAGGCGAAAATGGAAATCAGGAGCCCTTTTTCACTGGCAAAGTTGTCGGACCACCACAGGCGCCAACACAAGTGACATCAGGCTGGCCACACCCACCCTGACTGTGTCCATCCTGTTCATCCTGAGGCAGCAAATGAATGGAGAGCAAGAGTATAAACATATTTAGAAATATTAAAAAATCAGTTTAAAATTCTGCGTGAAAAACGGTATAAGCTTCCTTTTACAATTAATATTCAAGGTAGGAAAAAGATACATTCAGTGGCACTTTCGCACTGTCTGGAATAAATCACATTTAACCCTCTGAGATTTTCTTCAGATGGTGTTGCAGTGCCTCTCCTGTGCTTCTCAAAAGAATCAAATAAAACACACTGGCATGGATCCAGTACTAATTATTTTCAGTTGTGCAGAGTAGTTCATAGAGTTAGACTAGGTTTAGACAGAGTTGGGTAGTTTGTATTTATACAAGATCTTAGGAACAGGCATTCTCTTAAGGGCATTGGGCAAACCACAGCATCATCAGGTTAAGTGCAAATATGAGGCTGTGAAACAGCATGTTATTTGAACAGATTAGTTATTTTTTGTTAAACTTGAGTAGGGTTTAACAAGTGTTCTGTAGCAACTTTTGATACTTTTGGCAATTCCTTTTTGCCTCACATTTTCCATATTAAAATCTTTTGTAATTGTTGTTATTGCTAACTATCTTTATTTGTTGCCTCAGATTTCTGTACAGGACATTGTTCACTTCAGAATTAACTTCTATTTGATTGCAAATCACACCACATGAATTAGCTTCCTGTATGAAATTTCAGCTAGTGAGGTAGAGGATCTGAGTTTGGGCCTAATCCTAAATATTTACTCAGTTAAGACACCAATTTGCTTAATAGAGCAGTTGTGAGACCAAAAGTTGATTGCTTGAAAAATCAGGTAGGTTGTCTTGAGCTCTAGCCTGCTGGAGCAGGGGGTTGGACTAGATGACCTCCAAGGTCCATTCCAACTCTGTTATTCTATGTAAATGCAATGATAGGGGATCGTTCCCAGGTTTGTCTTGATCATTTTTTCCCCATTTTCTTTTTTACTTCCTTGAAGGGCTATGGGACTCACCTTATGAATCACCTGAAGGAGTACCACATCAAACACAGCATCCTCTACTTTCTCACCTATGCAGATGAATATGCCATTGGCTATTTCAAAAAGCAGGTACCACAACATCGTTGCTGAATTCTATTCAGAACTGGCTTTTGGTTTAGCTATAGGGGACACATTTGTAAAAGAGCCTGGACATAAGCATATGGACATAGTTGTTAATATAGCTGCATTCACATGTCACATTAAATATATCAGGTCACATTAAATGGTTTGTTTATTTCACATTTAGAAACTACTCTTCTCCCTCACAGAGTGACTCTGTGTCATGTATAATTAGTTGTGGTTTATAAAATAGTTAACGTAACAGGCACAAGAAGCCATAAGCTTTTCATGCTTTCTTTCTTTTCACCTGTCTGGATAGGGAAGGCAATTACTTTTCTATTTTTGCATCACCATCTGTTTGCTCCTACTTCAATCTATGAGCATCTGAGGATAAGTAATATGTAAACTGGGCTTGAGTTTCAGCCAGAACTAGTCCCAATTTCTCAGTTTCAGAAATGCAACTGAATCTGCACTCAAAGCTCTTTTTTTTTTACAAGATATAAAAACGTTTTAGCCATAAATTTGACGCTAGCATGGTTTCTAAAGCAGGCCTTAATTTATCTAGTTATAGAAATACTTATTTGAGGAAATAATTTTAATTGACTTAAATTTCTGTGTTACTTTACAAAGGTGATTTAGTTGAATAATATTCTAAATTGGTGTCATTCATTTCTAACAAGTTGGGTAGGTAGCTGTGCATATGTATCAGCCTTCCCCAGTGGTGGGATTCAACAGGTTCGCACCTGTTCATGAGAACTGGTTGTTAACTTTCTAAGCAATTTGGAGAACTGGTTGTTGGAAGAAATCTCCTTTTGTTTTGTTTTTTCCACTTTGCAGGGCTAATCCTATAAGGAAAGCAGGAAGGAAACATTCTGAGGTTGTTTCTAGCCTAATCTTTATTGCCCTGCTTACAGAAACTGCCTCTTAGTTAACCCATATAACAGCTAAAGGTTC
>JAOYMU010000077.1:73324359-73336787 GCA_025802295.1 Psammodynastes pulverulentus
GCGCTCTATTTTTCAACCCTTCCGCCGAGGTGGCGCTCAAATAGAGGTGGCGTTCAAATAGAGGTTTTACGGTATTTGAATTCAGGTAGATAGGCTTATATTTAACATTAGGAAGCACTCAAAGAACAATTATGCACAGCCGTAACAGATTGTAGAATCTCACTTCTTTCATTGAACCAATAGACAGATACTTATTACAGATAAATTAAACACCAACAATATTTTTGGTTATTTAAATGCTTTTTATGGCACTCTAAAAAGTACACCGGCTTCAATGGAAGCTACAGATTGAAAATTACATGTTCAAAAGTTGCTATAGTAATAACTACACATACCAACACTTACTTATTAAAGATTTACAGTATAAGACTGCCCAGCAAGGAATGTGTGACTGGAAGGCATATAACACAAATACACAATAAGGGAAAAAAATCCTTTTAACAACAAATAGACAGTATATAAATGTAAAATGGCAACCAAGCACACAAGAGATCATCAAGGGGGACTCCTAATCAACCAACGCCTAATGCATGGGAGAAGATCTAGATCTTAACAGGTGTATCAGGGCAAACCCCATTATCACCTACTGTTCTGCATTATGAACCAATTGAAGCTTCTGAAACGGCTTCTCAATTTCGGACACGTTTAAGATGCGTGGACTTCAACTCCCAGAATCTTCTCCCTTAGCTCGGTCGCCCAGGAATTCTGGGAGATGAAGTCCACCCATCTTCAAACGGCTAAAGGTTGAGAAAGGCTTGTTCTGGATGGTTTTCAAGGGTGGCTCCGCATTATAGAGTACCTGGCAATATTGTGGTCCCGAGAGGCGGTCAAGACGTGAGCGACCATGACCAGGGAACCCTGATCCAGGAATGGACACAACTGGAAAGGCATACAAGGAAGAGTGTTTCCTTCAAACACTATGACACACACACCGCTTTGCCAAAATACAGTTTGTGCGATAACAACACGAGTGAGAACTGGAACTGGGCTCGAAATTTTGTCATTCTTTGGTCGATAAACCCAGAGTCCAAGCGCAAACAACACACACGCACCCCAAAGGGATCCTCGTCCTTTAAATATTTTCCCCGCTCTGGGATTAACTATATATATTTTCCTTCAGCGACGAGGATCTCTTCCAGTTTGTGAAGAGATACTTCCGGGTCGGTTGTTGACTACGCTGAGGTTGCCTATCAGGTGAGTAAGCGGGAGGTGTCTTTCCTTCGTGGGGTTGGGGTGGGGGCTGCTTGGAAGTGGGGGGTGAAAGACACGCTCCCGGTCTCCTTCGTGGGGAAGAGGGTGTTTGTTGCGGGGCAGCGGGGGTGAGGAATGTTATCATTTCACGTCTTCTTTCCCAGCGACGGGACCTGAGTTGGCAATTTGCCGCAGGTTTCCTTACGAGAGGTCCGCAAACGTGGCTTATTCTTCCACCGCTCCTTTCCCAACAAGCCCGGAGTTTTTTGTTGCACACACACACACACACACACACACACACACAAAGCAGGAAAGGTCAAAATGCAAATAACAAAAGTAACAAGATATAACAGAAGATGGGAGGCTAAAGAAAGTGGGTAATATATGGCTAGGCAACCTCCGTACTCTAATAACCCAACATCCTTGGAATTTCTGTATCTTTGGTTTACAGTTGCAGAACGCCGAGCTAATGTCGGGTAAAGGCTGGAAGGAGAGTCCCTCTCCCCCGTTTTATTTTATTTTTGAGAACCAGTTTGGTCTAGTGAGTTTTAGTCCCGCCTGCCTTATCCATGAAAAGCCAGCTGAGTGACCTTGGGCCAGTCACACACTCTTACCCAACCCACCTCACAGGGTTGCTGTTATGGGGAACATAGGAGGAGGAAGGTGTATTCAATATGTTTTAAGCCTTGAGTTGTTTGTTAAAACAAGAAAGGCAGGATATAAATAAATAAAAATTAAAAACGATGGTCCAAATCTCTGTTCTCCTGCATTATACAATCTCTTTGAGTAATTTGGGGTCAACTGTTGTTTCTGAACTTTAAGTGCGTTGTATCCTTCAGGTGAGAAAAAAATTGGTAAGAAGGAAAAGTTGTTTAACTTCTTAAAGAGCAGCTTAAAATAGTAACAAATATAGAAATATAATAAAAGTAAAAATATAATTCCTGTGTAGTAATTTTATTACTAGAAGCATATGTTTTCTTTTGTAAATCCAAAGTACAGTTAGCGATCTTCAAAAGTGTTGAAATCTACTTTTCCCCAAGAAATGCAAATGTACACATAGACTATATGCAAAATTAAATTGCAGACATTCATGGAACGTATCCACCTAGAAGTCATTGCCATAGAGTATTAGCGATACTAATGGGGAATGTTCTACTTTATTATGTCTGAATAGTTTATTTTCAGTAGCCAGTTCTACTGATATTTATACTGTAGCGATTTAATATTTTTAACTTTTGTACACAAATGAAAGGAAGTATCAAGAAGGGGAGGGGAGCTATAGAGCTAAAAAATAGATCATTTGGTGATCTAAATGAAAATATGTGGATTTTATTTCCAAAGAGATGACCATTGGGTTGATCGAAGAAAAACTTGGGGGGAGCGGGGCTGGGCAGTTATAAACATACTATATAATCACCCTGTTAGGGTGACAGTTATTTACCTTTTAAAGGTGGGAGATTTGGGGGCACTGGAAAGCAAGAAGGTATTGGAAAGTAAGAAGTGATTACTTTATAATTACTATTGCTATCTTTAGCATTTCTGTTCTAGCCCACTAAAAATTAAAAAATGGAAACATATAAAGAAATGTTACTATCATTTATTTGCTTAATTGCATATGAACTAATGTCAAATAGAAGTTGAAAATAAGCAAAAAGGAAATGGGCAGCACTGCTGTTTATGGACACTTTCTATGTTGTTACATTTCCTCTAGCAAGTTCAAACATACTGCGGTTTCATAGCAATCTTACAAAGGTTAGACTGCAAGATAATATCTTGTCCAAGGCTAGTGTAGGATACAGTCAATTAAGGATTTTAAATAGGGATTTTCTACTTTACACTAAAAGGAATTTTTTCTGGAGTTTACAATGGGGTTTTGTCATTTTAAACTAGGTGCTAATAACATAAAATCTTTGGTCATTATTCTATGGGTTAAAGCCACTTTGACTTATTTTGACTTTTTTTTTTTTTTTTTTTGCATGCCTTTCTGAATGGTCCTCCCGTACAGCATGTCGATTTTCCGCTCTGGTCTACTTGTTCTGACATCCCCACTATCGGCACTTTCTCTACGCTTGATGCCCATTCTTGCTTCAGCTGCCCGGTTGGTGCAAGAAACCCTATATATTCAACTGCAGCCAGGACTCAGCTTGTCGGGTGCTACACAGCCCCGCTTTGCCTATGTTCCTGCCACATCTGAAGTACATAACCTCATCAGCAAGTTGTACACTGATGCTGACGTTCATCGTCACCTTGATGTCCGGATTTTGCTCTCCAACCTCCTCAATCAAGGAGCTAACCCTCCGGCACTAGGATCTGTACAGAATCTTTCCCAGCCACCTGAGGTGGTGCTCACAGACTATGAAAGTGCAGATGGAGTGCAATCCAACCCGATCAAACAGCGCCTAGAACGTTATGCCATCAGTTGTTACAGCTGCTGCCCTAAACTGAGGTCTGTTTTGCTGTATCCTGACTATGACTTACAAGATGATAATGGAGAACTGCCCCCACAAGAGGAGACTGAGAAAACAAATGAGCCATTGCAAAGTTTCTCCGATGTAGTTGTGGGAGGCACTTTTGATAGACTTCACAATGGCCACAAGATCCTTCTGAGTGTGAGCTGTCTGCTGGCAGAAAATCGGCTTCTCATTGGTGTCTCTGACAAAGATCTTTTGGAAAGTGGGTCTCTTTGAACCATATATGCCTTTTTCCTGCAAAACCATTTGGAGAAATTAGAAATGTTTGGGAAACTTGTAATATAGTCCAGATCTTTATATGTTTTTTGTACACCATGATTGAATGCTGTGACTGGAATCAGGACTGACAATGATGTAGAGGATAAGTTATTGCTTAGATGTGTGATGCTGATATCCAGTGTTTCTTGCAAAATAAGACCCTGTCTTATTTTTTGGGGTCATCAAAAAAAGGCACCAGGTTTTATTTTCAGGGGATGTTATACACTGACTCACTTCACTTGTGTGTGTTGCCCCTGGCCTCCTTTTTGCTGTCAGAGGCCTTCGGGAACTTCTGCAGCTAGCAAGGCTTTCCTGAAAGATAGATCTAGAGCTTTGTTACCAGCTGCAGAGGCCTTCAGGAAAGCCTTGCCAGCTGCAGAAGAAATGGGTCAGCAAGGCAGGTGTCGGGGTGTGCAAGTCCTCGCTGCAACTGACTGAAGGTAAATAAGGGGAGCTTCACCACCACTCATCCCCACCCTAGCTTAATTTTTACTCGTGCACCATGGAGTGGGTGGGTTCTTAATTAGACCTTATTTGGGGGGTAGGGCTTATATTGGCCCACATGTAAAAATCAAGCTAGGACTTACTTTGCGGGTAGGTTGTGTTTTTGGGGAAACATGGTATTTAGAATTTCATATAATTTTCTTTTTTTACTGGAAGTATTATCTAAGTATATTTGTAGAACATAGAAATGTGTGGTTCCCCATTATGGCAGTTTGCCTTGTTTATTAAGTATACCAGATCTAACATGTAAGTTTGTTAGTGGAAGCTAATTTAAATGGATCTGTCTTTGTACTTTGAGGAGGTAATGAGTATGGTTGAGATGAGTTAAGCCTTCTACAGCTTTTTATCAATGATACAAAACAACTGGGTTTTTTTTTCAATCCTTGGATGTGTGTGTTAGACAGTTAGACGGACGGACAGACAGACAGACAGATCTTTGCCTTTTTGGACTAAATATTGTGCAAAGTTTAGAAAAGGAATAAGAAATAGCAAGTCAAATAATTAAAGTTATAAGAATAGGCACTACAGCTAAACATTGTTTACATCAGCATTATTTATTACACTGCTCTTATCAATAGCTTTTTATCCTTGCATCCTTTCTTAATTCCACGGTAACTTTATGCCATTTCATTTACTGCCTTTTGTTTTTTAAGGAAAATATACAGGAAATTATTTCTAGCCCTGAGCAATTGTGATGAGAGAACTCTAAATTCAGTAAGTAAATATAAGTTAGCTTCGGTTTGTACTTTACTAGCTTGGTAGGCCAGAGGTAAGGAAACTATGCTTATCCCAAGCTCGTGGCAATAATATATGCACCATCTGTTGCCTCTTCTCAATATAACATTGTCTTAATTCCAAGGTAAGGAAATCATAACTTTGTAGCACTATGAACTTTTCTCCCTTATATTGGGGTGTCACCTCAAGAGACTGAGGAAGGATGGGTTGTGCTTTACTACATTTTCCTCTCATTTTCTCCATCAACAGATAAGTTATTGAAGGAGCTGATCCTACCTTTTGAACAACGTCTGGATCAACTTGCTGAATTCCTAGTAGATGTCAAGCCCTCGCTGAAGTACAACATTGCTGCTCTATATGATCCCTTTGGTCCCTCAATTACTGATGCTAACCTGAAGTGCATTGTAGTCAGTGAGGAAACATTCAAGGGTGGTCTTTCTGTCAACAGAAGGAGGGCAGAAAATGTAAGTTTGTGGGAATCTTTTTGCCACTATTGGGTACAAACTGAAAAACTATCTGCCATCTAGGATCTGGCAGAACTTAAGATCTTCAGAGCACCGTTCTTCCTCAATCCCATCACTAGCAGAAGTACTTGGGCACTGCTCCCAGATTCTGGGCTTTTCTGCCAAGAGAGAACAGCCTGTGTTGTTCTGCCTGCAGGGGAAAATATTTTGTTTAGACAGAACTTTGATAGCTAGACTTTGGTTCTATGTTTGGAAATCCCAGCTTTCTATTCTAGTTTATATAGAGTTTCAATTATATAGTCCAGTGAAACCTCATGTTGGCTTATTTCAGAAAGGTTTTTTTTTTTTCATTTGGACTCCACTCCTATTTAATAAACTAGTAAATGCTAATTAGACGGTTTAGGGACAATCAATTGCTTGTCGAAGTTTGACCATAGATTATGCTGTTTATGCAATTACATGAATAGCAAATTAATTCAAATGAGGTGTATTCCGATTTAATGGTTTTAATAAAACCTTAATGGTGTTTATTTTGATTGTTATTCAGAGGTCATTCATTGGCAGAAGAGCGAGGAATCATATTGCTTCCTCAAACAACTTGAAGGGATTGCTTTGTTTGGACTTCTGTAGAAGCAAAATGCCCTGCAAAAATTTGCATGGCCCATTGTTTACTTATACTGTGATATTTAGAATTTTAATCCAAGCACAAAATAGGTAGAGAAACATTTCTTCAGTACAGAGCATAGCTCTTTTCCACCAACCCCCACCAGACGACTTCTGCATGCTTACATTTAACAAAGGGCTTAATAGTAATCTCTGTCCCTACTGTAATAATCCATCCACTTTTTAAAATTTGTTTAAAATCCATCAATTCAAGCAACCACTGTGGCAGCTAGTTCTAGGGCTCATGACCTTTCCTTTGGAATTGCATAGCAAAGATTAGTGTAAAAGATTGCACGTGTTTGAGATGTTTTAAAGCATGTTTGATAAATATAAGCATGTTTATTATAAGTTTTTATTAAATATGTTTATCTCGTATTCCCTTAAACCTGGAACATAAGCCAGTTGGTTGATCTATTTCACTTCCATACCAGGGTAGAGAGGCTGGTGCTTGGTCACTCAAGACAGCTAGAGTGGTATGCAAAGGCTTCCCTAGGACTGGGGAGGCTATTTATAAAGCCATAAAGCTGAAGAGACCTGGATCTCTATTTGCTCTTATCCTGTACTTACAAGGTGGTTGAAATAATCAAATTGATAAAAATGTACCTTATATACTGCCTTAGTTCATTGGAGAAGATATAGAACAGGGGTGTCAAACTGTGTCCTCACGGTGGCGTCATGTGACATATGGGGACTTTTTTCCCCTTTGCTAAACTGGGCAGGGGCGGGGCCAGCACATGACATATCCGGGCTGCGAGTTTGACACCCCTGATGTAGAGTGCAGATGTAGTTGCAGCATATTAAAATGGATGCCTTTTACATCTTTTTCTAGTATGTTACTAAATGACAGCAAAGTTCTATTTCCATCATTTTGGCTCTTTCCTCCAGGGGGTTAAATAACCATCTACAACAATTTGGATTAAATCATATTAATTTTGGATGCAAAGGGAAATGAATAATCATAATTAGGTTGAGAATTACAGTCTTGGCGATTGTTAAGTGGCAATATACTTTTACCAGATTTTGCAATCTTTTTTGCAGGTGTTGTAAAGTGAACAAATCCATTTTATCCAATGGGCATTTTTTTACAGGAAACTAAAAGTAAAGGCCAGAAACTGGCAAAAATGCCAGAAATTACTGTCATATGATTGGAGAATACTGCAATTGACCATAAATGAGAACTGGTTGCCAAGCACCTAAAATGCAATCATGTGACTATGGGGGGGGAGGGGAAATTACTGTAGGAATTCCAGAACCAGGTCATAATTTCAAATGGTCATTAAATGACCAGGCATTAAGTGAGGACTGCCTCTAGTAGTAGAATAGTGGATATTCATTGCCAAACTCTGTGGTCTAGTATGGAAAGGCAACTAACTGGTCTCTAACAAATGTCTTACAGAACCTTTCTGAACTGGCTCTCCACAAGATCAATCTGGCTGTTGACCCTCAACATGCCAGAAATGAGGAAGAAAAAATCAGCTCTTCTAGCTTGAGGTACAGACTTCTTGGAACTTTGTTGTGTGCACCTCAGGTAAGTAAGGTTTGTTTTAGCTTTTGAGCTGTATGGGAGGGTGAGTGGCAATTACGTGTTTATTTGGTAGTAAGGCCCTTTGAGTTGAAAGGGACCTATTCCCAAATAAGTATGGATTGTCACCTTTGTTGCTGGATTTTCCAAGAGAGAAAAGATAGGTGAAAGAACAGTCTGAACATGCCTTCCAGTCAACATTTTGTTTAATCTGGGTTGTCTCTGGTCTTCAAAGTAAGACTTTCCAGTATGAGATACATAGTTACCTTCCTCTGATCTCTATCATGGCCCTTCACCTTTTTCTCCCCTTACCTCCCCGCTTTCTTTAGAGCAGCCTTTGCTATTAGCAAGCACTGAGTCGTCAGATACTTACAGTCAGGAGCTGCAGCTTATTTGAAGGAGGCTAATGTTCTCTCTTCACCGCAGACTGGAAGGGTGGGGAAAAGGATGCATATAGAGGATGCAGAGTCACTATGAGCAGCCACTGTGGTACTCAAGAAAGCAAAGACCATGAGAGAAAAGGCCAAGCTCTCTGCATGGAGAGCACACTCTACAAGGAACGGTGTTCAGGACTATGACTGTAACTCTACATAAATGTAACAGGGCTGTAGGTAGTGAACATTTGTTCACTAAAATAATGATGCTCTGAAAAGAGCCAATGGAAAAATAGTTGTACTTCTGTAATGTCAAACAATAATACACATAAATATACACAGTTCCCTTAATAAAATCAATCTTCTTTTCTCTTCAGAAAAAGCCATCACTTCCTTCCAGCCCCTACATCATAGGGCTGACAGGTGGATCTGGTAGTGGCAAAAGTTCTGTTGCCCAGTATTTGCTTCGCCTTGGTGCCTTCCATTTGGACATGGATGGACTGGGACACAACATTTACATGCCAGGTGGTCCTGTTTACAGGCAGGTGATAGAAGCATTTGGACCAGGTACGATTGACCTTTGGGGGAAGCCATATTTTAACTCAGTTCACTGCAAGGGAAGGGAGAGCAAGGGTTCTGCCTCAATTTTTTCTTCTTCTCTCTGATCCTCTGCCAATCTGCTTTTATGACTTAAAACCATGTATTCTCCCCCTTTCCAAATTTATTCTCCCTGCTTTCTTGCCATTTGTCCTCAGCAGACAACGTTTATAAACTTACATTGGTATCAGAGTAGTTTGGCCCATCATTGAAAAAATAGATATGGAAGGAGAAAAACTGAGGTAACAAGCAGGCCAAAGGTGAATCTATTGTGTAACATAGTATGTATATTGAATTGCCACTTAATCTAGATGAAAATACTATTTGGCAAAATCGGTTACTCTTAGAGGATATCAGGCTAGGTGACATTGGAGGCTAGACTCCAGGAAAAATAACAGTATTACTTACCACTATAGCCGGTTCTCATATTGTGAGCATTTCTCCACACCTCAGCAGAGGTTATTTTCTCTTGCATTCATATGTTAAAATGGTTCTGGGCAGCCATCCAATAAGGTGACTTTCCAAATCTATTGCTCTCTAGAGAAATTTGAAATTTTAGGGTTTATTTATTCATTTAGTTATTCATCACATTTGTACATTGTTCATCTCACCTAAGTGACTCTTATACCACCAGTTTTTGTATCACCAGATTTGGGAAAGCTGCAGGAAACTACCCTAAGGTTTTGAAGTATTCTTTATTTAATATTTTTTCCTAGGGGGAAAATGTTACATTAGCATCCTTTTGTACATTTGTCCAATGTTTTGAATCATGAATGAAGTGATCACAGTTTGGCAAATCTTGTATTTCAAAAATGGCAGTGAAAAACAGTTAATTACTCTAAGAATTAGGAATGGAGATGGGAGATTCACCTGTGAATTCTGAAAGGAATTTGATTTTTGAGGGTCTCTTAACACAAGGAGAAGCTGCACAATATTTCTTTCTGGTGTGTGTTTGGCGAATCCAACTCATCTTTACAGATATTTTGCAAGAAGATGGAACCATCAACAGAAAATTGTTGGGAGACAAAGTGTTTGGAAACCAGGTAAAAAGCTGCCTCAATTTGGGGTAAAAACTGAATTTCAGTATTGACATTCCTTCCTTTCCAGTTCAGCATATTTGGTTTACCCTTTGATTCACTGACATCAGACTGTCTCTCTGTTCCACCCTGTTAACTCTGCCCTTTCACCTCCTTTCACAGCAAGGTGTTTTTTTCCATTTGTGGGTGAAAGGTATTACGTGAGCACGGTGCACGCAGGGAGAACCTCTCCCTGTATACTAAAGACAATGTCCTTAGACTGGGAAAAATTAAACTCTTAGAATTGGTGATGCTGGGACAGCCGTCTGTATACTAGTGCATGCCTTGACCCAATTCTTATTTGCATACCATACCTCTTGGATTGGTACTGCACCTTGGCAATCCTGAGGGTTCTGTTTTATTTTGTTTTCATTAGTAGCAGCAGGTCACCTTAAATTTCTCATGTTGGCTTTCTTTGTTCCCTCTTACAGAAACAAATGAAGCAACTGAACAATATCACGTGGCCAGTGATGACTCAAATGGCAAAAGAAAAGATAGAAGTGGCAGCCAAGAAGGGTGAGAAGGTCTTTTTAGGATCTTGGCAAGACTTGTGAATAAGTTACATAGGTGCAAGATCTCCTTTTTCAGAAAGATGATGAGCAGGTCATCTGTAAGAGCCATGCCAGAGGGGCCTGCCTAGCAGAGTCGTTGTGACTTTCCTTATGACGGACTGTCATGTCCCAGCAAGAGGGATCGTTCAGCTGTGCAGCTTACAGAAACTGAGATAAATTCATTTCATTTCATTTACAGGTCATCTGATTTCATCCTAACATTGAGAGTAACATGTGTTTTATCTTGAGCTTAGTTACATTAGAGTTAGAGTTAGCCTATGATGCAGCAGTTATTATTTAGCTAGTCATGTCAATCCCTCAGTCTCAAAGATTTCCAGAGCAACTTGCAGAATAATATGACCATGATGGCTTGCTTGAAAGCAACAAATCAGAATTTTACATTATCAATGTTTATTCTCCAGGATGAGGGAAGGGTTGACTGCGCCATCATAGTAATTGCTCATAATGAGCTATGATACCTTACATTTGGAAATGAAATTAAATTGTGCTGCAGCCCCCTTCTCTGGATAGAAACTACCTTCTGTTCACTTCAAATTTCTGGTCTGCAGGAAAGGCTGTGTGTGTGCTGGATGCAGCTATGTTGCTGGAGGCAGGCTGGTCAGAAATGGTGCATGAGGTCTGGACAGTCATCGTTCCTGAAAATGAGGTAAGCACTGCTGGGTTGTATAATTCTTGCAGTCGAAAATCTCTTTCTTCCTGTTTGGTAGATGGCATTTGTCATGCTTTCCCCAAATAGTTGGTGCAAAGTAGTTAGATTTAAACTGGAACGTGCAAGTATTTTGGATTGTATTTCAGCTGTCATAAAGTTATTCAGTAGTTGTTTAAAAAGAATCCAATGCTTTGCTGTTACAGTTATCAGGCAAATGGTAAATATTATATCAAAGTCATTCTAAGTAATGATTATACACGGACGTTGTCTTCTGTGTTTGGATACTTCACGCATACATTCTGAAAAAAAATTGTAATGGAGCTTTCAGTGATAGTCTGTGCAATGAAAGGTAAGGTAGATAAATAGGCACAATTTATATCCAGATTTTTTAAAAATGCAAAACACAATTTTGTAACACAAAATTAATAAACCACAATAAAGATGAAATAACTGGGATTAAAAAACACTAAAGCAAGATATAATATAAACAGCTCACATAGCAGTAACACATAAAGAATATCACTATAGTTAACTCTCATCATCTAAAAGGTAATGGTTCCTGAGCAAAAACCTCATCTAAAACAATGAATAAAAATAATACTATATCTATACCTATAACTCATATCACTATAGGAGGATGTTTTACATTTGGCAATAGCACCCAAAGACAGCAATTTTTCATATTCTAGTTTAATTTTCATTTATTTAATTGTATTTCTGTTGTACCTCTTTACAAAGGCTCACTATAGTAAAAATTTCCAAATTCAAGAATATTTCAGAATTCTTTGACATAAGATTTTCCCATGAGGCAAAAAAAAATATGGCCTCTTTAAGGTTTAACATTTAATGTGCTGTGTGGTTGTAGTATAAGAGGTTTTTAATATACTAGTAAATTTGAAAAGGTCATTTTGCAACAGCCCTAAAAAGTTTCCCAATTAAATACAAATTAGCCACTAGAAAGTGGAAACATCCATTGAGTCCACTTAGTGGGAGATTCAAGGTAGAGATATGGGAGTTCCTTTTTACCTACATCATAATTATGCTGTAGGATTCATGAGCATAAGAACAGCAGTAGCCACACTTTTGAACAATTTTAAAAGGAGATTAAACACATCAATGAAGGATAAGAATGTATTCATTTTGATAGCTTTACAAAATGTTACTTTCGGTCTCAGATGTGTGTGCAGAATTAGAATCTGAACCTACTTTCCTTCTGCTATTCAGACACCCTTATGGCTATGCCAGTGGTGGGATTCAACAAGTTCGCACCTATTCGCGAGAACCAGTTGTTAACTTTCTAAGCAGTTCAGAGAACCGGTTGTTGGAAGAAATCTCCTTTTGTTTTTTTCCAC
>JAOYMU010000077.1:73363863-73375907 GCA_025802295.1 Psammodynastes pulverulentus
AGAGAGAGAGAGAGAGAGAGAGAGAGAGAGAGAGAGAGAGAGAGAGAGAGAGAGAGAGAGAGAGAGAGAGAGAGATTAAGTGTAATTGCTCAAGAGTCTTCAATAAAGTTTGGACTTCTATTTCCAGCAATGATAGACCTCTTGCTGGAATTAAATTCCATAAAGAAGGAGAAAAGATTGCTGGTAAGATAGGAACAATGGATCAGGATGGTTTCGATATTTTAAAATAGGGAGAATGCTTTTGAGATGCCAAAGTACAATGAATGTGCTTTCTTTTCTTCTTTATTTGTTAAATTTATAGCCTGCTAAAGGAACAGAGTGTGCCAATATGGAATTCTTTCCTACAATTTTTTTTTTTTTTGCAATACTTCTCAGGAATAGATTAAATTGAGAGATAAGGACTGGCCCTAAGTGGTCTTTCTTCCCAAGTTTAGCCAATACTGTATAACATGTTGGCTCTTTAATTTTCATACTTTTCTAGGCCAGTTTCTTTAAGGGAAGTGATTAGCAAAGCTAGATTTTAGGATCAAAGACCAATTTCAAGTTAGCATTTGAAGTGACAAGTACGATACAAAATACTCTAGGGACCTGAAAGGAAAGAAAACTAGAAGGTACCACCAATTCATACAGCTAAGAAGACAATGGGCTGTAAAAATAACTTAGTGTGTTTTGTTCTCCTAAGGAACAAACTTTATCCAATAAAAGACCCCTTTGAGCACAATTCCTGGTAACCTGACAACAATACAGAAGTGATTTGTCGTTATCATCTTCTGACCATATTTAGTCTTAGTCTAAATTTGCTGAGCACAATTTCTGTAACTGAAAACTAAGTGACTGGTGTTATATTTGATTCTGTGACAGGCAATCACTGTTCCACATCCAACAATCCTGTTTTAAAGACTTTCAGGTTTATCTGAACTAGTCCTTGCTTGGGACTTTTTCAGAATTGCACTTGATTTTTATGTGTTACATACAGTATTCCTGGAGAGGCAAGTAAGTGGTATTCCAGCCTAGCCTCCAGATGGCTTTTTCCTTGATGCACAGTATAACTTTTTTTCTCAAATGTAAATACAATGTCTATACAGCCAAAAGGTCTAATGCAGCTCTACAAGGTTTCTATTGCTGAAGAAAATTGCTGTACCGAGTACTCTATTTTATATCTGTAGGAAGAGAAATGGAGCTTTGTAAAAGCACTTATTCCTTACATTATCCAAGAGCGACCTTTTCAGCCTTTCAAATTACCACTAAGCACCAGCTGCTTATTTTCCCTTCCATATAATATGCTAGGAAATAGTCTGGTCATGAAGTAATAGGGCTCTCAGATTCAGGCTTCAAAAATCTAGATACCACTATATGATAGTAAAGATGTACACTTTTCTCCCATCTAATAGTGATCTGGAGGTTTGCACCTTAGATTTTGGAACCCCCACAAAATGGAATATTCTTATGATGTTTGCAGACGTGTCTTAAATATACTCTAACTGTGCTTCTCAGCTGAATGTGTAGCCTTGAGGACAAGAAGCAATGGTATTATTGAATAATTCTATCCTGCTGATTCTGCCACTTAGAATTCACTGGGGTCTCAATAGAGATACTACATGGATGTCAACTGTAATCCAATGCTATATAGGACGGGTCAGGGCTACTTTCATTGTGACAGCTATACTTACAGAAACCTGCAGGTCTATATATGCTTCTCCCCTCCCTTACTTTACCTTCATGCTACGGAAAGACTGAGACATGAAATCAAACTAACTTGTTGGAAAGGGTTCAAGATATGCCATTGAGATTATTGCCTTGGCTGTGATACTTCCTCCTGCCCTTCTCTATGCCCTCTACAGTAGTCTATAGAGATCAGATGGAACAAACTAAAGTACATGAATATATATTTCTAACAGGAGAATTGCCTACTAGGAAAATTTGATACATAAGATCACGAATTGAATTCAGCCTTAGTATCACCTGCTGCCCAAAGGCTGAATTATCTATTCCTTATTGATTTTCAGCTCAGTTCATACAACCATTGTAGATTAATGGTTTAGGTGTTGGACGGGACTAGGAAGACTCAGGTTCTCCTTCAACCATAGACCTCAGAGGATGATTTCAGACCAATGGCAATAGCAGACCATGATCACCACTGCTCAGTCCAGTCTATCTCATACTTTTGTTATGTGAAGAAAGGGGTGATTTTCATGTATTTCACCCTGGGTTTCCAGAGGAAACATGATATATAAATGTAAAGATGAACTATAATTCTGATGTTAAAACTTTTTTCAACTTTTGTATTGTACCTCAACTGGGGCTTGATACCTCCCACTATCTGAGCGCTTAAAATCACAAAACATGGCTAATGCAATGTTGTGATCTTGTGCAATGAGAGTTTTGTAGAACTGTGTCATTCCTCAACATAAGGCGGGCAAGCTAAGGTTCTTCAGGTGATTCTGAACCACAGGTCCCGGCATTGCCCATAACTGATTATACTGAATAAGGTTTTTGAGAATTAAAGTTTACCAATATTTGGAGGAATACAGATGGTCCACCTTGTGGCTCAAAGCACAATACAAACAGAAAAAGGCTTTAAAGAGAAAAAGTATTCCTGCAAAAGTTTTGTGGGCTAGCAAGAAATCAGTGACATCAGATTTTAGAACGCAATCCTTGAATGAGCAAATGTGCAGTGTCATACAAACAGTTCCTTCCCTTCTTTTAATCCTCTTTTCCAAATGCCTTTTCCCAATCCACTATTATCATTACAATGAAAATATGGGGTTGAACCTTCCTTTTCTTTTGCAGTGTCTAGTTTTGCCCTCACTGCAGAGAAAAGTGTTTCCCCCCACAATGTTCTTCACCTCTTTTGTATATTTAAATAACTCTTTTCCAAAATATTTTAATAATCAATTTGCTTTGCTACTCCTTATGGTGCAGTTCTATATATCAAGCATTTATTAATGGCAATTTGTTTTTAAATCGTGTTTGCAATTCTAGCAGAGAAGCTTTAGTTGTAAAAATCTTTTCCCCCAGCGCCAAGATAAGAAGACAAAAGTCATAGGATTATGAATTTTGCTGGTGCTATAGAACAACAATTTTCTGCAATGCAGTTGCAGGTTGCAATAAGAATTCTGTAGATACTTGCCCATTAGTTGCCTGAAAAGGGGAACAAAAGTTGGATTTAGCCTCCACTTCAAATTACTTCCATCACATTCTGTATTACGGCAGCTGAATAAGAACCCAAAAAATACTATAAACAGTGCTAATGCAGGACAAAATAAAACCGGAATGCATTGGCCTGGATACATTTTAAAGATGAGTTGGCCATCTAAAGAGTAAGTGCATTGAGGCAAACTAGTTTTCTGATTAAAAAAAACCTATGTTTACGCTCAGTTGAAATGCGAGTCAAGTGTTCAATCTGCTCCTTAACCTCTGCCAAAGCTGCCATGACTGGAAAGAAAACTTCCCAGTTGTCATTTGGAATATTTACTGTTTTTGACAGTTACTAGGAGCTATTAAACAACTTCGTAAAAATTAGCAAACAAACCTTAAACTGTGGGTAAGTATGCACACACACACACACACACACACTCAAAGCTTGGAGCTAAACAGGTATGTCTGAATAAAACAAAACAAAAAAAATCATGAAAAGTTGCTTCAGTGTCTTATTTTTTAAGAGTTCAACTCATCTATCTGGTAGATACTGTTGCTTTGTTCAAACAGGGAGAAAACCTCCCAAACATTATTTTACAGAAGAGTGGTTATTATGGAACTGGAAGTACTTGCTCACCACCAATGGTTGAAAATAGTGCAAATTGGAACAGGCGGCAAGAATAAGCCTAAAACGACTGCATATTCATGGAAGCAGAAAATTTTTGAAAGGTCTTAGGTGGTTCTATCACCCAGAATCTTGCTCTTTAAGAGATCTGGATTTATCTAATAAAGACAAAATTGAGCTGGTTTCCTCATAATATCTGATTTTGATCTCCATTTCATTTTTTTTTCTCCCTGGAAGAAGGAAATTCATACTGTTGCTAAACCATTTGGTTACAAAATGGAGATGGAAATAGATCTTCCAATGAAGGGAAGACCTGTATTCTCCTTAGATGGGAAATGACTGAGATCTGTTTCACAGAAAATATGTTCTTACCAGCTGATTTTGGAGATGGTTGGAATAGCTCCTGCCATTAGACAAAACCTTTGTTCTGCCTCTTTGGTGTTGGGCTTTGGACTGGTTGATGTGGCAGAGTACAAGAAACTCTTTGCGAGTGGCTGGAAGTAGCTCAGCATTGACTCTGGGTTATTTGTAAGCAAACACTGTCTGCAAAGACTCCTGAAGGACAGAAAGATGAGTCCCTTGGTCAAAGATGAAAAAGTGAGGCCATTTCCTTCAGGAAGTTTTTTTTTTTTTTAGAGACACATGGCTGGCAGAGGTTTGGGGAAACCAAGGTAACTGTTCTCAGTGATGTAGGACTAGCTTTTCGTTCTCATCTAAACTGTACCTCAGTAGGAGTCAATTAAGATGTAGACATCTGAAATGCCTATGAGAGTGAAATCCTTTGTGTAGGATTCATGTACATGGACCTCCAAATACCACTTTTCCAACCCTTCCTTTTTACTTATTAGAAACCTCAAAAACATCTGATCCTGGTTTGCTGTAGCTGGATCTTCTTGCAGGGGAATATTGATGGGTTTCTTAATGCTGAATTGGAAATAACATGCTCTGAAAAAATAACATTAATCACCAGGTGACTGTGGTTGTGTCCAGCTCATATGTCCCATCTCTGAGGGGATATTCTTGGATGGCAAACACTGCTTCATCCTTTCCATCTCTGAGTGCAACGCTTTATGACTTAAGTGCAGCAGAATAGACCAAGCCAACAAAGGAAAGGGGGTGTTCACACCACCAGTCTCTTTTAGAAGGGCACTAAATGACAGCCTCAGAACCGAGGAACGTAGACTTCTGGCATGCCTCCGCTTGGTGTCACTGTGACTGTGGCAAGGAAGACTTTCTCGGAAGCCTTTCATATGGTTGCTCTACGTTTTGGGATCCAAGGCTCAGGGAGACTATTTCCTTATGGCAGAGAAAGCAGCCCAGTATCACCAAAAGTTAGCCTTTGTCTTGCACTGAGGCACCTCCCTTCTCATTTATGCTCTAGAGGGGAAAAATGGCAAAAACAGCACTGTCTAAATTGGTGATATGCCAAACAATACATTTTTTAAAAGTGGGGGTAGGGGGTAGGAAGAAAAACAGATATGAAACAATCCTGAGATTCTAATCCCAGGTACCTTCTAAATATGACTTTCATTTTTTTTTTCATTTCCAGAACCCTGCACTTAGCCTTGTCCAGCCTTTTCCCCATTGCAGCTATCTGCTCATTACCCCTTTCCTTGATAGAATGCATTCCGCTGTATTTTCAAAACTTTTTTTTTTGTTTCCCAACATTTACTTCTGCCCAAACCACACATCCAAATCTGTTCCAAAGCCAAGTTAGATTCCCTACCAGACTTCCCTCCACCCAGTAGTAGAGCTAGATGGGGTCCTAATTCCAGAAAACGTCTTTTTCAGAGTTAAAGTATTTAAGAATATGCTATGTCACCAAAGTAGCTCAGCTGTTGGCAGGCAATACCTTGCTTCTGGGCCTTCTTTATAAGATGCTCACCATTCCTTTCTGGCTGCTGCTGTCGCCCTGCAAGTTGAGGAAAGGGTTTGTTTGGGCTGTGAGGACAGGTGGAATAACAGCTCCTGCTGCTGACATCAGGCTGTTCCCAGGGGTGCTGAGCGGTGGGGAAGCCATCAGTGAGCTGGCAGGATTAAGCTGTTGAGGGGAGATGGAGGCCAGGAGAGTACTGTTGGCAGCTGATGGTGCATTATTGCTGGAGTGGAGAAGGGATGTGGTGGTCACTGGGCCAAGGCCGGACATGGAGGAACCGGTCATCTGCAGCCGCTGCAGTTCTCTTTTGTGCTGAATTTGTTGAATCATCTGGAATATTAATGTCTGCTGCTCCTAAGAACCAAATGAACATGATCAGCTGCAGAAAGATTGTAGCAACTCCCCCTCACATCCTATACCAGAAGAGTTACAAAAGGGGGGGGGGGAACCCCACCATGACAAATGCTGCTGTTTTTATGATAAGTGCCTTATGGGATTTTCTTAAGGAGAGCTGAAAAAAAATCTAAAGAAAAATTGACCCAAAGCTTTTGAAGTGTCCTTCTACACGAAAACAACTGCTTTTGTCTGTTTTGCCTGCTTGTGTGCTGTATGTTTTTTCTTCTTTTCGATCATACCCAATACTGAAGGTGCTTTTGATACTAAGCAGAAGAGATGAGTCTGAATGAGACATTATTTGTAAGGATTAAATAGTTTATCAATAAAAACATATTCAAGTCTTAAAAAAAAGACTGGATGATGAATAAGCAACTGCTTGATTAAATTTTGGTTTTTCATAGCCTGACAGATTTGGGCTGCAAACCTCTGAATTAGCAAAATGTCTCAGTCATCCAGGTCATCGTTGTCCCAAAGGTGCTTTTTTCAAGAAGCAACTGGACTTTCTGGCTTTTCTTGGAAGACGTTTCATTTCTCAGAGATGAAGAAGCAAAGCATCTTCACAGAAAACCCAGAAAGTCCAGTTGCCTCTTGGGGAAAAAAAAAACACATTTGGGATTCTGAATTAGCACTTTAGCAACCTTTAGCTCACTGCTGCCCTTTACGGCTTGTCTGGGTTTCAGGTGCTCAAATCTATTCTTTAACCTTACATTTATCAGAAAACCATGGTTTCTTCTTACACATTCTCACAGTATCTGCTCCCTGTCTTCATCCGGCAGCTACAGGGAGATGAGAAGTATCAGCTCTGGCTATCAAAAAAATTCTTATTATACTGAACATGGAAACTGAGTTTTGTCTAAAGTGCAGGGACCAAGGGAAGTAAGAACAGCAGTCTGATTCCAGTTTGTTCTGTGATGTTGATAAAACACTGTCTTCTTGAAAACCCTACACCTTGAGTGGGTGCCCTGCTGTTTAAGGTAATAGCTGTCCCTCAGCAGTTGTCTGATGAAATGTTACTTACCGGGTTGAGTGGCTGCGATGTTAAGAGCTGCTGCAGTTGCTGCAGTTGAAGCTCAGGTTGGCTGAGCAGCTGGCGCTGCTGTTCTGACAAGTGAGTCACATTAGGTATACTGGAAGAAAGATGACAAAAAGAATCGGGCAGTTTGTGCAATGCAGCACTGCTGCAAAAGACCACTTGAGTTCCACTACTTCAGAATCAAGACACCGGGGGGCTTGGAAAGCTCAGTTATTTCTCTTGCTGCATCAAATGCCACCAGCATTATCTCCTACTGATATTAATGTTATTTTTTAATTGTCCTTTGCCATACTGGAAACCAGAATAACAGTATTCAGGCTACATTTTATAAACAATTTAAAATAATTCTGCTTATACATGTATACTCTTCCCCAAATATCCAATGCTGATAAAGGTGAAGCAGACTGGCTAACACTGCTCTCCTTGTCTTGTTTTATTGATCAGCCGCTTCTGACTTCACTGACCATGCTTCCCACCTAGAATATGGTTTTACAATAGTTCTACTACCTCCTGGGTGGGTAATACTGGTCAATGTATGGGCAGGGGAATCAACATTCGATCCTGCATCCTCTTTTATACACTATGCTATAAGGCTTCGCCCTTATCCCTTCATGAAGCTGGGAGAGGTCACCTATGAACTACTAGGGTGAGGTATCATCCATTATGATACCAGTTCAACTTTTCATTCAGATCCAAGTACAAGCTGCTGTGGAACTGTTTATCCAATGTCTGGATGGGCTACAAGAGTCTGGATGGGACAAAGCAAGTTGTGGAAAAATCGCAACAAGACCGAGTGGTTGTTTGTCCAGCAGCTACGTGGTGATTGAATGCTCTCCCTACACTGCTCCTCAAGAAGCAGGTATGCAATTTGGAAATGTTACTGATTCTTAGCTGTGCCCAGATGAGCAGGTGGAATTGGTGATCCAGAGGTGCCCTTGCTCAATTGGTTGATTCCCCCAGTTGCAGTGCTTTTTGGAACAAGAAGCTCTGGTGTCATGCTCCTGCTCTCATTTTCTCCATATTGGTTTAATGAATCTCTTGTGAAGCCCATCTGGTATTGAAGTTGAAAAAAATGTAGCAGGCCTTGTGCTGATGGGTACAAGCGAACTGCAGTCTCAAGCCTATTTTATTGGTGCTGCGAAGGTATTAATGCCCTTAACTTATAAAGCTCAAAGGGTAAAGCTTCAAGATATCTAGGTAACCATACCCTCCAATTTGAATCTGGCCAGCCTGACTGTTTAGTTTGGGAGGTAAAGGGGATGGAGATCTGGAAGCAATGCCTCTCTCTCCTCTTTTAACCTTTTGAATTATATTCCTCGTGATATTTTATTGGCTCCTTTCTTTGAATTGCTGTTTGGAAAGGACTTAAAATACAACTTTTCCAACAGGTGTTTGAAGACAAAACTCACGCTTTTCTTATTCTGCCAGAATGAGTTGTTTTAAATTTACTGCCGTTCTGATTGTCATTACAATATGTGCGGTTCTTATGGCTCCTATGTTTTGATTTATAAACCACCTAGAAATATGTCATTATGGTAGTGAAAAAAATATCAGGAATAAATAAAAATAAACTGGAATAGGTCCCCAAATTTAGGGCAAAAGAAGTCCTTAAAAATCTGCCTCCGAGAAGTTTGGTTTCTTTCTTGTAGTCTTCCCTCTTTCTTACCTGCTTTGGCTCATGGAGAGCTGCAGACCGGGGGGACCACTGGTTTGTGCCAGTACTGGATTCTGGGTTTGAGTGGCCAAAGTGCCATTTAAACTTCCTAGGATGCCATTGATGGGGATCTGTTGCCCTCCTGTCAGACTGCCAAGGAGACCATCCACAAGGCTGTGAGTTGCTGTGGCACTTCCCCCATGAACTGTCCCCATGGCTCGGCTCAGGCCATTCACTGGTGGTAGTGAGGGCTGCTGTTGGACCCCAGTAGTTAGAGGAAGTGAGGCAGGGCTTTGCTGCAGCAAGGGCAGAGGTGGTGGTGTGCTGTGGAAGGACAGAGAGGAGCTGCTCCTGCTTGGGCATCCTGAATGAAGATCCTGGAAAGAGAAAGAAAGAAAGAAAGAAAGAAAGAAAGAAAGAAAGAAAGAAAGAAAGAAAGAAAGAAAGAAAGAAAGAAAGAAAGAGGGAGAATCAATATGAAGCAATAGGAATAATTTCCAGCAATTTTACATATTTTAAAAAAAAAAACAAATATTCCAAACTTCCTGTATTTTTTGCAGGATGGAATATGTGAAGGAATGGAAAATACATAGTTTTACAGAATTTATCTTGAATTTTTTACTATCACAATTACTTTTATTTTTTTAACCAAGTTTGTTCTGGTCTCCAATTTGAGCAAACATCACCAATAAATTACCAAAACCAACGTATCCTGCAGCACAGAAATTAAGAGTCTTGTTTTTTTTCAAAAAAAGAAAGTAAAAATTGTGGGCTTTGAACAGTGCACCCAGTACTTCAGGACTTAGTAATTTAGGCACAGAACACAGATGTAAAACAAAAGAGAACTATGACAGGTAGGACTAAACTACTGGCATCAGAACTGGCCCAATGTATTTTAGTGTTTGAGCTGGGCAAAGTCAATGGAACATTACCTGGGAGAATAATGCACCGATATTTCAAGTGGATAATTTATATGCAAATACAGTGTCCATGCATTTCAATAACAGGTTGCACATTCTTCTCAGTCACAGTCTCATTCACTGGCATTCAGAATGTGTGGACCATGATAGTCTGCTAAGTGAAAATGAAGACCAGAAAAAGAGATGCTTCTTACCTCAGAAGAAATGGAGAGTGCATTCTCGATACCAAAACTATTCTTGCATGGGGAGCTCTTGCTGATACTAAGTAAGTCACTGTTGCAGGCTAGAGGGGAAGAGAAAGAATCAAAAGGACATTCCACTATGCCCCTGAGCATCTTTTCAGCAAGGAGTCAGCACTGTATTAATTTAAAAAGTTTTTATCTTGATCACGCTATATTATTCCCCGGAGGGGGGGGGAGTGTTCTGTCTGGACCATGTTTTACTTTTTATTTTTAAAGCGTATTTGCTAATGATCTATTGTAGTTTCCTACAATTCAGAACAGAGGACACAATTCACAAAACATTTCAGTCACAACAACAACAACTCTAAAACCAAACCCATTAGAAAGAGTACACAGCAAAAGTACATTAAAAAAAAGAAAGAAAGAAACTGGCATCAACCATCCTTCGTGCTAATGACTCGGAAGGTTTTGTCTGATGTTGTTCAGATATCAGCAGTGATGCCTCTTTCATGAATCAAAAGCCACTGCAGTTAGGTTTGCTTACTGTTGGGAGCTAGGATGTATTGAGTCTGGCTGGAGGGGCCATTGCTGGTGGTCACCATTTGGAAGGGAACAGAGAGCTGAACATTTAGAAGCTGCAGGCGCTCCTTTTTAGCTGCCAAAGTCATGATCTGCTCCTGAAGGCGCTGATTTTCTTTCTGTAGTGAATGAAGTGCCTTGAGCATCTCCACAACTAAAGGAATTGGAAGCGGGAGAAGGAAAAGAGAGAAAGTTGAGAATGGAAAAGGGAAGGGTAACAACACACTGTTAAAATACAGTACATATGAAATGGATTTACAAGAACATTTACGGTCATTAAATAGTCATGAGTTGAGCATCTGCAGTAATGGCCACCAGCTTCAAAATGACCGGCATGACCTGCCAATCAAAGTCCGAGTCCTTTTTAATGCATTGTAATACATGTAAAAAGGAACATGGCTTCAATCACCCTAATGTGCTAAGGCATGTTTTTCTGGCTTCTTTTAGTAAGCAAAATTTATATATAACATTATGTTAATTATACCTGCTATGTCATTATCTCAAAGTTTTTCCATTGCTAAAATTTAGAAGAAAAATCCAATAAAGTATGACATGTTCCCGTAATGTTAAATCAGAGCAAATGTAACAAAGGTAATGTGAAGTCTAAACAAAATTATGTTATAATGGGATACTTACATATTTTATAGTCTAATTAACCTGACTACGTGTACTTGCCTGTACAGTGTTTATATTTAAGGGTAAAATAAAACAAAAAGTCTGAAAAACTATAATCACACTAATCACACTAATTGAACAGGGTCCAAAGAGCTGCACCTTAAGTCTGTCTCAATTGCTACAGGTTATTCTAGCTTTCAACAGCCTACAATGATTAAGCAGTTAGGGAGTAGCTTAATGCAATTAGAAATTTCTAAGCTGGTAAAGGCAGTATAAATTCCTTGTTATATTCCATCTATGAGTTTGGTCAACCTATTATGGACTCAGTGGAGCCGTACATGACAGCAATCTCTACCTCTTTGATGGAAAGAAAGATAAGAAAACCAGAGAGAGACTACCGCAGAGATGGAGCACACGGGGGAAGCCTGGGGCTACACTTCTAGACCTCTTCCATATATTGATTAAACACATGACCAGAAGGTATATCTAGAAAAAAGTACGATGATTGGATTTTTTTTATTCTGAAATCAAAACGTGTCCACTGGAAAAAAATAACAGGATAGGATTTCCCCCTCTGTTTAGAATTACTATTTCAAAAAAGAATTCAGAGAAAAGCATCTACAGTTTATCCCAAGGGTGTAGGAAGATTTGAACTCATTTTCTCAGTCTCCCTCTCTGTTGTACTAGCTCCCAACCATAAACCTCCCATTAGGGTTAAACTATAAATCCCAGATCTCCACCTGGTATCTATAATGATGAAGCATGATGGAAATTGTAGTAAAACTAATCAATGAGTCTCTTCCTCCCTATGATTGGCAGAAAACATCCCAGATGGCAGAAAGGACTTAACTTATTATGTTCATTCATATTTGGAAGAATGACTTTAAACTCTTTCCTTGATGGATGGCATCAAGTTACCATTTTCCTGTCTTGTGATGGAACAATCATGAGGAAGGCTGCCCCATTGCGAAGATGAATGGAAGGTACTGTAGAACAGGAGTCTCCAAACTTGGCAACTTTAAGACT
>JAOYMU010000077.1:73392787-73403019 GCA_025802295.1 Psammodynastes pulverulentus
TTGATAATTGAAAATTCTACTTATGTAAGCGATGAATTTGTATATTTTTGACCAATAAAACTCTTTTAAAACAAAAAAAAAGGTGTACATGACAGGATTGTAAGGAGAAAACAACTATTCTTCAAAAAGAACCATCTACAATTAGTAAAACCACATGAGTAATTCAGAGGATTGGAAGAAAATTCTATGCACCACTGACATCAAAGAACAACTTTTTTGGCTTGAATTAAAATGGTTGTGTTTGGCAGAAGAATCTTATCCAACTTGTGAAACATGGTGGTAGACCAATAGTTTGATATTAACTTCCTTTCATTAAAAAAAAAAATAGGCTGAGGCAACACTTTACTTTTTGTGTGGATGGTTCCAAATATGGTGTGGTATTGGGAAGTCAAGCAGAGCATTGCAGATATGGCAATGTATAGCATACTGTACACTTGGCTAACTTCTGTTCACCATCTCCTCCTGAAGTTTTGTCAAGTGAGAAAAGCTGTGTGAACCTGAGGAATCTAAAAACTATGTGAAAATCTAAGGGATCTATACGTTTCATTCCGATAAGATCCCTTCCCTTTTCAAGCTACTTCACAATGGTAATAGTGTTTGGGACATAGGCTATAAGTCATCATTCATCTTAGAATTATTTGATTGCCTAGCGAACAGCTTGTTTCACATTAAGAAATGCAGATAGTCATTATTAATAAGCCTAGAATATAAAACAATCCAGGATAAATGAGTTAATAGACATGAACAATAACCAATACAACTGAGGAACTTTGAAGAGTCAGACCTAGGAAAAAGGAAAAGCAGCACATCACAATTTATAAGACACAGATAATTCTTCTTGTTTTGTGTATTGTGTGTATAAACTTGCTTTTTTCTATTATTTTCAGCCTTCAAGGCAATAGGATATATGATTACGACATTACTAGAATGGGCAGTGATAAGTTTCCCTCAGTTTTAGAGGTGTGAGGGAGTTACAAGAACAGTAAGTAATACCAAAAGCACAGTAGTGTTTGGCATGGGCAATTACAAACCAATTAAGATGATTTTGTGCTGGCAGAAACAGAGCACTCCTGAGATTAAATCACTATTTGCTAGATTCATACAATAATTTAAGCTATAAATCAAGGTTTAAAAAGCTGGGTTCACATGGCACACTACCGTGTGAACCCAAGGCCAAACAATCACGTTATGGATTGACATGTTTTCCCAGTCTTACTTTTAATAAGAGTTTCTCAATCAGGATCAACCTGAAGGAGAAAAAAATCCTAGTAAATATATCACTGCATCATCTCTTATCTCAATTTCTCAGGATCACAAATCTTGAGAATCAAACAAATCCTTGAATCAACCAAAACATGTAGCAACCTGGCCAGAGGCCGCAGGAGAAGCGGATTACCTACCTGATCCCATAAGTGGTGATTCTAGGCTGAGGCTTGGAAGGGTGGATCCATGGCTGAACGGACGTGAAGAGCCACTGATGCTGGCGCTGGCCAGGGATCCCCCAGAGAAAGGCAAGGAAGAGGCAGCTGGAGTCCCAACCAGTTGGGTACCGGGCACTTCTTTATTTTTGCTACCCTTGGGCCTTCCTGGTCCATGCTTGCTTTTCTTATTGGCCTTGTGCTTTTTTTCTTTCAGGACTTCTACTTCTTCCCCACTAAGAGATGGCATGCGCTTGTGGCTGCTGCCACTGCTGACTCCACCACTCCCACTTGGGGTGCCACCAATAGGGTTGGAGGTCTTGTAGTCCACAGGGGAAGCATCCCGTCCCCTCTGCTGACTCACGGCTGAGGTGGAAAAACGCATGATGGAGCCAAAACCTGAAAAGATCACCTTCTGCTCAAAGACATCACTTTTCTGCCCTTCAGACAATGGAGAGCAGTGGGCGGAAGACGAGGACGAAGAGATGGGTTTGTGGTACTTCTCTTCCTCAGGCTGCTGCTGCTCAAGCTTTGGAAAGGTTACAAAATCCTGGGAGAAGGGCAAGGAGCTGCATGAGGTACCTGAAAGGGGATCAAGCAGAATCCTGAAATCTACAGCAAGCTGACAGGAGATGTTTTAGCTGCACCTCTCACACGTATCTCGTCTTGGTACTTTATAGAGTAAAAGATGGCAAACAGCTCCCTGTCTGCTCATCACAATTAAATCAATTCAAAGCTACAATTAAAAGACTGAAATTACCTAATTCCTCATGCCATTACTAAACTAAAAATTGTGAAGTAATTGCATGCATTTGCATTCATGGGCCTTGTCATCCTTATCTCCATTACGTATAATAAATAAACTCTATTTTGAAGTGATCTATTTGGCCACATTTTACTATTTATGTGCGGGTAGTCCTCATTTAGTAGCCGTTTGCAGTTACAACAGTGATGAAAAAAGTAATCTCTGGATCTTTGTATTTATATAGTATGACTTTTGTGGTTTTATAAAGCAAAGGAAAGCTGAACTAAGCTTTATGAGTACAGTCATTTAGTGACTGCTTCATTTAACAATTGAGTTGCCAGTCCCTAAACAAGGATTACTTGTAGTAGATATAGAAAATGTTTGGAATTAGTGGGAAATGTTAGATGCAGGCTTTACTGTACCATTTTTATGGTATCAAACTAAGTGTGTGAACTATATCAGTTAAATGTTATCTTATTCTTGCTTCACCATGAGGAGGAATAATTGGACTTTTAAGTGCACGTTGCATTTTTGTTGTCTATGATATGATATGTTGTAATATGCATGTATAAAGTCTTAGCTATAGGTACTTAATTAAGTTACTAATGCTGCTACTATTTATATAACACTTATTATCTCAGTTTCATAGATACAGAAAGAGCAATAATCACTTGCCTAAAACCAATAATTAGAGAAATGGATCTTGATCCACAGATTCCACACTATCAATAGATTATCAATGGTCAAAGAGAAGAGACTGGCAATCAGGGACCAATTGTTTAAACAAATGAAAAAAAGTCAAATACAGCTGAATTACATAATTGATATATGTTGTGTTTCCTTTTCTTGTATCATCAGTCTGTATTCTGATAGTCATCAGGGATAGGATAGAACTTTGTAAGATATGATTATCCACTGATCAGCTCTACTTCATTCATTTGAACATATGAAAACTTACTGGGACTACCAACAATCCCTGAAGCCTAACTTTGTATCTGTAAGAGTTAGAACATTTGGGAGAAAAAAAAGAAAAGATAGAAAACTTGCTTGGACTTACTTCTGGTCAATGCACAGCAGGAGGAGAATTAATAACAGGCCTCCTCTCTAATAGGAGCCAAGGGTACTGTAAAATAGTAAAGACTTATCTACCATTCAGAAGACTTGCCCACCTACCATTCAATACAGCCTAGCTAATTCAGTATGTTAGTCTGATACCTCCCCCTTCCCATTCTTCCTATTTCTTTCTGTTCTTCACCTGCTGGTGGAAATGTTGCACTGGAGGAGGACGAGCCAAACCCTATTGAGCTTTTCCCACTTCCAGACTTCTTGGTTTTGTGGCTTGTGCCATGGCTTGAAGATCTTTTGCCTTTTACCTCCGACCTGATGATCTCTGAGGATTCTTTACTGCTCTCGTGGTGATTGGTGGAACTCTGCTGAAATATGAACAAACAGGGGAATTAAAAGGTGGTGTGTTGAAGATTTCTTTCATATCCATTACTGCATGGCATATTTTATATTTCAGAAATATTTGCTCGGAAGGTCTAAAAAGAGGAAATCATCTGCATCACCAAAAAACAGCCTCAGAAATTATTTCTCATTCTGGATCCTGGCTGAAAAATATTGTGGATTTTTTCCCCCATGGATGTGTATTTTAAAACTCAAATGAGGACCTGCCTTTGCTTAAAATGAGTCCATCACTGCCTGAAGCATTTCATCCCACTGTCATAAAGCTCTTACTTTTAGCCCAATATTCTTAGTGCCAAGTCCAGATGCATTTTTGAATGTTGCCAAGAATCATCTTGATGTGATGGAAAGGCGGGGGGAGAGGGAGTTATATTAATGGCTTTAAAAAAATAAATCTTATCATTTGAACCCATGGATTTCATTCCATAAAAATAAAATGTGTTCCATAGAAGCATTTAGAAATTCTCAGAATTGTAATATCAAAAAATCTGAAGGATGCCATTGTGAAGTTTGGAAATGATGAATTTAAACAAGATTAATAATACTTAGCCTTATAATAACCATTTACAAGAAAAACAAAGCACTCGTACAACAAATTTCTTTTTCTCTCTTTCAAATTTATATAGCTGCTAATCTCACAATAACTAACTCTTGGTGGATATAACCATAACAACTGCAGATAAAATAACATTAAAATTACCCCTATGATCATCCAGAAGCAGCATAGGTCAAGCATATTTATAGGATTTGCCTACAAATATGTAAATACACCCAGCAGGTTGAAAAACTGAAAAGAGAAAGAATAAGTTCTCCAATCTGCTTTTAACACATTATATATGCTTTTTCTTTCTGTTTTCCTCCCCCCCTGAAACTGGTCTCTCTCCTGTATCTCAGACAGTATCTTCAAGCAAAACTTCTAAATTATCTTATTCCTATACGGTTAATGCAATTAATATTTTATGTTTACTATTTTATGTCCATGTTCCCATGTCCTTGGACATTTTTTATTTCTTTTAAGCAAAAATTCAAACAGTCAAGCTTTCCTCTCCAGATTTTATTTTTGAACTGCTGCTCAATCACCTATATCAGAACTAATGTAAAATTATATAATACAGAATTGCCAGGGAAACTTGGATTTACTGTTATAACCAATACAAACTATGTAAATACTGTTTTACTATTCCTTCCGGATTATTTCAGTAGCTCCTATTCAAGTTTCTTAATTGAATAAGGGATCATACAATATTCTTTATCCAGATCATTTTAGCTTCACACATTTTGTGATGTACAACTGGGAGTAATTTATTTATCAGCTGATTTACAGATGGTTTTGCAGCTCTCCAAGCAAACAGGGATAAACTCAGAGAAGAAGTTTTAAAAGGAGTAGAAACTAAAGCAATAAATGACAATATGGTGGAGGGTAGAAGACCAACGGTTAAACCAAAAATACACCTTAGGTGCTCTGCAACAGATACAGCAATTATACATTAAAATGAGAGATAATCCTGCATGGGCAATTTACTTGGGTGATATCATTTTGAGGAGACAATCTCTCTCCTTCAGCTCTCTACACATTACACTAATTGTGTACAATCATATTATTAGTTGAATAAAAATTTACTGAATTTTCTCTGTTATGTCAATTCCGTGCAATCAGTTCTGTGCTAAATGCATTCTTGATGAGTATATGAAAACCAGAGCTTGAAAATTCTGAAGTTCTATAAATTTGTCCAAGAATATAACTCTCTGGATGAATACAGATAGTCCTTGACATACAACCATTTGTTTAATGACCGTTCACAGTTGCAACAATACTGGAAAAAGTAACCTATGACCAATTCTAACACTTATGACAGTTGTAGCATGTCCTGAAGTCACAAGATCAAATTTCAGGCGCATGGCAATCAGTGGTGGGATTCAAACTTTTTTACTACCGGTTCTGTGGTTGTGGCTTGGTGGGTGTGGTGGGCGTGGCTTGGTGGGCGTGATAGGGGAAGGATACTGCAAAATCCCATTCCCTCCTCACCCCACTAACCTGCTTTCCAGCTCTGTTCTCCTGTGCAGGACAACAAAAGAAGACCCACCCAATCAGCTGGGACTGGGGAGGCAGAGAATAGATGGGGGTGGGGCCAGTCAGAGGTGGTATTTGCTGGTTCTCCAGAATTACTCAAAATTTCTGCTATCGGTCTCCGAATTACTCAAAATTTCTGCTACCGGTTCTCCAGAACTGGTCAGAACCTGCTGAATACCATCTCTGATGGCAACTGGCATGTATTTACGACAGTTGTAGCATCCTGGAATTTTGGGATTATAATTTGCAACCTTCCTAGGGAGCTTCTGACAAACAAAGTCAATGGGGGAAACCAGATTGCTTAACAACCACATGATTCATTTAGCAACTGTATTGATTTGTTTAACAACCATGGCAAAAATGATGGTAAAATGGGACACGATCAGAGGTGGTATTCAGCAGATTCTGACCAATTCTGGAGAACCGGTAGTGGAAATTTTGAGTAGTTCGGAGAACCGGTGGTAACCTTCCCTCAGGAGTGAGGAGGGAATAGAGATTTTGCAGTATCCTTCCCCTGCTATGCCCACCAAGCCACACCACGCCCACCAAGTCACAACCACAGAACCGGTAGTAAAAAAAATTGAATCCCACCACTGGACACGATTCACTTAACTTCTTGCTTAGAAATGGAAATTTTGGCTTCAATGGTGGTCACAAATTGAGGGCTATCTGTAACCAACTGAGTTGATTTATAAATTCAGTTGGATCTGTAACTATCTCTTTGAGTCTTCACATTTGCTAAACATTGCACAGGTCAATAGAAGTAATGTAAGTATTCCTCAAAGAAATGAAAACAAAGCAAAAAAACAATAATCCACCATCACCCATCATCCATATACCAACCTCATTAACTACTCCCTTTCAGAAAGAAACACTGAGGAGGGTTTCCTCCTTATCAGTACCTCTCTGCTTATGTACATTGGAAGCTACTCACAATATATGTAAAGTTACAGGAATGCAGAGAAGCACATGTCGGGGGGGTGGAAATAACTCAGAAACCACATCAAAGACCTTTTAAAATCCATAATGCCAAAAGATGACTGAAATAATAGTAATATATTAATGCTGGGCCAAAATGTGACTCCAAAATGAACCTTAAATGGAAAATTCATTAAATTTTCAAACAGCCAACAGAAAGACCCAGATGTTTTCAGAGATTACTGGTTTGAAGCTCAGATTTTTCCATTAAAGTTCAAACATAACAACCAATTTAGGAAGCAAACTATTTGCCATTCTTCTCAGGGGTGTCACTTTTACATGGCTTGAATGACAATTGCAATTGCCTGTAAAATTTTACCCTTTAAACTAAATGAGAAGCCTTAGTTTTCCAAATTGCTTTACTGTTACAAGGTCTTTTTCTGCTATGAATTTTGTTGCCAAACTCCTAACTTCATTGGCTCAGAGTGGGTGCTCTAAATTGGGGTGGGGGTGGGGAGTGCAGAGTATGTGGCCCTTCAGATGCAACTAAACTACCATTCCCAGCGGTGCAGCAAGCACAATAAATAGTAAGGATAGTAGTAAATTCTGGAGGAGCAGAAATTTCTCCTTCTCTTCTATTTAAACCTTTTTCAGTTCAATTAACTGTTTTGTGTTTATGGCAAACACTTTTCATTTAGGCACCATTAAACTTCTTTCTTCATCCTTGCTTCTTTCTTTTGCTGTCAGATCCCTTCCTAATAGCTGTTGCATTTGCCTACATTACTACACTACTGTCACTGCCTCTATCTTAAAATATTGTGGCATAGATTTAATTCCACCAGCCTGTTCCAGCTTCCAGCTCCATCCAGACAGGCTTTCAGCCATTTGGATTTTGGCCAATCTCTTAGATGTATGATAGCAACTGGAATAACTTCAGTGGGGCAAAAGGCAGCCAGCCACTAGTAGGGTTTTGCTTTTTGCTTCAACCTTTTGGAAACATGACTGTTCTCCCTCTGACCATTTTTTTAGCTCTTCACCATCAACTCTGAGTTGCAAAATCAACAATATTCAGAGAGTAAATAAATACACCCTTAGAGTATGAATACAGATGTAGAAACATCAAACACCCAGAGTGAATAAATATTAACCAGCATATCACTTGAGGGAAAATTATACCCTGAATCGATCTCTTCTCAATATTCCTGCATATCCTTTCCTGTGAGGCAAGAGGATCTTCTCTTGTGAAATGTGTTGAGTTTAAGGACTGACCTGAACTGAAGTAAGAGTAGGGAGGGGAGAGTACACAAAAGCCACTGAAGGCAGAACTGTCCACCATGGTTTAGATTAGGTCTGCTGAGAGCAAGATCAGGAAGACAGAACAATGAACAATCGGAGTCAGACAAGGGTGCCCCTCATTCAGACAGAGATGCCATGGAACAACTCATGAAGGCAAGAATTAGCAAAGAAGAATGAAAAACCTAGAGTAGGGGTGTCAAGCTTGCGTCACCATGGCAGCGTCCCCTTCGCTAAACCGGGAATGGGCATGGCCAGCACGCAACGCATCCAGTCTGTGGGCCGGGAGTTTGACAGCCCTGGCCCCGAGAGACAGAGATTCAGAACGTTTGTCCATATTTCTAGAATAAACATCCACTACCCCACAGCCAATGTGGAGATTATATAGTAGGCAAAATGTAGCACAAACACATTTGAATAATGAGAAATTCCACCCCAAAACCCAGATGAAAACAAATTACAGGATCTACTTAAAGAAATCAATCTATTGTGTATCTGCATTTTTCTATTTCAAGACATGTATGTACTGTACAGTATGTACACTGTAGATGACTGAATGTGCCTCCAAGTAGCCTAGCCACAATGATTTCCCATAATTTCAAAACATAATGTAGGTATGATTCTGGAAACTGCAAAGCTTTGAATTTACCTCCTAAAGGAAGTAATTTATGGGGAACAAATTGCATCTATTTACTACCAAGCTAAAAGTATACGTTTAGCTTAGAGATGATCAAATCTCTGGTAGCGGCCAGAACTGAAAATATTTTTTTTCCCCAGGAACAAATCTACCAAAGGTCTCTTTAACAACTTTTATTAGTCATAATACAAAAATTCTAGCAAGTGAACTATTTCCAGTTTAAAACTGACATGTAATTATATATATAGCAGAGCAGACACTTTTTGAGTCTCCTTCTTTACAACGCATTGGAGAGGATGTATATATGGTATTTGTTCTCTGATAAAAGAGGAATTTTAATATTTACTGAATTGTTGATATAGTGGTTACTTGAATCCTTATTGGCTTAAGAATAGATACCTAAGTCAAGCCCTACAAACTTTATATTCAAGTAGTTTTTCCTCCCTTACAATACAAACCAGCCTGTCTATTAAAAAACAAACTTCTTGAGAATGCCACATTTGCTAGAAATTCATTATAAGCCCATTTTTGACACAGTGCCCAGTTGTAAAATTGTCTCATTTTTAGTTACATTTGGTGTCACATCTTACAAGCTTTTATCACCATAAGTATTTTCTCAGGCTCTCAGTTAAAAGTATTTTCTCAGGCTTTCAGTTAAATAAAGCTATGTTTCGTTTCCTGCTATTGATACTTTAGTTACTCTGAATTGAATTTATAAGTTACTTAAAGATATTCATTTCAAATATTTATATATCTCTCTGCCGAGTTCTAGGTGGCTTAGAACATCTATAAATCACAGAAAAATAAAAAAATAAAGCAGCAGCAAAACACAGTAGCAATAAAAATGTTTAAATATAACATTTTAAATGTTAACTTGATAAAAAGAGGCAAATGATTAAACACTGAATATCCTCTTAAAAGTTAAAGTCTTCACCAGTTTTAACAACAGAGGAGTTATCTGTGTGCTTGATGAAATGGCTTATACTGTACAATATTTTTTTCCTTCCTTAATCTGAGGTTGTGTTATACATGATATTGAGTTTGTGTTATAGATGATATTGAATGAGGCAATTTTTAAAGATTGGGCCAACTTTTGCTAAGAGAAACAAATATGAAATGGAATCTTCATGTTTAAGGCATGGTAGAAGATAGGGTAGAAATAGATTTCATTTGCATTTTAATGTGAACTTAATTAAGTTATTTGAACTTAATTTGATGATATATTTAAAGCAAAGTGTTAAAATGTGTATGTTTGGAGGAGAAATGTTCAAATGTGTAAACTTATGAAAATAAAATGGAACCCCCCCCCCAAATAATATATCTTGCAAGATATATGTGTGAGGTAAAGCTCCATTTAAAATACGTCAAAGGCATACAAATACTTGAAACATGTAATTTTTTTAAAAAATATGACAGATTGATGTGGAAATGATTGTAATACATTTACAATGGAAAACTGAATTAACCAAATTTTTATTTTTCATTTTTTAACCATACAAATTAAAGAGCCAAGTGATAGAGCTAGCATTTGATTTAGGAGAAGCCATGAATCCAAAAGGGTGACAGAGCAATTGTGGGGGAAGATTTTTTTAATCATCTGCAGGAAATTGCTTTAATTTGCTATATTATAATTTCACACACACACACACACACACACACACACACACACACCGGCCAGTTTTATTA
>JAOYMU010000077.1:73450911-73465316 GCA_025802295.1 Psammodynastes pulverulentus
GCATTCTGGGCTAGCTGCAGCCTCCGGATGCACCCCAAGGGGAGCCCCAGGTAGAGAGCATTGCAGTAGTCCAGGTGGGAGGTGACCAGCGCCTGAGTGACTGTACGGAGAATTAATAATAATAATAATAATAATAATAATAATAATAATAATAATAATAATAATAATAATTTAGAGAAGTGAAATGGAAAGCAAGGGCAGGATGCCTATTTCCCCTTTTGCCTTTCATTGATTTCCCAGAAGTCTCCTTCTTGGTCACTTTCCTAACTCATTTTTATGCCAACTAGATGAGAAATGGGGTGCAGTAGTGAAACAGTCAAGCAAGCATTAAATATTCTCCTGCTTTATTGTTTCCCTTAGGAAGGTTTTCCCTGTTCCTTTCCCCACCCCAGTTCCTTTTTTTAAAAAAAACACTACTTAAAATTTTTGTTTCATATTTAGTGCAAAGGCAAAAGACATGTTATTTAAAAAGAAAGATTGAGAATTAATCATCAAAATGATGGCCACTCCAATCTCAGATTTGAAATGAAAATGGAGAGCTGTGATTTTCACTGAGTGAATAACAGGATGTTGGGAGGGTAGGTTGGTGGAAAATGGACACAATATTTTCCTCCATTAGAAGCAGTCTTTTTAAGATAACTGAAGAGGAGAAATAAGCCAGAATGAAAGCATCCATAAAACTTTTAGGTTCCAGGAAGAAGCTACAACCAATCAGAGGAATTCTTCATTCTTACTGGCTAACAGTATTTCACTGATAAATAAAAGTGACGGAAGAAACTGAAAGGTTGGGAAACAGAAATTGGGGAAGAAGAAAGTGATTTTGAAATATATGCTTATGGACTCACCAGGTAACATGGAAGGCTTGCCGACAACCATGACGATTGCAAGTCATGCAGGCTCCAGAAGCTGCTTTGCTCTCCCTGCCCTGTTCTTCACAGATGTAACAAGTCTGCAAGAAAAATAACAGAAGTTCATCTGATTTTCTAATATGCCTCTCAGTGGAGATCCCAAAATGCAAATTTAAGAATGACGTTGTTTGGTGATATATAGTAACTTGTGACAGCATAGGATAGTCTGGTGCCCTTCAAATAAAGGGGCCACAGAATTCATAGCCAATCAATATGATCTCTGAAAAGAACCTCAGAACAAAGCCTGAGCCTGAGAACATATGGTCATCAGATAGTAAGGTACGTATTATGGTGGAACAGTCCACAGAGGCTTTAGTTCTGCATCTCTAGAGATTTTTAAGAATAGCCACTTCTCAAGGATGATTTAATTAGTTTTCTTCTCTCTCTCTGGAGAGTGGGAACCTTGTGGTCCCTTCCAATTCCACAATTCTATAAGCAAGATGCAGTTGTATCTGTGTGTGTTTGTGTTTGAAAGAGAAAGAGAGAGAATAATATTCTAAGCACATGGGAATGCAATCTTGATTGATATGTCCATGTTTGTAAAGAGAAGACTTAAAATTTCCACTCCTACTTTTCTTCATGAAATTATAAAAGAAAAAGAAACACTTAAAAAAGGGGTTTTAAAAAGCTTGCAATGGGTTGAGAGACATAACATTTTGTTAAGTTACTTGGCCAGTCTTGTCTGGGTTTGGAAGCTAAGCAGAGTTGAGCCTATGAAATGCTAAAATGGTAGACTATTAGAAACTACCAGATTTGTATTTTAGGAGACTGAGAAGTTGGTAAAAATAACTCAGAAGGAAGCATTGAGAAACCAAGTTTCTTCTATGACCCAGAAAATTCATGGATGTTTCCATATGGTCACAATTACTTGACACCATAAGGAGAAATCTCTACTCATTTTTACTGAAACAGGATTGGGCACCCATGTTTTTAAAAAAAAAAAAAACAGTAATGCATACAAAAGACAGGGAAACTGCATGCTCTAGTATTTAATTTAATATGTGATATAATTTAATGTGTGACCTGGCCCCAAAGCTTCAAAATAGAAATGGGTTAGCTAAGTTGTGATAGATCTCTCCTTTACCTTGTTGAAGCGGTCATGGGGCACATACTGGAGGACAATGGGCTCCATAGTGAGAACATTCGCAAACTGCACCTCAGGGATATACAGAGCACAGACAACATGGGCCCAGCCTGGATGCCAGAAGGACAAAAATGATATGGAGAAAATAAGGAACATATCAGAAAAAGGCATAAATCAAACCGTAATTGGTTTCTGTGGGGGATCAAGCTTTTATGGTCTGATTTTAACTGAGGTAATAAAACCATATTTTTCAGACCGCAATTGAGGCCTTTAACGAACCATTGTTCCTCCAAACACAGCCCATTATCTCTATAGATAGAACACAAGATTGGGGAAAAGACTTCTAGGTGTTCACCCATATGCTAATTATTGGTGCACAGGGCATTTTCTTTCTAAGAGAAAAATCTAGTTCAAAATATATAATCCTATCAAGGGAGAAGATAGGGGCTTTGAATTTGACCATCACCAGTCCATACCTGGAGACTCAACAAACATATAGATCACCTGATTGTAGTATTTTCTCCAACTTTGTGAGAAATACTGTATTTCTATTCAAATATGCATTCACAGCTGTAGATTAACAATGTAATTCTATGCTATTGTAGATGCCTGAACTATAGTTCCAGCACTTAACAAGCAATTGACTTGATGATATAAAAACTTTGACTGCAAGACTGGCATCCTCTTTTTTTTGGTAACATACAAGATTTATTGTTACAATGAAAATGACATCTTTGTTGATTCCTCTCTCAAAGATTCCAGACCAGCTATAATTTCTTTCTCCTGCTTCCAAGTTTCATTTGTTCACAGTTCTAAGGGAGCTTGATTAATCTAAACACTTTCTGAAAAAAATGGCATTGGGTGAACCAAAATATATTTATTATTATTTATAATGGTGATCAAGTGAGACATAACTCCTTATGTTCTGGGGATGGAGTCAGGAAGTGTTGGTATTGTCATTTCATAATAATGGAGCTGGCAAGCATTTGGAATAATTGCTGCAACAAACATAAAACGTTTGTTACAGGCACTGCACTGTCTGCCAATAGGCTTCGAGGTACAAATTCAAATTGCTGGTTTTGACCAAAAATAATTTGATTCTCAGGTACCTGCAGGATAGTTGACTTCAAGACTGTATCTGTCTTAATGTTGTGCCTTTTTCTCTTGGGAAATTTGGGAGAGAGTGAGAAATGTTTTTCAGGAACTGCATTCACCCTTTGGAAATTTTTTGCCTTAGAGAGCTGGACGGTAACTTTGCCTATGAGTTTCAGAAATCTAAAAAGTGGAACTATTCTGAAGGGCACTGAATGACTGAAATCCAATCATGATATGCCCCTTAATAATGACCTTAATAGTTCTGCTGAATTTAAATTCTTTTGCTTATTCTTTTTTGTCTATTTTTACTTCTAGTGATCAAATTTAGATGACCGCCCATCTCACAGACAAATGACCCTTATCACTGTGCTACCGTTTTGACCTTGATTTTAAGTCCACATGCCATGGTGCTCATGATATGTGGCAGAAGGAAAAGATGTAAAAAGTAGCTGAAAAGCAAATATTCCTTGTTTAGAATGAGAAATGATATCTGGACTGCCTTGCTATCTTTAAAAGTAAGCTCACCTCCACTATCAGTCCGTTTCAGTGCTCCATCTTTATGAGGACATAGCTCACATCTCTGTACATTAAAACAAAAAAACAAAAAGATCCAAGGTTAGGAGTGATACAGTACTTTCAGGATTTCAGAAAGTTACAGTTCTCATTATTCTTGATCAGATAGAAGAACATCCAAAGTTCTTCTTTGGGGCAGATCTTAGTTCTATAGAACTGGATTAAAATATATTTTAAATCACACATTTTAGAGATAATTTTCTGGAAATTTATATTTAAATGTATTATGAAAACTAGAGACCAACTTAGAAATCAAACAGATTTTAAAATAAAGAAATATGAATAAGGCAGTGCTTGGAAAAAGTATTATTTTCAGCACTGTGACAGGTAGATCTTCAACTAGAAAAGTTATGGATAGGAAGTTAGGCCTGTTTCTCATAAGGATGTGCATGTCTCTTGAGAGACAAATGGAAAAAAAAAAAGAGGAACAAGAGTCAGGGGTCAATTTATGGCAGGTGGCCTCACATCAATAAATTTGCAACTGAAAAGACCCTTACATCCTTTGGTTCAAAACCTCGCTGCTCCAGTTTATTAGGGGGAAAAACGTAAACATGACACACTCTATCAGCCAGCCAGCCAATTTGCTCATCTATTCCTTGCTTAAACAAGACTATAAAAACTATTCATGAATCTCCTCACCTTTCCCAGAAGTTGCCCTGCAGTCAATCCAGCTCCCAAGGAAAGGAGACAATTATTTTACAAAGCAAACTGAGCTTACTTTATCTAATGGAGCCAAATTCTTTGGTAAGACAATGAAGAACGAGAGTTCCTACAATTCTTAAAAGCAGCATCTTGTTAGTACCACTTAATAATGCCTTGGTAAGACCATTCTTGGAATATTGCATCCAGTTTTGGTTGCCACAATATAAAAAAACACACTGAGGTTCTAGAAAGAGTGCAGAGAAAGCAACAAAGCAACAAACAGGACTGGAGGCTAAAACATACGAAGAACGGTGCAGGAATTGGATATATCTAGTCTAGTAAAAAGAAGAACTAGGAGTGATGATAGCAGTACTATATTCCAATATTTGAGGGGTTGCCAAAAGGAAGAGGGATTCAACTTATTCTCCAAAGCACCTGAAGGCAAAACAAGAAGCGATGGATAAAAATTTATCAAGGAAAGAACCAACCTAGAACTAAAGAGAAATTTCCTGAGAGTTAGAACAATTAATCAGGGGAATGATTTTCCTCAAGAGGTTGTGAGGACTCCAACACTGGAGGTTTATACGAAGAGACTGGACACCATTTATCTGAAATGGTATAGGGTTTCCTGCTCTAGTATGAGGTTGGTCTAGAAGACTTCCAAGATCCCTTTCAACTCTTTTATTCTGTTAATCTGTAATCTTGGATTTATTATATCTGGAAACAATCAATCTCTGACATTTGGAATCCAGCTATAGACATTCAAAAGTAAGCATTATCTCCTTAAGCATTTGTGCCCATATTATTACTTCATACATGTTACTCTGCTTTAGCCAGCAAAACAGAAGCTGAGGGGTGATTCTTCCAGCAAAACTATATTTGAACTTAATTCAAGGTTCTCTGTGGCTAATAAACAGTTGCCATTGCCTGAGCATGTAGGGCACAAATTGATTGTGTTGATTTGGAAAATGAAGGTGGGTGTTGCTTCATTGGAAATTAGCAAAAATGGATTAAAGTTATTCTATAGCCTGCACTGTCTGAGCTGATGCACTCTACTCTCTTTTCCTGCTCTTTCTCTGAAAAAAAAGTTAAAACATTTCTGAAAACAGAGATAAAGAACTATTTCAAAGGGTATTTCTAAGTAAAGTTTGTTTAGTGCAGAAAGCACAAAATGAATGAAGGAAGCAGAAAATGAATTAAGACAAATCCCTATATCAGTGATGGAGAACCTTTTTGGCACTGAGTACCCAAACCAGAACATTTCTGCATGCATGTGCATGTGCGTGTGCTGGAGCCCCCAAACGCCCTTAAAATGGCCTGTTTTGGGCCGTTTTTTCGGCCATTTTCCAGCGCTCCGGCACCCGCAAAGACCAGCTGGCCAGAAATCAGAAAAGCAGCTGGCAATGGTGCATGTGCCCACTGAGAGGGCTCTGTGTGCCACTTCTGGCATGTGTGCCATAGGTTTGCCATCACGGCCCTATATTATTTTTTATACAATAGCGGGACCCCCCCCCCAATCATGGTGATTTATATTATAGGTAATCTTTATTCAGTGATTCCCTCATTTAGCAACAGTTTGTAGTTATGATAGTGATGAACAAGTAATGTTGCAACCAATCCTCACATTTGTGATCTTCACAGATCTGTAAAGCAGAGGAAAGGAGGTAAAATCATAAGCATAATCAGTTTTACTTAGTGACTATGAGTTGCTGATCCAATTGTGGTCAGTAAACAAGAATTACCTGTGCTTGCTTTATATAGAATCTGATAACTAGAAATCACTGCTGCAACCCTATGTTGTAATAAGGGTTTTTCAACATTAGAACACTAGTAACTTAATGCAATTTCATGAGAGGTTAAGGGCAAATAAATAAAACCCCTCAAACATGTCTAATTTTCTATCAATAAAGCTCTATTCTTGATTATGGGTTCCAGGATTTATTTTTAATTAATGTTTCATTGCTGAAGAAAAAAATCTCTGTCCTAATGCACTACATTTATTCTGAAATTGTGTTCCTGTTATGTAACAAACAGTAAATTGCTTTGTTTTAGTTGGTTAGCTGATTATTTTTGTAAAATAAAATTTGTAAGTTATTCCCATGGGTTTGTTTTGAAATGCCTTTGATAAAGGATTTTACCTAAAGCAACCTAGCTCATAATATATATATGGTACACATTTTCACTAGCACCTGGAATACTTTCTTTTCCTTTTTTGGGGGGGGGAAGTTTGCATTGTGCAAACATTCAGCTTATTTCATGGAATTTTATTTGTGTGCATATCCGGAGGAAGGGGCAAAATCCAAAGATTGCCAGTTTCCATTTGTAACCTTGTAGTGGTTCACTTTTTTTCTTTTTTCTTTTTTCCTTCTTTGTACCAAATAAGCTCTGTTAATTGCGGAAGGATAAAATAACTGCATAGTACATATCTCCCTTAGTCATGAGCTATTTTTTGAAACAGTTTATGTTTAACATTTAAAAGACAGAAAAGCTGTATTTAAAGAATTTATAAATGGTTTGCATGATTTTTATACCAATTATTATAAATAAACAAAAACAGCAAAGTCCACATTTTGGATAGAGAGCACCATCGGTTTGAAAGAGGGGTAAAAAGGCCATTTATGTTAACATTGAGCAGCCCTCTCTCAACATAAGGGAAGAATAAAAAAACACCACCTATCTCCTGTCTACAACTCCGTCCTTTCAGCATTTCCAAGAAGATTTCACCCCCATTTGCACAGGTAACAATGCAGGTAATCCTTAGGGCACAGATAAAACCCAAGCGTCTCCAAAAATTCTCAGGGAAAGTGCTAACGACCAGATGAATGCAAAGAAATATGATCCTGCCAATCCACTCCCCTATCCTGTCAAAATTAATCCTTCCATCGGCTACCACCAACTTGCCAGAACCAGTGAAGCTTCTTGGATGAGAAATGAAACTTCTTCTTCCTCAAGGGAAAAAACAGCCCAGTTGTCTTTTGAAAAAGTACCTGTGAGACAACTATGACCTGGATTTGAAATGAAAGTAAAAGTAAAGGTAAAGGTTCCCCTTACACATATATGCTAGTCGCTCCTGACTCTAGGGGGCGATGCTCATCTCAGTTTCAAAACTGAAGAGCCACTGCTATCCAGAAATGTCACTGTGGTCATGCGGCCGGCACCACCAAGTGCCAAAGGCACATGGAACAGTGTTACTTTCCCACTAAAGGTGGTCCCTATTTGTCTACTTGAATTTTTTATGTGCTTTCGAACTGCTAGATTGGCAGAAGCTGGGACAAGTAACAGGAACTCATCCCATTACACGGCATTAGGGATTCGAACCACTGAACTGCCGAACTTTTGATCTACAAGCTCAGCGTCTTAGCCACTGAGCCACCGCTGTCCCTGTAATCTGTGACTAAATAATATTAATTAGATTTTATGGACAACTTTTTATATGACAATTATAAAAAAATATGGTTCAAGCACTAATGAAGAAGAAAAGGAGCTTGACAAGTACTATGGTGAAGTTTAGAACATGTAGGCAACATATGCTGTTTGTGGTTGTGGACTGGAATGCCACAACTGGAAATATTGAAGAAAACCTAGCTGGGATAAATGGCCAAAGAAACAGATATAGAGAACACCTTCTGTATCAGGCCTGCCACAGTCTGATCTCCTAAGAAAGTAAAACTCCATTTGACTGAAGTGAACGGACACTTTTAGTAAGAGATGCTGATTGCAATAGAATCAAGCAGAATCTGAAGTTCCCATGCACCAATACAGAACTAGCCCCTTGGTTGCCCCAACCCTCCCCCCATAGTCACCTGTGTACAACCAATCCAGCACTGCCAAGATGATTTGGAAAGCGCTGAGGTGTTTAGGCTGGTGAAATTCCACTCAGGATATACAGCATGGACTGGATTCCCAAATGTTCTGTTATTCCTCAACTATTAATCCCCCCTCCCAATTTCCCATCATAAAGCTATACAGCTTTATTGCCCTTTTGTTTCCTCCTCCCTTCCCCTGTTGATGGCAGAACGTCAGCAAGGTTGGTGGATCTGATACTCAGTTTCTATCAACCCAATGATTTAATCATTGCTAACACACTCCTCAAACAACAAAAATGATGCTTATTATGGAAATCATCAGATTGAATACATAGAAATAAAACTAAAACATATGAAGGATGATTACAGGAATTGGATATGTCAATTCTAATGAAAAGAAGGACTAAGGAGACATGCTAGCAGTATCCAATGTTTAAGGGGCTCCTACAAAGATGAAGGGACCAAACTATTTTTCAACGCACCAAAAGGCAAGGCAAGAAATAATGGATGGAAACTAACCAAGGAGAGAGGCAACCTAGAACTAAGGTGAAAATTCCTAACAGTAAGAGCAATCATCCAATAGAATAGCTTGCCTTCAGAAGTTGTGGGTGCTTCATTACTGGAGGCTTTCAAAAAGAGACTGGATAACTCTTTGTCTGAAATGGTATAGGGTCTCCTGCTTGAGCAGGAGGTTGGACTAAAAGACCTCCAATGTCCCTATTATTCTATATTCTATGTTCTAATTTACCATATTATGAGTACAAGGAGTCAGACAAAGCAAACATTTGGCCTTGAGCTAACTGAAGGAGTGAGAGCTGGCTTTATAGGCTCCTTGAACGTATCCATCCTATATGTTGGATATATGTTGGAGAAGATAGATTAGAAGAACATAATGTGGTTTTAAAAGAAGCCACAGAGAAGGCACATCAATACATTAATGTTGTTAATGCTGCTCTGATAACAGAAAATGCAAATAATCTGCAAGCTCTAGCATTGAAAGTGAAGGAGCCTAGTGGGAAAAGTGGACCTAAAATTAAATATAAAGAAGATAATGTTAATGACCTCAGGTACAGCAAACAGCCTTAGACTCAACAATGAAGACATCCAAGTGATGGATAGCTGCTGCCTTTTGGGATCTACTATCACCAGTAAAGGAAACAAATGATTAAAAAAAACCACCACAGACTACCACTTGGTGGAGTAGCCAGGAAGGTCTTGGAAAAGATATTAGATACTGTCATGTTCTATTCCTACAAAGATCAGACATGTGCAAGGAATGCTTTCCTCTTTGACTTTGATGAAATTGGAGTTTGAATAAACAGGACAGGAAATGTACTGAAACTTTTGAATGTTGGCGTTGGAGAAGTTTCCTGGGAATGTCATGAAGAGCAGGGGAGAGGAGGGGACAATTGGGTCATCAAAAGAAATCAACCCAGAGTTCTCACTTGAGGCACAAAGAGTAGGCTTCAATTGTGGGTATATTATGAGAAGACCTAATTGTTTAGAAAAGAATTTCTAAAAGAAGGCTTTAATACTGGGAAGAATGGAAGGAAGAAAAAGGGAATGGTGACCAGCAAGGTGAATGGGCTCAGTTATAGTTACAATGGTCCACTGTTGGAAGACCTGAAGGATCATGTTAGATACAGATAAACCTGAAAAAAAAAATTCTATCTATGTGGTTGGTAACCAAGTTAATGGCATATGATCATCACCAATCACAACAAAAACTTGAAAACAGGAAAGCCAAGAAAATGAAGAGTGCCCATCAGTTGTAAAATAGATCATTTACAAATTCCAGAATTTATCTTTTACAAGTGAGAAGACTGCTGTTATGTGCAATTTTGAATAAACAGTAGATGAGAGAGAAATAAATTGGTTGAACATGGATGATGGCGTTAAGAGCACAGAAATCTGGATCTGATTTGGGGATAGCAGAAGACTGTGTACTAAAAAGCACAGCAATAGAGATGGTAAAACAACAAATAAAAAAACCAACAGCTTAGCATACATTTATTAGAATTATAATCTTTGAGTATATCACTGCAAGATGTTCACTATATCTTAAATAATTCTCTATTAAATGAGAATTGTACTTATTTGCCCCATTAGCTACATTCCTAACTTTTGTAAATTGGCAGTTTTCTGTATGTATGTGTAATTGCATGCAAGCTACTACATGGAGTCAAAACAGCACATTTCTCACCAGTTGCTTAGCTTGCCATTCTCACAAAAGTGAAAGCAAAGCAGCAGCACAGCAAATTAGGAAGCAGTTTCTTAGAAAAATCAGATTCTTTCCCCCTTCCTCCATTTCAGATCCAGGAGCAACACATTTGTATATATGTGTTGCTCCCAGCATTTGTCTGTAAAGGTAGTCCTTGACTTATGACCACAATTGAGCCCAAAACTTCTGTTGCCAAGCAAAACATTTGTTCAATGAGTTTTGCCCCATTTTACAATCTCTCTTGCCATGGTTAAGTGAATAATTTTTTATTGTAAATATAAGTCAGTTGCCAAGCATCTGAATTTTGATGACATGACCATGGGGATGCTGCAATGGTTATAAGTGTGAAAAATGGTCACGAGTTACTTTTGTCAGTGCCATTGTAACAGTCACTAAACTAACTGTTCTAAGTTGAGGATTATCTGTATATATGCATTGCTCCCAGCATTTGTCTGTTGTTGGAGGGTCAGCTTCTCCAGCTGCTGCTACATTCTCCCCACCCACCTCCACCCTTTCATCCCTGTCTTCCACAGGGCTTGGGGTGAATCTGAGAGACTATTTTCCAACTGCTTAGGTGAGATCATTCAGGAGGATTGTTCTGCTTTCCCTTGGGGACAACTCACATTCCCAGTCAATCATTGTGTGTCAGAATTCTTAGTCATCACTCCTCTAAAGAGAATAGTTAATCTGATTTAATAGAAATTCAGGGGGGGGAGGCACTGGCTGCTTCACAGAGATACCTATCAAGAAATTAGAGAAGATACTAGATTTGGAAATAGAAGGGCCAGGCAATTCAAATTTCCCCACTGTATTTCCTCAATTCCATTTTATTTATTTATAAGTGGATTGTTCTTTGTTAATTTAATTGCACTATGATCCTTTCTCTTCTGATAGACAGTAGCTCCTCTTCTATTCTCTGAAGGGATTATCTCTTAGTGACATGTAATAGAGAGAAAATACACACAGCAAAAAAGGCATTATTGGAAAATTATAGGCCGGCTATTTCTGAGATTTCTCTAGTATAAGGTTGGCTCTAAACCAGGCACCCTGAAGTCTGAGCTGGACGTTTGAAATCGTTTTCACACTACATGCATGTATTTACCTTAATACTGCCTTGACTTTAACTAGGCATGTTCATAACATAATAAGGAGCACTTTAAACAAATAATTTTAAATGTATGCTTGTTTCCAAAAAGAATTACTTTGAATTTTTTTTAAAGCCAAACAAAATGAAAATTCACACATAGGGGCGGGGGGGGGGGATGAGGGGGAATTTTGACTTTAAGGATATCTGAGTTTCAGAAGCGCGTCTACCGTCACTCAACTCATGGTTTATTAGTAGAGGTTTTTGCAAGGGGATTAAAAAGTTACGACATTGACTGTGACCATACAATCAAATCACCACCCATGTAAAAAGGGGGCTAAATTTCAATCCCACAGTGGTTGTCTTTTGTTTTTACAAAGTCCCATCCTAAGGATGCCCCTATTTACTTCCAGAGCAAATTTTCCAAAAAAAAATATATGGAACTGTTGACCATGGGAGTTAGAAAGTCATATGGAAACTGTATAACATACATTTAAAACAGACTTAAAAGCTCCCTTTAAAGCCAGAAAAACTTAGTCTTGCCTTCTCCTGATCCCTTCCCAAAACATTGCATGCCCCCCCCAGCCATCCTAAAATTGTCCAGCTGTGTTTCTGACCTCCACCACAATGTAGGAAGAAAGTGACAAGAATGCATTTGCTTCAATTTATATGGCCATCCATCTCATCATCATACAGCTGCACAGCTACCAACTATTAAAAGACACATTCACATGACTGTATTACTTAGCGAAGCTTGTTACTTTTAACTTATAGATGGTATTACCTGCCTACATGCAGGTGCTGTGGGGAAAAAAAAGAAACATCCTAACCTTGTACCTGGGATGCATAGACCATATAATGTTTCATCTTGACCCAGGAATAAATAATTCTACCAAAGATTTGCAGCTTATAGCATTTGCAATATATTTTAACTCATTTCTTGACTACAGCTATAAAAAGGAGTATTTATTTGGCAGAATATCCACACTTCTTTGTTTTGTAGCATGCACATAAATACATATGGCATGCATACTGTAGCATGCTAAACTTCTTTATTTTGTAGCATGGTGTATATGTATAGCATACATAGTATGTATATACAAACAGAGCAAAATTAAAGATGTTTCTCAGTGGTGAGATATCACTATATATATTTGTTTTAAAAGTTTTTGCATTCGATTGCAATAGTACAGCTAATAGTAGATCTAAAAGTCCCACTTTTATGTTTGTGTGTGATGATGTGTAAGATTTAAACTGCTGCACTTGCAAGAAGTTGGATGTTTTTCAAAGTAACTCTGTTAATGTCAGTTACACAAGGGCACAGTCAAAGAGAGCTGCCGTCTTCCAATAACGCTGAGACAAGATATTCGATGACATACCAAGAATCATAAAAGTTAACCTTGGAATTAATTTTTGAGGCTGGCAATTACCATATCATAAAGCACCCACTAAAACAGCAGAAATCTACCAGGACAAATTTGTTAAGAAAGAATTAATTGACAGATAAAGATTGTTCCACATGAATTCATGACAAACTGGATTCAGGCAATATTTTTATATGGAATTTACGCCAGAAAGCTACCAGTATGTTTTTAAAAAGTGGGGATGGAGATTGGATAGTGGACAACATCTTTAACAGGCAATGTGAGAAACAAACTGAAATCTCTTATGTGGCAGTTTCTCAATCTGGTGTCTTCCAGATGTGTTGGACCAACTCCCATAACATCCTGGCTAGCTTGTTTAATACAATACATCTGGAAGACACTTGATAGGATAAAACTTCTTCATATTCTCTAAGCTTGTTCTGAGTAATTTATTACATTTAAACAGAAAAATAAGCAAAAGTATTATTATCCTTGAGAATTTCTAAAAGAATCATATAATGTTGGACATAACACGATGACAATGCCTAGTAGCAAATACAATTTTATTTTTTAAAGGTAATTGGTCTAAGGACTAATCCTAATGGATCATTAACTACAGCACAAAATTGCTTCATTAACCATTGTTAAAGGACATATTGTCTCACCATGTTACCTTTCTACATTATCCCTTGCAGTCTAAGGTAAAATCCATGTTTAAAAGTAGTTATTCTCAGTTTTTTCTCAATTGTAAAAATGGGTAATAGGCAGGATATAGCAATTTAATCCCCTCCCCCCACACCTGTCACCTTTTATTCACTGTAAGAAATGGGGAGAGTTAGGAAACTGGTGGCGAAAGAGAGTGCTCTTCTCCACTTTTCTTAAACTTCTTGACATGTTTCCAGTTATTTTCTACAAAACTGCAGGAGAGTCAAAAGGCCAGGAATGACATCATTGCCAAGATGGTGGAAAATAGGACAAAAAAGAAAAAAAAAGAAATTTAAAGAATAGCTGCCCTGCAAGCCTTGGACCAGGCTGATTAATCATGTTATAATCACTGCATTTGTGTTACTGGAACACTTCTAGGAAGTAGCAGATTATAACTACATATAATATAGGACAAAACAGAAGCAAGTCTCATTCAGCTTTACTTATGATCTAGCAATTTTTCTAAGCCTGTTCATCCTCAAAATATGAACAATTGCCATATTATTCAGCTCTCCTCATTATTTGCAGAAATCATGTGGAACGCTTCCTGTAGCAGCATATCTGGTTCTCTGTTGCTTGTGTAAAATTTTTGTGACTTGAGACTTGTCTAATGAGAAGATGGAAACGATGGGCTTTATTTGAAGAGGATTTTCCATATAATGACCATATAACCGAATTACAGCTAAATAGGCTTGCTAGGTCTGAAGATGAGCTCATGGCATAAGAACGTGTTTAAATTATCTCAATGTTTAAATCAATCCTGTTAAAAACACCCAAAGGCCTACAACTCTTCCCCCCCCCCCGAATAATAATAACTTCTCATTTTAGATGGCACTTGCAGAGATAGTATGGTATCCAGCTAGGGAGGTCTGCATTTGGAGTAAAAAATATATGCCAAAATGGCACCTGTAACACATATTTTA
>JAOYMU010000077.1:73626310-73636663 GCA_025802295.1 Psammodynastes pulverulentus
TCTCTCTCTCTCTCTCTCTCTCTCTCTCTCTCTCTCTCTCTCTCTCTCTCTCTCTGTGTGTGTGTGTGTGTGTGTTTCAAAGAGTGGCAGCTTGAGAAACAGGTCTAGTTCCTGATAAGAGAAATAATGGGAGGGACAGTTATTTGATATTAAGGTCAGAGATATCCCACATGGGCAAACTACTTAACTAGTTAATTGTGTTGGATGGCAAAAATTCAGGAGCGCTTTCCTCTGGTCCATAAATATCTTGCAGAAGAAATGGATATTACCTTGCACTTTTTAGAGGAAATAACTCCCCTGCTGAATGAAATTCCCTTGCACATGAGGAGCACAGCGTGAGAGCGTTCAGATCTTTATTGTGCCCAAAATAGATTCAGCTGTAAAAAAAGAATGATCTGCATTAAAAATAAATATGCAGGCAGCTTTTTAATAACCTCATTTGTAGTATTGTGCTATTCAGCATATAGCAAGGTTTGGTGTGGGTGGGATTTAAATACAAAAGCTTGAATTCCTATTCTTTTGAGGGTTCCAAAAAAAAAAAAAAATAGAAGAAATTTGCATGGGTTGGCAAAAATCTAGCAAAGAGTTTTTGTGGCAAGATTTTATCATTGTTATGGGCTGTCCTGAAAAGAAGCAACAGAAAAAAACATGATGTTGCTGTGTTCTTCTTGTATACGTGTGGTTTGGCCTGTAACCATGGTTGTCCACTCTGAAAAAGTTTTGTATTTTGCCATTCCCAGCTGTGATTGTCCTTTTCAAATGTGTAATTCAATCTATTGGCACTAGGGAAATTTGAAAATAAAGAGAGGCTAAAGCCCTAAATGGATCAATTATCCTACCAAAAACCCAAGCTGGGGATAGAAATGCAAATAATTATCACTCACAATTGATTGAGGTGCATGATAAAGGTGCATGGAAAATGTCCTTATTTAAATGTGAGGAGTACTGAGTGACACAGAATTTATTTATCTCAGTTTATCTCTTCTGCAAAAAGTAAAGAAAAGATTCATAAGGTATAGGTCACAACAGAGAAAGCAGCAGTGAAGCAGATAACAACAAAATACACATTTTAAAATCAGTCATTCATAATTGCTGTTCTAAAAAAGATAACGTATTTTACGTTATACACACACATATACATAAATATGCATACATGTACATATAAATAAATATGCCCATAAAATTAAGAATTCTTCACCATTGTAAATTATTTTTCAAATAGCAGATCAAAGCACTGGGAACAAGCACTCAGTATACAGTATACTAATCAAGGTATTCCACCATCAGAATTCAAATGACTGTAAAATTGTAGACTAGGATACATTTCTGCATGTTTGTTGTACTTTAAAATAGTTTTCTCCAGCCTGATGCTGCTTAGGTGTATTGAACTATCTATGAATCCTAAAATCCCCAACTGCAGGTTTGTTCCAGCAGAACTGAAGAGCAGAAAATCGGATAAGGTTGCATAAAAATAGGGTGGAAAGAAGTTAGAGGTTAGGTTCTGATATTGGAAATGGTTAGGAAGACACTGTCAGTTCTTGGATTAGGAGTGGTAATATGTTCCAACTCAAAAAACATATCTTGAATGCAGTTAGGTGGAGCATACAATCCAGTCAGCTGAAACCTATGATTTAGTAGGCTGCCCAACAGTGTAGCAAGGTACAGGGTGGTAGAGTTTAACTATTGCAATGTCCTACCCGTCAATGGCTACTTCAGCTTCAACCACAACAATACAAGAGCACACAATAGATATAAATTCAAGGTAAACAGCACCAAACTTGATTGCAGGAAATACGAATTCAGCAATAGAGTGGTCAATGTCTGGAATACACTACCTGACTCTTCCCCAAAAACTTTAGCCTTAGACTGTCTACTATTGATTTCATCCCTTTCTTAAGAGGTCTGTAAGGGCACCAATGTGCACCAATGTGCCTACCGCCCTTGTCCTAATGTTCTTTCTTATTTGTATTCATTTCATATATTCATAATTATGTTTATTCTTATATCTATTATCCAATGCATGCTCGACAAAATAGACAGACAGACAGACAGACAGACAGACAGACAGACAGACAGACAGAAGGACAGACAGATAGATACTGAAGATAAATCAACAAGAATAGTTGGCAGTATGGCTTAAAAAGAAAGGATAGAAGCCATAAAATAACTAGAAGTCATGTATGCCAAGGATGGAAAAACTGCTTTTGTGCCATCAAATTGGTGTCAACTGTTAGCAACTACAAACATAGCTTTATAATGATCTTCGCCAACTGGTTCTTCAGGTCTTCCAGTAGTATATCCTTGGTGTTCTCTGAGCTTACTTCTTTTCTTGGATATGTTTCATTACCCCAAGTGGGTAACATAATCAGTGTTAGCACTTATGGTGCTACCTAGTTTAGGTAATAAAATATCTGCAAGAAAACAAGTAAGCTCAAAAAGCACCAAGAACCCCTCCATTCAATCCTGAGATACAAATATTCTCCTTTATTAATAGAGTATCAGTTTCTTTAAAATAAATCAATTTTGTTACTAGTCATCTTCTCTTTCCTTCCACTTCTCCCCCACCCAGCGTTAGAGCCTTTTCCTTTTTCCTTAGTTCTTTATATAATATGTCAAAGTAGGATAATTTGTTGATTCGTGTCTCCACTGAGAACTCTGGGTTGGTTTATTTGATGATTCATTTGTTTGCTTTCCTGGCTGTCCGTGATATTCTCAGGAGACTTCTCCAACTTCAAAGTTCAAAATTCAATACTCTTCCTATCCTGCTTCTTCAAAGTCCAAAGGAAAGAGAGGAGATGAATAGAGAATAGAGTGAGGATGCAGAATGAAGAAGAATGCAAGAAAAGAAGGAGCAGTCTTCCCAATTCCCAATTCCATAGAATTATATTATTCATTAAATAATATTGCTTTAAAGTTTACTGCTCCAAAATGCTTTCACAATAGTCTTAAAGTTTAAATTAACACAACCCTAAATGGGGAAGGGGATTGTGACCTAAGTAAATAGGTTGCATGAGTCCAATCACAGTTTGTATTTGAGATGAGATTCAAACCAGGATGTGAAACATTTCATAATACTAGACATGCTATTTTCATTTTGGGGGCTTTGGATCTTTAGCCTACCCAATTAAAGTGAAGTAGATCTGAACTAGATTAAGCCGGACTGTAAAAGACTGTTAATACTACAAAAATTGCTGTAGCCTGAAAACATGTGCTATGTAATACATAAAATTCAGAAGAACAGGAAGATTGGTTTGTTTATCTGAACAAGCATTATTTTTGTCTTGCTCATTGGCACACTGGCAGGGGATTAACTTGGAGTTGGTCAATAAGGATAGTTACCTAGCAACCTTTAAAAATAGGTGGGAGGTAGTTGGAAAGATGAACAAGAAAAGAATTACTTGTGCTGACAAAAACCTAAGCACCAACCTGGCCTGTAAAGTAATTCTAACCAGGATATTCTCAAGAGTTGGAAAACAACAAAAGAAAGGAGTTGAATTATTGGATTCTGCATCCCACCTCTCTTTTATTTTGCTTGATGGAGGGAATCATATTGACATTCATACGGTTCCTTTCAACTCTTCCCTTCTTACTGATCAGCTTAATGTGCTCCATTAAGGACTTTTCAGAAATGATTTCAAGTTCTTAGCACTTCACTGGTCAGTCATTGAGTCTCCTTGATACTCATTAAAACTACAATAATTATACACTATGAGATTATTTCCCTTAAAAAGACATGCCAGTGTATTGTTTAGCACTCTTAGTTTAAAGAAAAATACTGAATGAATAGAATTTTGGTTTTGGAATTTTGTTTTAATCCATACAGTCATAATCATTTCATTAAAAAAACAGCCAACTTTTTAGGGTTCTGCACATCCATCTGATTCATTTCCTTTTAATTTCTACCCTGTGGGAATTAGGATTGCCATTTTTACAGTATATTGTATTGGCAACCTACCAACCTTGCTTTTCCCCATTCATCTTTTTTCTCTGTAGTTCACAGGGTTATATCTTCAGTTGAATCATGCAGTGTCATGCTGACACTACCAGCTGCACTTGGTTAATGAAATTGCCTCTTCCTGTGTGTGTGTGTGTGTGTGTGTGTGTGTGGGGGGGGAAATCCAATGATACCCATCATATTCTACCTTTATGGCACTTTTCTTTACGTTGTTGCGTCTAAGATATTCAGGAGATCATGATTTATCTTGGCTTAGTTCAAGCCATTTTCTGAAACTCCTTTTGAATGGTCATATAAAATACAAGGCCAGACAACTCAGACATCTGCAACCTCCCTGGAAAAGTCAACTTGTCTTGCATGTCTGTGTCTGTATGAAGCCAAATGTGGAAAAGCCAATCTTTGTGCTTATTTCTCACAATGGCTTCTTTATAGTAGCAGCATCTTTTTTTATTTTTTTATTTTAGAAAAAGGACCTCTGGGAGCTTAGTAATACAACAGCCCTATAGCCTCCTTGCTGAGAAGAAAACCAGTTCCAGTCAGCTGCAGCAAAACTGAGGCTTCTGTGGAGCTAACCGTGGTACCAGGCGTCAAACCAAAAGCTGTTAAAAAAAAAAAGAGAAGCCAGTTGTAAGAGGAAAGGTTGCTCCAAGACTAAAAAAGGGCAAAATTAACTAAATAAAATTGAAGCAATCTCAGATTTATGCGTGGAAATTGATTCTTCTTCTTCTTCTTTTTTTTTTTTTTTGCTGCATATTGATTTGTGGTGTGCAGGTGTTGCTGGAGACAGCCCTGCCCTCCCCAAACAGCTTCCCTTCCAGTGTAGGCATCCAAGGAATAGAGAAACACATACATTTTATTCATAACGAAGGGTGGCCTATGACCGTCTATGGCATCATCATAGAAGGGCTGCCTTTCTGTTGGGGGAAAATCTTTGCCCTGACGCAAGGCAAAGAGGTTACAAATGGAGTGGTTACCTTAAATTTTAATGGGGTTATTATGTTTATCCTGATTTCTCCAACCATTTGAGATGCAGTGGCTATTTACCAGAGAGGGACTTTTAATTGGTGGCATCTTGTTTCAAATTAGAGACACATCCAAGAAAAGCTTGTGTTGTTATTTTTCTAGCACTAAGGGTAGATCCTTTCCCTTGCTTGTTAAAATGATGGTTGATCTATTTTATTGCAATTATTTTCGAAGTTATTTATATATTTGCTGTTCTTAGCTTAAATTAATATAAGGTTGTTTAATGCTGTATTCTTTGACTTATGACCACAACTGAGCCCAGAATTTATGTTGCTAAGTGAGAAATTTGTTAAATGAGTTTTATCTCATTTTATGACTTTTCTTGCCACATTTGTTAAGTGAATCACTGCAGTTGTTAAATTAGTAACGGTTGTTAAGCGAATCTGGCTTCCTCATTGACTTTGCTTGTCAGAAGGTCACAAAAGGGGAATCCACATGACCCTGGGACACTGCAACCATCATAAATATGGGTCGGCTCTCAAGCATCTGAATGTAAATCATGTAACCATGGGGATGCTGCAAAGGTTGTAAGTGTGAAAAATGGACATTCTTCAGTGCGGTTGTAACTTTGAATGGCCACTAAATGAACTGTTGTAACTTGAGGACTACCTGTATTATTTGAATAATAGGTTATAAGTATAACTTCTAACATTATTTAGAGATTAGATTGGCCTTCACTTTGACACTCTTTTGCAAGGACCTGAAGATCTGGTTTTGCCAAAGGGCCCGGGGGAACCCAGAGTGAGATGGAGTCCATCAAATGGCTTGTCTGATTGATTAATTGTTGTCACCAGAAGTACAGAGTAGGAGGTTATTATTTCTATTGTTTATATATTGAATTTTTATTTTTGTAAGCTGCCAGAGTCACTGAGAGTTAGTGGATGGCCATATAAATATTCATCAAGCAAGCAAGCAAACTCAGAATAATTCTTTTTCCAAAAATAGCCAAGATATCAAGCCATTTATTAGTCTCCAAATTATACTTTCATGTCAGAAGCTTAGTTAAAAAGATCAACCAGTGATATCACTGTTTCCACTGATGCCCAGTTGGGGGTTCAGCCTCCAAATTAACTCTCCAACTAAATATTCACTCCCCACATGAACTTAGAAGAAAACCTTATAGACAATGTTTATTTGTTTACATCTAATATTTGCTATAAGCAATTATGAAGCACTGGGTTAGAAAGCAGGAAACCATGGGTTCTAATCCTGGCTTAGACACGAAAGCCAGTTGGATGATCTTGGGCCAATCACTCTCATTCCAACTCACCTCACAGGATTCTTTTGTGGGGAAAATAGGAGAAAAGTGTGCTGGATATGTTTTCTGTCTTGAATTATTTGTAAAAATAATAAAGGCAAGTTACAAACAAACAGGGCCGGGGTACAATAAATAGATAAAACAACAATGAAAAGACTATAAAACAATACTCGACATGAAAGGCAATTCCTAAATGAATGTGGCCTTTTTTAGCCTTTGTGTCATCTGATATTCTGGAGTGCATCAGTGTCACAGAAACACATTATTTCACAATTCATGTGTAAATAACAGAAGCAGAGTACAATAAAAATGACCTTTTCAAAAGATTTGTTTAATAAAAATATTGAATCACAAGCTAGTTTCACCAGCTTCTTGTATTGTATGGATTTATATAAAGCCTTTGGTTTCCTGAAAGTCCCATTGTGATGACACAGAACATCCTAGAGAGCTACTTCAGCTTCTGGTAAACAAGTGTTTCAGATGAGTCGCTTGAGAAAAATCTCTTAAGAGAACCATTTTGTGAGTGTGCCTGAAATAAGGCTCTCAAATCTTCAAATACCTCCTGCCCGCAAATGACTACATGCCACTTGTTAAGCCATAAACCATTGTTTACGAACCAGAGGGTAAATAGGTTTGCACAATACTTAAATGTAAAACCAAGCAAGCCATGTTAATGCTCAGTTCAACTAATATAATCATTTCTAATTGCAAAAGGCTTCCTATATTCTTATGAACAAAGCTGCTTATTTCTATCATGGAATATATTATTAATTAATAGGGTCTAATATTCTGAGAATCTTTCTTTTTATTCCTTTAACGTATAAAATTTAATTATTCTAAATTCCTGTTTAAATTTCTTTCCAGATTAAATGGTGTGGCAAGGAGCTTTAGATCAGACTTCCCCAGTCTAAGACCACTCATGTGTCTAGGACTGTGACTTCCAATATCAATAGCCTTTTAACCTCCACCCTAGCTAGAACTCATTTGGTTAGGAAAGTCTTGCTTAAATGAACGTGAATTGTCTTTGTGATTTAACTTGTGAGTACTGTTGAAAATGTGCAAATAGTACCTATTTAAATTTTCAAAATTCAAATTTTCACAAGGGTCATTAAACAAATGCTGCAGTTGTTAAGTGAATGTCATGGTCATTAAATGAATCCATTCATGACCAATTGTAAAGCTGACCATGTAGTCATGTGACCACAGGGTTGGGGAAGAATGGCACAACTATTTGTGGCAACCAGGGGTGCTTTATTTTCTGGTTGTTGAAGTGCATGGTTCATGCTACAAATATCTGATTTAAGTTATGAAACTTTAATAAAACAGCAGATTAAAATATACATCCTAATTTATGTATTGAAATGATATAGCAGTTGATAGAAATAATTTCCATGTTTTATTGTTACATTTTCTATGGTAAAAAAATTAAATAAAAATATGATTTGAAAATTCCAAACCACTGGTTACTATACTGCTTATTGAAGCTTCCAATAGTTGTATTTCAGATTCAGATGAAATCAATATCAGAACTAGAGACATGAGACCATAAAGAATTCAATTGCTAGTCACAGAAGATATTGTTAGGCTAATTGAACAAATAGATTCCTAAGTTCACATGTTTAGTTGTTCCTACTCTATTTTTTAAATTAAATATGAAAGAAAAATACCTCAAATACTGATTTTCATTCTATTTGTACCCACATATTCAGCTGCCAGCATCAGGAAAATGGAGGTTTTTTGTCTATCCTATATATACTTTTTCCTCTCCTTTCAGCAGATTGTTTCAGAGGTGACAAAGCACATATTGGCAAGTGCAATCAAATCTTAAATCCACCAAATAAATGAGTCATACATTTACTTTTCCAATGGTGCAACATCAGTCTTTTAGCTATAGTAAAGGCATGATAATTCCATTTACATTTTCTGGTTGTTGATTTGTACCTTTTCTTTGAAGCAAATAATAAAAAAAAACCCATGCAATTATTTTAATATTTAAAAAAAAAAACTAATTTGTTAATATTTTCATAAAAGCATTATTTAAAAAAGGATACAAATTGTTAAAAAAAAATGAATGTTGAGTTCTTAATCACCTTGCATTCCATAAATTTTGTTGCATTTTGTATGCATGCATTTGGGAAACAAGATGAATGAAAAAGTCACAGTTTTAAAAATATAGGCTCTGTGAATGAAATATATATGCAGACTTCATAGTGAATAGAGAAAAGTATAGGATTTTCAAATATATAGGATCCAAACCTAGTATCGTAAATATTACTTTTATTTACAATGTCATCTAATTCTTGTAATAATTCCTTAATACAATGATATTTGAATGTATTGTTAAGGCTTTTTAATGAAAAAGCAAAATAGCAAAACACAAAAATAATAATAATGGGGATGCATACACTGCCAAAGAGAAGAGGAAAAAACATAAAAAAACTTTGACAAAAAATACTACAAAGAAAAAAAACAATATGATGACGATGTGTCAAAACAGTAAACAATTATAATTCTATATATATTTAATGCAAATATTATTCAAGTACACATATGTATCTTTTTTTAATTTACAGTAGTCTATTTTTATAAATGATTCCTATATTTCATTGTGTGTTTATACAAATCTATATCTATAGGCAAACCTCATGTAAGTTGTTCAGTTATCAGATTCTATCCACTAGATCAGGGCTCTCAAACTCACAGCCTGCAGGCCCGATGCATCACACACAGGCCACGGCCACGCCCAGTTTAGCGATGTGGGAAAAAGTCATGATATTCATGTGATGCCACTGTGATGACGTGAGTTTGATACCCCTGCATTAGATATATAGCTCAAAAAACCATTATCTCCTGAAAATGTTAACTATTGTGATACAATAATATTTATATAATCCATTACTTTCTCACAAAACCTGGCAAATATAGGACATTGTAAAGATATATCCTTATTACATTTCCAATCAAATGCTGTTTTTGCTAGTCCTTTTCTCTGCAAACAAAATTGAGTCTAATTCTGATATTATTCCTTCTTGTATGTCATAATTTGAAATGCATTGACACTTTTGCTATAGAAGACACTTTCCCAATGTCTACACAATTTTATTTTTATTTTATTTATTTATTTATTTATTTTGTTGTGCATGTATTAGATAACAGGTATAAACCATGATTATTAATACATGAAATGAATACGAATAAAGGGGAATATTAGGATAGGAACGGTAGGCATGTTGGTGCACTTATCATGCCCCTTACAGACCTCTTAGCAATGGGATATAGGAACTATTTCTATATTTCTATAAATATTCTATATTTTAATATTTCACTAATTTCTTTGCATCTGCATTTCAAATTGATTTAACAAGGGTAGAGGTGTATTTTAGTTTTAAGGATTTAACCTTTAAATCCTGCTGGTCCAAATAATATTGTTAATGCATTTTGTAATTATAAATATTGTTATTAGGTTAGAGCTGAGTATTTAACACGGAGTATGTTAAAAATATTCATCATCTATCAGTTGCTCCACCATCAATATCCCTACTTCCTATTTTTCCACATCACCATCTTTTCCACAATTTTTAAGGTTGGGCTTCGCCAACCATACAATCAATTAACATGGGAAAAAGGTCAACTCTTTTTATTAGACATTTTTATTAGACATTTCCTTTCATAGTTTCTAACTGACATAACTGATTCCAGTTTTTGTATATTTAAATCCTAATACTTGTTATATATATACACTGTATATTCCAAAATTACTGAAATCAATTGGCTTTCAGTATTTAATATTTGACAATCAGTAAGCATGAAGGGGTGGGATTCAAATTTCTTAACAACCAGTTCTGTGGGTGTAACCTAATTTGTGGGTGTGGCTTGGTGGTCATGTGACTGCCTGGGTCTGGCTTGATGGCTGGGTATGGCTTGATGGTCACATTACTGGCTGGGTGTGGCTTGGTTCTCATGTGACTGGCTGGGCGTGGCTTGGTTCTCACGTGACTGGCTGGGCGTGGCCAACTCAACATCACTTCTTTGCCCTAATGCAGGGGTTCCCAATCTTTTCCGGTGCGCGGCTCCCTTAAGTACTTCCGATTTTGGCCGCGGCTCCCTTAAAAATTAC
>JAOYMU010000077.1:73718532-73729365 GCA_025802295.1 Psammodynastes pulverulentus
TGCTCCCACCCCACACCCTGGGACCCCCTAAAACTGCACAAAGGGACCTGACTAAAAAACCCCGAAGACCACGCTGCGCCCACCTCTCTAGATTAAAAAATCCTTCCTCAAGGCGGGCCCTCGATAGTGAGGAGGGCCAAAGCTGCGTAAGGGGAGAATCCCGACAAGATAACAAAAAGTCCCTTGTATAAATAGATTTCATAATTTAAAATGTTAAAATGTTTAAAAGAGGGAGCACCATAAGCAGGGGGATAATATATAAGATAAAATACATGATGTGCAAATATAAATACATAAATATAGACAGCCAGTTATCCATAAATATATTACACTAGAATAGTAAAAGTGCAGGCATAATATGCAAAAATAGAAACATAAATACAGATAGCTCGATGTCCATAAATATGAGCCGATGTTACACTAGAGTAGTAAAAGTGAAATAACACATCATGTTTATGTCAGTCAGCAAAGAGAAGAGGTCCAGACCAAAGCCGGGGTGAAAAGTCCCTGAGAAATTAAAACAGGGAAGATATTAAGTCTGTTGAGTCGACGGCCTTAAGAGAGCGGAGAGGGGGGGGGGACCAGCAGCAGCTCTACTCTGCCTCCCCGTATCGCCACAGGCCAAACATTCCCTTGAAACGGGGAGCCAGCATTCAACCAGGATCCAGTCATGGTGACCCAGGCCATTGTTTTTGTTTTTTTTGTTTTTTTTCCCGGCCTACAGCCACCAGATCTTCAAGTATCGCCATCTCCGTGTCCATCCCCCGGCACCCAAACGCTGGACCCCGGCGAGCAAATCACACCGTTCATGCCGCTCCTACTTCTCGGGGCCTGACTATGCCCATTCCGCAGACAAACCGCCCCATGAGCACAGTCAAGCCTCCAACCTTCCAATCACCATTCCTCCATTTCCTCTCCGTTCCGCTTCTCCAGCCGCTTCGCGGCGTCCCGCTCAGCAGCCCATCAGCCCAAGAGGTCGGCGACTCGGCCTCACAGCCACACAGGTGCCCCGCGACCGCCCGGAGACCTCGGCCTCGGCCACGGCCCCGACAGGTCGCCGACAGCTCCACCGTCTCCGCTGCTACCGCGGCGGAGAACGACCTGTAATTGATTTTAAAGCTGCCATACAATTCCAGATAATAAACAAAACCTTTTGAAGATTAATTCTGGTTCTGTAATACTTTCACCATATACTGTATGTATATTCAGTGCTGAGCAAAATGCTTAATAGGCAATTCCTCCCTGCCCCCCCTCCCACCTCCTGCCTATCTCTATCTCTGCTTCTGTGTCTCTTTCTTTCTCTCCCCACACCCTCTTATTCTACATTGAGCCAGATCTGGTTCATACAACAGAGTTTTGCTGTATCTAGTCTAAACTAAACTACAAGAGAATTCAATGGTTTGATTTCTCAGTCTTTTCATATTAATCTTAAAGTAGACATGGTGTTTCCTGACTAATATTAATCAGTCTTTTATTACAGGAAAATTAATTATATAATTGATGTTTTGTTCTATGCCTTTTAACTACAGTAATAAATAATTTCTCATTCTCAATCCCCCTAGAACCATTATTTTCACAACACACGTAATAAGATAGCCCATAGCACCTCCCATGAAGTGGAAGAAAAATGCAATAACACAGGCAAAAAATAATATCCTTTCAAAAAGAAGTACATAAGCCTAATGCAGTTTTCTAAAAGTTTTTTTTTTAAGAAATGTATGATTTATTTGTTAATTATATTATGCTAAACATAGCATTCATCAAAGGATGCTCAAAATGGCTAACAGCAATATAGGTAGTTTTCAACCTGCAATAGTTCATTTAATGACTGTTCAAAGTTGCAACCACATTGAAAAAAGTCACTGTTTTTCACACTTACAGTCATAGGCAATTGCAGATGTCCATGGTCACAGATGCTTGGCAACTAACTCATAGTAATGCCAGTTGCAGTGTCTTGGGGTCATATGGTCAACTTTTGTGAACTTCTGACAAGCAAAAATCAATGGGGAAACCAGATCCATTTAACAACTGTGTTACTAACTTAATAACTACAGTAATTCACTTAAGTCGTAAAATAGGGGCAAAACTCACTTAACAACTGTCTTGCTTAGCAACATAAATTTTGGGCTCAATTGTAGTGATAAATTGAGGACTATCTGTAAAAGGTAAAATAAGTAGCACAAAATCAAGCATATAAAAGTTTTTTTAAAAAAATGCAGTATTAAAATGTCAAAAAGAAATGAAAGGCTGCTATTTACATTATCATAGTAAACCCATATTGGAGAACTAAACTTACAGCCTACAGGTACCTGCAGGAAAGAAGGAAATAGGCCAGCTAGATTTCCTTGACAAAGAATTCCTAAGACCAGCCAATGTATCACATCTATGTTAGATGATCTGGCAGCCTTTTTTTTAAAGGACTTATGACATCAGTTAAATTTGTCTTAAGTCTTTGAAGGACTTTCCTTTTCAGAATTATTTGTTATAAGTTGCTTAATTTTATTCATTTGACACTGCTTATTTGTTTACCCCTTTTGCTATTAAGACAGAGCATTAGAAGTGGTATTTATATTCAGGGAAGAAAACTACATTTCAAGTTCTAACATCACATAGATCTTCTTATCTATAATTTCACTTTTACATAATTACCTCATTCTACTTTGAAAATACAGGAAAGAGAGGTAAATCTACCCTGTGTGGAAACCTGACTGAAAAGAAATAAAAGGAAAACAAACACAATACTAAAATTCCTGGAGGGTGATGATAATAACATGAAATTAAAAAAAAGTTGGTGGATGGTGGAACTTTCATTCTTTAGAACATTTTAAATCCTTTGAATGCGTTTCTGCTGTTAGTAATTTGTTCAGATACATTTTTCTGCTACAAGGCCATTTAAATTATTGATTTAGATAATTCTCTTTGCCTAAAATTGGCTCAGATCATACGTTCTATTATATGCTATTTTTATTTTTAACACTAGTAAAATATCAGACTCTAACTAAACTACTTGGTTAGCTACATTGTATTACTATTTTATATTTATAATTGTTTTTGTAGCTGTATGTTTTATTAGGTTGTAAGTTGCTCAGAATCGCCTTGAAGTCTTGAACTGCAAGATGGGTGGCATATAAATTTACAAAATAAATTGTAGCATATAATTGTAGCATATAATTGTAACATATACATTGTAGCATATAATTGTTTCATACAGTCTAACACAGGTGTTAGTGACCACAGTTGGGACCGACAACCTAGTCATTAAGCAAAATGGTTGCTAAATGAAACTGTGACCGTGTTTATGATCTTATTTCAGTTTTCATATGCTTTATAGATGTAAGAAGGTTTTAAATGAAAGGATTGGTTACCAGGGTTGGTTACTTTTTCATCATTGCTGCTATAACTGCAAAGTCATTGTACAGTCATTATATGAGGCAGTCATTAAATGGGGACCAGTTGTACTCAGTCTATTGCATGGGCTTGATTTCTTTGGCATTTGTTTTTAGGGCAAATAAATGATTTGACTGCTTCTTTTAAACTAAAACTTTCCATTAGCAGTGAATTCCAAATGTTATCAACTCCTTTCTCTTTGTGAAGCTAGATTAGCCATGCTGAGAACTTGTTCCTTTGAACATTGATGTAGCCATTAACCCTGGAGTCATGGGGTACAGACTCCAACAGGGCCCATTTGTTTCAGATTCATTGCTGGCATCAGCCTTGATAGGATATCTTCCTCCAGTATACAGTAAGGTTTGGCCTTCGTTAAACAACTGTTGTTTGGTTAGCCTGTATCTACTACTTTGAGAAGAGCTGAAATAATGTGCCAGTATGTCCAGTTTATAAAGTGCTTTGGACAAGTGGGGTACTCACACTTCTCTGTTTGATCAATTTCTGAGGGACTCAGAAAACCTTTTTCCTCCTTTGTATATGTGTAAATAATTTATAATGCATGAATACTTGGGAGAATATGTCTGATGCATTTTTGCATATGAGGATACATTGCAACCTCACTTGTACCTTAGAATAACTTTTGTAGTGGGTAAAGAGATCATCAGTAGTGGCAATTGTTCTTATCCTTTATTATTATTATCATCTTCAATCACCCTACATTTGAGGGTAAAAAATTAAAAAAGAATCTATATTGGACCCTTACTCCTCCCTAAGTTTAGTTACTTGCTAATGTTTTGGAATAGAATAGAATAGAATTAGAATAACAGGGTTGAAAGGGACCTTCTAGTACAACTCCCTGCTTAGGCAGGAAACCCTATACTATTTCAGACAAATGGTCATCCAACTGCTTCTTAAAAACTTCCAGTGTTGGAGCATTTACAACTTCTAGAGGCAAGTTGTTCCACTGATTAATTGTTCTAACTGCCAGGAAATTTCTCCTTAGTTCTAAGTTATTTCTCTCCTTGATTAGTTTCTACCCATTGATTCTTGTCCTGCCCTCAGGTGCTTTGGAGAATAGCTTGGCTTCCTCTTCTTTATAGCAGTCCCTAAGATATTGGAACACCAATATCATGTCACCCCCTAGTCCTTCTTTTCATCAAACTAGTTTTGATGATTACTGATGTTATTGATGTTGCAGACATTCATTGATAATGGTATCTAGTTGGGTAATGAAATGTCTGCAAACAAATAACCCAGCTCAGGGAACACCAAGAACTCCATAGTTCAATGCTGAGCTACTGATATTCTCTTCTATTGGAATAGTCTAATTACATATGCCTATCCTATCAAGATACCATATGGCTCTTCAGCAGCCACACTCCACAAGCAGAAACTGATCCAAATGAAATCTGATGAGCTATGTCAAATATAACTAATATAATTACTCTCCAATACTAACTTGAATAATTCCCCTCTTCTATCAATTACAAAACTGGTCCCAATAATAGTTTTAATTCTACATTTTTATCAGAGTTTGCAGCAATCCAACCAGCACATAAGTAAATAATTCAGCAGGATTCATTTATGGAAGAAGCTTGTTTATATACAATAATTTAAAACAGGATGCATGTATACAATACCCATGCAGGTCTTGCAACATGGTACCTAGTACAAGAACAAGAAACAGAAGCTTCCACCAGAACTCAGATATCACAGAAACTATGTAAGTACAGAAGCAATATATTACAGAGGCTATATTGCACAAGCTAAGCTACGCTCAGGCTCCGAACTGTCTGGGTCACCAAATAGTCCCCATTGGCTCACCTGTTACCTTGTCTATTCCAATTCACCAGCTCTTATACACTGACAATTTTTATGATGCTAACATTATTAGTTGAAGAAGAAGGCCAGAAATAATGAAGACGTGTGGATCCTACATATAATGGGAATGGATAAACCAGTTAGCTTAGTCCTGATTACAACACATATTTGCACAAATTCTTTAGCAATGATGTAGCATACAGCCTTCTGATATCTTTATTTATATTTGAAACAAATTGTGAAAAATGGTGCTTATTAAAATAAATAATTAATTGGGGGGGGGGGGCTTTTCCTGTACCTCCATATAGGAATTTATTGTCCATTTATCCTGTGTACATCCAAGTCTCCCTTTATTTGTAAGGGCTAGAAGAAGTAAGAGAAGGGAGGACTCTGTAATAAATACCAAAATCTTATAGGCAACTACTTTTACTATAAAGGTGACAATTTGATGAGACAAATATGACACAGTTACTTAAAGGTTTGGGGCATCATTAAGGATAGGGGAGGGAGAAACATATTGCTCAGACTCTTAGGGCAATCTTTCTTAGTATGATATCTTCTCAATGTGGCTCAATGAATTGCTTTTCACATCAAATAATAATGTTAGCATCATAAAAATGTAGAGCAACATTATTATTTGTGCACCTAGTTAAGGAAGAAGTTAATTTTAATAGCAAAATGACCAGATTTCAATTGTGTGATTTTGAAATAATTTGAGGGGTTGCATGGAGGAATTAAGGGTGGTAATTGCAGTGATTTGCCATAGAAAGACTGTTGATTTTTGTATCTGAGGAAAACTTCAATAAAACTAGGACCAACATTGTTTTTAAAAACAATGGGATGATATTGGGAAGGGATATGACATTAAGTGACCTTCTGTCAGAAGTAGAGTTTAGTGGAAGTGCCAGCACAGTATAATCTTTTGTGAAGAAAAATAAATTCCATATTGAGGACTACTGGGAATAGTATAAAAATAGAACTGCTAATATTACCTTGTGCATTTATTGGGCACAATCTTATTTGGTATATTGTGTGTGTGTGATTCTGATCACTATATCTTAAAAAGAATATGGTAGATATGAAAAAGATGCAGAAAAATAATGCTTTTATATGATGCAAAGTTGGGGTGTTTTTATTTTAAAAACAGGTGCATACATGAATAAGGGAGAAGCATGAGAGAGGTGTGTAGATTTTCAATGATGTAGACAAAATAAATAATCAAATCAAACTTTTATTGCAGGCATAAGGTCAGTATAAATAGTAGATACAGATATAACAGGTAAACATGAAAATATTAGGAAAAAGACCTAAGGAGAGGCATGGAATTGAGCAGCCCAGAAAGAAACACCTGAACAGTTGTTAGACAGGAGAAGCAAAATCAAACTCTGCCATGGGATTTGTTCAGGATAGGTTAGATCAGTGTATCTCAGCCTTGGCAATTTTAAGATGGGTGGACTTTAACTTTCAGTATTCCCCAGCCAGCATGGGGAAATTTGGGAGTTGAAGTCCATCTTACCTTCAAATTGGCAAGATTGAGAAATACTGGGTTAGATGAAAATCATTCCCAATTCCCTGTAGAGATACCCGTGAAGGAGTATCAAGAGCTCTAATGAGCCATCTCTGCAAGAGCCTATACAGTATACCCTGAAATGGGGGAGTATTCATGTAATGTACCATTAGGATAGCAGAAGGCAATGCATCCAGCCTAGCTAAGCTAAAGTTCTGGTAAAATTTTGGAATTGTGAAAGGTAAGAGATGAGTGGGTGGTACATACACATTTTAAAAAGCTTCCATGTGCCTGTTGTGTATTAAGGCAGCCAATGAGCGAAGCCCGCTAGGGTCTCGCTCATTGGCTAACCCGCACGGCGGGAGAATCGAAGGCGCGTCAGTGGCTGAAGCTTTGGACAGCGCCGGCTATATAAGCCGGTGCTGGCCGCGCTTCTGCGCTGGTGTTTTGTAAACCTGAATAAAGCTTGTTGCTGTTGCTAACTCGAGTCCGGCTCCTCCTTAACCCCCCGACTTAACAGTGCCGTGTAAAAAGAAGCAGTAATTACGATTGTAATGATTTGCCCCGGATAGCAGACACAGTTGGCTTTTCAGCATCCCTTAGCAGTGATTATAAGCAGATAGTTCTACTGTATTAATGCTCTGTTGAGGTTTTCTCAGAGATATATATATTGGGCCCCTGGAGGGAACAAAGTGCTTGAAAAGTTTTTAATGTCATTCAGTTTAGTCTACGAAAGGAACCCCATTGGGAGAACAAGTAATGAAGAGCAGTACGCCATATGCTTTGTGTTGAAAATGTTCTAGATTCAATCTCCAGTATTTTCAGATAGCATTGAGGGACTTTTTCACCTGAAAAATCATGAATGGAGGAATTAGGAAAAGATGAAAAAATGATTTAAGAAAGATAGAAGAACCTAATGCCTGAAAAGTCTTCTTCCAGCTCAAGACTTAAGGTTCCTGGTAATCTATTTGATCCAGCAGGAAGATTTCAGCAGTGAAGGAATCACTTCCATTTTGCAATCCTGTAATCCCTTAATTCAGGCACTGTTAGGCTGAATACTGTCCAATCTCATTCCTTCTTAATGCCTTGCCCCATATCCTTGTACATTGATGTCATCATGACGCATAAATGATGCTCCTTTATCTAATGCAACAACATCATTAAAATGCTGATAGATTCAATCCCTAAACTGGCAGATTGTGGGGCTCTGTAATATCTGTCAAGTTTGTTCTATTCACAGAGTAGAAGAGGATGGGGTTAACTGCAAGGCAGTGGAAGTAGTACGTTTTCATAATGAAGTGGGCTGTGTGTTTAATTAACAGAAACAGCTAAAAGCAAAGGCGATCTGTCTCTTTGGATTTGACTTAAAAGAGATTGTATATTGCTTTAAATGTCAAGTGATTAGTTAACTGTGTTTCATTTGCTTTTAGTATACAGAAGATGTGCCCTACCCTAAATAGATAAATAAGTATATGAAAAGAGATGAGTTTGTACTTCTGCGTGTAAATCATATTGCCTTTCACTTTAAGTGTGGTGAAATATCGTTTTATTTAACAGTCCTGGTTGCCAGTATCCAGTTATAGAGTTTGAATTGGTCTGAGAAAACCCATGGAGAGTATTCCTTTACATAGTGGAAGAAAGCAGGGCTCTAATTTCTATACATATCCGCCATGTTGACAAACTGAAGCAGTCAAGGTGAGCTAATAAATCTCCATGGAAATATCAGTGCACATGATCCAGTGGTGGGATTCAAATTTTTTTACTACTGGTTCTGTGCGTGTGGCTTGGTGGGCATGGCTTGGTGGGGGGCGTGGCTTGATGGATGTAGCTTGGTAGTCATGGTTTGGTGGGCATGACAGGGGAAAGATACTGCCTTAACTTTCTTGGGATAGAGTTCACCAGAGCTTCACAGGTTGCCACTGGAGTCTTCTTCCACTCCTCCATGATAACATCATGGAGCTGGTGGATGTTAGGTGGATGTTAGGGACCTTGTGCACCTCCACCTTCCATTTCAGGTTGTCCCACAGATGCTCATTAGGGTTTAGATCTGTTAAATTGTAAGATTGTGGATTCACAATAATACCAAAGAGTACAAACCTCCCGAGCTTTGTTTTTGGCTGTGATGGCCTTCTGAAAACCTCTGCCAGCAAAAATGGAGCTTGCAAGGGCTGCAGACTGGTCATTTGCTGTTTCCAGGTTCACCCTGTGGACCAAATCTAAGCATCCTGTGGGCCGGATCCAGCCCGCAAGCCTTGAATTTGATACTCCTGTTCTAGAGGCACGCATGTTAGCATGCACCTAATAGGAATTATTATAGTAGGTGACATGGAATTGAATGTGACCTCCAGATGTTGCTAAGCTACAGCTCCCAGCATCCCCAGCTAGCACAACCCATGTAGTAGAATGTTAGGATCTGTATTTGCCTCAGTATGTCCATAAAACACCTCTGCTTTGCATCCTACATTGGTTGCCACTTTGCTTCGAGGGTGTGACTCTACAATGGCATAGAGTCTGGTTACTTGAGAGACTGCCTATCTTCCATAGCATATGCCTGATTGATTTGATGTTGTAGTGTTGTCATACTCTGGGTTTTTTTCAATTAAAACCATGACATTTATTGCAATATTGGAAATATGACTTCTCGGTAGCAGATCTTTCTTGCTGGTTTGAGGTTCCTGCCAAAATTTGAATAGCTTCCCCCCTACAAGTGTTTTGAAGGGCCCTGACTCTTCACTCAGCCTTTGGCAAGGGAGAGTGGAGCCCCCTTTAAACTGTGTGGGTTGTTCTTTGTTCCCTTCCTGGTTTGTCATTTTTAATACAATTACTTTATTCTCATTTTTATTTTATTTTTCTTGCTTTAATGCTTCAAACAATTTGTAAACCATCAAGAGCCATCAAAAGCCAGGCAGCATATGAGTTGATTTAATTTGTTGTTCTATTTTATCAACATCTGTAAAACTACAGATCCCCAATCCCTGATATAGAGAATCAAATACTGCAATACCGATGCACTGGGTCATTCTATGCTCTCAGTGTTTCTTCCATTAAATGGAATTAGCAATGACCTACCTTATAATTTTGTGAGAGATTGACAACAAAGACCCACCCTTATGCTATGAATTTGTGTTTGCTGCGTAGAAAGAGGGAGTTAGAGAAATATGTTCAAATCTATTATTGTTCAGCCAATAGCTGATAGACAGGATTTTAAATGAAAATTCTAAAGTGCAAACAGAAATAATTGAAAACATAAAGTCAGCTTATCCTGTGCTTGACTATTTATCCAGCCCATCATGGTCTACTCCCAGATATACAAAAGCCAGTTTACATTACACAGAATGAAATAATGTAATGCTGAATAGCATTACTTCCCATTTCAGTGCAGAGTCATAATTCTGACTCCTTCCCTGCTTCTATTAAATTGTCATGCAAAGGGAGATTTGGAAAATGTAGCCATATGTGTTAGATGACTATTATACTAGGTACTTTTTAAATGGGTGATTATTCAAAATTCCAATCTTCTACTTGCAGGCCTGGAGTGGTGCAATGCAAAATTGTGAATCCAGTCATCTTCATTCTGGTTAATAGAAATGTAAGCAGGAAACCGAAGGCAATTTGGTGCTCTCCAGATGTTTTTTACCCCAATTCCTCATAAGCCTGAGCTACCACAATCAATGGTCAGAGATTATAGCAATCATAATTCAAACATCTGGAGGCAGAATGAGTTCAAACATCTGGTGGCAATGTCAGATTAGTTGTAAAAAATATGGAGATGCCTTATGGATAAACACAAGAAAAGAGAATTACAGTCAGCTGAATTGATGGTAATAGCATAATTATACAAGATGAGGGTGTTAGAGATTTAACATGAAACATGACAAAGAATTTACTCTTGGTTAGACTTATGTCCCTCCTTTCTTTCAGGAGCTCAAGATTATGTATAAGTATCACTCCTCCTTTTTGTCTCATAATAACTCTGTGAACTAGGTGAGCTGGAAGGGAGTCCCAAATAACCCAGTGACCTCCCACAATTATTTATTTTATTTTATTTTATTTTATTTTATTTTATTTTATTTATTTATTTATTTATTTATTTATTTATTTATTTATTTATTTATTTA
>JAOYMU010000077.1:73742350-73754615 GCA_025802295.1 Psammodynastes pulverulentus
AGATAGATAGATAGATAGATAGATAGATAGATAGATAGATAGATAGATAGATAGATAGATAGATAGATGGATGGATGATGGATGGAGTGACAGACGGACAGATGGACTGATAGACAGATAATGAAAGGAGAGAGACAGAGACAGAGAGACCATTTATTGTAGCATCCTGGTGAGAACTAATTCCTTTAAATATGTGCCTTGACTTTTTTTAATATATGATCTGTTTTTGTTAAAACTCAACAAAAGCCAGTGCAGTGTGGGAAATAAAATATCAGCTTTTGATCAGGCAGGAATTCTTGCTGAAAAAAATGAAATTTCACTTAGATGATTTTGGGGTGGGTACTAATTTACAATTCAACAGACAAAGCAAGCAGAATTCAAATTCAGATAAACATGATAATAGCAATAGCACTTAGACTTATATATTGCTCCACAGTGCTTTACAGTACTCTCTGGGTGGTTTATAAATGTCAGCATATTGTTCCCAACAATCTGGTCTTCATTTTACAGACCTCAAAAGGATGGAAGGCTGAGTTAGCCTTAAGCTGGTCAGGATCGAACTCCTGGCTGTGGGCAGAGTCAGTCTACAACACTACATTCTAACCACTGCTCCACCATAGCTCAGACTGAATGGGGGAGGGAGGAAGTCTGAAAGGGCTCTGGGCAGCACAGCAACAAGAGAGGGTCCCACTAGAGAATTCTAAACATAACTGATAACCAACAGGGTCAATAAGATCCAAAATTAGCACCTATAGAAGGGAGGAGGAGGGGGAGGAGGGGGGAGGAGAAGGAGGAACAGGAAGAGGAGGAGGAGGGGAGGAGGAGGAGGAGAAGGAGGAGGAAGAAGAAGACAAAGGAGAAGGAGAAGGAGAAGGAGAAGGAGAAGGAGAAGGAGAAGGAGAAGAAGGAGAAGAAAGTTATAAATCCTGAAATAGTTGCTAATTGCTCAAGACAATAGCTGGGATTCTACATGAGCAGTCACTATGATCTGGCTATATTCTAAGGTTGACAGTTCCAAAATAGATCCACTTGGAAGATGCAGCAATGAGTTACTGGCACAGTATATTATTTCTTACTGGTTTCAGAGAAGAAAAGAAGGGGAGCAGTTGCAGAGGATACAACTGAAGGATACATCTGGAAATAGCTACCCCATAAAAACTTGGAACTAGCTTTTATCAAGTTAACATTTGTTCCAGCAATGGTTAGAAATGATATATAAGCCATAATGTCTTGCTCTAATTTCAAGTCTAGTTACAAGTTTTAGAGGGGAAGATAATTTACTTGGAGCCAAGTACCTCCTGATTGTTGCAGGATGATTTTGGCACTTTGAACTTGAATAACTAAATGATGTGGAAAAGAATCAAGGATTAAAAAAAATTAAAATGGTATAATTCTATTCTACAGCTGGTATTAAAATATACTCAGGACAGCTGCGATCTGTTTTCTGTGTAGGTTTCAAAGCTTATTTGTGTCTACTTCCAGAGAACACAGAGAACTGAAAGATCAGTGTCTCCAAACTTTGTTTTTTCCCCCTCAATATCTGCTTTGTTCATCGTGATTCATGCCTTAAATAACTCTCTACCCTTTGCTCCCCAGCTCCTAAATTATCTCCCTGCTTAGATTCTGAGTTTTGATTTTTATGGTTATATACATTCATGTTTTTATCTACAGTACAAATCTTTCTTCTTGTTAAATCTCTTGTCTTTAACACATCACCTTTCCCTGTGCAAATCCTTTAAAAAAATAATCTGGGTGATGGGGAGGAAGAGATATTCAGGCTTCCCAGGAAGCTTTATAGATGAACAGTAATGTGAGCCCCAAGGAGATCCTGAAAGAGGGATAACTAGATATGGATAATATCTCCCAAGGAAAGAGCAGGTAACGGGATGGACTAATAGTTGCAAAGGAGCTAGACATGTAATTGATTTTGGGGGGGCTTAGCAACTGAGTGCAGTACTTTACTTCTGTCGATCTGGGAAACAGAGTATTACCGTAGGGAGTTTAGATCTGGGCCAGCAGTTAAACTGATTGAAGCAGTTGGTCCCTGCAGATAATTTGGGTGTCTTAAAATAACATGAATATGCTCATTATTTAATATAATAATATATTATATTATTTTCTATTATGGAGGAATAGAAATGTTAAGTCTTGAACTGCCAAAGTGATTGGTAGATTATTAGATTGAATATTAAGCTCTATAATTTGAGAAAAGGAGACAAAAGTAAGGGCATTGGAGGGCAATAGGTGAGCAGAAAGAAATTGGGACTACAATAGAGAGAGGCAGTTAAGGTCAAGAGTTCAAACTCTGATAAGAGAGGTTTTAGTTTTTCTATTGCGCAATATTTCTAAATTATGCCCTTTGGAGTGACCCCACCAGCATTTAACTAAGGCAGAAATCTGTTCAGGCAATGTCTTTTTTTGTGTGTCTATGTTTGATACTTTGACTTTCTCCCCTTCCATGGGAGACAAAGGCTGTTTGTCATTCTTAACTGTAAACGCTGTTTAAGTACTGTTTTGACCCTTAACCCAACTGCCTCCAACTGCCTCCAGGTGTGTAAAATTTGATACCTACTATGTCAGAGACAAAATCAGGTGACAGTTAGCTGTAGGATCAGAAAGGGGCTTATTCAGTGGCATTTGCCAAAGAAGCAAAGGGAGGGAGAATCACAAAAGAAGGATTACAGGTAGTCCTCAACTTACAATACTTCATTTAGTGACCATTCAAAGTTACAACAACATTGAAAAAAGTGACTTATGATCACTTTTCACACAACTGTAGCAGCATCTCCATGATCAAAATTCAGATGTTTGGCAACTGATTCATATTTATGATGGTTGCAGTATCCTGGGGTCGTGTGATGGCCTTTTGTGAACTTTTGACAAACAAAGACAATGGGGGAACCAGATTCACTTTAAAAAGTACTATTAACTTCACAGCTGCGATGATTCACTTAATAACCACGAAACATAATAAACTGGGGGGAAATGGGGCAAAATTTACTTTGTTGCTTAGCCACAGAAATTTTGGGCTCAATTGTGGTTGTAAGTCAAGGGCTACCTATACAGTGTCATAATGCAAATCCCACAACTTTGCTTGTCTGTCATGATATTACATACATAGAATACATACAGCATTCAGTACAGCAATGTCTACTCGCCAATCCAGGCTGATGTGGGAATGACCTGTCCTCCTAAACTACAGGTCAGATTCATTCTGCTATTATCTTCTTAAAGAATTGAACATTGTGGTATCGTGGCATCCTTCAGATTTTTAGAAGAGCGATAAGGTTGTATTTTTTTCAACAACTGTCCATGTCTAATTGAGAGCACTGTGTAGCAAAAACCTAATGGAATCAGATTGATAATATGAGTTGTGACATAGGGAAATATTCTGAGCAGCAAAATCTATGGAGCTAGTCCTTCTTGAGTTCAGTTAGCATTCAGCATCCGAAAGGAAATTCTGTTGATATTCATAAGAGTCAGCTTTGTTCTAACTCATGGGTGTCAAATTCGCAGCATCATGTTGCCGTCATGTGACATTTCATGGCATTTTTTCTCCTTCGCAGAGCTGGGGTGGGTATGGTCTGGATGTGACAAATCTGGTCCACGGGCTGCCAGTTTGACAACTCTGCTCTAGCTAGTTTTTTCCTTCTTTCTGCATCCCAAGGGATCATCTATCATCAGTAGTCCTGATTCAAGCGAAAAGAGGAATGGCAAGGGTATTGCTTTCATTCTAGATAGATTCTTCCCACCAATGTTAATGTTATTGATGTTGATTTCAGTGCTGATAGTGACATCTATCATGTCTATTTGGAATGAATTTTGTTCAGCATCTTTATGTGAAATAAGAAGTTGCAGAAACAGGGTGAAGCCACATGTCTTTGACTTAGACCTGCTTAAAGAGACAAGTTGCACCTCCACATGGTTTCTTTCTGGTTTATTTAACAGTCTTTTTTTATGCATAGGAATGTTGCAAAATTGTGTGCAATTGGCACTAAAGTTTGGCAGAGGATTGTTTAGCTATTGCATTGCGTATTATTGAATTCTAAAATTATTTTTTAGGTAATGCATATTACTACATCTTTGTAAATAAACAATCAGTAATAATCTGTCCAAAATTCTGAAGAATACTAAAAAACAATACTAAATGGCTTACTGATTTTTAAAATAAAGAATTATAACAGGAATGTGAGTTCTCTGAATCTTGACTGAAATGATGCACATTAGAAAAACCCACAAGGAGTTTGGATGCAACTGTCCATGACTTGCTGTTTTTAGGAAGTAAATGAATGGAGCAAAATAATAACCACTGAATCAGATCATCTTGTGTTATAGCAACAACATTAAACTTTTTTTAAAATGTGTTGTATACTTTGTAGAATACATTGAAGCATTCTGGCAAAGAGATTTAGAACAGCATTCCTAAAACTTTGCCAAAACACATTTCATCTGGAGGCATGTCTGTGATTCTTTCTTTCTTTTCTTCACCTCTTTTGAGAAGAATCAGTTAATGGATTCCCAACCATTAGGATGTGAGACATATTTGGACTTAGGAATTTCCTCTGCCTATAACCAGTACTTAAATATAATGATAGTAGAAGATGGATGGTTTCCTTGTATCTTGAGTATTGGTTAAGTTGATTGAGCCACTGAAAGCTCTGAATTCTGAAGGAGCTTTTTCTGTGGAGTGTTATAGTGGAATACCTTGGAGTGAACTGGGTACATGCTTTATACAGGTTGGTTGAATGTTATAACCATTTCCTGACCATTAAGTGACCCTGAGCACTGTTTACTAAAATGATACATATTTTCTGAGACAGGACAAAGTTAGAGTATTCCAGCCATAGCAGAGAATAATAGAATGGGTTCACTAGGCTAGTTTCTTTCATGATGTTAAAGAATGATAATGATATTAAACAAATCACAACTGGCTGGGTTAATGCAACATACAGTATTAAAGGTTCATTCCCATTTTTTGCATGCCACAACACATAAATGTAAGCATTCTAGGGAGGTGTCCTCATAGTGCTATCTCTATCTCATACCAAATCAGCTGCTGACACAGCCTAGAGCCACCTTTTGTTGTTCTGGTTTGGAAATGATACTTTCCTTTTTTTCCCAACATAAGAATTTTTTATATAGACTCTTTGGGAAAATAGCCTGGGAGAATAATGGTCAGAAATAGCCATTTCCCCTGCTTCAATTGGCTTGGCAAGGATTCTGTCCTTGCCTAATTACTGGGCACTGTGCCTTTCTGGTCATTCTGATGTTGGCAGCCAGAGACATTGGATATCTCACTTGTGGAACCTGGATTATTTTTTTCCCTATTTGCATGGACCTGAGAATATTAAGTCCACAAAAGGCCAAATGTGTAGGAAACCAAAAATGAGATAAGAACATCATCTTGGGGGGGGGGGGGCAGAACAGTATGCAGTATTCTGGCAAACAGAATTAAAAAGAGAAACTATTCATCCCTTAAAAAAGAATAGCTTCCATGGTAGCCCCCATCTCCTGTCCTATGCAAATGCCTAATTTCTTAGTAGCAGCTTTAAAAAAATGGCTATTTTTGCCTGGAAATTGCTATCTCTCAAATTTCCTTGTCTTCTGAGAAATTGAGAGATACACTATTCTCATGTGTTTAATCTGGTAAAATATGAGTTTTCACAACTAGAATTGCAGAGCAAATGTCAGTTCTTAAAAAAAAACCTGGTCCACAGGAAAAGTCCCAGGCAATGCAACTTCTGTGCTCCTCAGGGTATAAAAGGACTTAGCCTGCCATTGAATGTTCCAACAGCAAAGCCTCTTGTTATGACCAGTGGGGAAGAAGTCAAGACATATAGAACTGGTCATTCACTGTCCAACCCCATCATGATAAAAAAAATTAGGGAAGCAGTTTGTGATTGATTTTCTTGACAGTAGATGATGCTGGATGGTAGAAGGAATACCAATTGTTGCCCTGAGACAACAGGTAGTCCTTGTTTAACAACTGTCCTGTTTAATGACTGAAGTTACAACAATACTGAAAAAGTAATTTGATGACTGATTCTCAAATTTATGACCAACACAGCAACTCCATAGTCTTGTGATAGAGAGCTATGTTCTTCATAATTGCAGGCATTTACAACCATCACAATGTCCCATGGTCACAAAATCACAAATTGCATTTTCACAGTTGGCTTCTGGCAAGGAAAGTCAATGAAGAAGCTGGCAGAAAAAAAACCATATGTTGCAATCACACGATGTCTCACTTAATGATCATACTGCTTAGTGAGGGAGTTGCGATAATTAAGCAAGGACTATCTGCATTAAATTTTGTCAAGGTAGAAACACTCCCTCAATGTATTGTTGAGATACAGTAAAGTTTGCAGAAGGTGCTATAATGTTATCATACATTATATAATGGCCATCTCAATGAACCTGTCCCCATATCAAATCATTTTGTGGCTTTAGCATTTTGCATAAATTGTGTATGCTAGGAATAGTGTAAACATATCTTGTATTCATTCATACATTTTTATATCTTATCCATTCACAATCTCTCTGTGAGCGAAAGGATGGATGCTTTTAAAGAAAAAAAAAGGGACAAACAGAAAATATTGTACATTGTTGATAGTCCTACAAACTTATTCTTAGTTTCCATTCACTATTTCTGCATTCATCAAGGATGAATTTATTCATTCTGCAAGAGTAAGGATGGTGCTTTTTAAAAAGAAGGAAGGAAGTAAAGAAAGAAACAAAAAAAAGGATTATCTTAATTTATAATTATGCATGCCTGCACATACACAAATATGCATCTATTTATTCATCAATTTATCCAGTTGAGCTAAGGGAAACAGGGACTGAGCCCCAGAGTCTGATTCCACATAGGCTTAGAGACACTTTCTTGTTGAAGATGAAAGTAACAAATAAAATTCTGCTGAAATATAAAAACAAAAACAAAAAAACAAAAATGTAAGATTAGATCAGCTAGCAATGCCAATTCAAAGCAAATAGGTAGATAAGAAGTTCAAGCTGTTACAGATTTGTATCTTCCTGGACTCAAAAATTCACAGGGATAGTGACTAAAGCTTCGAAATAAAGAGTTGCCTGCTGCCGGGTGGAATGACTATGACAGATCTAGAAGACATATTAAAGGGCAAAGACATCACACTGACAACAAAAGTATGTACTGTCAAAACCATGGTTTTTTCCAGCTTTAATATATGACGGTGAAAGCTGGAGCATAAGAAAGGCTGAACAAAGAAAACTGAATGCTTTTGAATTGAATTTGAATACTGGAAAATTTGTTGAAATTGGTAGAAGAAAAGGAGAAGAAAGAAGAATACAAGAAATCATTCGATACTAGATGAAGCAAAATAAAACTACTCCGTGGACACACTAATAATGAAGATAAAGCTTAAATATGCTAATGCAGATATAAGAGTCATGGGGGGGGGGGGGGAAAGTCCTGATGCTTAGAAAAATGGAAGGCAATCAAAAACTAGTCTGACAGATGGTACTATGGCTAGACACTATCACTGAAGCACCAGTTGATAAGAACTCAAAGAAGCAATGACTGATAGACAAACCTAGGAAAATGCCGTCCATCAGATCATAAAAAGAAGTGATAGAATTAACAGGGATGAACTCTGATTTCTTCCCCAGACCTGTATATTAGCTGCTAGCTAGCTTTTGCACTACAGTCCCTTATAAGAGACAGTGACTTGCAGCAAAGCCTTCAGGACTAGCTGCTTGTGTGTTACAGATTTTGGGTGGCAGAGTTATTTTTCATCCTGTATCCTCTTCTTTCTCTTTCTAGTGGTCTCTATCGGGCAAAGGAAGATACACAAACTGACAAGTTTCATTTAAATCTTAAAAGCCAATAAACTGGGGATAGGTTTAATCTGTAATTTGTGGTGTTTTATGTTATTTGGAGCATATTCAGGGCAAAAAGCCTAGTGCTCTCTGAAAAACCTAACATATTTAGGATATGACTGAAGTGCAACTTGAAAAACTTGGTAGGGAGTCTAAATACAGAATTTGCACAGAAATGATACACAGAAAGTATCAATCACAGCAATTCAACTGAAGGGCATAGGTATGTAAACTAAGTACAGTGACCTACTCAAAAGAAATGATAGATTTATTTTATATATATATTTATTTATTTTTCAAGCACATATGAGAAAACAAATATAAGTATGAACATAATATATAAACATATAAGTATAAACAGGTATAAGTATATACATAATAAATGAGTATAAATAAATAAATAAATACAATAAATAAATATGAGTATAAATAAATAGATACCAAAGCAATCAGGTTAGCAATGCAGCATTAATTAACATATATAGTGGATAGGAATCATTGTCTTCTGTTCAAACCCAGGTGACTACTTGATGAACTACAACTCAGAGATAATCACCTTGGAGCTTTCTTTAGCAATTCCCTAGTTCATGAATGGACAACTTAAGATCTGTAATGGAATGTCCTGGTAGACTGAAATGATCTCCTAGCGAATTCTAGATTTTGCCATATCTGATGTCAGGTTTGCATTTGTTGAAGGGATTGTTTTGTTTGTCTGATGTAGAATGCATGAGAACATTTAAGGATAATGGCAACATATATCTGATTAGAAGATAAGCAGTTGAATTAATACTTAGGTCCAGGGGTGGGATCCTCCCGGTTCAGCTCGGTGCAGGCGTCCCGGTAGCAAAACGAACCCTCTGCTCCGTGGAGAGGAAAAATCCAAGTTGGGCCCTCCCACCTGCCCTGGTTTTTACCTCGTCTTTATCTGCTCATCTGATTGACTCTGCAGGCCTCAGCTGGTGGCTCAAAAGCGGTGTGTTTCTGGTGCGCATGCACGATCACCAAACCGGTAGTGGCACCGGTAAGATCCCAGAGCTGCTTATGTCCTGTAAAAATGTGGTGTTTTTACTTCTAGCACTGGTTATGAATTTATGGGGAAATTTGAGAAGTACTGGGAGAAATTCTGCATTGCAGTATTAAGCTGCTCCTATTTAGTATTGTTCCTGGTTATAGCTAAACCAGAATTCAGTCTGAATTTTGGCACTTGGGAAGTGGTGTTGGTTAGTTTCCTAGTCCAGATTATGGCCATCAAGGCAACCATTGGACAATTCTGCTGCTTCTACACCCCTCTCTTTCATTGGGTCTTACCATCCTGTCTACCACTTGGCAGGAATATTTTTTTGCTCTGAAATTTCTATTCCACTTATGAAATGAAAAAATGATAAAAGCCTACAGGGCTACAACATACTGTGCATTCACCATTTCATATTACCCAATACTTTTCATATCCATTGCATTATTTGAACAATGATCCCAGGGCACAGTTCTGGAGAGATCTATTGTTTCTATAATGAAAAACAGAAATATATAATACAAAGGGACAATAATCTTTTATAGTAGGACTATAGGATTACTCACTAGTCTGGGAAGGGAAGGTGGAAAGGAGGGAGGGAGATCTGACACAGATCTGCATACAACCAAATAAGTCTGTGGTCTGCATAAAAGGACCAAGAACCCAAGGAGGAATCTCAAACCCTATCTATACAGACCTCTAGATGTACCGGAGCAAAATTGGCTCTCGATAGTTTGGTTCATAGGTCAAGAAATAATTAAACATCCATTGGAAGAGATTTCTCAAATGCATCTTGTTAACTTTCTGAATTAATTGTTATTATTCACTCCTAGTGGAGAATATAGTCTATGACACTGGAACTGCATTTCTGCTAACACTGATAGCTTGTCTAGCACTGGAAAATAAGAAATTTGGGTCCACATAAACCTCAGAATATATAAATCCTCGGTCTGTCCATAGTGTTTATCATCCTATCTGAAAAATGCTATAAAACAACAAAAAATGGGGTGTTTTGAAATGCTTCTTAAAAAGAAATGTGGCACTTACATTGAATACTTTTTGATGCCAAGTTAAAGACTTTTCTGTTTTGCTGACGTTTTAATTTGAGAAAACCTTTAGCCTACAGTGTGCTTTACTAGTGCTTTATTGTATCATTTATCTGCTTATGTTGAGGATTTGTTTATTGATTTATTACAGCCTTTATATACCTTCAAATTCCAAATGGCTCCAAGCAGTTTGCAATCATAAAAGCATATACCAAAACATAACAATGAACACATTAAAAAAAACCTTCCCATTCCCTAAAAAAATAAAGTAAAAAAATCAGAACAGAAACTAAAAACAGACATTCAGCAACTACACAGTTAAAACAATGAACTAGCAGTTAATTTCACAAAGTCCAACTAAACAATATATTTGATCTATTTGCTGTTTATTAACCTGAACAAGTAGATGAAGTTGGTGTACAAATATGTTAATTAAATTGGTCAAACAAATTACAATATAATAATTCTGTTAGCTGGAAAACAGTCTGGAATATGTAGAAGAAACCAGATTAGGGAAGATAGCTCTAGAACACAGGTGTCAAACTTGCGGGGTCACATTGCCGTCACGTGACGTATCACAACGTTTTTCCCTTTGCAGAGCTGAGGTGGGTGTGGCCTGCGTGTGATGCATCGGTTTGACATCCCTGCTCTAGAACATGATTCTGTAATTTGATCAAGGATTACTGCTGTTGGAAGGTGAAAAATAACAGCAGCAACTCCAATGTAGAAATGGAATTCTGCCCATTGTCTCTGTATCTGCCTCACAGGAAAATCCTTATTAATGGTGTCAGAGCTATCTTTCAGGCTGTTTGACTGTCTTTCCTTGTACTGAACAACCTCTAATCAGCTTTCAGAAAAGTTAATATTCCATCCAGAAAGTTTCAAAAATATTTGTTTAATTAATGAAATAGGACAGGACAGGACAGAATAGTTCTTTATTGGCCAAGTGTGACTAAACACACAAGTCCCAATGATATTGAAATTACTACTACAGTATGCAGTTCTGATGTTTTTTATTAAAACTTACTTGCAATGCCTCTCCAATTTGAATGATTGAGATTTTAATTTGTGCACCAATGTCCTGGTGAACCAATCAAAACTACAAAGAAAGAAAGAAAGAAAGAAAGAAAGAAAGAAAGAAAGAAAGAAAGAAAGAAAGAAAGAAAGAAAGAAAGAAAGAAAGGAAAAAAAATTGAACAATTGAACAATTGAACAATTGACAGTTGAGTTGCCCATTAAATTTGGCACTAACTTTTTGGGATATTAGATCCAGTTGCTTTGGTTAGATTACTATATTCCAACCTGGAATACTTCAGTGTGTAAAATAACATGTGAGATATTATTTCTAACATCACCTCCAACTGTTAGCCAAACTAGAGAATTTGGAGAATTCAAGTGAATTTTGCTAGATCAGGAGGGTAAATACAACAGACAAACATACACTTTTTATGTAACTATAAACTAGCATATTCCTGAACACGTTTATCCCAATGTTCTTCAGTAGCTACATTGTACATTAAACCAAAAAACAAACTGAATTGTGCTTAAATGTATTGTATAAAATCCAACTATTGAAGGAGGGTTAGAAAATTGTATTTCTTCAAAAAGCCATGTTACACTATGCTTTAATGACATACGTGAGCCCACATATTTGAAATCCAGCCTTGGATGGGAATTCTCTCTGCAGCCTCCTTGGCTCATTTGTTAGTCTATCCCAGGACCTTTTGTCAGATATTCTAGGTCCTGCATGTTGAGCCCCACTGACCTGGGTAGACATTTATATTCAGATGAAAGGGTATCACTCTCGTGTGTGTCTTGTAAATTATATACATTTTCAATAATTAATGGCCACCCATATATCCCATTGCCTTGGATTATTTGGACTTTTCTTCACAAGAAATATATTTAAAGCTCTTAATTGCTCCAAGAAAAAAAAAATCCTGTGTTTGGAAGTCTCTGAGACCTTGTACAAATCTGCGGACTAAATCCTGGTTTAAAGTTATAGCCATGTGCGTGGCTGACTTTAGAGGCTGAACATATGGAGCCAGAGATGGAAGGTCAGGGAATGGAGGGCATGAATTTACCAGTAGTGAGGAATGGAAAGGGTTATCTCTGTATGGGGAAACTCTAGTGAGCCAGCGAATGGCTTGCATCTTCCTCAGGCGCTGCGTATGCAGAGTGGAAAGACTCACGTCTTGGCAGCTGCAGCAGGACTTGGGAGCAGGAGCGTGGCTCTCTTTCCCTTCTCCCCCCTTAATGGCTGGACCCTGAAGATTTGGGGTATAGGACAATTTTTAAAAATCCAGTGTATTTCCAGACATTAGGTAACCAATATTCTTAATTTTGAGTGCTA
>JAOYMU010000077.1:73754699-73766572 GCA_025802295.1 Psammodynastes pulverulentus
GCAGGTTTCTCTCTCTCTCTCTCTTTCTCTCTGCCTCTTGCTTTTTTTTTTCCTGGTCCATTTCTAGATGATCACTCTGCCTATTTTTCATGCTCTGCTGAGTGCTGTTCCCTCCTTTTCATGGCCCAGCTGCCTGTCTCGCTCTGCCTTGCCTCATGAAGATTTATGGAACTGCAGTAATAAACTGTATTTCAGCGATCCTCTTTTCCGATAATCTTCGGGTGAGCGCCCAACAAGGTGGGTGTGATTTGAGCAAGCCTGCCATCATGTCCAGCTTGGGACCCCTCCCCATTGTGGTGTCAGCAGCTAGTGAGGTACTGGCAGCAGTACGGACCTAGCAAGGTTTCCTGCTCTCATTTTGAAAGGAGAGAGAAGCTTTACCAACCTGAACTGCCTTTGCTGCAGGATCACGTTTTCTAAGGCAGCTATATTTCTGTGTGTGAGAAAGGGGATACCACATCTTTAACCCAGTGGCATCCTCAGGTGTGCCTTCCACCTAAGGAACAAAACCTCCATTGCAGGTAGAAGGAAAATGAATGGATAAATCAGAATACATGGACCTGAATGCAACACTTGCTTCAGTGAAGTCCTTTGATGCACCTCTGTTTCTGGAAGAATTTTGTCTTGGCATTGGTTTGGCTCTGCTCCTGGTTGTGACCTAAGGAGTCTCTGCACATCCAAGAAAAGATCTTGAAAACTCTTGGAGTGACACTGTTCCAGCTTGCTTGGAGCTCCTCCTGAATTATCCAGAGGGTAAGAGAAAGGAAATCTTTTCATTAGTCAGCTTGTTTGGGAATGGGGAGAGGCCTTTCTGCTTCTATATTCATTTTTGTTCTTCTCTTCCCATCACTACATCGATCTGATTAACTCATTCATTCTTCATTGCTACTTTTGTCCCTAGTTGCACTAGACAGATCTGTTTTGCTCTAGACCTCTTGACCTTTCTGTGACAGATAATTAATTGCTAGGCAGTTGCTTTCTCCACCCTTATCCTGGTTCAAAATGGCTGCTTGGGCAAAACCTGGTGGGACAGACAGGAGCAGAACTTCTTCATTATGGTCACTGACCATCGTAATGTATAGTTTATAACAGAGCTTATAGCATTCAAATAGAAATCTATTAAAAATTTGTGCTTAAACTAGAAATAAAGAAAATATAAAATACCACAAACAGAATGCTAAATGGCTAACCACATCAGATTATAAAACTAGAGGTTGCAAAAGAAAAAAAAAAGCATACAATGTTCAATGATAAAAATAGTTTAGTCTTAAATAATAAAAAATAAGGAAGTCACGGCATGGCTTCACTGAAGTCTAAAGAGCTTTCCTGTTCTAAACTCCTAGTTCAGCCAGTCACATGGCTGAAGGACATTCCCACCAACCAAAATCTTAGCAAATGACACTGATCTTTTATTTCATCCTTATAGCAGTGCTGCTATTACCCCATCAAAAGAGGGGGGTCCCTGTGTTCCTTTATACAGATACCCCACAATGACCCTTGGCTGAGCAGGCATTGCTGTAGGGCAAATGTTTTAGAATAATTTACATTATATCTGGGGCATGGAGGGTGCAGGGTCCATCATGCACATGAAACAATGAATGGGGTGCTCCTGTTTATTTAAGCTTCTAAAAATGCGAAGCTCGGGATTTCTTTCAGAGATAAATGCCTGGTATTAAAGAGGTTAAGCCCCCCATAATGGGAGAGAAACTGGGTTGAGGGTTGGAGCAATTCTCTTTCCCCTCTTTTTTCCCCTTCCTATGGTTCTGTGGAGGGTGAGGGGGGGGGAGAGAGATCCCATTTTTTGTGCTCAAATTGCTTTTGGCATTGCAAACAGAATCTTAGCCATTAGCTACTGAGAGAGAAGCTGTGTGTGTGTGTGTGTGTGTGTGTGTGTGTGTGTGTGTGTGTTGAGGATGTTCTATAGACCGGGCAGAGCTTCAGGCAATTTGCTATTGTTCAGAGAGCAGGATGGAAACTGGACAGCTTTTGGCAGGTGGAAAGGATGGGGGAGGAGAGGTTGGCAGGAATAGAATCCAAATGAAAAGGTAGAGTGCAGGAACTAAATTCAAGCGAATCATAGAGTTTTACTTTGGCTTTGAAATTTGACTAAAGAAGCAAATGCAGACCATGCACCCAAATTTTAGATTTTGTCCATATATTGAGCATATTTCTGCCATCATCAATTTATTGAATTAGCATGTAATACAAGTTTTTTTTGATCCAGGAATATTCTCATGCTTGAGGCAGAAAACCCAAGTATCAGTGTTGTCTTTCTTCCCAATAATTAACAAGGAAATAATCCCCTGAAAACCCTGGCAGATTGTGCTCCATCAATCAGTTCTCTCAGGTCTACTTTTAATTGTGTCACAGACATCTATACTTATCTAATGAGGAACTACTCTTTTCTGATGATGTGTAAATGTTTTAGATAGTCTCCATAGAACAAATTTATGTATTCAAATACACACCCATCTTTTTTAATTTCATGTTTTCATATATTTTCAGTAAGCTATGTAATTTAACCAGATACCATATCTGTACATTTATCTTAAAGTACAAATAACTGGGCATTACCAAAGATTTTGAAGTACAGTGTCATAGTTTAGAAGTTAAGTTAGACAATGAAGGAATTAGGAATCAGGCCAAAAATTGGAAAGAATCAGGTTAGAAAGCAGGTTCATAAGTTCTAGTCCCACCTTAGGCGCAAAGCCAGCTGGGTGACCTTGGGCCAGTCACATTCTCTCTCAGCCATAGGAAGGTGGAAATAGCAAACTACTTCCAAAAGCTTTGCTAAGAAAACTTCATGGACTTGTCCAGACAGTTAATAAAAGCAGTACTTCCCACATCACTTTTAGTAGCAGTCCAATAAAGGAGAAATGTGTAGTTCAAACTGGGAAACATAATCAGTGCTCAAACTAGGCAACATCATCAGTGGTAGTTCTAGAACTAGAATTCATAAAGTTTCCTAGTTTAGGTAATGAAACATCTTCAAGGAAACAAACAAGCTCATAGACCACCAAGGACTCCTCAGTAGCAGCCCAACATGCAGTCACACATGCAGTCCAACATGCAGTCAGGATTGAAACTGACCCCAAATTTGACCCTTAGAACTTAGTTCACCAACATTTAAAAGTGAAATGGAGAATTTGACACAGAATTAGACCTGTAGTTAAAGGACCATTCCCCTAGTCATCAAAGTCTCTTGGACTTTAATATTTCTATGCAGTCCTGATTGCAGTCAGTCAGGGTTACTAAACTTCTGTACACTCTCTCCAACCTTGGGGAGTCTCCATTCATCTCCACCCATCTTCTGATGAACTCCTTGCTGCTGAATTTCATGGAGAAAGCTTCTTTGCATGGCTACTTCTCACTGGATCTGGGCTCAGCTGAAGGTGTCTCTTCTCTGCAAAATTGCCTCCTTATTCAATTTGCCTCCCCTGAAAGATTTCAGGGAGAGCAACATCTGATGATGAGTCAGGTTTTTTTTAGAACTGAGACAAAAAATAAAAGAGGCTTTATATATTTTTTCTTTTCTTCTACTATATTCTTATTTTTCTTTTTCTTTTTTAAACATCCCTTTTCTCTTATTAACTTTTCTGCACCTTCTATTTTTTATTTTTTAGTTTGTGTTAGTAGATGGCTGTAAATTGTAATCTTTAATAAGATTACTATTAAAAAAAGAAAATAAAAGAGACTTGTTGGAATGAAGAGTGATTTTTTTTTCTTTTAGGGAAAAAAAGGCTACAAGAAGCAGCATCCTGTTGTGTGGTTTGCACAAATGGCCTTTTAAAACTAATTCTCTTTAGCAGTCAGAAGCTCTGGCATGTTCCACTACTGAAGCGTGTAATTGGAGAAAAGGGAACTGCATATGGATTGGAGTAAAAGGGAAAGAGAAAAAGCAGTGAACACAGGAGCAATGCAACATGTGTGCCTAAAGAGATTCCTAAAGGCAAAATGTTGTAACTACATCATTTTTTTCCTCACTCCATTCTTAATTTCTAATAGAGTAAAACCTGCAGTCCTTTAAGCCACTTGAGTAAATTGTACTGAACTTGGTGGATTTTCAAAGTAGAGATATTTAGCCTTGTGCTTTTAATCAGTTGCATTGTGAGATGAATCAGTAATGTGTCTTGGAATGCTGCACTAAAACCATTGCTGACCTTGGTATAGAAGAAATGTCTGGCTCTAGCGATACCCTCCAGTGCACTATGGTGCTGTAGCTCCTTCCATCTTGTGCTTCCTGACATGTATATATGCCAGTTTAATGCTCAGCAATCAGCAACTGGTTGGGTGGATAGAATAATGATTTTAAATTATATACCATGGAATTGGGACGATGTGGAACAGAGCTGCACTTTTTATCATTTCTACACATGCAATAAATATTTCCTAAACCTTTCAAAGCCATTCTGAACAGTGTATTTGTGCCATTCTGTGCTTCAAAATATAAAACTGTTTGCAGGCTATTAATTTCATTTCTCTCTTGCAAAAAGAAATCAGTATAAATCACAAACTGGAATCTGAATTCTATTATCTGTATGAATTACTCAAACAGAACAAATGTGTCTGTGACCTTATTTAATGCTTTTCATTCTGTGGTACTTTTAATTTTATTGTGTTTTCTTAGCTATATGGGAAAGGGATATTGTTAGACAACAAAATTCTGCCCCAACTAATGGGAAAACACTCAATTTCTTGTGAGATTTCAGGAGACATTTCTTACAAACTTTCAACCATATTGTGATAATGGTAAGGGCTGGACTTAAACAATGCAAAAGACTCTGTTCTGACATGTTTAATTAATATCAACAGACCACACATCTTTATATTTGAAATTTAAAGAAATCATAAAAGAGCCAATTTCAGTTGATTTACAGTATATAGTGAACGGAATAACATTTCTCTTTCCTGTGATTTTGCCAGTGAAACCCATCAGATCAACTACACTGAAGAGAAGGGTAATGGGGGATATTTCAGTGTCAGTAGGAGAGGCAAATAATTTTAATTGGGACTGTTCCTGCCTGTTACTATCCTATTGAAAAAGGTGAGAACCAACTGATGGGATTTTGTTTCAGCATGACTGAGAAAGTCTTATCATAGAATTTTAGTTTTGGAAGCAATTCTAGGCAAGGGGTCTCCAACCTTGGCAACTGGTGCTGGCTGAGGAATTCTGGGAGTTGAAGTCCACAAGTCTTAAAGTTGTCAAGGTTGGAGACCCCTGTTCTAGACCAATTCCCTGCACAGGACTTAAATTCTCATGCTGTCCCAGATAAAAACAGTTGTCCACCTTTTGCTTGAAAACTTCCAGTGATGTTACTACTGTTTAATAGCTTTCACGACAAGGAAAGTCCTCTTTATGTCCTCTTGGAGCTCCTCCTGTGGAACTTTCACCTCTTGAATTTTGATAGCCCGTCCTGTATTTGAAGACTGCTTCATGTGTCCCCTTAGTCTTCTTTTCTTTAGGCTAAGTAGCTTATTTAAATTTCCTTCATAAGTTTTAGCCTCCAAGCCCTTCTGCTCCTTCATCACTTTGTGCCCCTTCCAATTTCTCAGTGTATTTGTATTGTGGCAACCAGAACTAGATGTGGTATTCCAGGTGTCTGGATCATGAGACGTAAAGCAGGAATAGCACTTCCTATGTTTTTGACACTATACCTCTGTTGATTCAGCAAGATTTCATTAGCTCTTTTGCAGCTACAGTGTAGTGGTGGTTGATGTTTAATTTGTGGTCTACCAAGATACCTTTCCTAAGTAGCATTGCAAAGTCAGGTATCACCTATCCTATATTTGTGTACCTGGTTTCTCCATCTAAGTGTAGCACACTATATTTCTCATCATCAAATTCTGGATTTTGGGAAAGTACCAATGTTCAAGTCTATCCTTTTGGCTTTCAGAACAGACAATAAGCTTAATGGAACAGATCTTTTGTCTTCTGTCCTGTGCCTATGCAGTAAAACTGGTTTTATAATAATTAGAATGATGTACAATTAGTCATGCCGGCCACATGACCACGGAGACGTCTTCAGACAGCGCTGACTCTTTGGCTTTGAAATGGAGATGAGCACCACTCCCTAGAGTCGGGAACGACTAGCACGTATGTGCAAGGGGAACCTTTACCTTTACAATTAAGGATGCAAAGGTGTGTTCCCTGAAATAGGTAATACTAAAACAATCAGTTTCACTTTTTAAAAAAGCATCACTTTGAAAGTAGAGCTAAACAAAAGTCTTTTTCCTTGTGAATATCGGGTCCACTGGAATATCATTGCTTTTACTGGATGTTTTTAGGCAGGAACCACAAGTATCCCATAGCATTGCAGATTGTAATGCTTATAAATCCCCCTTTAAGCTGGCTACAAATATGTTGGCGATGAGTGGCTGGAGGAGGGTGGGGGAAGAGAGCAGTCTGCCATTTTCTTTAGCGCCACTAATTATTGTTCTTAACTAGTTATATGCAAAGAATTCTAAACAGAAGTCATAGAAGGCATCTTCAAGGAAGGGTTAATTTACATTTTGGGGGAGCAAGGAAAAGGGTGGTAAACCATATGCAAATCCTGCAGTGACAAAAACTATTTTTGGCAACGGAGCAGAAAAAAATAGTGCAGATGTTTTTCATTATGCAAATGAGGCCTGATTGTGGACAAAATTGCTTTAAAGCATCAGCAGAAGTGGCAATCATTTATCAGAGATACCAAAGCCTTTGCTAGTTCTGGCAGCTCTAAAACCTCCAGTCTCTCTGCCCCTTCATCAACTGTCTTTTCTCTCAAAATGTGCCTTTCTGCTCTACTGCCCAAATACATCTGTAACATCAGCATCTTTTGTCCACTATTGTGTACCTGCGTCAAAAACACCCACCCCCACCCCCTTTCTATACTGCTAGCTGTGCATCTCCCTCCATCGTCTGTATTTCATTTGTAACCTTTTTGGGGCAAAGAACCGTGTCTTTTTTGTGACGTTTAGCCCTAGCAGGTAGGCAGTGGGTACCCATAAAATAGTAAGTCCTTCATCACCTGCATCACCTTCATGTGACTAAGATATAGAATTCAGGCCTGGGCTGTCCAGACAGGGCTTTGACTTAAGTCTCAGCTGTAGCTCAAGGCAGACAGCAGCCTCATGCCATAGTATTCCTGAGTTACTTAGGAGGATTCTTTGAGGCTAATATGTGCTGTTATTCTTCATAAGGCATAGCTTCAGGAAAAAAAAATGCTACAAATTGCGTACAAAGCATATCTTGTAGGAAGGGGTTGGTATAGAATAAATTCTGGATTTTGTCATTTTTAATGAAAAAAGGGGATGCAGTGGCCTAATTATGAAGCACAAAAATTTACATAAATGAAAAATAGATTGATCTGGCCTTTCCATTTGAGAAGGCACTCATCTGCTTTCTCATGCATTAGCGGGTTATTGCTAAATGGTCATTCACATAAAGGATAAAAGTAAAGAGCTTTATTAAGGAACATTATTGCTTTCCCTCACATTATCCTGTCTGTCATAATGATGGGCATTTTTTCTAGCAATATTAATGCTATTAATCTAACCATTATTCCTTCCTTCCTAATTCCACTTTCTTTATTTTCAAAATTCATCCATCTCTTCCCCAAACTTGTCCAGAGACAATATTGTAGGATCAGGCCAAGCATCCATTAAATTCAGCATTTTATCACTGAAAGTAATCAGCTAGGTGTCCTTCAAAGACATTATAAGCAGTGTAATTGTTAATATCATATATTGTTTGACTGCAGGGAATTTGATTACTCCTAGTTTCTACTTTAAATGCAAAACATATTACATTCGTTCAGTAATAAACTCATTTGGACAGAGCCTGCCTAATGTAGTGGTTAAGGCATTAGATTAGAAACTAGGAGAATGTGAATTCTAGCCCTGCCCTAGGCACAAGGCAGCTGTGTGATTTTGGCTAGTTATTTTCTCTCAGTCCTAGAAAATAGGCAATGCAAAACCAGTTCTGAAATTTTGCCAAAAACGGCAGAGACTTCTCCACCAAGAGTCAATATTGACTTGGTGAACACCTTAAATAAGTCAACAAACAAATAAAAGCATTCATTAGGGATTTAACACTAACATAATTAGAAATTACTTTACAGAACCTCAGGAGCTGCCTTCTATAAAGTCAACCTTTGGGCCATATTTGTGTGTAAATTACTGTACAATTGTTCTAGACAGAATTCAGGCTATAGGGTTGTTTGTTTTTTAAAGAGGGGGAGTAGGATGGATAGAGCTACAGATACACCTTAACTTAAGGAACGCTGCAAATATTTAACAAGGGAATATATTTTCAATAGCAGAGCAGATCAAAAAGTTCTTGCATATAAACATCCTGATTTTCTCTTAAACTGTCTTCGTCTCAGTAGCTTAACTTTTTAAAAAAGAAGAGTCTTCTTATTCATTGGCTAAAGTCAGAAATGCTAATCTATTGCAAATCATTCTACAGGTTTACTATCAGACCTGGATCTACTTTCTCCTTGCTGCTAGTTTATACTAACATAAGACTGCCTAGTTCAGCCCCCAAAAGCCATCTGTTAAACCGGAATGCACAGCAAAGCATGTGCTAATCCTTCTTCAAAACTGGTATGGTTTGACCTCTTAGCAAAGCATTCTTATCTTAGTTTTAAAATCTTATCAAAGAAGAGTCCATCATTTTCTAAACCAATCTGTTCCATTCATAAACAACTGTCTATATTCATGTTATGGCTATCATTCTTAATGCTTTATAAATTTAGGGAAAGCTGACAGTTTCTTCACCAGCGGTGTTTCATTCCCCCACCCCCTATTCAGTGTGTCATATGCAAGTCCCCTGAATTTCCTTTGTGTTTTTGCATGTTGTTTCTCTGTGTGAACACAATTTCTTCCCGTGAGAAATAATCTATTAAGGTTGTGAATTTTCTTTTATTGCATATGAAAACAAAGCAGCGCATTGCTACGGAACTTCTTGTAGTGAGTAGAGGATTCTATAAAATAAAAAAAGAGGAAGGAATTACAACTCCAGAAGGCTAATAATAAGTCTTGGGTATATGGTATGTTTTTATTGTTCCATACGATTCAAGCTCATCTGTTTATTTGCCACCTAATCTTTATCCCAATTCAAGCCATTTCTTATGCAGAAAATAGTCCCATTTTTTGTGACTTGTTGAGTCTTCAATTTCCCTCAATCACTTCTCCAATGAAGCCCTCCTGAATTATCTTGATAGGGAAGTTGATATCACACATTATTTAATGATACACTTAGATTTATTGTTTGTAAATCCATAAAAGATCAAGTGGGTTTTGCATATGAGACCCACTTGTATTTGCATGAAGAGTTGTTCATTAATTTGGCATGTTTCCTTTAGAGAGTTAGCTCTGATTATCCCATCATTTGTATTTTTGCTATGTGTTGTATCACTATATTATTAGCTCTAGCCCCAAACAATTCTATTTTTATGCCAGGGAACACCAGGCACACTGTTGTCTCTAACTGTGTAAGGTTTATTTAGGAAAAATGTTTTCAAATTTCATTAGACTAAATAATTGAATCCATTAAAAAGAGAGGGGCAGCTAGAACTCATGAACTGCATGTAGAAAGTTCTTGATGTATAATCCTTGATGGATGCAACTAGATGTGAAACATGGCAAGTCCTCAACTTACAATTCTTTATTTTAAGACACGTTGAAGTTATAATGGCCTTGGAAAAATGGATTTACAACCCATCCTCAAAATTATCACTCTTGCATCATTTCTGTACTTATGTGATTCAATCGGGACACTAGGCAACTAGCTCACATTTCTCATGGTTGCAGAGTCTTAGATTCAGATAATCACAATTTGCGACTTTCCATCTGGCTGCCGACAACCAAAATCAATTCAAGATGTTGGATTTGCTTAATGATTGTATGATTCACTAAGCATCCATGGTGATTCACTTAATAAATGCTGTAAAAATAATCATAAAATTGAGTCTAGCTATGTAATGACTTGTTTTACAATTGCATCAATTTACAATGGAGATTCCAGTCTCAATTGTGATTGTAAGTCAAAAACTACTCGTAGTTTGCTAAATATTAAAGAAATGTGAATCTAAGCAGCTGTTGTGCAGGTCAGTCTGTTATATATTGGATACCATAGAAAAAAAGGCACAAAAATCTTTTCTTATAGAATAATATATACTCATTTCCTGTATGTATGTGTTCATTTCCTCATATATGTGTTCTCTGATAGGCTTTGGGGGCTATATCTCTCAACTGTACCTTTTGTACGTGTGCTTTTATACACAATTCCTATCATTCTTCAGTTTCCAATAAATATGTCCTTGCTTTTATCTTTAATTCAGGAAAGTGCATCCTAATGCAGGCAAGTTGTATTCAAGCAGCAGTCTAATTTTAGGAAACCTGCAGTGTCTCCTGCTGATAAAGGGGTGTGGTTATAGCCTTGCTTTTCCTACTGCTAGGAATTGCCTGCTGATCAGCTGAATAATCTCAGAGAAATGGGGAGGGGGATAGAAAATTAATTCTTTCCCCTTACAACTAATGTTGTAACATTTGCTGATGTTGCAAATTAAGGTTAAGAGGGAAAAAAAGCTTTCTAATTGAGTATATAGCGATATGTATATGATTTTATGCTAGGGTAGAAAGAGTTAAACTCCCCCATATGGCTTAGTGGATTGGCTTAGAATAATTGAACAGAGGTGGTATGTTGAAAGACATACTGAACGTACATTTGCAATTCCACCTTCTCCTCTTTCCCCTGTGTCCACATGCACACTGTCAGTTGCTTCCCAGCAAACATTAGAATAGTGAGCCTCTAAACCAGAAGTAGGTAATTAACTTTCCCAAATGGCCACATGAGAAACTGGGACTGCTGTGGAGGGTTAAACCAACAGAGCTGTGAAGGTATGTAGGCATGCATGCACAAATTGAAATAGAAGAAGCAGTTGCCTTCAAAATAAAAGCGATGCAGTGTACCGCACGCATGGCGTACATTTATTTACATTTGATTTTTAATTTCCAATTGACCTCACAGGAACAGCCAAAGAGGCAGAAGTGGCCTGGCAGCCATAAAATACCCAGATCTGCTCTAAAGCCCTCTTCCTTTTCCCACAGCCAAGGGAATTGAAAAATAGACCTTTCTTGTAACCTATTTCAGCTCTGGAATTTGACACTTGCATCTTCTCTGACTTAGGTGCTGTTGGCAATGTGTATGTTAGTCGACCATCGTTCAGGAGATACTTTGCTTTATGAAGCTGATTTCTTACCCATCCAACAGTCCAATGTAGGATACCAACTTTGCTGCTGTTTCTAATGTGTTCTCTTTTGTGAGCATCTGGATGCCAGTTTTAGAGTCATTGGGGCCTACTGGCATTTCCAGAGTTAATTCTTGTCAAAACTGCTTATCTTATGAGAATAGTTTTTAACAAGTGGCAACAGCACAATCGCTTCAGCCACAGGGAATGAACCAAGTCAAGAGCAATTCTTCCTTTCTATCCAGATTGTGATTTTATCTTGCCACCTTTTTATGAATGCTTTCATTCGTCTTAGCTCCATTTCTGAAATTTGAAAGGGAAAAGCATCTATAATCCAGAAAAAGTAAATGCAAAATGCAAAAAGAAATGCCTATCATTTTGATGTTTACAGAAAAGGTAAGGGGAAAGGAAATTGAACAATTGAGAATTATTATTCTCAAATAAATGGGGTCCAGTGGCTCATCAGTTAAAAAACTAAGCTCGTCAGTTGGAAAACTTGACAGCCCAGGTTCAAAACTCGAGCATCATGAGCTGAGATGAGCCCAGTGGTGGGATTCAACAGGCTCGTACCTATTCGCGAGAACCGGTTGTTAACTTTCTAAGCAGTTTGGAGAACCGGTTGTTGGAAGAAATCTCCTTTTG
>JAOYMU010000077.1:73800167-73810243 GCA_025802295.1 Psammodynastes pulverulentus
TGTATTTTAATTGTATCGGTTGTTGTTTACTTTTTTATCTTGTTGTGAACCGCCTTGAGTCTGCGGAGATGGGGCGGTATAGAAGTCTAATAAATAAATAAACAAACAAACAAACAAACAAATAAATAAATAAATAAATAAATAAATTAACTGGCCTCCATCAGTGCCTATACAATGCATTTCTAAATGCATTTCATAAAGAAATTGAAATGCTGATAATGTTTTTAAAAAAACTTTCCACTTTCTCAATTAGAACACAAGATTCTATATAGTATAACATGATGCATAGGAATAGCTAGACATAAGCAGATAGGCCTTTTGTCCCAAATTTATTTTTAAAGGCTATAAATTTATCAAACTGATTTTGCTAAGTTTAATAGTTTTGTGCATGTTTAAAAATATGCACATTTCTTCAAGTTAATGTCTCCCAATATACAGTATGTATTTAGAGCTTATTTTGAATACTAATACACATGTTTTCCAAAGACATATCCAGATACACAAATATCATAAATAAATATGAAATTTATAATCAATTCTATATATGTCTATTTGTAAGTATAACTATAATCTCTAGATTTGGTTTGCATTTTATTTCAGCACCAAAATGTATTCCTAGCTCTGTTATAACTTAGTTGAAAATACAGTTAAATTCATACATACATTAAAACAAATTGCTTGTCCATTCCTTTGCTCCAGATGTCTGCAAAAGTGAGAGTGATCACAATTAACAGAGGATCTGGAAAGATGGAGAAATCTAAGGCTTTCTTTAATGGGTGGAATAGTCGTAATTAAAATGAGTGTCCTGCCAAAACTATTTTTCTTCTTCCAAAATATCCCTATAAAATAAGGCAATTTTTTGGGGGCAATTTGAATAAAATGATGTTAAATTTTATATGGCAAGGGAAACAAACTAGGATCAAATTAAAACTTTTACAGGATGTGAAAGAAAGAGGAGGTTTTGGGTTACTAGATTGGGAGGCATATTACCAAGTAGCAATACTTACCTGGGTGAAGGATGGATTGGATAACCCTGAAAAATAGAAGACTATTATCATCAGAAGGCCATGACTTACAACTAGGCTGGCATGCTTTTTTGTGGTATGGCAGACATGACACCCACCAATACTTTCAACGACATTGGATTAGACAAGCGTTATTATCGGTATGGAGTAAAATCAAACAGCAACTCTACATGGAACTCCCAGCTTGGTTATCCACTCTTGAGGCATTAGTATACCCAAATCTTTTTAACCAAGAAAAAATTATCACAAATAAGGATATCACAAATGAGGCAGGGGAACTAAGGTCAAGACAAGAACTAAAAGAACAAGGGGTGGAATTGGAATGCTTGGCCTACTTACAAATTAAATCAAGACATGGGAAAGATATGAAAGAGTGGAGGATTAGTAGACAAGCTAAACACTAGATGAAATTCTACTTGGGCCAGATCACAAATTGATAAGGAAAATTTATAGATTTTTATTGGACTATAAGATGGAGAAAGAACAGGTTAAGGAAACGAAGGTGACTTGGGTTAAAAATTTTGGACATAGTATAGATTTGGACAAATGGCAAACTTTATGGGAGTGAAATAAAAAAATAACATTGACCACATCATATAAAGAAAATTTATACAAAATGTTGTATAGATGGCACCTACCTCCAGTAAGATTGGCTAAAATGTACAACTATCACCCAACTGTTGAAAATGTACCCAAGAACATGGAACATATTATCATACATAGTGGACATGTAAAAAATCCAGGAGTTTTGGCATAGGATTCAGAGGTGGTTAGAAGAGATGATTGGTCATAAAGTAGAGTATAAGCCGGAATTTTTTTACTTGGTATAATAACAGAAAGATATAAGAAAGAGGTGATCTATTCAATAGTGCATGTTATCAGGGCAGCAAGAATGGTCTTTGCTCAAAAATGGAAAGACAAAGAAATTCCCAATGAAGGTGAAGTAATAAAAAAGATTTGGGTATGTGCTGAAATGGATAGATTGACTTTGGAAATGAAAAATAAGGATGAGACAGAATACTATAAAATATGGGATAAATTTTACCAGTGGTGGGGAAAAAAAGGAAAGATCTAGAATAAAAACCAAGCAAAGTTTGGCAGAATGGGTAATTAGAGATATAAAGTATTTGTATAAATGTATATAAAATACATATTTTGTGCCATAATATGTAAGACAAAAAGGAATGTCAGGATGATCACATCATGTCCAATGTTTTCAATACCTTATTAAATAAAAAAAATTTAAAGGGAGAGTGATCAGAGTATCTGAGGACTAGTGAAACTGCTTAAGTAATAGCTAAATGCCATTAAGTAATAGCTAAATGTCCATCAACCTGTTCCCAACAAGAATCCTCAGGTCTTACAGGGATTCCAGTGGTATTTCTAATCTTGTCATCAATTTTGTCCCTTGCTTTTCACATGTTTTATTTGACAAGTACAGTTTTTTCTATTATTTACTTGTGTCCCATGTCCACATCAAACAAGTTTTTGCTTGTTAATTATTGCCTTAATGTTACAGTTCACTCCTTAGTTCTTTAGCACAAACAGAATGATTCTTTTTTTATAAACATGGTATTCTTGATAACTATCTCTGAATCTATCATTGAAGATGCCTCTTTTTTTCCTTTCACTTTTTCTCAATGTTGAGTTTACATAGCCAAATATTAACACTGGGGGAAAAATATCCTAGCTTTAACTATTTTGATCTTTGTTGTCATAGAGATACCTTATTCTTTATTACTTTTTTTCTAGGTTTTTCATTGTGTTTGTTGCTAGGATTAATCCCTTTATATCTCCAACACACTGCCATCTTTATTTGCTTTAGGCTAACTGAGCCTAAGAAATCAAGATTATTTACCACTTTTACTTTTTCATTGTCAACCATTACTACTTTGTCATAAACTGTTATCTCCTTGCACTTCTATTTTTCTAAATATCATAATGACTTTTGATGGCTCTTCAGAAAAGGATTAAAAATATTTGTGATCACAATAGAGGATATGCTTCAAACACAGCATTCCCCCCCCCCCCCGGTCCTGAGAGAAAAATACAGTGAGATTGCTTTTGCTTTCGTATCTTGCTTTTTGACATCCCTAAACCATGTAGCACTTGAAAAATTGTGCTTCTGTAATTATGTAAACTTATAATTTTACATTGCATTGATATTGTACTCTGCCTCTTTCTCCTCAGATATTATTTTTGACATGGAATATTACTGAATATATTACTGAAATATAATTGTGATGGATAACTTGTTTAATTTATGTATAAATAGTCCTTGACTTACAACCATTCATTTAGCAACTGTTAGAAGTCATAATGGCATTGAAAAAAAGTGATTTATGACCAGCCCTCACAGTTAGAACTTTTACAGCATATCCATGGTCAGCTGCTTGGCATCCCACATATATTTTATGAAGGTTGCAGTGTTCTGGGATCATTTGATCACCCTTTGCAATGTTCCCAGCCGATTCTAACAAGCAAAGTCAACAGGGAAGCAAGATTTGCTTAACAACTATGACAAAAAGATCATAACATTGATCATGATTCACTTAACAGTTGTCTTGCATAGCAATGGAAATATTGGTTCCAATTTTGGTGGTAAGTTGTAGTACTTAGATTAAAATTAAATGAAACACCTGTTGATTGTCTACCCAAACCTCTTTCCTTTATCTAAGAGAAATCTGGAGGATGGGTGAAATATTAGATAAGAAATACATTTTAAAAATGAAAAAAGAGAGCCCAAAGTTCTATTAGTCAATCTGATATCTGAGGAAATTTAGGCAGATTGTAAAACAAACATGTAAATTAAAAAGTAATAATAAAAATAGCTTAATTTCCTGGTGTGTTTACATATTCACAGCAAATTGAGATTCTTTAGAGAAATTTTTTTTTTAAATTTTATTTTATGCCTGCACTAAAAAGAAAATAACTATTTTCCTCAACAATGCAACAATATCGGAAACTGCAGATATTCCACAAGAGCAGAACTAACTGCTGAAAGGATCTTGTTCCAAGTCCCCACAGATCGAATGAAATAAGTAGACTTTTATAAAGGGCATTAAAGTCTTCCAGGGTCAGGTTTTCAACTGTTGTCAAATGGAGGGCACTTACATACCACCATTGTGTTTTCCAATCTTTTAAAAGCAAATTGAAAACAACAACAGCAACAATTGTTGTTTTCTCTTTTGCTGACCTTCAAACCCCAAGAATTAGTAGCAAAGAATCACTGTCTGGCCCTTAGTGGCTGCAAATTCTGAAGAAAAAAACATTCCTTACCCCAGTTCATGCAAAAAGAAAATAAGTTGCTTGCACTCTCTCCTATTTTACATGATGTTGGTTTGTCTGGGTTTATGCAGAAAAATCTGAGCAGCTCCTAAAGGAGGGAGATACAAAGTTGTGAAACTACTTTTCCCCTTGGAAGATTTGCTAAAGCTGCCTAACTTGAGAAGTCCATAGATACGTGGAGCAAGAGTTCTTGCAGATAGGGAAATGGATCTTCCACAAGCTCAGTACTGCAGTGTTTCAAAGAAAAGGCTAGTTTTATGTGGTTGCAAATACTCCAAGGCTGAGCCAGAAATAAATTTGCTTAGCTCTCCAACACTGGCACAAAGGATGTGGATTGCTACTGAACTGGCTCAGAGTCCTCATATAGAAGTGCTTTATTTTTTCTCTGGGGGTTTAAGGCAATAAGTAATAGCTGATAGATATTTATAACACTGGCCTTCAGATAAAAGACTGAGATGGCTATAATTGTAAGAAAGTATTGGTTTGCAATAAAGGAATGGAAGGGATAATTATTAAGAAAGAAAGTGGTTGAAATAAAGTATGACCTTTAAATATCTCAATGTCTTTGTCACTGATTAATCCAGTGTAAAGTGTCAGATGAAATCTTTAATTGGGTCAACCAAGGAAGGGAACAAATATTCAGTCCTAATTAACATTTGCCCTGGAATTTTCTCTAGAACAAGTGAGCAATAGCAATAGCACCTAAGTGCCACATATATATACCGCTTCAGCTTCACGGTGCTTTACAGCCTTCTCTAAGTGGTTTACAGAGTTAGCATATTGCCCCAACAATTTGGGTCATTTTACCAACCTCAGAAGGAAGGAAGGCTGAGTCAACCTTGAGCTGATGAGATCGAACTGCTGGTAATTGCCAGAATTAGCCTACAATACTGCATTTTAACCTCTGTGCCACCATGACTCAGTAATGACCCATTAAAACAAAATGTGGACAGTATCATTGTGGTAACCCATAGTGGTAACCCATTTAAAGCTATATAAATCTCCATTTTTTGTTCTTGCTTAAACAACCAGGTATTCTGACTGTAAACTATGGATTGGTGAGTCCAAATTCATAGAGTGTAACTTGTGTGCAATTCAGAAACCATACAATGTGGAGATGTGCTGGTTATAAAATGGATGGACCACAATTTTACCATAGAGAATGAATAAAAAAAGCAATTGAAATATTTGAAATATTGAGTTATTTGGATTTTGTTATTTTATAAAAGTCCCGAAGGAGGATATTATTTTATATTGGAGGCAAGAATTTGGACTTTCATAGCCTCTTGTGAAAAAATAGGTAGTGATGGTGGTGGTGATATCAAAAAAGAGCCCTTGCTATAAATAAAAAATAATCGGAATATGTCACCTCTTTGTTCAGTGCTGCTGCTATTATATGCAATGTAATCAGAAAACTGAGTGTGAAGTTAATTTTAATTGCGTATATAACTGATGGAAGCACAGCAATGAATGTAAGCAAGAAGCATATGTATAATAGCAAATACATCCATCAACAACAAGAAAGGAAAAGAAAAACTCAGCTAATTTAAGATCCAGATGGGAAAGAGATCATTTGGGATGTGAATGTTTAACTGGTAGAAACATACTGTCTTTCACTATTTGGAAAAAGGAGGAAGAGTGATGGGCAGACATTAGTAGCTGTGTCCCTGACAAAATCTTGCATTCTGTCTCAAATTGTGTCTGCCAAATGTTATCCATGCACAAGTAAAAGCTTGGAAAGCTGAACAAAAATTAAACATGTTAAGGGAGCTTATTCATATATACCTGACCTTTTTAACATTCATAGTACAGTGGCTGAGTGGGAACTGGATGCCAAATATTGTCAAAGAAATCTGATTAGTTTAGAAATTGGTCTTTCTTCTTTAGCTGCTCAGGTCAAATATTCCAGAAGCAACTGATATTATCAGTGCCAGTAAAATGGAATATTTAATGGAGCAGATTTACTAAGATGTAGTAGAATACATTCTTCTGAATGTCATTGAATTCATCAGGCAGAAAGATCAAGAGTTCTTCATAAGATAAGCAAATGGTTTCAATTTTTTCCCCTACCATAACTAGCATATAGAGAAGTAGGATTTTTCAGGTGCCAAGTATTTTCAGGTGCCAACTACCATCTTAGCTTTTAAGAGTAATCATCAAGAGGTCATGTATGCATGTTTCCTCTGGAGCTGCAGGATCCCTCCCAATTTATATGAGCTTCTTGTTTTATCATACCCTCCAAATTTTCCTCTCTCACCACTGTAGAGCCCTGCCATCATCTCTTTTCTGCTTTAGAAATTATTAGAGAGGAACATTTGCTCCTGCTTCATAATCAGTAGCTTGTTCATTGGATCCCTTTTCTATGGAAAAAAATAGCAAAAAGAAAGCAAAAAGACAGCAACTGGAGCAAAATAGTTTTCCATTCCCCCATTGACAAAAAGGGTTGTGGTTCAATCTCCCCCTCCCTTCCCTCCCCCTTTGGTCCTCCTAGGAGAAAAACAATAAGTTACCAAAAGGGGTGAGGATTAATGGTTATCTGAGCGTGTTTTGAGATACATAATTAGAAGAATCGAAATGCAATGAGGCTTCATTTGGATTAGATGTACATGTTTTTTTGAATTAAATCTCATTGAGCTCAGTAGGAACTGACAGATAGATGTGTATTGGACCACAACCATGATATCCCTGAATGATTAAGCCAAGAAGTCATTGCCTGGGCCCATTGTCTACACAACCTGCTAATCAAGGGTGCTGATTTGGGATATCGTAGTTCCTTCCTTTCTTTTCCTTCTTCCTTATTATATGATGAGATTGAGGATTTGTTGAACAAATGTGCTGAGGAACACGCACCATACCTGAAGATTACACTTATGAATGGAAAGAAATCAGTTGATTTTCAGAGGAGTGTGCAGGTCTCAAATTTATGTAACCTTGCAATTCAGAAAAAGCCACTCATATTCCCATTTTAAAAAAAAAAAATCTGCAAAGGATTTCTCTACCAATACAAAAGGACTAGCCCTCCTTCAGATGTCCTTGATGTAATACATACTATTCCATAATCAGTTTGAAATAGAAGTTGAAAAAGGAGCAAAAATGCAGTAATTTTAAAATGGTTGGCCTCTTCTGCCCCTCTGCTGTCTTTGTTGTTTTCGAGCAGTTAAATTGCTTTGAAAATGTCCATGTCAGCTGAGACCTGGGCGACATGTGCCAGGCAGGGATATGTTGCAAAACCCCATATACATAAAATTATAAACATAAGAAAATAAGAGATTACAAGGGTCAGCTTGACCTTGGCCGTTGAAAGAAAGATCTGACACCATAGCAAGCCAAATTGCTTTCTATGCTGGCGTGGATGGTATGGAAGAGGGAGGCGGAATTAAAATTGGTTGTTTTCTTATTTTGTACCCAACTCTTCCCCCACCTCATTCCTCCTACTCTTTTGAGTATAAGCCACACGAAAGTACATAAAAGTTAGGAGAATTTGCAGCTGCTGGGGGTGGGGGTGGGTGGAGATTCTTGAAAAGACCAAATGTAGAAGATTAATGAGCATTTTAACAACTGTATCTGTACAGCTGTCAAAGCAGACACAAGAATAAACAATTTAAAGTGTTCTCCAATCAAACTTATAGAGATCATGTCAAAGTTCCCTTGAAGGAATGGAGGGAGAGAAAATTTGGGGTTTCCAAATGCAACATTAGTTCATGGAAATTTCTGCCTTCCAAGAAGAACTAATAGAAATAATAGTTTTTAATATACCAATTATTCCAAACAGCTGCATCATTATTTTATTTCCTTTATAAAGGGTTTTAACATATGCGGGGATTTTAGAATCTATCATCACCTCATCCATCAAGGACGATTCATATATAGAAACAGATTTTGTGTGAAACTTCCCTTGAGATTAGACATCTCAGAAATGCAAAGGAAATGCTGGACAGCATTGAAAACTCTTATTTCTTGACCTGATTCTCACATTATGCTAAACCATCATGTGCTTTGCCTGCTTTGCAAACTGTATGAAGTTGGCTTCCAATGTTTGTAAATTATAGTTAACAGATAACCAGAGTTGGAAGGGACCCTAAACCATTTCTGACAAGTGGCAGTCCAATCTCTTCTTGAAAGTCTCAAGTGAAGATGCTCCCACAACTTCTGAGGGCAAACTGTTCCATTGGTTGGTTGTTCAAGACATATATTAATGTAGGAGTCCAGAATATTATAAACCTGGACATTTGGATGAGGGTGGGGTAAATAATATGTGCGCCATGAAGTTATTGCAGAAATAAAAAAAAATATGGTTCTTATCAGTCAGATATTATTTTAGTTATTCAATAAAACAATATAACCAAATTGAGGCTTGGAGCCACGAGGGAACCTGGTCCTTGTACGTATTACATTCCTTGCTGGTTTGGAGCGCCACTTTAAATCTTACAGCACTAATCTTATACCAAAAATAAGAGTAACAATGGAATCTAGTATTTACACAGAGGTCACTAGGGATGCATGAAGAGAAATTGGAACTGTAGGATAACTATCTAGACCATAATGAATGCTTCTTAAAGAGTAACAAATCAGAATAAAAAATGATGTGGTAGATCTGAATGCCAGTGGCTTTATGGATAAGATTTCTTGATATTTAACCAGTAGCCATCTTAGGTGAAATAGGATTATTAAAATGAATTCATTAAAGGATAGAACTGGTGGATTGTCCTTCACTAGTATAATTTAACAGAGTTAGGATGACCATCTATCAGAGAAACTGTCCTTGCATCCTGTATCTAAAATTCAGGCATCTGTATTCAGCATGGATGATCTATTAGATTCTTTCTAGCCCTGTATTTTTGTAATTTGATTCAGTAAGAAGTAACTTCATACATTGAGGATCTGGTATTTTGACATTACATAGCAAGGCCTGAGAGCCACTTTTGTGTAATGGTGAAGACATCAGGCTGGAAATTGGGAGACCCTGAGTTCTGGTCCTGCCTTAGGCACAAGCCTAAGGATAACAACGGGTCTGTCACTTTTCCTGAGCCCTAATAAGGAAGCAATGGCAAACCACTTCTGAAAAATCTAGTCAAGAAAACTGCTTATCCGGGTACTCTCCAAGTATTGGAGGCAGTTGAATGGAAGTGGGGAAAAACAGGGTCTATAGTGTGCTGCCAGTGCTATGATCTATTTGAGGGTAAAGGAAAATCCAAAACAAATTTATTAAACAAATTTATATGGGCAATAAATTCACACACAGTGACCCTTGGTGGCTTATAACATTAAACATTCACCATGTAAACCAGGAATGGGCAAACTACGGCCCGCGGGCCATATACGGCCCGGCGGATCTTTTAATCCGGCCCGTGGAGCGCTAGGGGTGGGAGGCGCCGATGGCTGCCTGTGAGAGAGCAAGCGAGGTGCGAGGGAGAGAGAAATAGAGCGAGGAGGCCGGCTTTCTCCTTTCTTTCCTTCCTTCCTCATCCCTGGGGGAAAGGGGGTCAAAACCTCAAAATGTGGGAGCGCGCAGTAGAGCCAGGATCCCCAGCGGCGGAGAGAGCGGGGAAGGAATCCGGGCAGCGCGCGTGCATGCCGTGGTTGGGCCAAGCCAGCAAGCTCTCCTTGCTGACTTGGCCCAGCCATGGCACGCGCACACGCATACACACACATACACGACTCGCCCGTAAGTAACGGTGGCCCGGATTCCTTCCCCGTGCTATCCGCCATGGCATGCACGCGCGCTGCCCGGATTCCTTTTCCGCTCTCTCCGCCGCCGAGGAT
>JAOYMU010000077.1:73903564-73920864 GCA_025802295.1 Psammodynastes pulverulentus
ATTATTATTATTATTATTATTATTATTGAGTTTTGTTGTGGGGGAATTAGCTTCACCTAAAATGCATTACCTACTCCCCTCCAATCCCCACCTCTGGTCTTTTCCCTATCTAGGGGACTTCCAGATACATTTACAGCTGGGAAAGGCTGGTCTACTTCATATGTTCATAATTTGATTTCCATTAAAAATAGGGTTACTTTTCTAATCACCTTATGTTCATTATGAGATAACTACATGTTTTTCATTAATTAGTAGTCTATGAGGCTATCCTTCACCCACAAACATGGATAATTATTGGGGAGCCATAATACAAATTTGAAAATGCCAAATATGCTGCCTTACAGGTCCAATTTCACTAAGTCTTATAGGGAAAATATTTTTCAGATGATACCTAGAATGTGTTTAGTATCTTAAATACATTATTTTTAGAGTCCTCAATTGACTTGAGCTTTTCAGCACCTCCCCCACTTTGGTAGGAGGATGAGTTTTCTCTACTTATTTAAGGGGGTTATATAACATTGCAAAAGTATGTGATAATCACATGAGTAAAACTTTCGTGGGATCTGGACCAATTTTAAAATATTCCAGGCAAAAGAACAATTAATCTAAATCATAAAGGCATAAAATTAAAAAAAATTATATACATATCTATTTAAATTTTTGAAGTCATAAATTTATACGGGTGCCATATACATTTAATAACTAAACAAATAATTTATTTTATAATTTAGTATAATCACACTGAAGTTTTCATGAAATAGAATTCATTTCTTATATGTCTTCATCTTCCGAGGATTCTTAAGATACCTTGGTTTTGAGAATGAAAAGTCGTCTTCTTGCAGGTAATCCTAACTCCGCATCTCTCTTTTGTCTAATTTTTGTTAGGAAAAAAAACATGTCTCCATTTTACACACAAGGGAAAGTCCAGGGTAACAATTCAAACCATTCACTTACAATAAATAAGTTATTTATTGCATCATCTGTTGATTAAAGTAATCATTTCAATTTACAGTTACAGATTTGATGGCGAATAGTAAAATATAAATTTAAATAGGGAGAAATTCCAAGTGAGAAAATTGTCTAACGGCAACACCAAATAAAAATATAGTATTGAAACTGGAAGTATAAATGTACACACAAAGAAGAGTTTATTTTGTGCCTCTGAATTTTAGTTATAGATGAATAGAGAATAGGGTCGGATAAAAAATACTGTAGAACAATCCAAAGAACTAAATGGGAAAGTCCCCATCTATGTAAGACTATGCTTTGTTTTATAGTAAGGAAAAGAGCATGTCTACATTATCTTTGGATTCTCCTCTTATTGTAGTCTTACGTTCATTACATTTGCTCATGTAAAGGTGAGGAAAAAGTATTTGGCTTCAACAAAATGGCTGCTGAAAATTCCAAATCCTTAACTGATGGCACATTGAAATGCTCTTTTGCCCTTTTCATGAAAGGATGATGCAACAGAAGATCTCTTTTTTTCCTGTAATTTTTGTTGACTCCTTCTTTTATTGGAAGGTTGAGGATGTATAGATAGCAATCTAATCTTCAAGCTGCACTTTCTATTAATAGGCTATTCTACTACCAATCTTCATATAGCTGGGACAAACTTCAGTGTCCCAAAGAATCCATCCACCACAATTCAGGTAAACTTGCAAACTGTAAAGTAGGAAGATATGGCCCAAATGCTGCAAGTCAAAAAATAGGAAATGATCATAGAGTCTTTTCTCACTTGCACCAAACTGTAGCACCCTAGCAATTTTCGCCCCAGCTCTTTATTTATCAGGTAAGGCTTCTTCCTTCCCAAATTTAAAAAAAATCATTCTTAAAAGTTCCTAAAAATCTCTTCCCTTGTGCCTATTTTTTATTGAGAAAGTAATCTTAGAAAGAAAAGAATTTGGAGCCTAGCTTAACCTTGGAAAAATTAAAATAGAAGAGCCACTTTGATTCTCCACATTGGTATTAGTGTATGAAAGCTGTTCTTATGTCTATTATTAAACTCCCTGTTAATTATGAGAGAAAGAACACCATCTAAGTAAAGCCTCCATCTTTGGATAGCTGCCATATTATTTTATATGTATATAAAAGTCCAGAAATATGATTTTAAGGCTACAGTTTTATACATTTCCTCTAAGTATAACTCTTCAGAATATTCTGAGTAGATCTGGCCATAATTGCATTGGAATTAAAGAGTAATGTATAACAGGTTTTTTTTTTTTAAAAAACACTAATTTTTATTAAGTATTATAATTAAAAAGATAAAAATTAATACAAATGCAAAAAAATAAAATAATAAAATATGAAAGAAAGTGTAGAATGTAAGAAAGACAAATAACAATAGAAAAGAAAGAAAAATAGGTATATGGTTTGGAAATAGAAGTAGCTTTTAGTTATTTATAACCTTATATAATACAATAAATGACCTTCTCTTATCTATAAACAAATAATTAAAACCTCCTTGTTCAGTCTTGGTTAGCAAAAATCCATTAAGTGTTACAAAACTTAATATCCATTTTAAACTTGGTCAAATAAACCAACTTTGTATTCCTTTCTTTTTCTTTAAAACTTTAACGAGAGTCTTTTGCAAATCCAGTATGGGAAAATTATTCAAGTTCTTCTTTTGGTTTGTTATTTGTATATACCTTTGGTTTGTTATTTGTATATACCTTCTTAAAATGGGAGTGCGGTGGTTCACGTAGTTAGGAGGCTAGGTGACAAGCAGCAAGCCTACATTGAGACCCACGTACTGCCATGGCAGGGGGTGAGCTCCTGTCATCTCTGCCAAGGTCATGGAACATGAAAGCGCCCCCCATGACTGGGTGTCTCCCAGGCCAGGTCAGTGGTTAATCCTTTCAAACTGGAAGTTCCTCAGTGTAGCATCTTTTTCCATAGCATTCTTGTAGCCTGCCATTTTAAAATCTACTTTAAGATCAGTCTCAGTCTTATCTCATAAACTCTGTTTCTCTACCATAGGAGCTTTTAAACAGAGTCTATCTATAGAGGCATCACTCTTCTGGGTCCATTGTTCACTAATACCCGCCCCGAGTCCCGTGTGGAGATGGGGCGGGATAGAAATCCAATAAAATGAAATGAAATGAAATGAAATACCTCTCAGTATGTTCTATATTAAAGTATTTTGCTCCATTTTCTATTATTAAGTTAAATTTAAGTATTCTTCTCCTTTATTGTAATCTTAAGTTTCTTTTTATTTCTTCTAGTAGCCAATCTTCAATGGCTCATCCTACCATGTTTTTTTTTTAAATCCAAACAACGTTTTCCCAGGGGAAGGAGTGCTATAATTAATTTCAAGATTTTATTTCAAATTCATCTGGACTCTTAGTCCATTTATAACTTTCTAAAATCAATGTCCTAATCGCTCTTGTGTTGTTTATTCCAAAGAAATTTTTTTAAAAAAAAATCTTTAAACTTACATTTAAAATGTCTTCTGCTGAGGACTGACAGATATTCATCTGGTGCTATAAAATCTGTCATTCTAAATGTTTCTAATATCTAAAAAGCAGTTAACAAGCAATTTCCAAAGGTAATTAGGAGAGGAAGTATTCGAACCCTGTGTCCATGAAGGACCATGATTTGGTCAAAGATGACATTCGCTGGTCTCCCATAGTTCTAAAACTGCCTGAAATCACAGTCATGTTGTCTCTTCAGAAGGAACAGCTGTCTGGAGCCCTTGTGGATGATCCCAAGTCCTTTCCTTACCTGGAGAGGAGTCTGAAGAGCTGTTCCACCTGCTGGCTCTTCATTCTGCCACAGTTGTCAGCTCTACTTTCAGCAAAACTGCCTTCAGTTCATTATTTCTTTCCTGGAAGTAAATTGTTTATAAAATAGTTGAATAGGCCACAACAGGGCATCATGGCCTGTGCTGCATGCATGTATTTCTTTCTCCTCCCTGATTCAATGCCAATTTTGCTGTGGCTTTAACGAAGAGCTTAATAAGTTTAAATCACTAAGAAAGATGGAGAAGAAAATAGTGGGCTGTGAGAGTCAAGAGTGAGCAAAGTAAGCTTGTCAACTTAAAAAAAAAGTTGGTAAAATCAGAGATAGCAACAGTTCATAATATTTGTTGCCCCAAGCACCTATCTATCACAGGAGAAAATAGTTTCAAACAGAAACCAACCAGAGGGTTGAGAAGCTACCTAGAATTATTTCTTTGTCTCTGCCCCTCCATTATATCTAATATGTGACCCATTTGAAATTACCGTATGTATATTTTTAGGAGTTTGGGTATGACTTGTAATGAGATGTGTTGATCTGCCATTATCCATCCTTACATTTTGGGCCAAGTTTTCAGGATCCCAGGATTACAACTGTCTAAAGATAAAGGAATGAGCTATGTGGGCAAACCATTATCTCCACATTATTAAAATACAGTAATTAGATTATTGAACAGATAAACTCCCTGATTTGCTCTCTGCTTAAATACTTCTAGCTCAATAATTCTTGTATAATTTTTTTACCTAAAAGTTAAGACTCTCTGGGCCTCTTTTGGTAATAATTCCCATTTTCCTCTTACTTTTCTTTCTGTATGAATATCCAAATTTCCTAAATCTAAGACACAAGAAGGATTGGAGTTATGCAGTCCTATTACTGAAGTACTGAGAGGCAGTTGGGACTCTGGATGGATTACAAACAAAATGAAAAAGAAACAAAAGGCCTTTTGTTGGGAAAGCTGAGCAACAGTGAAAAGAAACTGAAATATTTAGTTCACTCATCATTTGATGTGTAGTAAGGCCATCACGTATTCATTCTGTATCTGCAAAACAGAAAGTTGGGATGGGGTAGCTCTAAAAGAGTCTACATATTTGGGTATTTTTGTGTAATTGGTTAGGGGAATGGGAAGTATAATACATGAAGCTTCAAAACATCTCTGGAGGATAAACTTATTCAACTGGAAAGCAATATCATATGGTTGTGAATGCTGGGGTCAACCAAGCAAAGAATCTACTGACATTTGCTAAAGGGGCTGGGGTGAGACAAACAGCTGTGTCATCCTATCAAATGTCATACTTGGTGATAAGACTTTTTCTTCATCCACAGAAGAAGGTGAAGTACTCATGGGGTTGGATAACAAACATGGCACTACAGAACTAAAAAGCAAAGAAGACAGAACTCAGAAGAGATACTCTCAGTTTTGAGAAACCTTTAATGAAGATTGAAAACAGATGTTTAGAGGTAACCAGGCTGATGTTTCGAATAGTATTTTCCCTTAGAAAATCTACAATCCCTTGGGAATGAAATACCCACTAAATATGAGAAATTGTTTAGGCAGCAATACCAGGATTCTACAGAAGAGGATGATATTTTAAGAGAAGATCAGTAAAAAAATCTGGATGAAAAATAAAAGGTGTGTGCTACTGTTGATCTCATGACTATAAGGATCCAAGACATTTGGAAAAGACACTTGCCAAAAACTGGACATCCTAGAAGAGACCATCAATGGCTTAGAAAGAACTATCGGTGTAATTTAGCTGCCAGGCATCTATTGACCTTATATTTCTGGACAGCTAAAATCCAAAGATTAAAAAATAGAGAAGGAAAGGCAGGCATGAATGTGCCCAGAAGTGGCATTACTGTTGACAGGAATGTGAAGTTAGAATGCAAGGTTCAAAACAGTACAAATGCAAATGACAACCCACCTAATTCTTCTCCAATCATCTCGAAGCCTCCTTTACTATCCAAGTCTCAGTTTCTGTTGAACAGGTTCACTTGTTCGATGTTCCTCTTGATCTGCTCCTCCTCTTGATTCTTCTTGAAAGTGTCATTTACTGTCTGTCTTCTCAAAATTTCATTTGTTTTCAAGAAAAAAGGTGTGAAACCACCGGTCGCTGGACTCCGTAAAATGGGACTTCAGTCTTACTGAAAAGTTAAATGAACTGTTTTTAATTTCATTATCTGTTTTTTCCTTTTATAAAATAGTTTTGGTGTTCCTTACGTTTATTGCTGTTTCTTTAAGACTGTTGTAACTACCACATTCTGCTTCCTGTTTGTACTAACTTTTTCTCATCACCATCAAATCTATCTCTGAAATGAATTAAGGACTGCCTCTTCATAGAAATGAAAGATGTTTTCTTAAGTTTCATTTTGGACAGATATGAACTACAAATTTAAACTAATTGGCACAGCCTTGTTGTTCAGCAATTGTAGTTCACTCTCAATCATGGAAAAATGGAGTTGTTTAAAAAAAATCCTTGTATTACTAATGCAAAATTCTTAGAATCCCATGACCACCATCAGAAAAATGTTTAATAGCTTGGGATGATATGATGGGGATAGACAGTGAAAATAATTTTAGATGCGTTTAAATGGATAGTGTCATTGTCATTTTAAGAAATACCACAGTTTGTCCATCTCCTCTTTCTCCAATTCTTCCAGCTAATAACCATACCGTATATTTTAATCTATTTATTTTATTAATAGATAGGCAGAAGGAAGATGTTGTGCTGTATAGAACTAGAGGATTAGATTTGTATTTACTGTATTTCTCTTACCAAATCCCAGAAAGGAGTTAGGTTTGTAGACCAATCCAGAATCTTTTTCTTTTAATTACCAGGAAGCCATGGAACATAGTTTGATAAAAATGGATTTGGCTTTCTTAATTAAAGAAAAGTATTTGAATTTGCTTTAGGAGTGAAATATGAAAACTTTCTGAATTCACTCTCCATTCCAAATGTAGCAGAGAGGACACTCTCTAAGTATACCATTGCAGATGTATAGAAATGAATTATTCATTTATTTTCCAAGATTGGGAGGATTTATGGACTTCTTACATGTGCATAAAATGAGAACATTTTCCAATTTGAACTGACAAGAAATAAATCTACACAAGATGCTGCACCAAAAAATATTTAATCTTGGTGGATGAGAACAAGCCTCTTCATTTTTTTATTTCTGAAATTCAGTTATGAACACCTGTTTTTAGAGAGCCAACCAGTATGGAACCATACTGTATTAGCTATAGCTACAGTATTAAGTTATCTTCCAATTGTTTTGAAAAAAGTTAGGAAGCTATGTTGACTGATGATTTGGAATTCTAGAACTACTAAAGTATTTAGCCTATGTAATAAAATTAAAGCTTGACAATATCAGACTAGACAGAATTGTAAAAATAAAATGTTGCCCTCCTTCTATGTTCTTCCCTTCCTCAAGCACTTTAAAACAAATCTCTATTTTGTGAAAAGAGTTTTTTTTTCTCTTTTGCATAAGCTGAAAGTCTCTCATTTTTTCATAATACTTCAGGTCCAGACATTGGCAATGTTACATTTCAATTTGACCACAATGCTTAAAAGGCCTGCTTTGGCCACCCTTTAAAAAGAAATCTTCCCCACCCATTTTTCTTTCAATTTGTCTGCACACTGAGAAAATAGGCAGTAGGTTTATTGCGCAGAAGGTTAGGTTTTTCATGAATTTTCAGATCAGCAGTAGTAAAAATCCAATTTTGTGCATGCTACATTTATCAGTAAAATTCTATGAAATTGGAGGAAAAAAGGCAGCTGGAAGCATTGAAGGTGCTCGGCTTCTACCCAGTTTTGTTTCTTAAATTTAATTGTCTTTTTGTTTACATAACTTCAAGGCTTTTTTTCGCCGAAGAAAGGTGGCGGAACGCACCCCCCGTCGTTGCGTTAAATATACCGGAAATGATAGAGCGCGATTGGTGGAGACGGACCACGTGACACGGACTCCGAAAAGGTCCCGGAACGGCGTTCCGCCGCGCTCCGGCAGAAAAAAAGCCCTGCATAACTTTAATTATTACAGGTTCTAATTAGTTTCTTAAAAGAAGATCTTAGACATAATCTCCCCTTTATTACATTTTTTCCAGACTGCCGAAATAAGTAACTGAGAACAAAGTCCTTAATTTGATAAGCATCCCCCAAAGGTTTTCAGGATAATGTTTGGCAACATTATGTTTGGCAAGTTTATTTCAGATATCTGGGTGCTTCAAAATGAAGATTTCATTCTGCTTCTCAGACATATCTCATCTTCTGTTTTTAACTCTGCTTCCTGCATTTTCCTCTGTATTATTCCCCCTCCTCCCATGCCAGAAATTAAATATGTGATTCTCCTTTAATCATCCTGTTCTATGCCAAAATTTGAGTTAGAACCATTAGCATTTTTTAAGTTGCAGTATCCAGGAACCCTAAATTAATTACATATTGCAATCGCAACTTAGCGAGAGTTAAACATTTTCAATCGTGTTAATAAAATGTGAGAGATTATTTTTTTCTATGGTTGCCTGATTTTCTTTGATAACTATGAGCCTTTAAAGAGCTTAATTTTATTTGTTTGGAGTACAGATATTTACAGTTGTTTCATTATTTTCAAGTAGTATATATTAGCTATGCATGTGCTCACATTCACATACAACATTTTATCAAAGGAATTAATTTTGAAGAAATTGTTCAAAAATGGTAACCTCCACAAAACATGCAAATTAAGAATATTTTTATAATTTGGTTGACAGCCTTTAGGCATACAAAGACCTATGCATTTGGATTTGATCTTCTGGAAATTCTGACCCATCTCTGAATCTAGGCTGTACAAATTTCATGAACATTACCTAAGAACTAGAAACTTGTTTTGAAAATAAAAAAAATAATGAAACTTGATATTTTTAGGCTTCTGGTATCTGTGTGTGTGTTGTGTGTGTTGTATTGACATAAATATTAACATATTAAAATAAAGATTATGTATCTGGAATTCAAACTTGTGAATTGTACAATGAAGCCAAGTTGTTTTGACAGTGATTTCAATAGTAATATTCCAAAAATGTGTGATGGGAATAAAACATAGTGAGGCTCTGTGTAGGCTTCTCATATATCTCTTCTCTCATATAGCCACTATATTAATTCAGAAGGTAAGTGTATCAAACTCTCTTAGTTTTCCCTCCCTTAGATATTCATAAAGCATTTGACAGAGTGAAATATACATTTATTTAAAAGTTGTTACTGGAAATGGGATTGCTAGATTTATTCATCTTATTAGCATCAATAAAATCAAATGATGAGTTTTTTCCAGAATCCAAGTTGTGTAAAAATCGCATATAATTTCCTAGATTTGTAAAATGTTGATTTTTTTTTAATCATACACATGGAGAAATCATAGAGTTGGAAGGGACCATTTATGTCACTGAATTAGTTCCCTGCTCATAATATTTGTGATTGTTGGTTGTTTATCCTGTGGATAAACCTATTGACAGGGAATGCACCATCTCTCTTGGTAAATTATTCTACTAGCAGCATTACTTTTATGATTAAGGAATCTTTTAGACTGTGGGCTCTCACACCCAATTTGTATCACCCCTAAATATGGGGATTTTCCTTCCACTTTTTAATCTTACTGATCAATAAAGATATTAAAAATTAGAAGACCAGAACAGGACTTTGTTTCACCAAAGTACATGTCTGTCTTCCATTTGATGAAGAACTTTTGAGTGTTCATTAGACATCATTTTCAAGCTAGCTTTGTAGCCATTTAGTTGTCATGCCCATACATATCAAATTTGTTAATCAGAATGGCAGATGGTATTTTGAAAAATGCCTTGTTGAAATAAAAATGTATTATATTCTCAATATCTCGATCTATTAAGGTTGTATTCCCATCTATTAAGGTTAATCATGCAAAATTACTAGGAAAACTCAGGTTGACTTCTGATGAGGATTGCTTCATCTTTTCAAAGCACATGCAAATACTTAAAATTTTCCTAAGTGTTAATGTTAAGACTAGCTGCTCAATAGCTCCTGGATCCATTAAAGTTCTTGGAACTTCCTTTCTCCTCCCATACTATGTAAATTAGGCCTGTCAAACTCCCAGCCCATGGGCCAGATGCATCACGCACTGGCCATGCCCATACCCAGTTTAGTGAAGAGGAAAACAGCCCCAATACATCATGTGACACCACTGTGATGACGTGAGTTTGACATCCCTGATGTAAATGCTCACTAAAACCATCAGTTAATACCTGGGGACAGTGCTGATTTGATTGCAGATTTAAATTTACTCAGACAGATGTATCCTGAAAATGTTTTCATCAACTTCATGTTTCAGCCCCTCTCCTTTATCCATTTTATATTATATTACTTATGTTATTATTGGAGAGGATCGAATCAAAGCAAGAGTTAGTAGCACCGCCCATATCTCTATGTTTGTGTGTACAATCTGTTAGCAATTCACTGTTCCATTAATATCCTGGCTGTTTTATTCTGAACATATTTAAGAAACTATTTTTATAGTGTTAGCATCTCAGGTCATTCCAAGCTTTACATTTTAGGCACTAACTCTACAGCCCTGTCAGTATCCCTCCTAAATGTGGTTTTCATTGCTTTTAGATATTCCCTAAGCTTTTTTTGTAGGCACACTGGGTTTTTTCCTCATTGGAATTGGTATAGATAGAAAAATCCTATTTTTTCTGTGTATTTGAACAGATAAATTATGAAGTGATGTGAGCCTTTATCAATACTTTAGCTAAAATTATAATTATTTTGGCACTGCTTTAAACTATTTTTAAAAAATTGTATCACAGTGTTAAAAGGTTTTTGACACTTTTAAAACCAGTATTTTTAAGCTGCTTGAGGTAAGGAGTAAGACATATTTATTATTTCGTTTTTGAGCACAAGTTATCTACCTACAGTAACTGGTTTACTTCTACATATGCTAGATCTGCTACATTAAGTTGTATGAAGAAACCCATACTCTAAAAATAAAACCCTTTGTCTCATTCCTACGTTATCCCTCTGTTATTTTCTGCTATTAAATTAACTTTTCTGTTTCTTTGTTCACCTCTTCTTGTTCCCCAAACCTCTCATGCATTTTCAGACTGGCAAAGGAAGTTGGGGTGAACAGAGTAAGGACTCATTTTAAAAACTTGTACAAAACTCGCATTCTGTAATTTCCTGAGCCTATGGCATCAGCATCTGTCTGTTCTTTGACAGGCTGATCAAAGAATGTGATGTGTTTTGTAATGTAATATGATACATTTGAATACTGATGGAACATTGTTTTACATTTAAAAGCTATTTAATTTTCTTGTGCCACAATACAATAAAATTGAAACAGATAAATGCACAAATACTTGTCCTGATGATAATCCAAAGGAAAGAAATAGTCTTTTTGTGCGTTTTGTGTCAAAATTATCAGACAAATAGTAATTGAACAGTTAGAATGCTTGGGATATTTCATGACATCCTAGCAGCTCAATTTATTGGTCAATGGAGGCATTTGCTTTTGCCAAAAACACAGCTGCCAATTCACACTATGACATCACAACTGCAGAATCAAAGGCAACCCCTTAAGCTATTATTTGTGTCAGTTTTCAACGTTCCTGTTTCTTAACCTATCCCCAACAATATCACTTAATCTGTTATTTTCCCAGAGTGGTGGCGGTGTCTCGATTCCAGCCATGAAGATGGTCAATCCAGCATCACGGCTAAAGCAAACCCAGCAAGGCAGCCCAGACAAAAGCAAACACATAAAGCAACGCATGGAATACATGCGCATCCAGGGACAACAGCAGGTAGTTTACTTGTAGGCCACTTTGCCATTATCTGGGGGAGCATGGAGACAGGTTAGCAGGAAAATATTCCTGTCTCTGAGGCTTTGGATAGATATGAAGAGAGGCACATTTGCATCCATTTTGAATATAGATTCTTAATAATCCTTTAGATTTGGAATGTGGTTTTTAAATTGTATTCAGAGTTGATCTTTATCCTACCTGAGGTAAAGTACACAATAACTTATCATACTGAAATTTCAGAATGAAGGGATACTTGTTTGTTTGTTTGTTTGTTTGTTCGTTTGTTTAACAGTGATAGTAGAAGTTGCGATGATTCCATTCTCTGCAGGTATATATACACAAACACTAGAGCAAATTCATTTTTCGAGATCTACTGTGATCTCAAAATAGGTCTCCCACCTCGCTCCCTCAGTTGTTAAGGCCCATCCACATGCATCTTCCAGAAGAGTCACCAAGATTCCAGACATTAGTTTGAATTGCCTGGTAACCCTTTCAAATTGCCTGGTATATTATAATCCAAATTTAGAGATGTCATAAGATGTGCTATTGAAAAGGAAACTTTCTGCAAGACTTATAAAAAAAAAGTCAATTCACAGTAACTGTAATATTTTTTACTGGAAGGTGAAAAGCAGAAAAAGGTTACAGCAATTATAATAGAGGCATTACAATGGCTTGGGAAAAAACAATCAAAACCAACTAAAAAGATTGAATAAAGATAAATTTAAAATAAATCCTCCAAATAATTAAAAAGGATCATCAAATAGAAGTTAATATCTCTTTTTTAATGTAAATATATGTTTACTATCTATACACTGGCCCCTTTATCAATTTAAATTTTTATAGTCCAACCTGTTAGTAAGGAGGTTTTTTTAGAGCTTTATTTTTTTTCTCACCTTTTCCTTTAAATATGCCCCAGATCATAAGATTATTCACTAGATGGTTTGGTTGCTTTGCAGCTCTGAAAATCTCTTTAGCATTTAAATAACTGTATTTCAGATGTGTTTAAATGGTAGAGTATAGTTGTATCTGATGTCCATAAAGAGTCTGCTGAGGCTGTATCTTTCTTCCTCAGCTCCCAGTACTGCCTTTCAAAATACAATTATCAATCTCTTCATGTTCTCTTTCTCTGGAAACTCTGCTGGTCTGGATCATCACCCATGGATTTCCAGTCTATGCTATACCTAGTGATTAACATGGATTGAGAAATGATGGAAGAATGTCTGAATCTGATAAGGTGTTGTCTGGTTGAGCACTTTGCCCAAGAAATGGATATTGGCCCCAGACTATAATGATTCAGTCCTTCTATATTCCACAACTGTTCTTCACTATCCCTCCTCCAATGATATAGAACTACTCTTGTGCAATAAAAGAAATAGCTAATCTCTTGGGTCCATTTGAGGACCCCTACCATGCAGAGTCTGCCATGATGAATACACCAACCATACCTCAATGACCTATTGAGTGTTCTTTTAGATTTCAGACCAGGACTAAACTCAAAATGCTGTGAACAATTTTATATGTTTTATAGTGCTTTGCCTTGTCTGAGTAAAAAGGCCTGAAAGGCAGGACTAACAAATTGAAAGCTCTCCTCCAAGCAAGATAGACTCAAAAAGCAATAAACATGCCTGTTGCATAGTATCCCAATAATTTTAATTAGTCAAAACAGCCTTCTCTAGATTTCAGCACTGGAAAGGCAAATTATATGGAAGTGTCATCAGCATTTAAGCAGGGATAAAGATACTTTCTGTCTGGATGGGCAGATTGGCTCCCATCTGGAGGTCAAGTTATATCAGCAGTCTCTTCCCTCTTCAAAGCTGTGTCCCTCCATTTGAAACCCAGTTGGTTGTCATAAAGCTCTTTCCCAGCATTCCTTTTCTTTCTCTAGTCATACAGTTCTTTGTTTGTGAATATGCCTGGATGGAGAAAGAGGTAGGCAAGCAATCTAAACTTCAGAATGTTAAAGTATGACAAATGGTATTTTTATGAGAATATTTTAGTGTTGGTACTGTTATTATCGTGATTCTGTCTTCCCCATAGCTACAAACATTGACAGTATATTACATGCCTTTATAACAGCTGTATAAATTGTTTACAATGAAAACAACAGATGTTATGTGAATTATCCAATCTGCAGTTGCGTATAACAATTTTAATTATTCTATATTAATGCCTTACTTTCACAATTACTTAGACAACATAGGAGGTTTCGTTTTTTTCACAGTAGAGGCAATCACAATGAAAATTCTTCCCCAGCAACACAATTCGAAATAAGAAAACAAAATCTCCCCTTTACAGCATTAACAATTTGATTTTTCCACCTCTAAATGTAGTATACAAGGGAATTTTATTGGGATTGCAGTTGGGAAGTGAAAGTCCTTTTTATTTGGCCTTGATTCCTGGCAAGACCATGGATACATCCATATAATTTTATTGGCAACAATATAGTACAGAAGTGATTTATCACTGTCTTTTTTCAAGATTTTTTTTTATTCTTCCCAGTCTAAGATTTAAACTCTTGCCAGTTTATGATTCTGATGGAAAGTAGGGCTAAATTTTATAAATTTCCAAATGAAAATCCAATGCACATAATGAATATAACATTTATGCAGACAATTTTGTTCAGCACTAACCTGAGTCTTTCCTATCTGAATATTAACCAATTAATTAATTAATTGACAGTTATAGCAATATTTAACAGTTATAATCATGCAATGCAGAGAGACAGTTCTTGATTTACTATTCCCGGAAAATTAAGGAATTACAAAAACAATACAAATTTTCTCGTTTATTGGTATCACTATTCACTATTCACTATTTATTCAAACTTCTTGCCACTCTACTGTCTAAGTACATTAATAATGGTTAGGGTCTTAATGGTTTAGTCAGTTCAGTTCAGCTGGGTTGACATGCTTCTGTGTTCTTGCTGATGCTGACAGTGTACCCAGTGGCTTGCCAACTTTCTGAGGCCACAAAGCAAGGTAACAACCGCCATTTTTCCATTTCTTAAGCACAACATATCTACCTGTTTTCCCATCCCCCTTTGTTCCCAGAGACTTGACCTTCCCTTCCCTTCCCTAAATCCTATCCTTTTTCCCTTCTTGATCCCTAAGCACATTTGATTTGCCAGTGCTTTCCCCAGAATTCACTCCTGCTTCTGTCTTCTTTTTCTGTCATATGTGTGTAGATCAAAGACCATGGACACTTGCTTTCCCATGTTCTCAATATCTCCCTAAAGGACTCTCTGTTTTGCTCATTTGACAATATATAAACAAGCTCTTCCCTCCTGTTTCAAACATGGGAGAGTAAATGGCTGATGGTGAATTTGGCTGTCTTCTTTTGATGTTTTGAACTATTTTGCCGTTTTGTTTCTAGATGTATTAAAAGTAATGCTCTCAAAATGCCTGGGCAACATTCTAGATCTAGAAGTTGTAGTCCCAATGTAACTGGAGAATAACAGACTGGGGAAACATTATCTATTATGAGATAAATGTTATGAGCAAAATTAGTCTGTACACACACCCTTTGTCACTGTTTTTTGCATAGACCACTCCAGATCTCTGCATCCCATGATTTTTATTTTTATTTATACTAATTGCAATACAAACCTAGCACAGGTGCTGTTTGCTTGTCAGGAACATTTCTAAAGGTCAGATTTCTCAAAAACAATTTATGTGAATGATGTGCAGATGCTTTGCATCAGTAGACACTTGTCTTTCTTACCAAGCTATCTATGACACAAAATTTGAAATGAGTGGGCTGAGATTTGTAGGTGATGAAGACGAAATTTTAGAAGCCTCTTCTGGCAAAAAGTTTCTTGTCTACAAAGAATAAGTTACATCAGAATCCTCCCTTTTTATTCCTTTTGGTGCAAATGGCAACAGAGGGAAGTGAAGCTTAGAGCAATATGATTAGAAGTAATAGTGTTTTCACCCCGCAATGTAATATCTTTGGAGGAGGAATATCGGATTTCATTTTTGGAATATCACCAGTATCGTCTTGATATGACTTATTTGCAGCACTTCTAGTCATATATTTAGGCTTGCATTCATTTCAGTAAGAACTTTATGCATATACTTTATGTAGTTTTATTGCATAAAGGGAACTTATGGGCTGGGCTGGAGAAATGAAGCAGGGATTGCAAAAATTGGAGTTTTGGTTCTCCAGCCCCATCACACAAGTTTCTTTCCATGTTCAGAGGAGAGAGGAACTGAGGGAAGCATGAAGAAGAATTATTTCTCCAGTCCAGTACATAAGTTCCTTTCTGCACATGGAGAAGAGCTGCTTGTCCTCCTTTGGCAGGAAATTGTTTTTATCTGTCTGCTTAATTACCCACAAAGTTCTTTAACAATGGCAACTGGGATTGCCAAAATTGTGGCTGTTAGAGAAGTGGTCACGTTGGCACCTCATTTAACAACCTTTTCGCTCAATAATCAAGATTCTGGTTCCAATTGTGATAGTAACTTGCGGACTACCTGTATCTCACCCCTTTAATTTTGTTGGCTTAATATATTTTATTCCATTTTTACACTTTTCATAATGTCTCTTATCTTGTAGAGGAATAGCATGACGGATATATGTGCTATCACAGAAGTGTCAATGAATGGATTAGTGTAGCTTCTTATTACTTGAATTGGATTTTATCGTTCACCTTTCCAGTTCTCTTCCAAGCAAGTACATTTCTGTGTGCCTTGCTAATATATTTAGTATAAAATCCACAACAAATCCCCATGACAAGTGATTTTATTTCATGAGTGTTCAACTATAGAAGAAAAAGTCTTTTATGGGATTACAAATGGCCAGGTTTAATGGATAGAATTCACTTAAGTAATGATTGTAAAAGAAGCCTGATTATTTACAGTTGGTTTATATTTTATTCTCACTCACTTTTCACTATTTTTTCTTTCCCTCCTTACCGCATCTTTATCCGTCAAACTGAGAACTACTGGACAAACTTTAAATATTTAGCAATAAAAATAAAAATAGCTTTCTTCCCTCTATGCCAAATCCAAAATGCATATTATGTCATTCTTCAAAACAAATGATATCCCTTAATCTCAACCAAAAATAGTTTCTTTGGGTCTAAATTTAATAAACAGCACCTTTGCAAGTACCAGCATTCCCTTCCTCCTTTGTGCTATTCTCATTTTTCGCTTTGCATGCTTCCGCTATAGTATAATGTTGTTCTAACTTAGTGTCCATGGCTACAAACTAAATATTTTAATTCTTTTTCTTCCTCATTTCCCTAAATCCCTTTTTTCAACCTGCCTGTGTGTTTGTATTTTCCCACCTGACTTCTGTCTTCTTTATACATTCATTCCTTGCCCTTGTTCAGTAATCTTATTAACAAACTACTCACCTTGTCCTCATGTTTTTGTCAAGCACACCTTTTGCCTTAGGTTTTTCATGCTCCAGCTTCTAACAGAAATGTTCCCAGTTAGCCCCTACTCTGTGTCTTTCTCTCTCAGTTTCCTTCTATTTTGTTCTGCCCTTTGAGAAGAAAATATTTGTTTTTCCCTTGGCCATTTCCCTTTTCTCCTCCTCACCTTCTTTTTTCCCTGAATCTCGCTTTTCTTTCTAGGCCGCTAGATCAACCAAGGACTCTGGCATGGGGAATGAGACTTCCAGCCCAGTCTCAGAGAAACCTACTTCGGGCAGGACCTCCATCCCGGTTCTGACTTCCTTTGGGTCACGGAACTCCTCCATTTCATTCTAGAAGCTTCTTTGCCAAATTCTCCGTTGGTAGTTTTTCCTACATACTGTAATGGGGGTGGGG
>JAOYMU010000077.1:73926810-73940735 GCA_025802295.1 Psammodynastes pulverulentus
ATAATTTTGGCTTTGCTGTCAGATGGAAATTTGTTTTAATATCTTGGATAAGATAAGAAAATTCGCCATATTGTAAACAATGTATTTTGTATCTGAAACCAATAAAACTTTTTCAATGAAAAAAAAGATGACTGTCTCACACAAATTATTTAATAACTCTGCCAGTGATTGCTTTCAGAATTTGGGAAAAGAAACTATTATAATAAAAGAGGAATTTAACTTGCAGTGTATATAAATATCTGTTCTGTAGCAAATAGCAATAGTATAGAAAAACTCAAAATACTTGGCTTTACAGAACCCACAAATATGTAAGATGATTTTGGGATCCATATCATTTTTGCACAGAATTACTCATTTTAACCCTGCTAAAATGATTAATCTGGATTAAATGTCTTTCCCACTAATGTAGATTAGAAAATCATAGTTCCTCCCATCCCATTTTTTTTGCAGACAATAGCATCTTACAATATTATTTTACCATGAAGCTTCAACGAAATATTTTAAAGTTTGAAATCATGTAACTGATTTATTATTTATAGTGAAAAGCACTTTAATTTCAAACTGTTGAAATACACTGAATTTTGCAACTAAAATTTGACAGTTAGTCTACAACAGCAAAAGAAAGAATAGATAATATCGAAGTCACAACAAACAGAACATTGCTATAATGTCTTTGAAAAACAAAGCACATATAATAATAAATTATGAAAAGAAGTTCAGAGACACCCTATACCAGGGGTTCCCAACCCCCAGACCGCAGCCTGATCTGGGTCCGCAACCTGTGGGAACCGGGCCATGCAAAGAGTGGGCCAGCACATAAGTGCATGAAGGTCCATTTGCACAATGGTGTGAGCACACATGAAACCATCGCATTTCCCTCCCCCGGTGTCGCCACTGTCAGGCCACGGAGCCAGAAAGGTTGGGGACCATTGCCCTATACAGTAATGGCATGTGTATCAAAACCCAATGATAGCAAAATGACAAAGTACATGTGATAATATCACAACTGCATTCTTACATCACACTCTTTAATGCAACCACATAAAATAATAGCAGTTATATGATTTCAACATGCATGTGTCATATGCTCTTCCCCCACATATGCCCAGGCTATTACTTAGTATGGATTTCTCTTCAAAAACATATACACATAATATCTTTGTGGCAAATTTACAATATGAAGATATAGGAATTAAGCAAAATATCAAGACAAAGTCAACATCACATACAAACTATCTCCCTAAAGCAGGAGAGGCAAATGTTATGCATCAGGAGCTAAATTTTTGATCCAGTAATTATTTTTAAGATAATTAGGGCTGTGGAGAGATAGGTTAACAATATCTTGAATCTTCTCAGTGTGTTGGTGAAGGGGAGGTTTTTAAGCTTTTTCTTTTAAGGGTTCTGATGGTGAGATTGTTGAAAGGATATATTTGAAGGCTTAGATCACTGCATTTCCTCCATCTGCATCAGAAAAAGGAAAGTTGTGCCATGTATCGGACTGGAGTATAGGTTTTGGAAGAATGATATGCAGGCTGTAGATTGCTTATACTTATCCCACAGTAAAATGTTACCTTGTAGTCAAATAAAACAATTCTTTCTTAGAAAATAAGGTAAAGAAACCTTGTTTTGGAAATGATAAACCTACAACAATTGAGTTTAGGCCAAGTTATTTTCTGTATTTAAATGAAACATAAATAATATTTCTGCCAATTACTATTATTCAGGATCGTCAACACAAATAAATTAAAACAACGTAAATTAAAAATTCAATCTAAACTACAAAAGGGTCACCTTCTTTCAACCTCCAAACCTGATTCCATGCCAAAAGCTTGCTTAATGTTTTAGGATTAGGACTAACTTAACCAGCCAAAGGTGGAAGTGCTTGGGAGCATCTTAGCTCTCCTTCTCTCCTTCAGAAAGAGCTCCCAATTGAGCTTTTGCTGTCTAATACTCAGCATTCTATCAGGAGTGAAAAATACCTAATTTTCAGCATTGGAATATTGGCTTTATTTTTTATATTAGCCTTTTTAATATTAGTATTATCTGGACAAACACAAGCTTGATTATATCTAAACATCTTTTTTTTAATGGAAATATTTTTTTTCTAGGAAATGCCCAACAGATGCATACTGCCAACATGGTTTGTGCTGCACTATGTTACATCATTAGTCTGGCTAAATGTTTGAAAATTTGAATCATGCTATTCAGCATGAAAAAACTGAAATGGTATAATTTTATTAACTCATACCATTTTATAGACCCATTTTATTACTTCATCTTTCATACATATGTAACCATTATCATGCATTAAATTTCTTCCGCAGCACCAACAGAAGACACCTATCCAAAAGAGAATACTAAAGTTGCAAATTATGTTACAGAATGCCTACTTTACTCTATGAAGTGTTAGTGAACACACATTCTCAGTGACGGACATGCCAAAATAATTTCAAAATATTTTTTGAAAACTAAAATAGCCCTTTGTTGCTGAGAACAGGTAGAGGTATTTCTTAGTTTAGATTCGTGAAGAACAACTTTTAACTCGGACATAAATTGTGTGCACTGTTTGCCCAGGCTCAAAGGATTCTGGGTAGAAACACTGGGAAAGTCCTTGCCTAATAGAAATTTGAATATTTTATTGTTTGGGTAGGCCAATGGGCTGATTTAAAATAACCTACGCAGTTGTTTACAGTCCAAAACAATAAGATCTGGGTTGCTATTTTAAGTGAGCCAATAACTAATTGTGTTATAATGGAAAATTGGTATCATTTGATTCAAGCCTTGTCCAATCCAGCATTTTTCAAACTGTATTCTGGAGAACCACATAAAAGCAGTGAATTTCATCAAAATTTCCCTAGTGGACCACAAATCATATACCGTAATTTCCACTCATCTTGATGGAGAATCACATGAGCTGAGCCAGGTGGGGAATGCTAGCAAACTCAGTTCATGCTGACGCCAACAAACTAGCTCGACCATGCTGTAGACTCCTTCAGACTGACTATAGTATTCATTTAAAATGTTCTAGGGAATCTTTGCAACACGTAGGAGCAGTCAATGGCAAGAAAGGATGTCCCAAAAGGCAGGTGTGAAAATGTTTTTCAGAATAGAAAGAAATGAATAGACTCTATTGTTTTGCAATAGTTTGTCAGCAATGCATAGAAAAAAGCCATCATTTTTAGAGTCATAATGATTCACTGCAGCTATTTAATTCTCATCTTTGTTGATGTGGAAAGAGGACAAATTCTCTACAGTATATGATTTTAAGGGTTTCAGCATTTTATTCAGCAGTTCAACTGATCTTTCAAAAGTTTTCTTCATCTGTCTCAGTTCATTTTTATTGGATTTAATTTAAAAGAATAAGCGTTTTTCACCCCATGCTAGGCAAACTGAGTTTTGAATCTTTTGCAACTGCAGCATTTTTAAAGTTCAATTGATATTCTATGTCATCACAAGCTAGGACTCAAAGTCACTAGGAAGTTTCTGTAAGAGTAGAATGAATCATAAAAAGCTTAGGCAGCACTCAAATAAGTTTTCTTCTCTGGGTTAAAGCAAGAGCCATAACCATGGAGTAACCCTGCATATAAATGCATTCCAGTAATGGCCAAGTCCCCCAATCTTTACAAACTAGTTATTAACTCCATCTGCCCCAACCAACCCACATGGGAAGTGACTAGCATAGCTGTGACCACTTCCTGCCATGAGGTGCTACATAAAGGTCACTTTGGACAAAGGATTCCTTCAGGCAAAATTGAAGCCCACGATCCTGCCAGTAACTTTTGTTATGGCAGCTTTAAAAATCAATAAGTGGGAAGGCAGTGATCTCCAGAACCATTCTGTTTTAGATCCTTTCACTTGCCTAAAAATGCAGTTGTCCTTTAAATATGTGGCACAATGTCTGTATTTAGGAATGTGCACATCATCAAACTGCAAATGAGCAACATAGTAAATTAATTTTCAAATACGTCTGCTTTCCTTTTATTTAAAACAAACGTGTGTGTGTGTGTGTGTGTGTGTGTAAAATTTAAAAATATAAGTTACAAAGCACCAAGCTATGCATGTACTTTTAATGTAATAGGTATATGTGCGTGTTGTGGGGGAAGCGATCACCACTGCATGCCATGAGCCTCGCTTTACTTGTCTGGTTGTTGTTTTAAGCACTTTAAAAAAAGGTTAAAAAAAATAAAACAGAAATCTTTGAGCACTGTGTATGAAGGACTGATGACATATCTTTCGCATGGATTTTATTATGTACTGTTTTTTTTAAAAGGGAAACAAAAACTATAGAAGACCAATCTATTAAAAAAAAAAAAGACACCATACCAAAACTGGTTACTGAAACAAGCAGTCTGAAATACACTGTAAGTTTTGTAAATCTTTTCCGCTATCTGTAGGTAGAGTCCTGTGTATAAATTTTATGCCATGTTTTCTTCTGTGACAACTGTGATCTTTGTCAGAAATTCCAAATGAAGGAAGGTTGCTTTTTTCCTTTAATTTTTCCTCTTTTTTTCCTATTCCTGTTTCCTAGCAGAGTGTCTGAATTTAATAAAATACTCTTTCCTCCCCATAATACTTTTCTTAAGCTTTATTTCTTAAGGGGTTATTCCTTGAAAAAAAACAAGAGATGTGAAGTTTTAAGGGTTATTCTTTTTTAAAAATGTGATTTACAGTTTTGCTTAGAGGCAGGTATTTCGGATTCCATATAACCAAAGAAGTTGAGCAGATGGAACAGGAACAAGAGTAGCTGTGTCCTTTGTTTGAAGAAGCCTTTGGTCTTGAGGGATCTTTCCAGGCTGGCTTAAAGGTAAAGAAGGGAGAGTTGGCCCAGAGGTGACATCTTGACAGCAATCAGGATTGAATGCAGACCATCTCCCTGCTGTAGGAAGGAATTCTACACTATATTTCTATTTAATTTACAATCCTTGGGTTTAGTTTAGTTTATAAATTAGCATGTTAAATACTAAGCTGTTCTTATGTACACCTTTTGCGGAGTGTATAAACTGTATAAACACCGTATCCTTTACATTGTCACTTCTTATTGACTGATTTCCAGATTTGGAGCTTACCAGAAGATGAGGGTTTTATCTTTTATGATGTACAGCCCACTTTCTGTTTTCTAAGCTCTTAGATGAAGAGATACGAGCACATTATGTCATGCCCTCATTTTTGTAACATCCATGCTGCTCTTTGAGAGCTCAAGAAAAGGAAGATAGACTGCAATATAAGCAGAAGATGAAGAGCAAGTAAAAAAGAGGACCAAAGGTGGAAAAAGGAGAAATGCATCATTGCACGCTAATTTACTTCTCCAAGCTTATTCCAGATTACATCTTAAAAAAAAATTCACATCTAAATTGTGTCTATTTAGATTAATAGTAAAATTGACTTGCTGTTACTATTAAAAATTTTCTACATTTTATTGTTGCAAAATAATCTTGAAACTTAATTGATGTTTGATAAACCCTCTGAAGCTACAAGAAGAGAGTTCCCATTTGGTTATGTACAGTTTCAGTGCCTGATATAATTCACTAATGCTTCATATGCGTGCAGGAAAAATATCAACTGTGTAATATGTGGAAGCTGCATAATTTAAAATAGTAGGGATCTCATAGTGTGTTTATTTTTAATGTATTACAGTGGAATGTGAAGAGAACTTTTTTGTTAAACTTCTGCTTATGGATAATTGGTAATTGATGCAAATAAATCACATCTAATAGCATAATTTCAACACTATTAATCCATAGTGCGTTTTACTAGCTACAGCTTATGCTTTAAATAAGTAAGCAAACTTGTTTTTTGAATAAGGCAGTTTATTTCCAATATATATATAATTGTAATTTTGGGGCTATATTTAAAGCAGAATTGTTTTGTTTGACCATATATATTATACAACATAAAGATGAAAAGAGGGACAAACCATGCAAGGAAGTTTTGTTTTTTCTAAAAAAAAAAAAAACACCACCAAAGTATCTACGGTTGTGTAACTTCCATTTTAAAAAGGAAAAAAAAAATAAAAGTCTTGGGCTTCCCCCACTCCCCTTAAAATCCTTATAAACTCTTTATCATATGTTACACATGTAAAAGCTATTTACAAAATAAATGTGAAAAAGGTGAATAAAACTTTACAGCACATAGTTGCATAAAAGGATAAGGACAATGTATTACAATACAGCCAACTACTTAATTTTGTTCTGTTTTAAATTCCACACCTGCACACATCTCCATGCTCCTTTCCAAAGTATCAATGGAATTGTGGTAAGACACATACTTAGAACACATGGAAGACAGAGCAAAGCAGAGAGAAATTTTCTGCTTCTTCAAATACAGCACAAACTGTACACCTATTAGGGAAGTTGTAGTTTTGGTGCCTTCTGGTTTACCTTTCTTTTATGTTTCCAATAGCACAGAGTTTAAGTCCTTTACATCCTGTTAGGGCTTGACTTTCAAAGTCACAAATAGGCCAACACTAGAAGACAGATGGGCTGCAGAGGAGACATATAATTACCTAAATTCTAGGTAAGCTTTCAAGTTTCATAGAATGTTCTTCAAGCAGAAGTAATAATGAAGTCACACGAACAATTAAACTTTGAAGTTTTTAAGGTTGTTTAACTCAATGAAATATTCAAATACATTTTATACATTTACTGACCACCTCTTAGGCTAACACTTCAACCACCAGATACTGAAGAGCCTGTAACAAATAGGGAAATAAGTCTTCTCATGAAAGGCACATATAGACAACTTGGGACGCCTCCCTCAGAACAAAAAATAAAATAAAAAATGAAACAGGTATACTTGTAAGAAGGGCTTGAAGAGAAGTCAACATGGTAGCTGCAAGTGGATGATCATAGCTCTGTCCTTTTTTCATATGTTGCACACCAGATGCATATAAAAAACAGCTGCCATTTGACAGCACCAAGGAGGCACTTCTGTAATACTTTGACTTCAATTGAAATTTTTGAAGTATAAACCACCACTTTAGCTTGCAGTCCAACTCTACTTCACATGGAACTGGGTAGTCTCAATCTGATGGATTTTGTCTGGAAGGGAGAATCCAGTTGTGAGCAAAATACATGCTTTTTCACACATACACTGGCAGTGAGACAATGAACCCTTAAGAATGATTGCAAAACGTGTTTTTTTTTTTAAATTCACACACAGAGACACTGAACCATTATTGTTAAATTTCAAACCCAAAAGATAATCAGGGATATCCACCAGCAGGGATTGTTCAAAAAGTCAAGATTGTATGAGGGAAACATCGCACTTGCACAATGGAAACTGCCTCTTTTTCATCATGCACCACACAGCTTCAATTGTGCAATCACACAAACCATCTTGACTTTTTGACACTCCCCATGACACCTCTGGCTACAATATGCTGCAAGTTTTTAAGAGAAGGGAGCTGTGGCCATGCAACATACCAGTCACTTGCCCACAGCTTCCCAAGAGTGAACCTCTTCTCTTGCAGCTATTACTTTCCAGAGGCAAGAGGTTAGTCTAATTTCATGTGGAATTGTTTTACATCTCTTTATAATCGCTACAAATTCTATCAGGTAATTTATAAAGATGGTTACGACAGTTCAACAAGAATGCTTCAAATGTTTGAAAGTTCAGTATAGATGCTACAGACAGTGTACTTTAAAATTGTTTTACCTATTCAGTTACCAAGTCACCAAGACTACCTTAATCAAGACAGACAGTTCTCCTGACCCTTTCATTCCACAATGAAAATTTAGGCTGGTTTGAGAGGCTTGTTTTGTTCTTGGTTAGGAAGTTACAGAATGAATATTAACTTTGTCTTTGCAACTGTGCAATTGGAGAATCAATAACCAATAGGATCTTGATCTTGCTGTGTAAACAGGACTTTAGTTTTGCACCAAAATATAAATTGCTTCCCAACCCCCCTTTAAAAATAAAATATTTGGAATAATTATCAAACTGCCAAGCTCCCATTCATTGTTATTCTGTTTTGGCCCTACTGCTGCATCTGTGGTGACACATACTTTCTGAAAATGTAACATTGCAAACCAATCCTGCAGGGCCAGTAAGATGGCATTGGGTCAAAGTGTGACATTTAGTGCCTAGTGTTGCTGTCAATTGATGTTGGCGGAGAGGAACCATCAACTTCAATGCACTTTGTTCTTAAAAAGTCCAGATACAAAAAGCATTTCTTCATGATAACATCTTTACAAAGAATTAACCTACAACTAACTCTTCCTACAAAAAATAGCCATTTGTCATTAAACAACAGACATCATAGAATGAGCTAGGCAGACTATAGTGAAAAATGTACTACACCATGTCTATAATCAGTGTGGCATACCATTTAAGTACTGCATTTAATATTAGCAAGACCAGCATTGAAATCTATCCTTCACCAAGGACGCCTTATCCTTGCCTGTTCTTGTGTATTGGTTTTACATTATAACCTAATATATTCATTGATTTTTAAAGCCTGAGTCTTATATTTGGTGTTACAAATGGAATGTCATCCGTGTGTAATACCTGGAATATGATACATAAACAAAACAACACATGTGGTAAGACTGCTATTTCCATGAAAATGATATTTCCCTTTCGTTCAGTAATAACGATTTTGGAATGTATCTGCAAATACTGAAAATCAAGAGAAATTTACCACTTTTTCTATTATTATTATTATTATTATTATTAATTATTATTATTATTATTGTTTTGCAAGGAGGAGAAAGAGTACTTTTGATGTAGGCTATGCTATAAACAGCAGTTTCTTTGAGACATCCGCTGAATTTCAAGAATGTCAGGAGTTTTATTTGGTTTCCTCCCCAAAACGACTTTTTTCATTTTCTTTTTCAATTGAAATATATCTTGACAGGAAAGTGGAGAAAATTATTTCACAGCAACATTTTTTTCTTAAGGGTTATGCAACTCCTTCCAAGGGGTAACAATTTTGTATTGAGGCATAAGGGGTGAAGTAGTAATTATTACACACCAAAACATGTATCTTAAAAGATCATCTCTCACATTTATTCATCACAAGAGTACTTCCTGCTTTTATGACCAAATGAAATTCTACAGAGACAAGGTGTGGGAATCTTTTATATCCACAAGATAAAAACAAACGTTAAGTCTCTCATTTTAAAGGAATTTCAAGGAATAGCAAAATGGAAAACCCTACTTGATCTGCGTCATGTAATAAAATGGCTCCTTGGTTACTTCCATGTGGTATAATGAGAAAACTAAGAGAAAGACACTTTTGAAAATAAATGTAGCACCATGAAAAATCAAATATTGCTCTTTTGTGAGAGACAGTGAGTTGTGGAAGTTACCAGTAAAGCAGAAAATGGCACGGACTTGACATTTCAGCCCTTTATCATAACAAAGGCTTGAATGGAATCATGTCAACTTACGCTCTGGAAATTCTAAAATAATTTTTTTTTAATCACTGAGGCTCCTTTTTGGCACATCTGCACAGGGTCCTGGTGTGTTTTTCCTCTACCTCTTCTTGTTCTTTTCCAAACCCAAAAAATCACATAGTGCCTGTACTCATCCTTCCCCCGACAGAACACAGGAAGTTACATAGAAAAGCATTGTTAACTAAAACATGGTACACATATGCCACTTTAACAGGTGATTCACTCCCACTCCACACAATTATCATTTGCATAAGCTAATTTTCTCCCTAAAATACTGCCCTCATGAATTCTGCATACAATATTGTGTTAATGGTGTTAATCGCATCCTGTTTCCCCCTAGACTGTACTATCTGTTATGAGGGGATAGGAGCAGAGAGTGCTATTCAAATGGGGATACTGTCACAGCCTGAAAGGAAAAAATCAAAGTGGAAAAAGTTTGCATCCTTAGCTAAGACTTATAAGAAAATCTTAGATGAGCTAAGCAAAAAATGGGACTATATTCTTAAAGGCACAGTGAGATGTACCATTTAGTACTGTATCATTTAGAATTCATATCATCAATTGTATATATCATGTTAGTCTTGCAACAAAACCAAAAGCATTTTGAGATGCTGTTAAATGCCAATAGATTTACTGCAGCTAAAGCTTTCAAAGCCAAAGCTGCAATATATCAGATAGTGTGATGCCATAGATCTCTTTGTGACTTTTGAAAATTAGAGACAACATCACTTTAGGGCAGGGGTGTCAAACTGGTGGCCCATGGACCGGATGCGTCACGCGGAGGCCATGCCCACCCCAGGTCCACAAAGGCAAAAGTTGCGATACATCACAATATGTCACGTGACACGATAAAATTTGACACCCGTGCCTTAGGAGGAGGAGGAAAACAGCAGTGCCCTTTACATGTGGTAGAGATTATGCACCTTTCAGGGACCATTATAGCTCTGCAGTTTTCACATGAAACAATCTTCAAGTGCAGCTGAGACTATATCATACATAATCCTGAGTTTGCTTATATCTACAAGATTTTGATGCATGCGCTAGAAGTCAAGAAGATACAACCCGCCCTGTAGGAACCTGACAAGGCCAAGGTATGATAGATGGAAGATTTTGGAATTTGCTTTTCTAGAGGAAAGGTAGAAAAGGAGCAACAGATATTTTTAGGAGAACATTCAAAACCTCCCAATGTCATCAACTGCCATTTAGATAAGTGAGAGGAACTTTGAGTAGAGAGGAATCCCACCATGTAAATGTGAACCCACAGCAGTGATTAAATGGAAGCGGGTTCAATTCATAAGTATCTCTGATTTTGTTTGCCCAGTTTCAAGGCCTCTTTCAGATAAATACAGAAAAGAGGTACCATGGACTAATGAAAATTAGGAGACACTTAAGAGATAATTAATTGGAGGAATTCTATTTCTGATTCTCTCCTCCTTTATTTGCAGACCCAGCATTTTGAAGCAGGGATGAAGCTGCTTATCCCATCAATTGGATAACTCTAGTCAATCCCAAATCAAGATCTTTCAATGGGCTGAATGAATGGCCCTCCTTGTATCAGACCTACCTCAGCTTTTTTGTTTTGTTTCGTTTTTGACTGCCATCCTGGGGATAAGGAAAGAGGAGAATAAATAAATTCACAAATCACAAAACCATGGTGTGATTAAATTAATACCTGGAGGAATTGGAAAGCAAGGATAGGTGTGGGGTAGGTAGGAGGAGAGTTTCTTGCTCCACTGCAGATCGAGGTATCAAAAAAGACAAAGTAAGGCCAGTACTGGGAACTTTCAAGTGTGGCTGCACCTATGAGCACCCTCCTCCATTCTCAAGACACGGCTGTGACCACGGGCAAGCCAAGTTTTCCTTTCATCCATTCTACAAGAGCTTCAATGGCTATCTAAAGACATTGGTGGAAACGTAAAGAGGCTGTACGTCGGGGAGCTGAACGCCCCTCAGAGCTGCCTTTACGATGCTGTGGCTCACTCTGCTGGTTAGGAACTGTCATGTTCCCTGGTGTGATTGAGGAAGACCGAGCTTTGGTTGACTCTAGGCTGCTAAGCCCAGAGTCTTTGTTGTCCCTTAGTGCACCTCTATTTGAGGAGTCTAGTGGACCAGCCTCAGTAGTCCCCAATACATGTTGTTCCTTCCACTCATAATTGAGGTCTTTGAGACCACCAGGGACCACTACAGTATGGCGCCGCCAACTGTTCTTCTTGCGCCGTGTCTCAGGTGAGTGTGGCTTTCGCAGGCGCACTGCCAGCATGTCATCTGCAGAGCCGCGGAGGCGGAGTCGAAGTTGTTCTGTGAGGGAAAGCCGGGCATGGACCTCAGGGGCACCCACAGGCTGCAATGATTCTTGACTGCCTGGGGAGCTGGAACTTGGGATATCAGTGCTACCCTTGGAAGAAGACTCACTATTGTGTCGGGGCCGCAAAAGCTTGCGCCGTGCCAGAGTGTCACACTGCATGAGGTGATGGGAACTAAAGGAAGTTCGGTTGTGTGATATCTTTTCAGAAGCAGCAGCCCCCCCTTCCTCCACTATTGCCACACCAGCTCCTTTGGGAAGCATCCCAGGCTGTTTTGGCACAAAGCTATTCTCAGTATCTGTCTCCACATGGCTAAATTCACTCCGCTCATCATCTGCCTCCTCCCCACGGCTCTCTGCTACTGACTGCACCTCAGAGCATAGGCTGCGATCAATGGTAGACAGGGTGGAGTAACCTGATACAATTGAGCGGGCATCCAGGGCCAATTCTGGGCTTCCTCGGGGTGCCACTTTTCTTTCTACTTGCTCTGCTTCTAGTTTTGCCCGGCTTTGGAAGACATCCTGCACATCAGGAACTGGAGCTCTGCTGCTACTTTCGAATCTTTCAGCCTCTCTTTCTTCCTCCTGAGCCACTTCCTCCTCCTCCTCCTCCTCGTCTCTCTTGACAGCTGACTCATGCTCAGAATCATCATCTGTGCTGCTCCCAAAACGCTTGGCCTCTCTCCGTTTCTTCCTCTTGCGGTTGACGGCTGAGATGAAGGAGATGGCAAGCATCTCTTTATGGTAGTGCTCTTTCCGTGAGCCACATGAAGCCTGTAACAGAAGCAAAAAACAGAGCATTTTAGAGGCCAAAGAACAGATACCAGAAAAATATGCAGTGATGTTGGCATTGCTTATTTAATGGATTGCCCTGGATAGTAATGTCTTACCCCACAGAATCTTTAATATATATTTTGCTTATTGCATAAGCATATTTTGCTTTTTAAAAAGTGAATTATTTTCCCTGTTTTGGAAAACATATTTGCAGATAGAGCAATTAGAAATTCTAATTTTAGGATCCCTTAAATGCAATAAAACACCTGCAGATATTTCCCCTAAAGATTCTCAGAGATTTTCTTGTCTATCTAACTTTTTTCTTCTTCTTTTTAATTAAATATACTATGCACAGTATGGAACTAATTTCCGGCTTCCCGCTCTTTTTGGGGGACAGACGGACGGACGGACAATAATGTTTTAGAATAGTACATTCATTGCTACATATACCAACCAGAAAAAAGTGGAAAAAAGAAAAGAAGCATGGGAGGAAATCTTATACTTAGTTTAAGGCAAGAAAGAAAAGGGTAAGTTAAGTAAAAGGGTAAGTTAAGTCTGTACACTGGACTACAACTCAGTCACCTGCAAGCTGCTGAGAAGTACATTACAAAGCAGCACACTCTGAAAAGGCCAGTCACAGCTGCTGGCAAAATATCACAACACCAGAAAACTAGGCGATGGCCGTTTAATCAAAAAACTTATCATGCTTGAGTGTCTACAGGGTTGTTATTTAAAAAAAAAAAAGACACGCCAAGTGCCAAAGTAACAAACTCTTTACTTCTAACTTGGGGAATTTAAGGGCCTTGTGCTTAACCATATTTTTTTTCATCACCAACATCTTTCAAAGGCAAAAATAATCCAGGGGAGATCTTACCTTTGATTTAGCTGATCCACTATTAGTTGAATCTGCAGGAATTAATACACAAAAAAGGGAGAGTTAAAAATAGAACTGTGCAAGATTAGCAAATTGAGGGGCTTAATGATTGCAAAGACAATGATCCCGGAGAAAATCTATGTGATCACTAAGATTTGATACTGATTTGATGGCATGCAATCAAAGGATCAACAAGGGCAAATAAGCACATTGTCTAGTGATTCTCCAGCTAAATCATCAATATGAAAAATTGAGGGAACAGGTTCCTATGCTACATTCTGCCTTTCAGTATGCTGGCCTCAGAAAATAACTGCAGGTATGAGAGGGGCCTCATATGCACTAAACAAGAATCTATATCATGATGTAGGCAGGGATTTATAGCCACAGGTTTTAGAATGACACAGCTCCCTTTACTATTTTAATAATTCAGTCACTAATTACATATTCAGGATTACAGTATTCTCTTTCACAAACTCTGTAGGGCACAGGTGTCAAACTCAAGACCCGCAGGCCAAATGTGGCCCGCCACGTCATTTTATGTGGCCCGTGAGAGCTGCAAAGTTCCGATTGTCTTTAGGAC
>JAOYMU010000077.1:73944056-73956492 GCA_025802295.1 Psammodynastes pulverulentus
AAAGTACTCTGTGACACAATTATAGTCATGTTAAGGCACTGAGCATATGATTTATATGTTACTAATGCTGCCAAAGATAAGAATTAACCCTTTTATTCTTCCCAAACCTATATATGGTGATTAAAAAAAGATTTTAAAAATAGTAGGAAAATAAAGAAGAGTTACAAATGGTAAAAAAAACAAAAAACGGTAAAGTGGCAAAATTAGTTAGGCAAACTGTTGCATAGCCTGCTCTCCCATCAAAAAAACTACTTAGAAATACCCATAAGTATTTGTTTTAAATTGAGATCTCATTTGTCACACTTTCATATCCAACTGCTTGAAATGGGATTTTCTATTGGTTGAAGCTCCCTGATTTTAAACAGGAAGGAAAATAATTAGAAGGCAAAACCACACCCCAGTCTTTACATTATAGCAAATGCCATCCGTGTTCTTTCAAATTCAACATGAAAAATCCAATAAGGAGCCAAAATCTAAAGTTCTGCCTTTCCCCATCTCTCATAATCACCCAATGGAATTAGTGCATGAACATCAGAGCACAACCACACTGTACCAGCTCTAGAGCTCCGGCAGATCCGCTGGAGTTGGAAGGAGGAGGAGGAGGAGGAGGAGGAGACACAAGATAAAGAGAAAAGAGAAGAAAGACAGCAGAAAAGTTAAAGGCAGCTATAACTAGTAGAGGACAAAAACATCACTATTAATTAGAAATATGCTCATCAGCATTAGCAACCATAGATGGAATATAAGAGATTTAACTCTAAATGTTGGTTTATCTTCTAGCGACGCAAATGCTACTTCACCATTATCACAGGCATAAACTAGAATGAAATGGCCATATAAGCCTAAATTTTGAGGATCAAATTATTACTTTTGCTGCTAACAATGCAACTGGCAAAGCATCACAGAAAGCATGGAAAGCAGCATTCCTAGTTGTTGCCTCCATGAAACTCTCTCCAGTCCAATGTTTCAGAAACTGCCATTTGGCTCAGATTAAGCCATAACTGGTTGGGAAATTCTGAGAATTGCAATCCATACATTTTAAAGTTGCCAAGCTTAAGAAACATTGGATTAATGGAACCTTATGCAGTAAAGGTAGCCACATTCATATACTCATGGGGAATTGTTGGACCTGAATGTTTGATTCAAAAGTAGAAAAAGATTGGAACAACTATGGGGAATCTTGTCCTGGGGGATTTTCATGTCCAGGAGATCTCATTCAGTCAAAACTTTCAGTGTGCTTACCTGAAGCATCTCCTGATGCTGCTGTTCTTCCAATGTTGGGCAGAAGGTATTCAATATTTGGCATTGACTGGGCCTCTTGTTCATCTATAGGAGTCTGTGAAATGGATACGTATGAACTTAGATGGGAAAAAAAAGGTTTAAACTATATATTGATTTAAAATGGAAAAAGGGGCCAAATTCTGTATGCTTCCTCCTGTGACTATTGAGTGAATTATAGGTTTAAACTACTTCCATTACGAATGGGGTTTGTGTGGACAATTGCTTTATTGTTTCACTTAGTTTGGCATGAGGGCCATGATAGCATTTACATGCCCTTTTATACTCCGCAAACTTTTTTTCTTTTTGCCCGTAAACTTTTTTTTAGAACCTGTCAGTTGTGGCCCCTTGCTGCCAGCATTAACGTGAACAAATATCGATACATGGAAGCTGCAGTAAAACCAACTAGAGAGATGCCATAGGCATGGTGGAGGACCATAAGATGCAATTGAAATAATATCACCTAATGTTCTTTGAAACATTTCTACCATGCTGGAGATCTATTTCTCAAAGACTTTCCTGAAACAAATCTAACAATCTTCCAGAAAAGTGCTGAACTGAGAGCCAATTAGTTGTACCGGTAAAAGTGCTGACCTAGAAATCAGGAGAGTGTAGGTGCTAGGCCTCTCTTAGGCATGAAAGTAATCTGGGGTAGCTGGGTGAACTTTGGGCCAGTTGCTCTCTCTCAGCACCTTCCTGGGCGGTTATTGTGAGGCAAATAGGAGACAGGAGGTATATTACTTGTCTTGAGCTGACCATTTTTTTAAAAAAAGGATGAGATAAAGATCTAATAAGTATAAACTCATAAACCAAAATAGCCCAATTGACAGGTTGATGGAGCAAAGAAGGGATATGACCAAAACTCTATTAGTCTGTAACTCAGGTTTTGTTTTTTTGACATATGTTTGAAATCCTTCAGAAGAATGCTATATCTGTATTCAGAAGTAGCCCAAGGGACAATTTAGCAACAAAAATAACTTCTGAAGTGATAATATATGACGAAGGCAATGTGAAAGATGGCTAAAATATCTGCCTGAAGTTACCTAAACCAGGCCAATTAAGGTCAGCTACCTAGTAATTTTTTTTTACCAGCAAGTGACAATGAGAGGGAGAGGAAACTATCAGTTGCTGCCCACATTAAAGCTGTAAAAACAGCCTCAGTTAATCTGTTGACTTCATCCCTGTTGTTGGGGCAGAATAAGATTGGTTTATCCTTTTTTCACATTTGTCATAGTATTTTGATTGAACATTAGAGGGTTGTCTCCTTCTGGGCATTTCTCTATATCCTGAGAAATCAGCAGTCAGCCATAAACTGAATATTGCCTCCTTAGTCACTTACCTTTTCACCTTTTTCTTCTTTGTCACTGAAAAACCAGTCTGACTGTGGGGAAAAAAACAAAGGAGAAATCAGAGAACCAAATAAAATCAAGCATATACTGTATATATAGAACACAATGCTAAAGGAAATCACAGCAGGGTGATTACAAAATGTTTGGCTGTCAACCAGATTTTTTTTCTAGCTTTTAACTTTTCATGAGGCACATATAGCTTATTAATTGAACCCAGAATTACCTATTAAAATGCTATCTCTCTGGGAGGACTGCCTATCTACTATAACATTTTAAGATAATCCTCAGAAGCTAGAAATAATTTTCTCTGTAAAATGGCTTTCAGGGTTTGGGGTGAATATATTTATGATTCCACAAATATTTGCCAGTAGGTACTCTCCCCCCCCTCTCTAATGTTCAAAATTGAGGCTTATCCGCCCACCCACCAGAAAAGGGAAGTTAGGTTTAGCTTCAGATTCAAATAAACTTTTCAGTCTGTTGCAAGATTTGTGCAGTGCTTCATTCCACCATTGACTTAATATTCAAGAGCTAATTGAATATAATTTATATGCTCTGAATCATTGTGTGAAGTCATACATGATTACTGCCCTAAATTAGAAATATGAGTCCTACAATCAACTGATATATCTTATAAATACACCAATGTTTTTTAGGCAAGCACTTGACACTTTCTCTGGTCTTCTGCTTGTGTTCATTTAGAGTTGATCATATTTTACATGCTAACATGGCATACCAGACAATACAAAATGCACCTGCCATGTTGGCACAATTTCACTGCTTACTGAAGTTAAGTTGAACATTTTAAAACGGATAAGCCATTTACAGAACCATTCCTTGAACTTCTGAATGAGAAAGTTACCAACTCTTTGGAACGAATGTGGGCGTGCCTAAAGAATAAAGACTTACAAAACTAGAGCATGATTGGCTCTTTCCAGCTATAATGGAAGCTGGGCTAGGACCAAGAAGATCCAAGCTGAAATCTCTATTTAGCCATGAAGTTATTTGAGTGATTTGGGACCAAACATTTTTTTCTCAGACTAATATAGTAAACAGGATTGGTGTAAGAATAAAAAGAGGAAGTGAGAGAAAAGAATGGTGTACACCAACATATCCTTCTGAAGAAACAGGCTGCATATAAATTCTATACACTATTTATGAGAGCATGATTATATAGGCATAGTAAATGAATTCCCCCCTTCTGCCATAAAGATCACTGGGGATTACTGAAGTATATCTTTACAATAGAAAGGATTTTTAAAATTATCTAAAAATAGAAATTCTGTAAATTATTCTTGTAACTAAAGACTACAATTCAAGGTGAAGGATTTGCACACTATTAAATAATGAACTGGAATTAGAAGAATTAATATTCTACTAAAGTGTCTTACTATTTTGTTTTCTTTTGACTCGGTAGTATTATTACTACACTTAATTTATTTAAAATAGCAATGGGGAAAGTGTGACTGCTCAGATCCTCCTAAATTACAAATACTGCTGCTAGTACCTGTCATTCAGTAATATCTAGCAGATCACACATTCCCCATTCCTTCTCTAAAGCAATCTTCCCCAGACTGAGAACCTTCCCAACAAATACTTGGGATTCATTTAATGATACATTTGATGACAACACCAAACAAGGGTTTCTGAAGACAATTTAAAAACTAACTCATATACATAAACACTGATATACATAGAATCAGACCCCTCTAAATTGCTCACTATTTAGATCCTAGATTCAATCCCCCCTTGCTCCTTACGTGTTGTATGAGGGTCTCCACAATTTTATAGCGATCAGGCATATGTGTCACCATGTCAGTCATGTTATCCTCCGACGTTCGAACTAGAGTGGGACCAAATACCAAGGCAAGATTCCGTGGCTCCATCTGCAATACAATCCATTGCATTTTTGTTTCTATAGGATGAACAGTTGTTCACAAGGCTAGAATGAAGTTATATATCTTATCTCTGCATTCATGTCATTGTTTTGAGCTCTAAGAAAGCCGTATGATTTTTTTCATGCAGTTCATCCACAAAGAATTGCTTTAAATTTGGCAAAGAACCAAATTCAAGGGCAATTTAAACTCAGGGAAATCAGATTTCTAAATTCTGCAGAACACAAACAAGCATAGCAGGGTTCGTGTAGCAGGAAGGGATGTTGCAATTAGCATACTCATCTCACATTGTCCTAATACAACGGGGGAATTAGAAAGTCTGTTGTTTATACAGCTCTGTCACTACAGATATCTCTTTGTAGAATTTAGTAAGGAAGGGAGCAAATTGGGAGTTTAGAAATTTACTTGTATATAAGGACCACAAACAGAATCATTCAAGAAACCAGGCCTAAAACACCATATGGGAATTCATCAAAGTACAATAGGGAAAAATTTTGTTTAAGCCTATCAAGGTTCAAACTCGGCTTAGGCCATTCATAAAATATGTGCAGGGTAATAAAAAAGGTGAATTCTGGGGACTTCCAAGGGAGATTTAGCAAACTGAAGATAGCTTTTGCAGAGCTGATGACCATGACAGTGACCAAGGAACCAGTTTCATGGAACCTCTCCAGATAAGGAAAGTATGGGCAGTTGCTCATGTATGCTCTTAATGGCTGCTCCTTGTGAGGAAACCAAAAGGCAATAGTTTTCCATGAATTTGAATGACAGGAAACCAAGGGATTAGCAATCTGGTTTGCAATAGCTCCACCGTTGTGAATTCTGGTTCAATCTACAGATTATAAAATTAGTTGGCAATCCATTCACAAAAATAATAAGTGGGTAAAAGATTCTTCTGCTTCTTAGCTAGAAGTACAGATTGCAAAGAAATACAAAAAGTAAGAATTGTTTTAAGAAACAATTGACTTAAATTATATATGTAATTCATTTACTGGTCACTGATTCATATGCTAAGGCATTGATGTTAAATCCCTTTTTTAAAGTGTCTGAAATTATATTATTCTGAAGGTTATTTGAATTAAGATAGATGAATAGGGGAAGGAAGGGAGGGAGGGACATTTCCTTTTGAAGCAGAATTGTTCATTCTTCCTACTAAAGCAAAAGCCTTTCAATGTTAAATTCTTGGGAAAAGTTTCTCCTCTAATGAATATTAAAGAGATGATCCTTGACATTCCATTATGGAAAGCTTTTCCTAATCATAATCCACAAACCCCACAGCCTTTCTTTCACCTGAGAATATGTTGTTGGAATACAGGATATAGAACTAACACAGGTTTCTTCATTGGTGAACTCCAGACATATTGGGCTGTTATGTCTATCATCCCCGGTATTTACTCCAAGGATTGGAAATCATAAGAGTTTTAACACATTAGAAGAGAATCAGATTGGTGAATAAAATTTTGGAACAAAAGTTGATAAGTTCCCAGGTAAAATCTTAGTGATATTTGAAGAGTTGCATCCCACAATCAAATTAAAAATACTGTTTCCTCCTTTCCATGAAATAGTTGAATATTCTATTGTAGATAGGGAAGGGAAGAGCAAACGTTACCTTATTCTTTTCAGAATGATCTGCAATTGTCTTGAGGTGTTCCACCAAGAACTTGAGGGTCTCATAATAATGGCCTGGCAAATCCCGGATCTGAATCAGAGATGGAAGAAATATAATAATTTTTAAAAATCAATCCAGAATACTTATTTGTCTTATTTTATGACTGATCCTATTCCAATTTCTCTCACCTTCTCTGGTTTCAATCCATTATTTTGCTTTTTAAAAATTGACACAAAAGAAGTGGCACCCAGTGGCGTAGCGTGAGTTGTCAGCACCCGGGGCAAGGCAAGTAATTTGCGCCCCCTAACCTGTGTGGGCGGCGACCCGGCGGCTCGGATCGGATTCGCACAGCCAGCACTGCAGAGAAAGTGAGTGAGCCAGGCAGGGGCAGAGAACTGCGAGTGCGAGCGTGCCCCCCCAGATGTTGCACCTGGGGCGGCCGTCCCCCCCTGCACCCCCCACGCTATGCCTCGGCATATGCCTAAAGGTCAGCATCTAAAAATTGTACTACATTGGATATCTCTGGAGGAAGAGGAAATGAGGCTGGCCTCTGGAAACTTGGTGCCAAAAAGAAAAAGAAGTTTCTTCTTGTTTGGCACTAAGAAGCTTCTTGGTTGAAAAGTGAAACATCTTTAAAGAAAAACAAGAAAGTCCAGTTGCCTCCCTTTTGGGACAATCATGGCCTGGATGACTGAGAATCATTAAAAAATATGATAGAAATATCACATGCAAAAGGTTCTTGTGAAAGTGTAAGGGAAAAAATCACAGGCTCATGGAATGAAAAGTTGGAAAGGATTCTGAAGGTCGTCTTGTCTAAAACCTTTCCCAGGGCAAGAGTTTACTATATAGATATATGCAAGCATACCAATATGTAAAAACAAAAGCTGAAAAAACTTTTTGTGTGTGTGCCTTTTAGTTAGTGCTTGGACAAATCTCTTGGCAAAATTTCAGAAGTGTCACTCAACTGGTTTTGTGCCTACAGTGGGACTAGAAGTCCCAGTCTCCTGGGTTTTAGCCTGGTGCTTTAACTGCTACAGAAACTCAGTGATATCAACATTGATAGATGGTAAGAATGCTTGAATGAAATTGGAAATCTAAGTCTAAATGTGGAACTGATGTGGTGCAAAGATGAATGGAGGACATAGTGTCGGGGCTCAATTGTTAAGACACTGGGCTTCTTGGCTGGGGAGCTGGCAGTCCATGTTTGAAACCCAAGCTCCATGCAATGGGTCGAGCTCCCATCCTCAACCCAGCAGTTCAAAACCATGCAAATGTGAGTAGACAAATAGGTACCAGTTCGGTAACAGAGCTTCATGATGTCATGCTGGCCACATGACTGTGGAAATGTCTTTGGACAGCACTGGTTCAATGGCCCTGAAATAGAGATGAGCACTGGCCCTCATTGCAATGATTTTGTAGAGTAAAATGTGCAGGGACTCCTTTACCTCTTTTTTTAAAAAGGTGAATGGGAGGTCGGGGAAAAAAACGTTTCAAGCCACTCTAAGTTATGGGACCTCATTGAGTTACCCTCTCTCAGGCCAAAGTATACTTACAGCATTATTGGGGTGATAAGATGAAGAGAGTCTCCTAGAGGAAAGGCAAATTATAATCTGCACTACAAATCCCAATTCATCCATTATATTCATCAGACAAACAGAGAGCACCCAAAATCTCCCATCCTAATCTTTGGAAGCCTGCCTCTCCCAATGAAGAGAATAAAATGATGTTGGAAAAGAGAACTTTGAATGCAGTCCTGAACTCCTTTGAGATGAGTTGAAAATACAGCTAAAGAGAAACAAATAAATATATTTAGCAATAGCACTATCATACTGCTTCATGGTATTCTCTAAAACACTCTGTAAGTGGTTTACAGAGTCAGCATATCACCCCCAACCATCTGCGTCCTCATTTTACTGACCTCAGAAGGATGAAAGGTTGAGTCAACCTTGAGCCGGTCAGGATCGAACTCCTGGCAGTGGAATGCAGAGTTAGCCTGCAATACTGCATTCTGACCACTGCACCATCAAGAGTCAATTGATTGAATTGATTTCACCTGGCTTTCCTTCTGTAATGATTTCCAGGCAGTGCTCAGTAATTTCTTTTCCTCCCACTTGAAAGAGAATAGAGCAGAAAGCCTATTGTCCTTTTTAAATAATGATACATTTGAGTATTACTGATTTAAAACATTATACCAAAGAAAGTTACATTTGTTATGTACAGCAGGGCTGTCATTCATTTGGATTAGATCAATGAAATTTTGAGTGCCATCAGTCATTGGCTCAGATCTTTGCCAGATTCAGTACTCTGTGAATGGGAGGGGTGAATGTTGAGCTGACCCCTTTAAGGATCAGAAAATGTCCTTTCCTTGCATATCACCTCTCTAATTCCTCATAACTCTGAAGGAAAACATTCCCTGACTATTAAGTTTTGATCTTCTTGGATTTACTATTGGGGTTTTTCTTAACAATGGCAGAAACCAGCCTTTTCTTCAAAACCAAGTCCCGTTTTTATTTTATTTTATTATTTTATTTTCATGTAAAATGATTTTTTTTAACTTAGGGCAAAAGTAAACCCAGAAGCATTTACTGATTCATTTTGTACTACACAAAATAAATCTGACAAGAGCTGCTTTTTTTTTGCCAAGGCATAAGTGGAAACAGATTGGTGTGATGGGGAAAAAAATAGATCGTTTTATCTTTTCTTCCCTTGCTTTTAAAACCTTTAAAAAAATACTCCAAACAATCCATTCATTTAAATAGTTTGATTTGGGAAACTTCCCAATATTGCTTTTATTTTAAAAATGCTTATGCTCGGGTGGGCTTATAGAGGTTTCCACCACTAACTATAAAAAAAAAATGCCAGATTCTGTTGCTTTGATAAGATGCTTAGCAGATGACAAGAGCTGAGTTTTCTGTTCTGGCTTTTTCCTCTGTTTACATCTGGAAAATGTTTATGTTTCAAAACTTTTTCACGGAATAAAAAGGAAATGGCAATTTGCCATTGGAACAATTGTAATAAGGACATGGGAGGGAGACATAACATTTCTCTCATTAGAGATATAGTTGATATTTGCAAAAAAAAAAGTGGCCATCACCCCTGCAATCAGAAAAGAATATTCTGTGCATATTAAGCATAACCTGATGCCTCCTGATTTCCATCGTATGTGCCAACTGATTGAATGTCTTATTGAAATATCCCAGTTTTAATCAGAAAGGTTATGCTATGCGACCACTTGAGCTGATGGATCCTCATCAGGACATATCTGGAAGGTATCCCCACCGTTTCACAAAAGAGCTGACATTGATCTAAATGATAGGTTAATCATAGCCATTAGAACCAGCTTGATGTCTGGGCGAGATACCAATCACTGAGGAACATAGGACGAAATTTATATGCTAGCTTCCCTTAAAAGACATAACATTGTCCAGGGGTCAAATTCACATCCATGTCACACATTACTCTGGTGAGATAAAAATATCCTTGGGTTTCCTACTGAATGGACCTCCAATAACAGTGGACAGTAGTGTAATGTTTAATTTCTAGACAAACAAAATGCCAAGGTTCAAGTATGTTTCAAAGCAACAGTCATGGAGATGAAAGTCCTTCTTCTCAAACATGGCAAGCTGAAGGTGTGTGGGACATGGCCAAAATAGTCCAGACAGCGACTGCAATGGTGTGACTGAAAATCAGTGGAGTTTTGATTGTGCTACTGCAGTCATCATCTTGACTTTTCTGATTATACTCTGCAGAACTCTTTGATGCCAGGCATGAACTCTCTGCAGCTAGGCAAAGAATACAGTCATGCACAACTCTTCAGGAGAGCCTACATGTATCCTTATTTAATAAATTATAGAGCTCACACACGAACAGATACATACTCCTACCAGATATCCTTCACCCAAATTCATTGAACAGAGAGAAACTGCTATTGATCTCACATTTTGGGAGGTCCAGGGCTCTGAAATGAGAAAGTTCTGTTTTTCCATGTTAGTGCCAATACCATGGATTGGTCTTGGGCTGATCCCCTTCCTTGTTCACATTGCAGGAACATTTAAAGACATAGTTGTTCAGAAAAAACTGTTGATTTTTAACAAACCATCTGTACTTTCTATTTGTATTTGCCTGTGGCTTTTGTTTGCGTAGGTGAGTTTCATTGGTTGATATTGGTATTGATGTTTTGTTTGGTGTTGTAGGCTGCCAAGAGTCTCCAAATTGTGGTGGGGTAGAAATGTAGACAATAAATAAATATAAATTAATAAACTGATTACAGCCTTGTCCCAAAGGTGCTTTTTCAAGAGGCAACTGGAATTTCTGTTTTTTCTTTGAAGACATTTCTCTTCTCATTCAAAAAGCTTTTTCAGCTCTGACTGGATAATGGGAAGTATAAATCCTTCCATTTACCACCATCCAGTCAGGTCTTAATTAGGACTTATTTTAGGGATAGGGCTTATATTGGGCACATGTGTAAAAATCAGGTTAGGACTTACTTTCTGAGTAGGTCCTATTTTCAGGGAAACACGATATTTTTAATTTCAGTTGTGCCTATTGAGGTTTCCAGTATACCTTTCTTATGTGCATTTGTGAAAGAGTATAACTTTGTCCTGGAAACCTGGCCTCTGTTTTGTATTGTTGTACTTCCACTCATAGTTGTGTATATGACTTGAAGGAAAAATCCAAGGGCATACACTAACTTTTAGTATGGGCTTTCTAAAAGAAATGTATTACAGTTAATAGTGTGCATTCAACTAGAAATATGTGAGAAACAATACATCTGACATTTACTGAAAGTTAACTGTCTGTAATAATAGATCTATCCAAGTCATTTATAACCCACTGCATTATCCAGTTGAGTCAAATAACTCACTCTGCTAGAAATGAGTAAGTTTAGGTGGGATGAGGTCTATTATATGTGTGTGACTGGATGGATGTGGGAGGGATACCCATCTTTGGAACCAAAGAGTGATAGCTTAATCCAAGTAGTTGGTTTGGAACAGTCCTGCATTAAAGAAAAGGTTAGTCATTTTAATTTAACCAATATAGTAATAGTGGAAACAAGGTAGAAGTTTTTAATTTCAGAATTTAATTTTAATTTCAAAGGAGGTTCAGGGTTTTCCAGGTAAACTCAGAAAGGATGTTTTCTGGAGTGCAAAATAGCTAAGGAAACATGCCATAAAAACCTAGCAATAAATTTAAGAGCTACAGATGAGAAATGTTAGGCAGGTGAAAAGAAAAGAAGTTTATGTAAAAACAGCACTTTGACTAGCAATAGCACTTAGAGTATATACTGCCCATAATGTTTTACACCACTCTCTGGGTTGTTTACAATGCCACACATATTGCCCCCAACAATCTGGGTTCTCATTTTACCAATCTTGGAAGGATGGAATGCTGAGTCAACCTTGAGCCCTGTCGGGATCAAACTCCAGGCTGTTGGCAGAATTTGCTTGCAATACTGCATTCTAACCACTGTGTCACCAGGGCTGAACGCCACAATTGATCAGGTTCACATCAGATGCTTAAGCTATTAGAAATAAATCAATACCTTCCTATAGCCTTAGTGTCTCTCACGGCCCTCAAGTATCACAGATCTTGCTCTCTGCAAGATGTTTTCTCTGACAAGCTGAACTTTCACTTTTCTGGAGGCAATTATATCCTTTGTCAACAGGTATGTCTGGTTTGTCCTAAGCCGATCAGTTTGAGAAAACACCCCGAAAAACCTCAAGAGTTTGCTCAGAGCCTTGTGTGCAAAAGGCTCTGATTCAACTCCTGATATTGAGGAGATAAAAAAAATGTTCAACCTGAAAAGCTGGAGAATAATGGCCAACCACTCTCATCAGGATTCAGGTCAAAAGCACAAAGGTCAAAACTGGAATAAAATGAAACTTCAAAGGAAATAGTGTTCTATTTGCAAGAAGCATTGTCAAATGATTCAACTTGCAGGTAATTGAGAATCGTAAAAGCATATTCTAAGATGGACTTATAACTTTGTATTATGTGAGATTTCTGCTAACTCATTTTCTTCAGCAGCTTCTTTGCAGTATCACTAGCAAACAAAAAGAGATCGACCTCTTTGAGGCCAACAGCACCTCAAAGTTTTTCTAGATAAATGTTTTTCTAGACAAATTCAAAAGTTTCACCTTGTAAAAATTAGCTGCACTCCATGACTCACTATTATATAGCAATAGCACTTAGACTTATATACCGCTTCACAGTGCTTTACAGCCCTCTCTAAGCGGTTTACAGGATCAGCATATTGCCCCCACAATCTGGGTCTTCATTTTACCCACCTCGGAAGGATGGAAGGCTGAGTC
>JAOYMU010000077.1:73968108-73979384 GCA_025802295.1 Psammodynastes pulverulentus
GGAGACCCTACACCATTTCTGACAAGTGGCAGTCCAATCTCTTCTTGAAGGTCTCAAGTGATGATGCTCCCACAACTGCTGCTTTCTGGATGAAGAAAGGATTTTGAGGATGACATTTTTCATGTCAAGTTTTGGCTTCGCGTTAATGTGCATTTTTGAAAAAGACACAAACCTGCAAAGATTTTTTTTTTAAAGGGTAAAATGAAAATACAGTATTCTTACAGCGCAAATGTAAAGACTGCAGCGGAGAAGTTTAATTTCTAAATCTAAATCAAAACTATTTTTAATCTTTAAAGAAAGCTTAACTAGAACAGAATTTAACTGTGATTGCGCAAGCATTTGAATACTTAGTGCAAATTAAATGTTTAATTAAAAAAAAACAGGCCATGCTGATAGAACCACGTTAATGGGAACAGGAATGCAGCCCTCCAGCTTAATGAGAGACCCCTCCTCTTGAAAAAGACGAAGGGATCTTGTTCAGAATCTTATAGAATAACAGAAGGGACCTTGGAGGTCTTGGAGGCCTCTGCTCAAGTAAAAAAACCCTCTACTATGCCAGACAAGTGGTTGTCTTCTTAAAAGGCCCCAGGGATGGAGCACCCACAACTTTTGGAGGTGAGTCAATCCACCGATTAATTGCTCTCACTGTAAGGAAATTTCTCCTTCGTTCTAGGTTGGATCTCTTCTTGCCTAGTTTCAATCCACGGCTTCTTGTTCTGCATCCTGATCTACGGTTCCCTCTTTCCAGGATCAAGGTGAAGAATTCAGCTCGCCTGCTGGTGTCCACTCAACACCCTGATGAAATATGCTTGACAACTAGTCAGAGGCCGTTTGCTGGAGTGGCCACTTCCAGTTCAGTTCCTGACCTGGAATATTCTAGTGGCTTTTCCATCCGAGGAGCGATGAGATCTAATACGACTAAGACGTTCAGAGGACGGATAGCTGACACATTGTCCACCCTTGAATTGAATTAACCAGCCACGGTCTCTATCAGCATCCTCAAACATTCCTCTGATGTGCTGTATTTTAGTTTACTCCTAAACTACCCGGCCTTGGTGCCTGCAAGGGACTTCCAAGCCCCCTGCAACAGGTTGTCTGAGAGTCTGCAACAGACTTAGCCTTGAGCTGACCATCTTAAAGTGAGGAACTTCTGCCTTTTAATCAAACGTGTCCCTTTGAAAAGGTGCTACCAGACTCTTCCGGGTTTTTTCTTGCTGAAACCAGCTCTCCTCTTACAACATCTCCAACCTTAGTGACTCTTGAATTGGCCCAACCAGGGATTGCCTTGTTTACTCCAAGGTCAGCCTTCACTGCTGCACACTGCAGAGATGCCAGAATTGCTCTGGAGTGAACCATCGCGGCCTGCTTGCCAGGAGTGGGCTGGGCTGCCAGAATCCTTCCCCAACTCCTCTGGGGCTGAACATCTGGCAGCAGGCAGAGTTTGGGGCTGCACCTGCCACCCACCCTCCCTCCCTCTCTCTCCTTCTGCGGTGTGCAGCAGGTGCAGCTGCAGCCAAGAAATGATCAAACACAGTCAGGGTAGCAGGAGTGTAAAATAACAGGGCGGTCAAGCTGGGAGAGGGAGCAACCTCAAAACATAATGCTGTCATTCATAAGGTACAGCAACAGCAGGCAGGCTGAAACAGCTGCTGGGCGCACCCCAAAGGTGACCTCTGAAGAGTCCTGGTTGGCTGGGGAATGCCGAGCGAGGTGGGAGTAGAGGGGCAAGGGTTAATCTCATTGCACGTTGCAAGCTGGATGGGCACAGCCCCCTCCACCCGCCCCAAAGATTTCGGAGCAGAGTCAAAGCATCTTTTTTTAAAAAAACGCAAGAGAAAAGGATGCTGCCCTGTTAAACTGCTATGTTCAGCCAGCCTTGACAGTTTTCAGCCCAATAGGATTACTCAGATTGTCTCCAAAAAGTAGAGATGACACATTGGACAATATCTTAAGTCTTCAAAGTTACTTCAGAAGACAGCGGTCCTGACAATACACTGGATTCATCACTGATCTGTCTGAATTTCACTCCCTCGTCTTTTCATATGTTCTCTATTTTTCTTACTTAGAATCATAGAATAACAGTCATTGGACGTCTTGGAGGTTTCCTTGTCCAGCCCCCTGCTTGAACAGGAGATCGGCCCATACCTTTCCAGACAAATGGCTGTTCCAGAGGTGGCATTCAGCAGGTTCTGACCCGTTCTGGAGAACCGGGAGCAGAAATGTTGAGGAGTTCGGAGAACCGGCAAATCCCACCTCTGACTGGCCCTGCCCCCATCTCTTCTCTGCCTCCCGAGTCCCAGCTGATCGGCTGGGTCTTGTTTGGCTGCTCTGCACAGGAGAACGGAGCTGGAAAGCAGGTTAGTGAGGTGGGGAGGGATTGAAGACTTTACAGTATCCTTCCCCTGCCACGCCCACCAAGCCACACCCATAGAACCAGTAGTAAAAAAATTTGAATCCCACCAATGATCTTAATCATCACAATTTACTCTAAAATAGAGCAAATAAATACTCTAAGATAGTTCTGGACTCCCAGCAACTCCAGCCAGTTAGCAACGCGGGGGTGAAGTTAAGTGGCATTTCACGGTATCTGGAAAGCAGGTTAATGGGGTGGGGAGGGAATGGGGATTTTGTGGTATCCTTCCCCTGCCACGCCCACCAAGCCACGGCCACCAAGCCACGTCCACAGAACCAGTAGTAAAAAAAAAATTGAACCCCACCACTGCTTTCCAGCCCCCTGATTCTATAACTCCACGAACGCCTGATTAACCAGCCTTTCCCTCTCCTGGAGCTGCACACCAAGCAGGGCTTTCGGGCAGCACAAAGAATCAGCTCGAAAACGCCGACTCCGTCATTTTAGCTCGCAAAGAAAACACACACACACACACACCCGCGAACGCCACCCGCCCTTCGCTAGCTCCGCTCCTTCTGAAGCTGGACAGAGATGTCGCTTGATGTGGCTTCATGCGCCAGAGGCAACTGGAGAAATAAAACAGCCCTTGATCATTAAAGCTTCTGTAGGGTTAGTTATGAATAAGGCTGGGATCTGGCTTCTCCCAAAACAGTCAGAGGCTGGCAGGCAGGCAGGCAGGCAGGCAGGCAGGCAGGCAGGCAGGCAGGCAGGCAGGCAGGCAGGCAGGCAGGCAGGCAGGCTGGCTGGCAGGCCGGCCGGCCGGCCGGCCGACCGACCGACCGACCGACCGACCGACCGACCGACCGACCGACCGACCGACCGACTGACTGACTATAAGGAGCTGGAAAGGTAAAGGTAATGTGAGCAAAGAAGCCTTTAGCTCCTGCTCAAACAAAAGGAAAACATTGGGAGGTCAAAGAGACCTGTAGTTGTTACAACAATGGGAAAAGTAGGCATTTGTGGGTTTTTTAAAAAAACCTTTAAAGGCCAGAGGAAAAATGAAATATGTGCAGTAGTACAAACATCTCTGGAGGGAAAATATTAATGGGATCACTGTTAGAGAATTAGAAGATAGGCAGACTCGATACATTCTCATTTAATAAAGGCAGCATCTATAGGAAAAGAGCCACTTACAAATATGTGTTTGTGAGATGGTCCCATCAGTTAAAACCATAGTGCAGGGAAAGGGAAAGGAATAGGTAAAGGTGTTAGGAATAATTTCTAACTTACAATGTAACCTAGTGAGTGGAAGTTATTTTCCACGTACAGAGGGCTGTATCTAGAAAAAAGAGGCTAAGATGGTGAAAGCAAGCATGAAAGCCCAGCCTAAAGCAAAGAAGAGGATGGAACAGAAGCAGGAAGGGAAGGAATATAGGATTCTTCCTAGCTCTGCTGACTGAATAAGAAAAATGAGATGTCCTACATAGGGAAAAGCTTTACCAAAGGCTGACAGAGCGAGAGATGAATCCACAGGGATAGACACATCTAAATGGAAAATTCACTTAGGCAAAAGAAAGACCCAACATTAAAATATTGTTGGTTAGCAGCAGAAAAAGAGGGAAACAAGGAAACAACACCTAGATTCCAAGAAAAACCAGGGTTGCTGTACTGAATTGGACTTTGTTCCTATATGAAGGAATACAGTGAACAGAATTTGAAGCTGAGGCAAGTCAGGGATTCCTACTTGCATTGAATATGAAACAAATCCTTATGGTAATATTCTGGCTTGGTTTACTTCCTCCTATTCATGGCAACCCCAAAATAGAAACAATCATTGGTGCCACTTGCCCATAAGTTCGTCATCCTTGATAGCCAAAGGACTGCATTGAACCCATATATCTGTTTATTAATAAACAATAGGAATATAAAATAAGACTTTTTTTTATATAGAAGATACACATACCCAGCACATCCTTTCCCACAGAAAAATCCATAATGCCCCAATTGGTTAGCAACACCTACTGCTTGCTACCCACTTTGATTTCAGATTATAGAACCACATCTTGAAGCAGCCAATTCCTAATAACAAATCAATTTCATTGATTCCCCTGCATATTCTTATTTTCTTCAGAAGAAATTGTATAATTCTCTATTACAGGGGTGTCAAACTCGATTTCATTGAGGGACGGATCAATACTGTGGTTGCCATCCGGGGGCAGGAGGGAGGGAGAAGAGGGACATGGCTGGGGTGAGAAGGTGGTGCATGGGAGCATGGATGCATGTGAATGAGCGAAAGGCGGTGGAGAGCGCGTGGAGGCTGCAGGTACCCAAACAAGGCACGTGCTGCTTCTTTTGATGCAGGCTTGCAGCGGAGTTGGGGGGGGGGGGGGAGGAGAGAGACAATGATTCCCTCTTCCTGGCCTTCTATAAGGATGATTTTCCTCCCTTCTCCAGTTTTATCTTCTCCACCAGACATGGGCAGAATAGTTGCTCCTCCTCTATCATGTCTGCCCTGCCCCCCTCCACCCGCTTCCCATTACAAATCAAGGAAGCCAAATACAAAAACATTCTCCTATCTCTCTCCCCACCACTATGGTAATAACTAAAAGCCCTCTGTTGCATGGCCCAGGCCCAGCAGGCAAAAGATGGCCACCATGAGTGGGTGAGTGGGGGTGGGCCGGGTCAAGGCAACACTGGCCTGCCGCTTCCTGTATGCATGTGCACATGCCGGGATGGCGTGAGCTGGGCCAAAGTGATGCAGGCCAGCCCTTTATAGTTTCCAGGACGGCGTGTGGGCCGGTCCTACCACATTGCTGGCCAGATGTGGCCCGTGGGCCTTGATTTTGACTCCCCTACTCTATTATGTCTCAGTTCAACTATCTTTTCTTTAAAGAGAGAAACATTTGTGTAGCCATAGGTGTTAATAAACTCCAGCCTCCATTAACCCCAGTCATCACAGTCAATAATCACAGAATAGTAACACAATCTGCAATTGAACAGCCTTTTGAAGACCCAAACAACCCACTCTGGTACAAAAGCCCCCAATATTTTAATCTCAGCCAAGAAGCTCCAAAGCTTTTGCAATTTGCCTTTTCTATCAATATTTAATTCTCATTAAAATCAGGATTTTATTTTGACCGACTTAATTTTATTTTGACCAACTTAATCTGTTCCAATCAATGCTCTGGATATTTCTACTGAATTGTCACCTCTGCTATTACCCAAACATTTCATTCTTGAAATCTTTACAAGTTCAGGTTTTATGGGTTTGTCAAATTACAGTTCTTACCTCCTCAAACCCTATCATGCAATGAACAGAGATGCCCTGTATTACCAAAACTTAACATTATTCTTTTCTCTTAAGGAGAGCCTTACAGAAAATTTCAGACATACTTTGCCTTTTTTGGTGAGGATCTGTTTATAGTGGAGCCAGCCCTCTTTCCTCACATCACTGAAAGTGACATCCGAAAGATCAGAGGTGGAATGCCTCTTTGAACGTGTGTCTTCAGAGGTACCCAAGCTATCCAAAGACTGTTAGAAGAGAGGAAAACACAGTTCAATAAATATCATCAGTGGATTGAAAGAAATATTGAACTTTGAGAAAGGAAAGGGCGAATATAGAGAAGGATCTATATGATTAAATAGAAGATTAAATAGAAGAACGGAACAGCTCTCCTAACCAAGCAGTATGTTATCTGATTGGAAAAACAATATGCTTAGTCTGGGGAAGAGAAGGAAGGATACACTGACTGCTAGTAAGTCAGGGTTGAAGACAGTGACTAGATCAAACTATTGCAGTTAGATATATACAGTAACTGAAAGTGAATCTCTCTGACATACTGTATTTTAATAGTCTTACTACCACATGACATTTGCTTTTATTCCAAGTAGGAAGGAAAAAGAAATATATGTATATAGACAGTAGGCCTCATTCTGATTCAAATCTAAATCAACCAAAATGCTGCCATCTTCCTAAAGCTAATTCAATCTCATAGAATTGTTCCCCAACAAGACCACAAGCCAGTGTTGCCCAATAAAACCCAATTCCAGCTCACTATTAACACCTTTTCAACGATGAATCCATGTATCTTTCAATATGCAACATGCCAATATGGAAAAGTAATTACCTCCATTGCTACTGGATGGACCACGTTTAGCTACAATAAAAACATTTCATATAATTGGTAGTCTCTTGTATTTCTCACCCAATCTTCAATAGCAAATTGCTTGAAGGTATTTTCGAACAAACTTCTTTTTGAGGTCCAACCATAATATTTGGATAAATTTTACATCCAGATTTTGATTTGATCATTCCAAAACAGTGAATATGTTTTTCTCCATCCATTTTCTTATGGACTTCCTGGTATGTTGGAATTATTGCCTTGTTGCATAATCTACTTGCAAATTAGTTTCAGTTGACGAATAAGCTGAAATTTTCCTGTACATTTTTCTGACACAAAGCAAAATCCATGTTTCTTTCAGTGATGGCAAATCATCCACTCTGGGACAGGGAAGCACTCACAGCCATAACACTGTCATTTTTTGACCACAGGTATATGACTCTTACTGTGAAATTCAGTGTTTAGTTTCTCTCAGATACGACAACAACAGTATATCCTGAAAAGTTATGTTTTTTACTTATCAGTCAATGGTGTATTCACCAAGGTGTCTGGAGGGTCATCCAGGTGTTCTTTAGCAAACTCTGGAACAAGTATAATTTTTCTTCTAAATGAAACCCGCTATCATCATATTTTGTTCATTTTTATCCATGCTGCATTCGTGTTTCTCACATCTTGCTTTCCTGGGGGTGGTATACTGAACATTGACTTCATCGAAACTGAAAAAGGCTTGCAAATCCCTAGATATTACCAGGGGTACCTTGTGATTTCATGCATAATGTTATGCTGCACTCAAGCAATTTTTATAAAAAAGCCATTCTTGGGGAAAGCCACTACTGCATCAAGTCTTCCGTATTTCAAATCTGTTACTAATTGTGGATTGCTGAAGCTGTAAAAATGATCTTGGAAATTTTTCCAGGCACTGACTCTTTTTTTTAATAGAGGTCTTTGGTAATTTATTTTAAGTGGGGCATGGTACGCTTCTAGAATCTGTATGGCAAGAAATTCACTATGATGATGGGATTTAGATAAGCAATGGATGATCTAAATTAGCCTTGCTGGTTTATTACAGTACTCAGTGGGTCCTAGTTTTCCATTTAATTGAATTGATTGGGCCAATGACCTTTTCATACTGGCACATTTTATGTTGTATAACATTGTTTATAAAATAAATGAAATCAGTATCAAATTTTGATTGTATTTGTTCACTCAAATTTCTTTCAGATACAATATCAGTGAAACTTATTTTGCTATTCAGTGGTAAAAACATGGAAAAAATAAGTAGCAATTAATGTTTCACAGAAATATTAAAGGATAAATTCTCTCCCCAACACAATAATATGCCTCTGCATTTTCCAATTATAACATCTGCAGCCCATGGAGGGCTCAAGAATAATAAAATGTGCCCTTAGCCAGAAAAAAAACTCTGATCTTTGTAATTGGAAAGATCGCTTTTGTGGCAGTATTAGCAAATTTTTAAATCTTTATTTAGATTTGGGTTTCTCCGAATTAGAGGGAAAGAAGAATGGAACATCTACCCATTCATACTTATTTAAAGATATACTCACAAATACAAATACTCACCCCATCAGTAAAGAAACTTCTTAACATACGTAGGCTAGGCACACGACTTGGCAACCTCCTGAAGACACAAGCATATGTATGGTTAGCATAAACAATACAAAGTAAAAAGAGAACTAGCTAGCTGTGCTCACTGAATAGGATCCTTTCATTGGGAATCCCTCATTTTTTAGAGTTTGAAGTTTCAGTCAATTCAGCAAGGCGTACCTGAAGAAAGGGACACTAGTTCTTATAACTAATACTATAAGATAGTATTAATACTATCCAAATCAATTCCAAATCTGCATGTGGAAACCATAGACAATCATACGTCTTACAAGAAAATTTTCAGCATTAACAATTCCCTATATATCATATACACATAATTACATGTGTGAAGGACTGTGAAACGGACTGTTTCTTTGGCATTTTTGGTTAAAATAACTGATTTAAGTGCTATTTATTGAACCCAAATATCCAACTCAATATCAAAATACCTTAATATTGTCACATGTTCATTTTTCACCTATTCTTTAGGGACCCACACAATGCATAGATTATTTTTGCTGGAAGCAGACATAAGAGTTTGAGGTGTCTAACAGAAAAAAGCACTGCTTATATTCATAGCTTCAGCTCTGCTTAAGAGATTTTGCGATTTTTAAAAAAAGAAATGTTCTAAAAACTCATTTGCCAGGAGACAAAGCATATGTAAACTTCAAAGGAAGCAAAACTGTTCTAAGTCCCTCTGCAGAATTAGTGTGCCTTCCATTTTATGTAGCTGCTATTCACCAATGCCAGAAAGAATGTACAAAGTTCTAGACCCACCTTAAAAGTTTTCCCTCATCCCGAAATGTGTTCAGACCATCATCACATGACTTGGAGCGTTCTGTGGTTATGGCTAAGAGGTAGGAAGATCGACGGCTGGCTTTGATATTGCCTGTAACATGTACAAAGACAAATGTTGGCCAAAAAGCAAAGACAAAGCAGCACAGAAAGGCCAAAAAGGGTCATCTTATTCAAGAATCTGGATCCATGGAGAAAATGTATTAAAATGGGTGGGAACATTTTACAGAGAGAACAACCCCTTTCTGAGTTCAAACACAGCCCACCTCAGATAATTCTTAGTATGAAGAACTCTCATCCCCCCCCCCCCCCCAGTTATCCAGTAACCTCCTCTAACTTGTATATCCTACCTAAGTCGATTTCCCTTGCTTCTACAGGGCAATCAACAGGCAATATAATAAATTACACTGGTTAAAAACAATTTTTCAGTCAAAAACACAACTTAGTATTTGTTACAAGAAGAGGTAACCATGAAAGAATTACTCATAAATATGACACTGTAAAAATTGGGAGGCTCAGCCCAACCTGCTTGGAGGTAAATAAGAGATGCATATTTTAAAGCATCAAGCACTAATTTAGAATCTCAAGGAAATGCCTATCATTTTTTGGCAAGAGTGAATTGAATCCTCTCCCATTTGTATATCTAACAGCAGAGTGTCTGTCAACAGTGGTTGCCAGAAATTGATCTAAAGCAACATTATCCTCAGGTTTAATATTCTGATGTTTTCCATAAGTAATCATGCTTATGGAGAAAGCTGTAGGTGTGCCCTTATAGACAACATTAAGATCAAGGAGTTGGAATCTGAAAGTCAATTGCCCACAAATTACTATAATAAATAAATCACTCAGGAGACCCATCTATCAAAGATGTAGAGTCAGATTTTGCCTCTTTTCAGTTTGGTTCTGATTATTCCCTTTATCAGCAAGAAATCTATGAAATCCATTGATTTCCATCCCTTCAGCACCTCTTGATCTAAGTTCTTTATCAGAACTTGAAATACTTCAAACTGGATTTTTGTTCTACTGGAGTCTGATATGTTACAGAGGGAAGTTAAATGGATGATGTTCATAAGAAATGCAAATATCTTGTCCTTCTTCCCCACACTTCCAGGTCTTTCACTGGTAATCATTCCTCTTGTACCTTTAATGTACATCTATTACTGAATGAATGCATGTAGGCCACAATATATAATTTTATGTCAGTTCTTAGCACACATCTCGTACCTTCTTCCTGCTTTCAAAAACAAGAGGATGTGAAGAAGCTGACCTATATGGATTCTAAATCAAATGAATTTGAAAAATGTATTTATAAATGCATTCTACATTTATATATTATGTATTCATGTCAGCATAATAATGTAAAAATTTAGCAGGCAAACATCTAGGAAGAGAGAGAATATGATTCTTCCTTAAATTTCTGGTAACTGTGAGGTATCCTTCTTGGGATTAATGAATCAAATTTAACTCTGTATATTTATAGCCCTAAGAATGCACTTCGGAAATATAAAAAAAGTTAATGTGGCCTACCATCAGAGTGATCTACCTTAGGTATCTCCTAAGTGTGTATGTGCACATGTGCATGAATGCACACACATATACCCGCCACCCACATTCATTGTTGAATAATTCAGAGTTTTGTAGTTCTTAATTTCATTTTACAACCCCTTGTAATGCTCTCATAGCACACAATTTAAGAATGACTACCTTAGATATATAAGGCACAATTTAAAAATAACTAGTTTATAAGTCTAAAGCTTAACACTGATAATTTTCTAAATTTCCTTCCCCATCCAACTGCCTCTCCTTATGATTCAGTTTCAGTGGAATTTGTTGTAAACATGTTGTCTTTTTTTTTCCTTTTTACATAGCAAATCACTTTAAGGAGAAAATCTTATGCAAATTCTTCTAGAATTCTTCTAGAATAATATATAATAAATCTGTATTTTTCTAATTTTGACTAAAATTGCAACTTTAACAATTATAAGTAAAACTTATCATAATGGTCCAGAATGTTCCACACAAACAATAAAGGAACTAAGTTTACTTACTGAATCCTTGCTGTACCATTCATTAACCAAAGATATTTTTTTTAAAAATGTGCATACTCTGAGACTGAGTTCCGAGCTTGTCAGATGTTGCTTTTAATTTAAGCAACAACCTGGTAATTACAAGTAGTGAAAATTTCATATAAGTAAATGAGAGTAAGATGACTGGAACGGACTGGATCTCCCTAAGAACTAGCATAATTTTGTTACATAATTTCGAGAGTTTTGCCATTCTTTTGCTTTTTTCACTATTGCTAGCTAAAGTAAACTGACACTCTGAGCTAAATAGCAATAGCACAGACTTATATACCGCTTCATAGTGCTTTTTACAGCCCTCTCTAAGCGGTTTACAGGATCAGC